>OX387716.1:58368115-59568115 GCA_947577245.1 Andrena bucephala
TGGACACTGGTCACAGGACACAGGTCACTTGTCACTGGTCACTGGTCACTGGTCACTATCGCTGGTCAATGGTCACTGTCGCTGGTCACTGGTCACTGGTCACTGGTCACTTGTCACTGGTCAGTGGCCACTCGTCGCTGGTCAATGGTCACTGTCGCTGGTCACTGGTCACTGGTCACTGGTCACTGGTCACTGGTCACTGGTCAATGGTCACTGTCGCTGGTCACTGGTCACTGGTCACTGGTCAATGGTCACTGTCGCTGGTCACTGGTCATTGGTCACTTGTCACTGGTCACTGGTCACTGGTCACTGGTCACAGGTCAATGGTCACTGGTCACTGGACACTTGTCACTGGTCACTGGTCACTTGTCACTGGTCACTGATCACTGGTCACTGGTCACTGGTCACTGGTCACTGGTCAATGGTCACTATCGCTGGTCAATGGTCACTGTCGCTGGTCACTGGTCACTGGTCACTTGTCACTGGTCACTGGTCACTGGTCACTGGTCACTGGTCACTGGTCACTGGTCACTGGTCACTGGTCAATGGTCACTGTCGCTGGTCACTGGTCACTGGTCACTGGTCACTGGTCAATGGTCACTTGTCCCTGGGCAGTGGTCACTGGTCACTGGTCAATGGTCACTATCGCTGGTCAATGGTCACTGTCGCTGGTCACTGGTCACTGGTCACTTGTCACTGGTCACTGGTCACTGGTCACTGGTCACTGGTCACTGGTCACTGGTCACAAGTCACTGGTCACCTGTCACTGGTCAGTGGCCACTCGTCAATGGTCACTGGTCACTGGTCACTGGTCAATGGTCTCTGTCGCTGGTCACTGGTCACGATTCGCTGGTCCCTGGTCACTGGTCACTGGTCGATGGTCACTGTCGCTGGTCACTGGTCACTGGTCACTGGTCACTGGTCACTGGTCACTGGTCACTTGTCACTGGTCAGTGGTCACTGGTCACTGGTCACTGGTCACAAGTCACTAGTCACTGGTCACTGGTCACTGGTCACTGGTCACTGGTCACTGGTCACTGGTCACTGGTCACTGGTCACTGGTCACCGGTCAATGGTCACTGTCGCTGGTCACTGGTCACTGGTCACTGATCACTGGTCACTGGTCACTGGTCACTGGTCACTGGTCAATGGTCACTGTCGCTGGTCACTGGACACTGGTCACTGGTCACAGGTCAATGGTCACTGGTCACTGGTCACTGGTCAATGGTCACTATCGCTGGTCAATGGTCATTGTCGCTGGTCACTGGTCATTGGTCACTTGTCACTGGTCACTGGTCGCTGGTCACTGGTCACTGGTCACTGGTCACTGGTCACTGGACACTGGTCACTGGTAACTGGTCAATGGTCACTGTCGCTGGTCACTGGTCACTGGTCACTGGTCACTGGTCAATGGTCACTGGTCACTGGACACAGGTCACTGGTCACTGGTCACTGGTCATTGGTCAATGGTCACTGGTCACTGGTCAATGGTCCCTTTCGCTGGTCAATGGTCACTGTCGCTGGTCACTGGTCACTGGTAACTGGTCAATGGTCACTGTCGCTGGTCACTGGTCACTGGTCACTGGTCACTGGTCAATGGTAACTTGTCACTGGGCAGTGGTCAATGGTCACTGGTCACTGGTCACTGGTCACTGGTCACTGGTCACAGGTCAATGGTCACTGGTCACTGGACACAGGTCACTGGTCACTGGTCACTGGTCACTGGACACAGGTCACTGGTCACTGGTCACTGGTCACTGGTCACTGGTCACTGGTCACTGGTCAATGGTCACTGGCCACTGGTCACTGGTCACTGGTCAATGGTCACTTTCGCTGGTCAATGGTCACTGTCGCTGGTAAATGGTCACTGTCGCTGGTCACTGGTCACTGGTCCCTGGACACTGGTCACAGGTCAATGGTCACTGGTCACTGGACACTGGTCACTGGTCACTGGTCACGTGTCACTCGTCACTGATCACTGGTCACTGGTCACTGGTCACTGGTCACTGGTCACTGGTCAATGGTCACTGTCGCTGGTCACTGGTCACTGGTCACTGATCACTGGTGACTGGTCAATGGTCACTGTCGCTGGTCACTGGACACTGGTCACTGGTCACAGGTCAATGGTCACTGGTCACTGGTCACTATCGCTGTTCAATGGTCATTGTCGCTGGTCACTGGTCATTGGTCACTTGTCACTGGTCACTGGTCACTGGTCACTGGTCACTGGTCACTGGTAACTGGTCACATGTCAATGGTCACTGGACACTGGTCACAGGTCAATGGTCACTGGTCACTGGACACTGGTCACTGGTCACTGGTCACTGGTCACTTGTCACTGGTCACTGATCACTGGTCACTGGTCACTGGTCACTGGTCACTGGTCACTGGTCACAGGTCAATGGTCACTGTCGCTGGTCACTGGTCGCTGGTCACTGATCACTGGTCACTGGTCAATGGTCACTGTCGCTGGTCACTGGTCATTGGTCACTTGTCACTGGTCACTGGTCACTGGTCACTGGTCACAGGTCAATGGTCACTGGTCACTGGTCACTGGTCAATGGTCACTGTCGCTCGTCACTGGTCACTGGTCACTGGTCACTGGTCACTGGTCACTGGTAACTGGTCAATGGTCACTGTCGCTGGTCACTGGTCACTGGTCACTGGTCAATGGTAACTTGTCACTGGGCAGTGGTCAATGGTCACTGGTCACTGGTCACTGGTCACTGGTCACTGGTCACAGGTCAATGGTCACTGGTCACTGGACACAGGTCACTGGTCACTGGTCACTGGTCACTGGTCACTGGTCACTGGTCAATGGTCACTGGCCACTGGTCACTGGTCACTTGTCACTGGTCACTGATCACTTGTCACTGGTCACTGGTCACTGGTCACTGGTCACTGGTCAATGGTCACTGTCGCTGGTCACTGGTCACTGGTCACTGATCACTGGTCACTGGTCACTGGTCACTGGTCACTGGTCAATGTTCACTATCGCTGGTCAATGGTCACTGTCGCTGGTCACTGGTCACTGGTCACTTGTCACTGGTCACTGATCACTTGTCACTGGTCACTGGTCACTGGTCACTGGTCACTGGTCAATGGTCACTGTCGCTGGTCACTGGTCACTGTTCACTGGTCACTTGTCACTGGTCAGTGGCCACTCGTCGCTGGTCACTTGTCACTGGTCACTTGTCACTGGTCACTGTTCACTGGTCACTGGTCACTGGTCACTGGTCACTGGTCACTGGTCACTGGTCACTGGTCACAAGTCACTGGTCACTTGTCACTGGTCAGTGGCCACTCGTCAATGGTCACTGGTCACTGGTCACCGGTCAATGGTCTCTGTCGCTGGTCACTGGTCACGATTCGCTGGTCCCTGGTCACTGGTCACTGGTCAATGGTCACTGTCGCTGGTCACTGGTCACTGGTCACTGGTCACTGGTCAATGGTCACTGTCGCTCGTCACTGGTCACTGGTCACTGGTCACTGGTCACTGGTCACTGGTAACTGGTCAATGGTCACTGTCGCTGGTCACTGGTCACTGGTCACTGGTCAATGGTAACTTGTCACTGGGCAGTGGTCAATGGTCACTGGTCACTGGTCACAGGTCACTGGTCACTGGTCACAGGTCAATGGTCACTGGTCACTGGACACAGGTCACTGGTCACTGGTCACTGGTCACTGGTCACTGGTCACTGGTCAATGGTCACTGGCCACTGGTCACTGGTCACTTGTCACTGGTCACTGATCACATGTCACTGGTCACTGGTCACTGGTCACTGGTTACTGGTCAATGGTCACTGTCGCTGGTCACTGGTCACTGGTCACTGGTCACTTGTCACTGGTCAGTGGCCACTCGTCGCTGGTCACTTGTCACTGGTCACTTGTCACTGGTCACTGTTCACTGGTCACTGGTCACTGGTCACTGGTCACAGGTCAATGGACACTGGTCACTGGACACAGGTCACTTGTCACTGGTCACTGGTCACTGGTCACTGGTCACTTGTCACTGGTCACTGGTCACTGGTAACTGGTCAATGGTCACTGTCGCTGGTCACTGGTCACTGGTCACTGGTCACTGGTCAATGGTCACTGGTCACTGGACACAGGTCACTGGTCACTGGTCACTGGTCATTGGTCAATGGTCACTGGCCACTGGTCACTGGTCACTGGTCAATGGTCCCTTTCGCTGGTCAATGGTCACTGTCGCTGGTCACTGGTCACTGGTAACTGGTCAATGGTCACTGTCGCTGGTCACTGGTCACTGGTCACTGGTCACTGGTCAATGGTAACTTGTCACTGGGCAGTGGTCAATGGTCACTGGTCACTGGTCACTGGTCACTGGTCACTGGTCACAGGTCAATGGTCACTGCTCACTGGACACAGGTCACTGGTCACTGGTCACTGGTCACTGGTCACTGGTCACTGGTCACTGGTCAATGGTCACTGGCCACTGGTCACTGGTCACTGGTCAATGGTCTCTTTCGCTGGTCAATGGTCACTGTCGCTGGTAAATGGTCACTGTCGCTGGTCACTGGTCACTGGTCACTGGACACTGGTCACAGGTCAATGGTCACTGGTCACTGGACACTGGTCACTGGTCACTGGTCACTTGTCACTCGTCACTGATCACTGGTCACTGGTCACTGGACACTGGTCACTGGTCACAGGTCAATGGTCACTGGTCACTGGTCACTGGTCAATGGTCACTATCGCTGTTCAATGGTCATTGTCGCTGGTCACTGGTCATTGGTCACTTGTCACTGGTCACTGGTCACTGGTCACTGGTCACTGGTCACTGGTAACTGGTCACAGGTCAATGGTCACTGGACACTGGTCACAGGTCAATGGTCACTGGTCACTGGACACTGGTCACTGGTCACTGGTCACTGGTCACTTGTCACTGGTCAGTGGCCACTGGTCGCTGGTCACTTGTCACTGGTCACTGGTCACTGGTCGCTGGTCACTGGTCACTGGTCACTGGTCACTGGTCAATGGTAACTTGTCACTGGGCAGTGGTCAATGGTCACTGGTCACTGGTCACTGGTCACTGGTCACTGGTCACAGGTCAATGGTCACTGGTCACTGGACACAGGTCACTGGTCACTGGTCACTGGTCACTGGTCACTGGTCACTGGTCACTGGTCAATGGTCACTGGCCACTGGTCACTGGTCACTGGTCACTGGTCACTGGTCACTGGTCACTGGTCAATGGTCACTGGCCACTGGTCACTGGTCACAGGTCAATGGTCACTGGACACTGGTCACAGGTCAATGGTCACTGGTCACTGGACACTGGTCACTGGTCACTGGTCACTGGTCACTTGTCACTGGTCAGTGGCCACTGGTCGCTGGTCACTTGTCACTGGTCACTGGTCACTGGTCGCTGGTCACTGGTCACTGGTCACTGGTAACTGGTCAATGGTCACTGTCGCTGGTCACTGGTCACTGGTCACTGGTCACTGGTCAATGGTAACTTGTCACTGGGCAGTGGTCAATGGTCACTGGTCACTGGTCACTGGTCACTGGTCACTGGTCACAGGTCAATGGTCACTGGTCACTGGACACAGGTCACTGGTCACTGGTCACTGGTCACTGGTCACTGGTCACTGGTCACTGGTCAATGGTCTCTGGCCACTGGTCACTGGTCACTGGTCAATGGTCACTTTCGCTGGTCAATGGTCACTGTCGCTGGTAAATGGTCACTGTCGCTGGTCACTGGTCACTGGTCACTGGACACTGGTCACAGGTCAATGGTCACTGGTCACTGGACACTGGTCACTGGTCACTGGTCACTTGTCACTCGTCACTGATCACTGGTCACTGGTCACTGGTCACTGGTCACTGGTCACTGGTCAATGGTCACTGTCGCTGGTCACTGGTCACTGGTCACTGATCACTGGTGACTGGTCAATGGTCACTCTCGCTGGTCACTGGACACTGGTCACTGGTCACAGGTCAATGGTCACTGGTCACTGGTCACTGGTCAATGGTCACTATCGCTGTTCAATGGTCATTGTCGCTGGTCACTGGTCATTGGTCACTTGTCACTGGTCACTGGTCACTGGTCACTGGTCACTGGTCACTGGTAACTGGTCACAGGTCAATGGTCACTGGACACTGGTCACAGGTCAATGGTCACTGGTCACTGGACACTGGTCACTGGTCACTGGTCACTGGTCACTGGTCACTTGTCACTGGTCACTGATCACTGGTCACTGGTCACTGGTCACTGGTCACTGGTCACTGGTCACAGGTCAATGGTCACTGTCGCTGGTCACTGGTCACTGGTCACTGATCACTGGTCACTGGTCAATGGTCACTGTCGCTGGTCACTGGTCATTGGTCACTTGTCACTGGTCACTGGTCACTGGTCACTGGTCACAGGTCAATGGTCACTGGTCACTGGTCACTGGTCAATGGTCACTGTCGCTCGTCACTGGTCACTGGTCACTGGTCACTGGTCACTGGTCACTGGTAACTGGTCAATGGTCACTGTCGCTGGTCACTGGTCACTGGTCACTGGTCAATGGTAACTTGTCACTGGGCAGTGGTCAATGGTCACTGGTCACTGGTCACTGGTCACTGGTCACTGGTCACAGGTCAATGGTCACTGGTCACTGGACACAGGTCACTGGTCACTGGTCACTGGTCACTGGTCACTGGTCACTGGTCAATGGTCACTGGCCACTGGTCACTGGTCACTTGTCACTGGTCACTGATCACTTGTCACTGGTCACTGGTCACTGGTCACTGGTCACTGGTCAATGGTCACTGTCGCTGGTCACTGGTCACTGGTCACTGACCACTGGTCACTGGTCACTGGTCACTGGTCACTGGTCAATGGTCACTATCGCTGGTCAATGGTCACTGTCGCTGGTCACTGGTCACTGGTCACTTGTCACTGGTCACTGGTCACTGGTCACTGGTCACTGGTCACTGGTCACTGGTCACAAGTCACTGGTCACTTGTCACTGGTCAGTGGCCACTCGTCAATGGTCACTGGTCACTGGTCACTGGTCAATGGTCTCTGTCGCTGGTCACTGGTCACGATTCGCTGGTCCCTGGTCACTGGTCACTGGTCAATGGTCACTGTCGCTGGTCACTGGTCACTGGTCAATGGTCACTGTCGCTCGTCACTGGTCACTGGTCACTGGTCACTGGTCACTGGTCACTGGTAACTGGTCAATGGTCACTGTCGCTGGTCACTGGTCACTGGTCACTGGTCAATGGTAACTTGTCACTGGGCAGTGGTCAATGGTCACTGGTCACTGGTCACTGGTCACTGGTCACTGGTCACAGGTCAATGGTCACTGGTCACTGGACACAGGTCACTGGTCACTGGTCACTGGTCACTGGTCACTGGTCACTGGTCAATGGTCACTGGCCACTGGTCACTGGTCACTTGTCACTGGTCACTGATCACTTGTCACTGGTCACTGGTCACTGGTCACTGGTCACTGGTCAATGGTCACTGGTCACTTGTCACTGGTCACTGGTCACTGGTAACTGGTCAATGGTCACTGTCGCTGGTCAATGGTCACTGTCGCTGGTCACTGGTCACTGGTCACTGGTCACTGGTCACTTGTCACTGGTCACTGATCACTGGTCACTGGTCACTGGTCACTGGTCACTGGTCACTGGTCAATGGTCACTGTCGCTGGTCACTGGTCACTGGTCACTGATCACTGGTCACTGGTCAATGGTCACTGTCGCTGGTCACTGGTCATTGGTCACTTGTCACTGGTCACTGGTCACTGGTCACTGGTCACAGGTCAATGGTCACTGGTCACTGGACACTGGTCACTGGTCACTGGTCACTTGTCACTGGTCACTGATCACTGGTCACTGGTCACTGGTCACTGGTCACTGGTCAATGGTCACTATCGCTGGTCAATGGTCACTGTCGCTGGTCACTGGTCACTGGTCACTTGTCACTGGTCACTGGTCACTGGTCACTGGTCACTGGTCACTGGTCACTGGTCACTGGTCACTGGTCACTGGTCACTGGTCAATGGTCACTGTCGCTGGTCACTGGTCACTGGTCACTGGTCACTGGTCACTGGTCACTGGTCAATGGTCACTATCGCTGGTCAATGGTCACTGTCGCTGGTCACTGGTCACTGGTCACTTGTCACTGGTCACTGGTCACTGGTCACTGGTCACTGGTCACTGGTCACTGGTCACAAGTCACTGGTCACCTGTCACTGGTCAGTGGCCACTCGTCAATGGTCACTGGTCAATGGTCACTGGTCAATGGTCTCTGTCGCTGGTCACTGGTCACGATTCGCTGGTCCCTGGTCACTGGTCACTGGTCGATGGTCACTGTCGCTGGTCACTGGTCACTGGTCACTGGTCACTGGTCACTGGTCACTGGTCACTTGTCACTGGTCAGTGGTCACTGGTCACTGGTCACTGGTCACAAGTCACTAGTCACTGGTCACTGGTCACTGGTCACTGGTCACTGGTCACTGGTCACTGGTCACTGGTCACTGGTCACTGGTCACGGGTCAATGGTCACTGTCGCTGGTCACTGGTCACTGGTCACTGATCACTGGTCACTGGTCACTGGTCACTGGTCACTGGTCAATGGTCACTGTCGCTGGTCACTGGACACTGGTCACTGGTCACAGGTCAATGGTCACTGGTCACTGGTCACTGGTCAATGGTCACTATCGCTGGTCAATGGTCATTGTCGCTGGTCACTGGTCATTGGTCACTTGTCACTGGTCACTGGTCGCTGGTCACTGGTCACTGGTCACTGGTCACTGGTCACTGGACACTGGTCACTGGTAACTGGTCAATGGTCACTGTCGCTGGTCACTGGTCACTGGTCACTGGTCACTGGTCAATGGTCACTGGTCACTGGACACAGGTCACTGGTCACTGGTCACTGGTCATTGGTCAATGGTCCCTTTCGCTGGTCAATGGTCACTGTCGCTGGTCACTGGTCACTGGTAACTGGTCAATGGTCACTGTCGCTGGTCACTGGTCACTGGTCACTGTCACTGGTCAATGGTAACTTGTCACTGGGCAGTGGTCAATGGTCACTGGTCACTGGTCACTGGTCACTGGTCACTGGTCACAGGTCAATGGTCACTGGTCACTGGACACAGGTCACTGGTCACTGGTCACTGGTCACTGGTCACTGGTCACTGGTCACTGGTCAATGGTCACTGGCCACTGGTCACTGGTCACTGGTCAATGGTCACTTTCGCTGGTCAATGGTCACTGTCGCTGGTAAATGGTCACTGTCGCTGGTCACTGGTCACTGGTCACTGGACACTGGTCACAGGTCAATGGTCACTGGTCACTGGACACTGGTCACTGGTCACTGGTCACTTGTCACTCGTCACTGATCACTGGTCACTGGTCACTGGTCACTGGTCACTGGTCACTGGTCAATGGTCACTGTCGCTGGTCACTGGTCACTGGTCACTGATCACTGGTGACTGGTCAATGGTCACTGTCGCTGGTCACTGGACACTGGTCACTGGTCACAGGTCAATGGTCACTGGTCACTGGTCACTGGTCAATGGTCACTATCGCTGTTCAATGGTCATTGTCGCTGGTCACTGGTCATTGGTCACTTGTCACTGGTCACTGGTCACTGGTCACTGGTCACTGGTCACTGGTAACTGGTCACAGGTCAATGGTCACTGGACACTGGTCACAGGTCAATGGTCACTGGTCACTGGACACTGGTCACTGGTCACTGGTCACTGGCCACTGGTCACTGGTCACTGATCACTGGTCACTGGTCACTGGTCACTGGTCACTGGTCAATGGTCACTATCGCTGGTCAATGGTCACTGTCGCTGGTCACTGGTCACTGGTCACTTGTCACTGGTCACTGGTCACTGGTCACTGGTCACTGGTCACTGGTCACTGGTCACTGGTCACTGGTCACTGGTCACTGGTCAATGGTCACTGTCGCTGGTCACTGGTCACTGGTCACTGGTCACTGGTCAATGGTCACTTGTCCCTGGGCAGTGGTCACTGGTCACTGGTCAATGGTCACTATCGCTGGTCAATGGTCACTGTCGCTGGTCACTGGTCACTGGTCACTTGTCACTGGTCACTGGTCACTGGTCACTGGTCACTGGTCACTGGTCACTGGTCACAGGTCACTGGTCACCTGTCACTGGTCAGTGGCCACTCGTCAATGGTCACTGGTCACTGGTCACTGGTCAATGGTCTCTGTCGCTGGTCACTGGTCACGATTCGCTGGTCCCTGGTCACTGGTCACTGGTCGATGGTCACTGTCGCTGGTCACTGGTCACTGGTCACTGGTCACTGGTCACTGGTCACTGGTCACTTGTCACTGGTCAGTGGTCACTGGTCACTGGTCACTGGTCACAAGTCACTAGTCACTGGTCACTGGTCACTGGTCACTGGTCACTGGTCACTGGTCACTGGTCACTGGTCACTGGTCACTGGTCACCGGTCAATGGTCACTGTCGCTGGTCACTGGTCACTGGTCACTGATCACTGGTCACTGGTCACTGGTCACTGGTCACTGGTCAATGGTCACTATCGCTGGTCAATGGTCACTGTCGCTGGTCACTGGTCACTGGTCACTTGTCACTAGTCACTGGTCACTGGTCACTGGTCACTGGTCACTGGTCTCTGGTCGATGGTCAGTGGTCACTGTCGCTGGTCACTGGTCACTGGTCACTTGTCCCTGGGCAGTGGTCACTGGTCACTGGTCACTGGTCACTGGTCACTGGTCAATGGTCACTGTCGCTGGTCACTGGTCACTGGTCACTTGTCCCTGGGCAGTGGTCACTTGTCACTGGTCAATGGTCACTATCGCTGGTCAATGGTCACTGTCGCTGGTCACTTGTCACTGGTCACTTGTCACTGGTCACTGGTCACTGGTCACTGGTCACTTGTCACTGGTCAGTGGCCACTCGTCAATGGTCACTGGTCACTGGTCACTGGTCAATGGTCTCTGTCGCTGGTCACTGGTCACGATTCGCTGGTCCCTGGTCACTGGTCACTGGTCAATGGTCACTGTCGCTGGTCACTGGTCACTGGTCACTGGTCACTGGTCACTGGTCACTGGTCACTGGTTACTGGTCACTGGTCACTGGTCACTGGTCACTGGTCACTGGTCACTGGTCACAAGTCACTGGTCACTTGTCACTGGTCACTGGTCACTCGTCACTGGTCACAGGTCAATGGTAACTTGTCACTGGGCAGTGGTCAATGGTCACTGGTCACTGGTCACTGGTCACAGGTCAATGGTCACTGGTCACTGGACACAGATCACTGGTCACTGGTCACTGGTCACTGGTCACTGGTCACTGGTCAATGGTCACTGGCCACTGGTCACTGGTCACTGGTCAGTGGCCACTGGTCGCTGGTCACTTGTCACTGGTCACTGGTCACTGGTCACTGGTCAGTGGCCACTCGTCAATGGTCACTGGTCACTGGTCACTGGTCAATGGTCTCTGTCGCTGGTCACTGGTCACGATTCGCTGGTCCCTGGTCATTGGTCACTGGTCAATGGTCACTGTCGCTGGTCACTGGTCACTGGTCACTGGTCACTGGTCACTTGTCACTGGTCAGTGGCCACTCGTCGCTGGTCACTTGTCACTGGTCACTGGTCACAGGTCAATGGTCACTGGTCACTGGACACTGGCCACTGGTCACTGGTCACTTGTCAGTGGTCACTGGTCACTGGTCACTGGTCACTGGTCACAAGTCACTGGTCACTTGTCACTGGTCACTGGTCACTGGTAACTGGTCAATGGTCACTGTCGCTGGTCAATGGTCACTGTCGCTGGTCACTGGTCACTGGTCACTGGTCACTGGTCACTTGTCACTGGTCAGTGGCCACTGGTCGCTGGTCACTTGTCACTGGTCACTGGTCACTGGTCACTGGTCACAAGTCACTGGTCACTGGTCACTGGTCATTGGTCACTGGTCACTGGTCACTGGTCACTGGTCACTGGTCAATGGTCACTGTCGCTGGTAAATGGTCACTGTCGCTGGTCAATGGTCAGTGTCGCTGGTCACTGGTCACTATTCGCTGGTCACTGGTCACTGGTCACTGTCGCTGGTCACTGGTCACTGGTCACTGGTCACTGGTCACTGGTCACAAGTCACTGGTCACTTGTCACTGGTCACTGGTCACTGGTAACTGGTCAATGGTCACTGTCGCTGGTCAATGGTCACTGTCGCTGGTCACTGGTCACTGGTCACTGGTCACTGGTCACTTGTCACTGGTCAGTGGCCACTGGTCGCTGGTCACTTGTCACTGGTCACTGGTCACTGGTCGCTGGTCACTGGTCACAGGTCAATGGACACTGGTCACAGGACACAGGTCACTTGTCACTGGTCACTGGTCACTGGTCACTATCGCTGGTCAATGGTCACTGTCGCTGGTCACTGGTCACTGGTCACTGGTCACTTGTCACTGGTCAGTGGCCACTCGTCGCTGGTCAATGGTCACTGTCGCTGGTCACTGGTCACTGGTCACTGGTCACTGGTCACTTGTCACTGGTCACTGATCACTGGTCACTGGTCACTGGTCACTGGTCACTGGTCACTGGTCAATGGTCACTGTCGCTGGTCACTGGTCACTGGTCACTGATCACTGGTCACTGGTCAATGGTCACTGTCGCTGGTCACTGGTCATTGGTCACTTGTCACTGGTCACTGGTCACTGGTCACTGGTCACAGGTCAATGGTCACTGGTCACTGGACACTGGTCACTGGTCACTGGTCACTTGTCACTGGTCACTGATCACTGGTCACTGGTCACTGGTCACTGGTCACTGGTCAATGGTCACTATCGCTGGTCAATGGTCACTGTCGCTGGTCACTGGTCACTGGTCACTTGTCACTGGTCACTGGTCACTGGTCACTGGTCACTGGTCACTGGTCACTGGTCACTGGTCACTGGTCACTGGTCACTGGTCAATGGTCACTGTCGCTGGTCACTGGTCACTGGTCACTGGTCACTGGTCAATGGTCACTTGTCCCTGGGCAGTGGTCACTGGTCACTGGTCAATGGTCACTATCGCTGGTCAATGGTCACTGTCGCTGGTCACTGGTCACTGGTCACTTGTCACTGGTCACTGGTCACTGGTCACTGGTCACTGGTCACTGGTCACTGGTCACAAGTCACTGGTCACCTGTCACTGGTCAGTGGCCACTCGTCAATGGTCACTGGTCACTGGTCACTGGTCAATGGTCTCTGTCGCTGGTCACTGGTCACGATTCGCTGGTCCCTGGTCACTGGTCACTGGTCGATGGTCACTGTCGCTGGTCACTGGTCACTGGTCACTGGTCACTGGTCACTGGTCACTGGTCACTTGTCACTGGTCAGTGGTCACTGGTCACTGGTCACTGGTCACAAGTCACTAGTCACTGGTCACTGGTCACTGGTCACTGGTCACTGGTCACTGGTCACTGGTCACTGGTCACTGGTCACTGGTCACCGGTCAATGGTCACTGTCGCTGGTCACTGGTCACTGGTCACTGATCACTGGTCACTGGTCACTGGTCACTGGTCACTGGTCAATGGTCACTGTCGCTGGTCACTGGACACTGGTCACTGGTCACAGGTCAATGGTCACTGGTCACTGGTCACTGGTCAATGGTCACTATCGCTGGTCAATGGTCATTGTCGCTGGTCACTGGTCATTGGTCACTTGTCACTGGTCACTGGTCGCTGGTCACTGGTCACTGGTCACTGGTCACTGGTCACTGGACACTGGTCACTGGTAACTGGTCAATGGTCACTGTCGCTGGTCACTGGTCACTGGTCACTGGTCACTGGTCAATGGTCACTGGTCACTGGACACAGGTCACTGGTCACTGGTCACTGGTCATTGGTCAATGGTCACTGGTCACTGGTCAATGGTCCCTTTCGCTGGTCAATGGTCACTGTCGCTGGTCACTGGTCACTGGTAACTGGTCAATGGTCACTGTCGCTGGTCACTGGTCACTGGTCACTGGTCACTGGTCAATGGTAACTTGTCACTGGGCAGTGGTCAATGGTCACTGGTCACTGGTCACTGGTCACAGGTCAATGGTCACTGGTCACTGGACACAGGTCACTGGTCACTGGTCACTGGTCACTGGTCACTGGTCAATGGTCACTGGCCACTGGTCACTGGTCACTGGTCAATGGTCACTTTCGCTGGTCAATGGTCACTGTCGCTGGTAAATGGTCACTGTCGCTGGTCACTGGTCACTGGTCACTGGACACTGGTCACAGGTCAATGGTCACTGGTCACTGGACACTGGTCACTGGTCACTGGTCACTTGTCACTCGTCACTGATCACTGGTCACTGGTCACTGGTCACTGGTCACTGGTCACTGGTCAATGGTCACTGTCGCTGGTCACTGGTCACTGGTCACTGATCACTGGTGACTGGTCAATGGTCACTGTCGCTGGTCACTGGACACTGGTCACTGGTCACAGGTCAATGGTCACTGGTCACTGGTCACTATCGCTGTTCAATGGTCATTGTCGCTGGTCACTATCGCTGGTCAATGGTCACTGTCGCTGGTCACTGGTCACTGGTCACTGGTCACTTGTCACTGGTCAGTGGCCACTCGTCGCTGGTCAATGGTCACTGTCGCTGGTCACTGGTCACTGGTCACTGGTCACTGGTCACTTGTCACTGGTCACTGATCACTGGTCACTGGTCACTGGTCACTGGTCACTGGTCACTGGTCAATGGTCACTGTCGCTGGTCACTGGTCACTGGTCACTGATCACTGGTCACTGGTCAATGGTCACTGTCGCTGGTCACTGGTCATTGGTCACTTGTCACTGGTCACTGGTCACTGGTCACTGGTCACAGGTCAATGGTCACTGGTCACTGGACACTGGTCACTGGTCACTGGTCACTTGTCACTGGTCACTGATCACTGGTCACTGGTCACTGGTCACTGGTCACTGGTCAATGGTCACTATCGCTGGTCAATGGTCACTGTCGCTGGTCACTGGTCACTGGTCACTTGTCACTGGTCACTGGTCACTGGTCACTGGTCACTGGTCACTGGTCACTGGTCACTGGTCACTGGTCACTGGTCACTGGTCAATGGTCACTGTCGCTGGTCACTGGTCACTGGTCACTGGTCACTGGTCAATGGTCACTTGTCCCTGGGCAGTGGTCACTGGTCACTGGTCAATGGTCACTATCGCTGGTCAATGGTCACTGTCGCTGGTCACTGGTCACTGGTCACTTGTCACTGGTCACTGGTCACTGGTCACTGGTCACTGGTCACTGGTCACTGGTCACAAGTCACTGGTCACCTGTCACTGGTCAGTGGCCACTCGTCAATGGTCACTGGTCACTGGTCACTGGTCAATGGTCTCTGTCGCTGGTCACTGGTCACGATTCGCTGGTCCCTGGTCACTGGTCACTGGTCGATGGTCACTGTCGCTGGTCACTGGTCACTGGTCACTGGTCACTGGTCACTGGTCACTGGTCACTTGTCACTGGTCAGTGGTCACTGGTCACTGGTCACTGGTCACAAGTCACTAGTCACTGGTCACTGGTCACTGGTCACTGGTCACTGGTCACTGGTCACTGGTCACTGGTCACTGGTCACTGGTCACCGGTCAATGGTCACTGTCGCTGGTCACTGGTCACTGGTCACTGATCACTGGTCACTGGTCACTGGTCACTGGTCACTGGTCAATGGTCACTGTCGCTGGTCACTGGACACTGGTCACTGGTCACAGGTCAATGGTCACTGGTCACTGGTCACTGGTCAATGGTCACTATCGCTGGTCAATGGTCATTGTCGCTGGTCACTGGTCATTGGTCACTTGTCACTGGTCACTGGTCGCTGGTCACTGGTCACTGGTCACTGGTCACTGGTCACTGGACACTGGTCACTGGTAACTGGTCAATGGTCACTGTCGCTGGTCACTGGTCACTGGTCACTGGTCACTGGTCAATGGTCACTGGTCACTGGACACAGGTCACTGGTCACTGGTCACTGGTCATTGGTCAATGGTCACTGGTCACTGGTCAATGGTCCCTTTCGCTGGTCAATGGTCACTGTCGCTGGTCACTGGTCACTGGTAACTGGTCAATGGTCACTGTCGCTGGTCACTGGTCACTGGTCACTGGTCACTGGTCAATGGTAACTTGTCACTGGGCAGTGGTCAATGGTCACTGGTCACTGGTCACTGGTCACAGGTCAATGGTCACTGGTCACTGGACACAGGTCACTGGTCACTGGTCACTGGTCACTGGTCACTGGTCAATGGTCACTGGCCACTGGTCACTGGTCACTGGTCAATGGTCACTTTCGCTGGTCAATGGTCACTGTCGCTGGTAAATGGTCACTGTCGCTGGTCACTGGTCACTGGTCACTGGACACTGGTCACAGGTCAATGGTCACTGGTCACTGGACACTGGTCACTGGTCACTGGTCACTTGTCACTCGTCACTGATCACTGGTCACTGGTCACTGGTCACTGGTCACTGGTCACTGGTCAATGGTCACTGTCGCTGGTCACTGGTCACTGGTCACTGATCACTGGTGACTGGTCAATGGTCACTGTCGCTGGTCACTGGACACTGGTCACTGGTCACTGGTCACTTGTCACTGGTCAGTGGCCACTGGTCGCTGGTCACTTGTCACTGGTCACTGGTCACTGGTCGCTGGTCACTGGTCACAGGTCAATGGACACTGGTCACAGGACACAGGTCACTTGTCACTGGTCACTGGTCACTGGTCACTATCGCTGGTCAATGGTCACTGTCGCTGGTCACTGGTCACTGGTCACTGGTCACTTGTCACTGGTCAGTGGCCACTCGTCGCTGGTCACTTGTCACTGGTCACTTGTCACTGGTCACTGTTCACTGGTCACTGGTCACTGGTCACTGGTCACAGGTCAATGGACACTGGTCACTGGACGCAGGTCACTTGTCACTGGTCACTGGTCACTGGTCACTGGTCACTTGTCACTGGTCACTGTTCACTGGTAACTGGTCAATGGTCACTGTCGCTGGTCAATGGTCACTGTCGCTGGTCACTGGTCACTGGTCACTGGTCACTGGTCACTTGTCACTGGTCACTGATCACTGGTCACTGGTCACTGGTCACTGGTCACTGGTCACTGGTCAATGGTCACTGTCGCTGGTCACTGGTCACTGGTCACTGATCACTGGTCACTGGTCAATGGTCACTGTCGCTGGTCACTGGTCATTGGTCACTTGTCACTGGTCACTGGTCACTGGTCACTGGTCACAGGTCAATGGTCACTGGTCACTGGACACTGGTCACTGGTCACTGGTCAATGGTCACTTGTCCCTGGGCAGTGGTCACTGGTCACTGGTCAATGGTCACTATCGCTGGTCAATGGTCACTGTCGCTGGTCACTGGTCACTGGTCACTTGTCACTGGTCACTGGTCACTGGTCACTGGTCACTGGTCACTGGTCACTGGTCACAAGTCACTGGTCACCTGTCACTGGTCAGTGGCCACTCGTCAATGGTCACTGGTCACTGGTCACTGGTCAATGGTCTCTGTCGCTGGTCACTGGTCACGATTCGCTGGTCCCTGGTCACTGGTCACTGGTCGATGGTCACTGTCGCTGGTCACTGGTCACTGGTCACTGGTCACTGGTCACTGGTCACTTGTCACTGGTCACTGGTCACTGGTCACTGGTCACTGGTCACTGGTCACTGGTCACAAGTCACTGGTCACTTGTCACTGGTCAGTGGCCACTCGTCAATGGTCACTGGTCACTGGTCACTGGTCAATGGTCTCTGTCGCTGGTCACTGGTCACGATTCGCTGGTCCCTGGTCACTGGTCACTGGTCAATGGTCACTGTCGCTGGTCACTGGTCACTGGTCAATGGTCACTGTCGCTCGTCACTGGTCACTGGTCACTGGTCACTGGTCACTGGTCACTGGTAACTGGTCAATGGTCACTGTCGCTGGTCACTGGTCACTGGTCACTGGTCAATGGTAACTTGTCACTGGGCAGTGGTCAATGGTCACTGGTCACTGGTCACTGGTCACTGGTCACTGGTCACAGGTCAATGGTCACTGGTCACTGGACACAGGTCACTGGTCACTGGTCACTGGTCACTGGTCACTGGTCACTGGTCAATGGTCACTGGCCACTGGTCACTGGTCACTTGTCACTGGTCACTGATCACTTGTCACTGGTCACTGGTCACTGGTCACTGGTCACTGGTCAATGGTCACTGGTCACTTGTCACTGGTCACTGGTCACTGGTAACTGGTCAATGGTCACTGTCGCTGGTCAATGGTCACTGTCGCTGGTCACTGGTCACTGGTCACTGGTCACTGGTCACTTGTCACTGGTCACTGATCACTGGTCACTGGTCACTGGTCACTGGTCACTGGTCACTGGTCAATGGTCACTGTCGCTGGTCACTGGTCACTGGTCACTGATCACTGGTCACTGGTCAATGGTCACTGTCGCTGGTCACTGGTCATTGGTCACTTGTCACTGGTCACTGGTCACTGGTCACTGGTCACAGGTCAATGGTCACTGGTCACTGGACACTGGTCACTGGTCACTGGTCACTTGTCACTGGTCACTGATCACTGGTCACTGGTCACTGGTCACTGGTCACTGGTCAATGGTCACTATCGCTGGTCAATGGTCACTGTCGCTGGTCACTGGTCACTGGTCACTTGTCACTGGTCACTGGTCACTGGTCACTGGTCACTGGTCACTGGTCACTGGTCACTGGTCACTGGTCACTGGTCACTGGTCAATGGTCACTGTCGCTGGTCACTGGTCACTGGTCACTGGTCACTGGTCACTGGTCACTGGTCAATGGTCACTATCGCTGGTCAATGGTCACTGTCGCTGGTCACTGGTCACTGGTCACTTGTCACTGGTCACTGGTCACTGGTCACTGGTCACTGGTCACTGGTCACTGGTCACAAGTCACTGGTCACCTGTCACTGGTCAGTGGCCACTCGTCAATGGTCACTGGTCAATGGTCACTGGTCAATGGTCTCTGTCGCTGGTCACTGGTCACGATTCGCTGGTCCCTGGTCACTGGTCACTGGTCGATGGTCACTGTCGCTGGTCACTGGTCACTGGTCACTGGTCACTGGTCACTGGTCACTGGTCACTTGTCACTGGTCAGTGGTCACTGGTCACTGGTCACTGGTCACAAGTCACTAGTCACTGGTCACTGGTCACTGGTCACTGGTCACTGGTCACTGGTCACTGGTCACTGGTCACTGGTCACTGGTCACGGGTCAATGGTCACTGTCGCTGGTCACTGGTCACTGGTCACTGATCACTGGTCACTGGTCACTGGTCACTGGTCACTGGTCAATGGTCACTGTCGCTGGTCACTGGACACTGGTCACTGGTCACAGGTCAATGGTCACTGGTCACTGGTCACTGGTCAATGGTCACTATCGCTGGTCAATGGTCATTGTCGCTGGTCACTGGTCATTGGTCACTTGTCACTGGTCACTGGTCGCTGGTCACTGGTCACTGGTCACTGGTCACTGGTCACTGGACACTGGTCACTGGTAACTGGTCAATGGTCACTGTCGCTGGTCACTGGTCACTGGTCACTGGTCACTGGTCAATGGTCACTGGTCACTGGACACAGGTCACTGGTCACTGGTCACTGGTCATTGGTCAATGGTCCCTTTCGCTGGTCAATGGTCACTGTCGCTGGTCACTGGTCACTGGTAACTGGTCAATGGTCACTGTCGCTGGTCACTGGTCACTGGTCACTGTCACTGGTCAATGGTAACTTGTCACTGGGCAGTGGTCAATGGTCACTGGTCACTGGTCACTGGTCACTGGTCACTGGTCACAGGTCAATGGTCACTGGTCACTGGACACAGGTCACTGGTCACTGGTCACTGGTCACTGGTCACTGGTCACTGGTCACTGGTCAATGGTCACTGGCCACTGGTCACTGGTCACTGGTCAATGGTCACTTTCGCTGGTCAATGGTCACTGTCGCTGGTAAATGGTCACTGTCGCTGGTCACTGGTCACTGGTCACTGGACACTGGTCACAGGTCAATGGTCACTGGTCACTGGACACTGGTCACTGGTCACTGGTCACTTGTCACTCGTCACTGATCACTGGTCACTGGTCACTGGTCACTGGTCACTGGTCACTGGTCAATGGTCACTGTCGCTGGTCACTGGTCACTGGTCACTGATCACTGGTGACTGGTCAATGGTCACTGTCGCTGGTCACTGGACACTGGTCACTGGTCACAGGTCAATGGTCACTGGTCACTGGTCACTGGTCAATGGTCACTATCGCTGTTCAATGGTCATTGTCGCTGGTCACTGGTCATTGGTCACTTGTCACTGGTCACTGGTCACTGGTCACTGGTAACTGGTCACAGGTCAATGGTCACTGGACACTGGTCACAGGTCAATGGTCACTGGTCACTGGACACTGGTCACTGGTCACTGGTCACTGGCCACTGGTCACTGGTCACTGATCACTGGTCACTGGTCACTGGTCACTGGTCACTGGTCAATGGTCACTATCGCTGGTCAATGGTCACTGTCGCTGGTCACTGGTCACTGGTCACTTGTCACTGGTCACTGGTCACTGGTCACTGGTCACTGGTCACTGGTCACTGGTCACTGGTCACTGGTCACTGGTCACTGGTCAATGGTCACTGTCGCTGGTCACTGGTCACTGGTCACTGGTCACTGGTCAATGGTCACTTGTCCCTGGGCAGTGGTCACTGGTCACTGGTCAATGGTCACTATCGCTGGTCAATGGTCACTGTCGCTGGTCACTGGTCACTGGTCACTTGTCACTGGTCACTGGTCACTGGTCACTGGTCACTGGTCACTGGTCACTGGTCACAGGTCACTGGTCACCTGTCACTGGTCAGTGGCCACTCGTCAATGGTCACTGGTCACTGGTCACTGGTCAATGGTCTCTGTCGCTGGTCACTGGTCACGATTCGCTGGTCCCTGGTCACTGGTCACTGGTCGATGGTCACTGTCGCTGGTCACTGGTCACTGGTCACTGGTCACTGGTCACTGGTCACTGGTCACTTGTCACTGGTCAGTGGTCACTGGTCACTGGTCACTGGTCACAAGTCACTAGTCACTGGTCACTGGTCACTGGTCACTGGTCACTGGTCACTGGTCACTGGTCACTGGTCACTGGTCACTGGTCACCGGTCAATGGTCACTGTCGCTGGTCACTGGTCACTGGTCACTGATCACTGGTCACTGGTCACTGGTCACTGGTCACTGGTCAATGGTCACTATCGCTGGTCAATGGTCACTGTCGCTGGTCACTGGTCACTGGTCACTTGTCACTAGTCACTGGTCACTGGTCACTGGTCACTGGTCACTGGTCTCTGGTCGATGGTCAGTGGTCACTGTCGCTGGTCACTGGTCACTGGTCACTTGTCCCTGGGCAGTGGTCACTGGTCACTGGTCACTGGTCACTGGTCACTGGTCAATGGTCACTGTCGCTGGTCACTGGTCACTGGTCACTTGTCCCTGGGCAGTGGTCACTTGTCACTGGTCAATGGTCACTATCGCTGGTCAATGGTCACTGTCGCTGGTCACTTGTCACTGGTCACTTGTCACTGGTCACTGGTCACTGGTCACTGGTCACTTGTCACTGGTCAGTGGCCACTCGTCAATGGTCACTGGTCACTGGTCACTGGTCAATGGTCTCTGTCGCTGGTCACTGGTCACGATTCGCTGGTCCCTGGTCACTGGTCACTGGTCAATGGTCACTGTCGCTGGTCACTGGTCACTGGTCACTGGTCACTGGTCACTGGTCACTGGTCACTGGTTACTGGTCACTGGTCACTGGTCACTGGTCACTGGTCACTGGTCACTGGTCACAAGTCACTGGTCACTTGTCACTGGTCACTGGTCACTCGTCACTGGTCACAGGTCAATGGTAACTTGTCACTGGGCAGTGGTCAATGGTCACTGGTCACTGGTCACTGGTCACAGGTCAATGGTCACTGGTCACTGGACACAGATCACTGGTCACTGGTCACTGGTCACTGGTCACTGGTCACTGGTCAATGGTCACTGGCCACTGGTCACTGGTCACTGGTCAGTGGCCACTGGTCGCTGGTCACTTGTCACTGGTCACTGGTCACTGGTCACTGGTCAGTGGCCACTCGTCAATGGTCACTGGTCACTGGTCACTGGTCAATGGTCTCTGTCGCTGGTCACTGGTCACGATTCGCTGGTCCCTGGTCATTGGTCACTGGTCAATGGTCACTGTCGCTGGTCACTGGTCACTGGTCACTGGTCACTGGTCACTTGTCACTGGTCAGTGGCCACTCGTCGCTGGTCACTTGTCACTGGTCACTGGTCACAGGTCAATGGTCACTGGTCACTGGACACTGGCCACTGGTCACTGGTCACTTGTCAGTGGTCACTGGTCACTGGTCACTGGTCACTGGTCACAAGTCACTGGTCACTTGTCACTGGTCACTGGTCACTGGTAACTGGTCAATGGTCACTGTCGCTGGTCAATGGTCACTGTCGCTGGTCACTGGTCACTGGTCACTGGTCACTGGTCACTTGTCACTGGTCAGTGGCCACTGGTCGCTGGTCACTTGTCACTGGTCACTGGTCACTGGTCACTGGTCACAAGTCACTGGTCACTGGTCACTGGTCATTGGTCACTGGTCACTGGTCACTGGTCACTGGTCACTGGTCAATGGTCACTGTCGCTGGTAAATGGTCACTGTCGCTGGTCAATGGTCAGTGTCGCTGGTCACTGGTCACTATTCGCTGGTCACTGGTCACTGGTCACTGTCGCTGGTCACTGGTCACTGGTCACTGGTCACTGGTCACTGGTCACAAGTCACTGGTCACTTGTCACTGGTCACTGGTCACTGGTAACTGGTCAATGGTCACTGTCGCTGGTCAATGGTCACTGTCGCTGGTCACTGGTCACTGGTCACTGGTCACTGGTCACTTGTCACTGGTCAGTGGCCACTGGTCGCTGGTCACTTGTCACTGGTCACTGGTCACTGGTCGCTGGTCACTGGTCACAGGTCAATGGACACTGGTCACAGGACACAGGTCACTTGTCACTGGTCACTGGTCACTGGTCACTATCGCTGGTCAATGGTCACTGTCGCTGGTCACTGGTCACTGGTCACTGGTCACTTGTCACTGGTCAGTGGCCACTCGTCGCTGGTCAATGGTCACTGTCGCTGGTCACTGGTCACTGGTCACTGGTCACTGGTCACTTGTCACTGGTCACTGATCACTGGTCACTGGTCACTGGTCACTGGTCACTGGTCACTGGTCAATGGTCACTGTCGCTGGTCACTGGTCACTGGTCACTGATCACTGGTCACTGGTCAATGGTCACTGTCGCTGGTCACTGGTCATTGGTCACTTGTCACTGGTCACTGGTCACTGGTCACTGGTCACAGGTCAATGGTCACTGGTCACTGGACACTGGTCACTGGTCACTGGTCACTTGTCACTGGTCACTGATCACTGGTCACTGGTCACTGGTCACTGGTCACTGGTCAATGGTCACTATCGCTGGTCAATGGTCACTGTCGCTGGTCACTGGTCACTGGTCACTTGTCACTGGTCACTGGTCACTGGTCACTGGTCACTGGTCACTGGTCACTGGTCACTGGTCACTGGTCACTGGTCACTGGTCAATGGTCACTGTCGCTGGTCACTGGTCACTGGTCACTGGTCACTGGTCAATGGTCACTTGTCCCTGGGCAGTGGTCACTGGTCACTGGTCAATGGTCACTATCGCTGGTCAATGGTCACTGTCGCTGGTCACTGGTCACTGGTCACTTGTCACTGGTCACTGGTCACTGGTCACTGGTCACTGGTCACTGGTCACTGGTCACAAGTCACTGGTCACCTGTCACTGGTCAGTGGCCACTCGTCAATGGTCACTGGTCACTGGTCACTGGTCAATGGTCTCTGTCGCTGGTCACTGGTCACGATTCGCTGGTCCCTGGTCACTGGTCACTGGTCGATGGTCACTGTCGCTGGTCACTGGTCACTGGTCACTGGTCACTGGTCACTGGTCACTGGTCACTTGTCACTGGTCAGTGGTCACTGGTCACTGGTCACTGGTCACAAGTCACTAGTCACTGGTCACTGGTCACTGGTCACTGGTCACTGGTCACTGGTCACTGGTCACTGGTCACTGGTCACTGGTCACCGGTCAATGGTCACTGTCGCTGGTCACTGGTCACTGGTCACTGATCACTGGTCACTGGTCACTGGTCACTGGTCACTGGTCAATGGTCACTGTCGCTGGTCACTGGACACTGGTCACTGGTCACAGGTCAATGGTCACTGGTCACTGGTCACTGGTCAATGGTCACTATCGCTGGTCAATGGTCATTGTCGCTGGTCACTGGTCATTGGTCACTTGTCACTGGTCACTGGTCGCTGGTCACTGGTCACTGGTCACTGGTCACTGGTCACTGGACACTGGTCACTGGTAACTGGTCAATGGTCACTGTCGCTGGTCACTGGTCACTGGTCACTGGTCACTGGTCAATGGTCACTGGTCACTGGACACAGGTCACTGGTCACTGGTCACTGGTCATTGGTCAATGGTCACTGGTCACTGGTCAATGGTCCCTTTCGCTGGTCAATGGTCACTGTCGCTGGTCACTGGTCACTGGTAACTGGTCAATGGTCACTGTCGCTGGTCACTGGTCACTGGTCACTGGTCACTGGTCAATGGTAACTTGTCACTGGGCAGTGGTCAATGGTCACTGGTCACTGGTCACTGGTCACAGGTCAATGGTCACTGGTCACTGGACACAGGTCACTGGTCACTGGTCACTGGTCACTGGTCACTGGTCAATGGTCACTGGCCACTGGTCACTGGTCACTGGTCAATGGTCACTTTCGCTGGTCAATGGTCACTGTCGCTGGTAAATGGTCACTGTCGCTGGTCACTGGTCACTGGTCACTGGACACTGGTCACAGGTCAATGGTCACTGGTCACTGGACACTGGTCACTGGTCACTGGTCACTTGTCACTCGTCACTGATCACTGGTCACTGGTCACTGGTCACTGGTCACTGGTCACTGGTCAATGGTCACTGTCGCTGGTCACTGGTCACTGGTCACTGATCACTGGTGACTGGTCAATGGTCACTGTCGCTGGTCACTGGACACTGGTCACTGGTCACAGGTCAATGGTCACTGGTCACTGGTCACTATCGCTGTTCAATGGTCATTGTCGCTGGTCACTATCGCTGGTCAATGGTCACTGTCGCTGGTCACTGGTCACTGGTCACTGGTCACTTGTCACTGGTCAGTGGCCACTCGTCGCTGGTCAATGGTCACTGTCGCTGGTCACTGGTCACTGGTCACTGGTCACTGGTCACTTGTCACTGGTCACTGATCACTGGTCACTGGTCACTGGTCACTGGTCACTGGTCACTGGTCAATGGTCACTGTCGCTGGTCACTGGTCACTGGTCACTGATCACTGGTCACTGGTCAATGGTCACTGTCGCTGGTCACTGGTCATTGGTCACTTGTCACTGGTCACTGGTCACTGGTCACTGGTCACAGGTCAATGGTCACTGGTCACTGGACACTGGTCACTGGTCACTGGTCACTTGTCACTGGTCACTGATCACTGGTCACTGGTCACTGGTCACTGGTCACTGGTCAATGGTCACTATCGCTGGTCAATGGTCACTGTCGCTGGTCACTGGTCACTGGTCACTTGTCACTGGTCACTGGTCACTGGTCACTGGTCACTGGTCACTGGTCACTGGTCACTGGTCACTGGTCACTGGTCACTGGTCAATGGTCACTGTCGCTGGTCACTGGTCACTGGTCACTGGTCACTGGTCAATGGTCACTTGTCCCTGGGCAGTGGTCACTGGTCACTGGTCAATGGTCACTATCGCTGGTCAATGGTCACTGTCGCTGGTCACTGGTCACTGGTCACTTGTCACTGGTCACTGGTCACTGGTCACTGGTCACTGGTCACTGGTCACTGGTCACAAGTCACTGGTCACCTGTCACTGGTCAGTGGCCACTCGTCAATGGTCACTGGTCACTGGTCACTGGTCAATGGTCTCTGTCGCTGGTCACTGGTCACGATTCGCTGGTCCCTGGTCACTGGTCACTGGTCGATGGTCACTGTCGCTGGTCACTGGTCACTGGTCACTGGTCACTGGTCACTGGTCACTGGTCACTTGTCACTGGTCAGTGGTCACTGGTCACTGGTCACTGGTCACAAGTCACTAGTCACTGGTCACTGGTCACTGGTCACTGGTCACTGGTCACTGGTCACTGGTCACTGGTCACTGGTCACTGGTCACCGGTCAATGGTCACTGTCGCTGGTCACTGGTCACTGGTCACTGATCACTGGTCACTGGTCACTGGTCACTGGTCACTGGTCAATGGTCACTGTCGCTGGTCACTGGACACTGGTCACTGGTCACAGGTCAATGGTCACTGGTCACTGGTCACTGGTCAATGGTCACTATCGCTGGTCAATGGTCATTGTCGCTGGTCACTGGTCATTGGTCACTTGTCACTGGTCACTGGTCGCTGGTCACTGGTCACTGGTCACTGGTCACTGGTCACTGGACACTGGTCACTGGTAACTGGTCAATGGTCACTGTCGCTGGTCACTGGTCACTGGTCACTGGTCACTGGTCAATGGTCACTGGTCACTGGACACAGGTCACTGGTCACTGGTCACTGGTCATTGGTCAATGGTCACTGGTCACTGGTCAATGGTCCCTTTCGCTGGTCAATGGTCACTGTCGCTGGTCACTGGTCACTGGTAACTGGTCAATGGTCACTGTCGCTGGTCACTGGTCACTGGTCACTGGTCACTGGTCAATGGTAACTTGTCACTGGGCAGTGGTCAATGGTCACTGGTCACTGGTCACTGGTCACAGGTCAATGGTCACTGGTCACTGGACACAGGTCACTGGTCACTGGTCACTGGTCACTGGTCACTGGTCAATGGTCACTGGCCACTGGTCACTGGTCACTGGTCAATGGTCACTTTCGCTGGTCAATGGTCACTGTCGCTGGTAAATGGTCACTGTCGCTGGTCACTGGTCACTGGTCACTGGACACTGGTCACAGGTCAATGGTCACTGGTCACTGGACACTGGTCACTGGTCACTGGTCACTTGTCACTCGTCACTGATCACTGGTCACTGGTCACTGGTCACTGGTCACTGGTCACTGGTCAATGGTCACTGTCGCTGGTCACTGGTCACTGGTCACTGATCACTGGTGACTGGTCAATGGTCACTGTCGCTGGTCACTGGACACTGGTCACTGGTCACTGGTCACTTGTCACTGGTCAGTGGCCACTGGTCGCTGGTCACTTGTCACTGGTCACTGGTCACTGGTCGCTGGTCACTGGTCACAGGTCAATGGACACTGGTCACAGGACACAGGTCACTTGTCACTGGTCACTGGTCACTGGTCACTATCGCTGGTCAATGGTCACTGTCGCTGGTCACTGGTCACTGGTCACTGGTCACTTGTCACTGGTCAGTGGCCACTCGTCGCTGGTCACTTGTCACTGGTCACTTGTCACTGGTCACTGTTCACTGGTCACTGGTCACTGGTCACTGGTCACAGGTCAATGGACACTGGTCACTGGACGCAGGTCACTTGTCACTGGTCACTGGTCACTGGTCACTGGTCACTTGTCACTGGTCACTGTTCACTGGTAACTGGTCAATGGTCACTGTCGCTGGTCAATGGTCACTGTCGCTGGTCACTGGTCACTGGTCACTGGTCACTGGTCACTTGTCACTGGTCACTGATCACTGGTCACTGGTCACTGGTCACTGGTCACTGGTCACTGGTCAATGGTCACTGTCGCTGGTCACTGGTCACTGGTCACTGATCACTGGTCACTGGTCAATGGTCACTGTCGCTGGTCACTGGTCATTGGTCACTTGTCACTGGTCACTGGTCACTGGTCACTGGTCACAGGTCAATGGTCACTGGTCACTGGACACTGGTCACTGGTCACTGGTCAATGGTCACTTGTCCCTGGGCAGTGGTCACTGGTCACTGGTCAATGGTCACTATCGCTGGTCAATGGTCACTGTCGCTGGTCACTGGTCACTGGTCACTTGTCACTGGTCACTGGTCACTGGTCACTGGTCACTGGTCACTGGTCACTGGTCACAAGTCACTGGTCACCTGTCACTGGTCAGTGGCCACTCGTCAATGGTCACTGGTCACTGGTCACTGGTCAATGGTCTCTGTCGCTGGTCACTGGTCACGATTCGCTGGTCCCTGGTCACTGGTCACTGGTCGATGGTCACTGTCGCTGGTCACTGGTCACTGGTCACTGGTCACTGGTCACTGGTCACTGGTCACTTGTCACTGGTCAGTGGTCACTGGTCACTGGTCACTGGTCACAAGTCACTAATCACTGGTCACTGGTCACTGGTCACTGGTCACTGGTCACTGGTCACTGGTCACTGGTCACTGGTCACTGGTCACCGGTCAATGGTCACTGTCGCTGGTCACTGGTCACTGGTCACTGATCACTGGTCACTGGTCACTGGTCACTGGTCACTGGTCAATGGTCACTATCGCTGGTCAATGGTCACTGTCGCTGGTCACTGGTCACTGGTCACTTGTCACTAGTCACTGGTCACTGGTCACTGGTCACTGGTCACTGGTCTCTGGTCGATGGTCAGTGGTCACTGTCGCTGGTCACTGGTCACTGGTCACTTGTCCCTGGGCAGTGGTCACTGGTCACTGGTCACTGGTCACTGGTCACTGGTCAATGGTCACTGTCGCTGGTCACTGGTCACAAGTCACTAATCACTGGTCACTGGTCACTGGTCACTGGTCACTGGTCACTGGTCACTGGTCACTGGTCACTGGTCACTGGTCACTGGTCAATGGTCACTGTCGCTGGCCACTGGTCACTGGTCACTGATCACTGGTCACTGGTCACTGGTCACTGGTCACTGGTCAATGGTCACTATCGCTGGTCAATGGTCACTGTCGCTGGTCACTGGTCACTGGTCACTTGTCACTGGTCACTGGTCACTGGTCACTGGTCACTGGTCACTGGTCACTGGTCACTGGTCACTGGTCACTGGTCACTGGTCAATGGTCACTGTCGCTGGTCACTGGTCACTGGTCACTGGTCACTGGTCAATGGTCACTTGTCCCTGGGCAGTGGTCACTGGTCACTGGTCAATGGTCACTATCGCTGGTCAATGGTCACTGTCGCTGGTCACTGGTCACTGGTCACTTGTCACTGGTCACTGGTCACTGGTCACTGGTCACTGGTCACTGGTCACTGGTCACAAGTCACTGGTCACCTGTCACTGGTCAGTGGCCACTCGTCAATGGTCACTGGTCACTGGTCACTGGTCAATGGTCTCTGTCGCTGGTCACTGGTCACGATTCGCTGGTCCCTGGTCACTGGTCACTGGTCGATGGTCACTGTCGCTGGTCACTGGTCACTGGTCACTGGTCACTGGTCACTGGTCACTGGTCACTTGTCACTGGTCAGTGGTCACTGGTCACTGGTCACTGGTCACAAGTCACTAATCACTGGTCACTGGTCACTGGTCACTGGTCACTGGTCACTGGTCACTGGTCACTGGTCACTGGTCACTGGTCACCGGTCAATGGTCACTGTCGCTGGTCACTGGTCACTGGTCACTGATCACTGGTCACTGGTCACTGGTCACTGGTCACTGGTCAATGGTCACTATCGCTGGTCAATGGTCACTGTCGCTGGTCACTGGTCACTGGTCACTTGTCACTAGTCACTGGTCACTGGTCACTGGTCACTGGTCACTGGTCTCTGGTCGATGGTCAGTGGTCACTGTCGCTGGTCACTGGTCACTGGTCACTTGTCCCTGGGCAGTGGTCACTGGTCACTGGTCACTGGTCACTGGTCACTGGTCAATGGTCACTGTCGCTGGTCACTGGTCACTGGTCACTTGTCCCTGGGCAGTGGTCACTTGTCACTGGTCAATGGTCACTATCGCTGGTCAATGGTCACTGTCGCTGGTCACTTGTCACTGGTCACTTGTCACTGGTCACTGGTCACTGGTCACTGGTCACTTGTCACTGGTCAGTGGCCACTCGTCAATGGTCACTGGTCACTGGTCACTGGTCAATGGTCTCTGTCGCTGGTCACTGGTCACGATTCGCTGGTCCCTGGTCACTGGTCACTGGTCAATGGTCACTGTCGCTGGTCACTGGTCACTGGTCACTGGTCACTGGTCACTGGTCACTGGTTACTGGTCACTGGTCACTGGTCACTGGTCACTGGTCACTGGTCACTGGTCACAAGTCACTGGTCACTTGTCACTGGTCACTGGTCACTCGTCACTGGTCACAGGTCAATGGTAACTTGTCACTGGGCAGTGGTCAATGGTCACTGGTCACTGGTCACTGGTCACTGGTCACTGGTCACAGGTCAATGGTCACTGGTCACTGGACACAGGTCACTGGTCACTGGTCACTGGTCACTGGTCACTGGTCACTGGTCACTGGTCAATGGTCACTGGCCACTGGTCACTGGTCACTGGTCAATGGTCACTTTCGCTGGTCAATGGTCACTGTCGCTGGTAAATGGTCACTGTCGCTGGTCACTGGTCACTGGTCACTGGACACTGGTCACAGGTCAATGGTCACTGGTCACTGGACACTGGTCACTGGTCACTGGTCACTTGTCACTCGTCACTGATCACTGGTCACTGGTCACTGGTCACTGGTCACTGGTCACTGGTCACTGGTCAATGGTCACTGTCGCTGGTCACTGGTCACTGGTCACTGATCACTGGTGACTGGTCAATGGTCACTGTCGCTGGTCACTGGACACTGGTCACTGGTCACAGGTCAATGGTCACTGGTCACTGGTCACTGGTCAATGGTCACTATCGCTGTTCAATGGTCATTGTCGCTGGTCACTGGTCATTGGTCACTTGTCACTGGTCACTGGTCACTGGTCACTGGTCACTGGTCACTGGTAACTGGTCACAGGTCAATGGTCACTGGACACTGGTCACAGGTCAATGGTCACTGGTCACTGGACACTGGTCACTGGTCACTGGTCACTGGTCACTTGTCACTGGTCACTGATCACTGGTCACTGGTCACTGGTCACTGGTCACTGGTCACTGGTCACAGGTCAATGGTCACTGTCGCTGGTCACTGGTCACTGGTCACTGATCACTGGTCACTGGTCAATGGTCACTGTCGCTGGTCACTGGTCATTGGTCACTTGTCACTGGTCACTGGTCACTGGTCACTGGTCACAGGTCAATGGTCACTGGTCACTGGTCACTGGTCAATGGTCACTGTCGCTCGTCACTGGTCACTGGTCACTGGTCACTGGTCACTGGTCACTGGTAAATGGTCAATGGTCACTGTCGCTGGTCACTGGTCACTGGTCACTGGTCAATGGTAACTTGTCACTGGGCAGTGGTCAATGGTCACTGGTCACTGGTCACTGGTCACTGGTCACTGGTCACAGGTCAATGGTCACTGGTCACTGGACACAGGTCACTGGTCACTGGTCACTGGTCACTGGTCACTGGTCACTGGTCAATGGTCACTGGCCACTGGTCACTGGTCACTTGTCACTGGTCACTGATCACTTGTCACTGGTCACTGGTCACTGGTCACTGGTCACTGGTCAATGGTCACTGTCGCTGGTCACTGGTCACTGGTCACTGATCACTGGTCACTGGTCACTGGTCACTGGTCACTGGTCAATGGTCACTATCGCTGGTCAATGGTCACTGTCGCTGGTCACTGGTCACTGGTCACTTGTCACTGGTCACTGGTCACTGGTCACTGGTCACTGGTCACTGGTCACTGGTCACAAGTCACTGGTCACTTGTCACTGGTCAGTGGCCACTCGTCAATGGTCACTGGTCACTGGTCACTGGTCAATGGTCTCTGTCGCTGGTCACTGGTCACGATTCGCTGGTCCCTGGTCACTGGTCACTGGTCAATGGTCACTGTCGCTGGTCACTGGTCACTGGTCACTGGTCACTGGTCACTTGTCACTGGTCAGTGGCCACTCGTCGCTGGTCACTTGTCACTGGTCACTTGTCACTGGTCACTGATCACTGGTCACTGGTCACTGGTCACTGGTCACAGGTCAATGGACACTGGTCACTGGACACAGGTCACTTGTCACTGGTCACTGGTCACTGGTCACTTGTCACAAGTCACTGGTCACAAGTCACTGGTCACTTGTCACTGGTCACTGGTCACTGGTAACTGGTCAATGGTCACTGTCGCTGGTCAATGGTCACTGTCGCTGGTCACTGGTCACTGGTCACTGGTCACTGGTCACTTGTCACTGGTCAGTGGCCACTGGTCGCTGGTCACTTGTCACTGGTCACTGGTCACTGGTCGCTGGTCACTGGTCACAGGTCAATGGACACTGGTCACAGGACACAGGTCACTTGTCACTGGTCACTGGTCACTGGTCACTATCGCTGGTCAATGGTCACTGTCGCTGGTCACTGGTCACTGGTCACTGGTCACTTGTCACTGGTCAGTGGCCACTCGTCGCTGGTCACTTGTCACTGGTCACTTGTCACTGGTCACTGTTCACTGGTCACTGGTCACTGGTCACTGGTCACAGGTCAATGGACACTGGTCACTGGACGCAGGTCACTTGTCACTGGTCACTGGTCACTGGTCACTGGTCACTTGTCACTGGTCACTGTTCACTGGTAACTGGTCAATGGTCACTGTCGCTGGTCAATGGTCACTGTCGCTGGTCACTGGTCACTGGTCACTGGTCACTGGTCACTTGTCACTGGTCACTGATCACTGGTCACTGGTCACTGGTCACTGGTCACTGGTCACTGGTCAATGGTCACTGTCGCTGGTCACTGGTCACTGGTCACTGATCACTGGTCACTGGTCAATGGTCACTGTCGCTGGTCACTGGTCATTGGTCACTTGTCACTGGTCACTGGTCACTGGTCACTGGTCACAGGTCAATGGTCACTGGTCACTGGACACTGGTCACTGGTCACTGGTCACTTGTCACTGGTCACTGATCACTGGTCACTGGTCACTGGTCACTGGTCACTGGTCACTGGTCAATGGTCACTGTCGCTGGCCACTGGTCACTGGTCACTGATCACTGGTCACTGGTCACTGGTCACTGGTCACTGGTCAATGGTCACTATCGCTGGTCAATGGTCACTGTCGCTGGTCACTGGTCACTGGTCACTTGTCACTGGTCACTGGTCACTGGTCACTGGTCACTGGTCACTGGTCACTGGTCACTGGTCACTGGTCACTGGTCACTGGTCAATGGTCACTGTCGCTGGTCACTGGTCACTGGTCACTGGTCACTGGTCAATGGTCACTTGTCCCTGGGCAGTGGTCACTGGTCACTGGTCAATGGTCACTATCGCTGGTCAATGGTCACTGTCGCTGGTCACTGGTCACTGGTCACTTGTCACTGGTCACTGGTCACTGGTCACTGGTCACTGGTCACTGGTCACTGGTCACAAGTCACTGGTCACCTGTCACTGGTCAGTGGCCACTCGTCAATGGTCACTGGTCACTGGTCACTGGTCAATGGTCTCTGTCGCTGGTCACTGGTCACGATTCGCTGGTCCCTGGTCACTGGTCACTGGTCGATGGTCACTGTCGCTGGTCACTGGTCACTGGTCACTGGTCACTGGTCACTGGTCACTGGTCACTTGTCACTGGTCAGTGGTCACTGGTCACTGGTCACTGGTCACAAGTCACTAATCACTGGTCACTGGTCACTGGTCACTGGTCACTGGTCACTGGTCACTGGTCACTGGTCACTGGTCACTGGTCACCGGTCAATGGTCACTGTCGCTGGTCACTGGTCACTGGTCACTGATCACTGGTCACTGGTCACTGGTCACTGGTCACTGGTCAATGGTCACTATCGCTGGTCAATGGTCACTGTCGCTGGTCACTGGTCACTGGTCACTTGTCACTAGTCACTGGTCACTGGTCACTGGTCACTGGTCACTGGTCTCTGGTCGATGGTCAGTGGTCACTGTCGCTGGTCACTGGTCACTGGTCACTTGTCCCTGGGCAGTGGTCACTGGTCACTGGTCACTGGTCACTGGTCACTGGTCAATGGTCACTGTCGCTGGTCACTGGTCACTGGTCACTTGTCCCTGGGCAGTGGTCACTTGTCACTGGTCAATGGTCACTATCGCTGGTCAATGGTCACTGTCGCTGGTCACTTGTCACTGGTCACTTGTCACTGGTCACTGGTCACTGGTCACTGGTCACTTGTCACTGGTCAGTGGCCACTCGTCAATGGTCACTGGTCACTGGTCACTGGTCAATGGTCTCTGTCGCTGGTCACTGGTCACGATTCGCTGGTCCCTGGTCACTGGTCACTGGTCAATGGTCACTGTCGCTGGTCACTGGTCACTGGTCACTGGTCACTGGTCACTGGTCACTGGTTACTGGTCACTGGTCACTGGTCACTGGTCACTGGTCACTGGTCACTGGTCACAAGTCACTGGTCACTTGTCACTGGTCACTGGTCACTCGTCACTGGTCACAGGTCAATGGTAACTTGTCACTGGGCAGTGGTCAATGGTCACTGGTCACTGGTCACTGGTCACAGGTCAATGGTCACTGGTCACTGGACACAGATCACTGGTCACTGGTCACTGGTCACTGGTCACTGGTCACTGGTCAATGGTCACTGGCCACTGGTCACTGGTCACTGGTCAGTGGCCACTGGTCGCTGGTCACTTGTCACTGGTCACTGGTCACTGGTCACTGGTCAGTGGCCACTCGTCAATGGTCACTGGTCACTGGTCACTGGTCAATGGTCTCTGTCGCTGGTCACTGGTCACGATTCGCTGGTCCCTGGTCATTGGTCACTGGTCAATGGTCACTGTCGCTGGTCACTGGTCACTGGTCACTGGTCACTGGTCACTTGTCACTGGTCAGTGGCCACTCGTCGCTGGTCACTTGTCACTGGTCACTGGTCACAGGTCAATGGTCACTGGTCACTGGACACTGGCCACTGGTCACTGGTCACTTGTCAGTGGTCACTGGTCACTGGTCACTGGTCACTGGTCACAAGTCACTGGTCACTTGTCACTGGTCACTGGTCACTGGTAACTGGTCAATGGTCACTGTCGCTGGTCAATGGTCACTGTCGCTGGTCACTGGTCACTGGTCACTGGTCACTGGTCACTTGTCACTGGTCAGTGGCCACTGGTCGCTGGTCACTTGTCACTGGTCACTGGTCACTGGTCACTGGTCACTGGTCACTGGTCACAAGTCACTGGTCACTGGTCACTGGTCATTGGTCACTGGTCACTGGTCACTGGTCACTGGTCACTGGTCAATGGTCACTGTCGCTGGTAAATGGTCACTGTCGCTGGTCAATGGTCAGTGTCGCTGGTCACTGGTCACTATTCGCTGGTCACTGGTCACTGGTCACTGTCGCTGGTCACTGGTCACTGGTCACTGGTCACTGGTCACTGGTCACAAGTCACTGGTCACTTGTCACTGGTCACTGGTCACTGGTAACTGGTCAATGGTCACTGTCGCTGGTCAATGGTCACTGTCGCTGGTCACTGGTCACTGGTCACTGGTCACTGGTCACTTGTCACTGGTCAGTGGCCACTGGTCGCTGGTCACTTGTCACTGGTCACTGGTCACTGGTCGCTGGTCACTGGTCACAGGTCAATGGACACTGGTCACAGGACACAGGTCACTTGTCACTGGTCACTGGTCACTGGTCACTATCGCTGGTCAATGGTCACTGTCGCTGGTCACTGGTCACTGGTCACTGGTCACTTGTCACTGGTCAGTGGCCACTCGTCGCTGGTCAATGGTCACTGTCGCTGGTCACTGGTCACTGGTCACTGGTCACTGGTCACTGGTCACTGGTCAATGGTCACTGTCGCTGGTCACTGGTCACTGGTCACTGGTCAATGGTCACTGTCGCTGGTCACTGGTCATTGGTCACTTGTCACTGGTCACTGGTCACTGGTCACTGGTCACAGGTCAATGGTCACTGGTCCCTGGACACTTGTCACTGGTCACTGGTCACTTGTCACTGGTCACTGATCACTGGTCACTGGTCACAAGTCACTGGTCACTGGTCACTGGTCATTGGTCACTGGTCACTGGTCACTGGTCACTGGTCACTGTCGCTGGTAAATGGTCACTGTCGCTGGTCAATGGTCAGTGTCGCTGGTCACTGGTCACTATTCGCTGGTCACTGGTCACTGGTCACTGTCGCTGGTCACTGGTCACTGGTCACTGGTCACTGGTCACTGGTCACAAGTCACTGGTCACTTGTCACTGGTCACTGGTCACTGGTAACTGGTCAATGGTCACTGTCGCTGGTCAATGGTCACTGTCGCTGGTCACTGGTCACTGGTCACTGGTCACTGGTCACTTGTCACTGGTCAGTGGCCACTGGTCGCTGGTCACTTGTCACTGGTCACTGGTCACTGGTCGCTGGTCACTGGTCACAGGTCAATGGACACTGGTCACAGGACACAGGTCACTTGTCACTGGTCACTGGTCACTGGTCACTATCGCTGGTCAATGGTCACTGTCGCTGGTCACTGGTCACTGGTCACTGGTCACTTGTCACTGGTCAGTGGCCACTCGTCGCTGGTCAATGGTCACTGTCGCTGGTCACTGGTCACTGGTCACTGGTCACTGGTCACTGGTCACTGGTCAATGGTCACTGTCGCTGGTCACTGGTCACTGGTCACTGGTCAATGGTCACTGTCGCTGGTCACTGGTCATTGGTCACTTGTCACTGGTCACTGGTCACTGGTCACTGGTCACAGGTCAATGGTCACTGGTCCCTGGACACTTGTCACTGGTCACTGGTCACTTGTCACTGGTCACTGATCACTGGTCACTGGTCACTGGTCACTGGTCACTGGTCAATGGTCACTATCGCTGGTCAATGGTCACTGTCGCTGGTCACTGGTCACTGGTCACTTGTCACTGGTCACTGGTCACTGGTCACTGGTCACTGGTCACTGGTCACTGGTCACTGGTCACTGGTCACTGGTCACTGGTCAATGGTCACTGTCGCTGGTCACTGGTCACTGGTCACTGGTCACTGGTCAATGGTCACTTGTCCCTGGGCAGTGGTCACTGGTCACTGGTCAATGGTCACTATCGCTGGTCAATGGTCACTGTCGCTGGTCACTGGTCACTGGTCACTTGTCACTGGTCACTGGTCACTGGTCACTGGTCACTGGTCACTGGTCACTGGTCACAAGTCACTGGTCACCTGTCACTGGTCAGTGGCCACTCGTCAATGGTCACTGGTCACTGGTCACTGGTCAATGGTCTCTGTCGCTGGTCACTGGTCACGATTCGCTGGTCCCTGGTCACTGGTCACTGGTCGATGGTCACTGTCGCTGGTCACTGGTCACTGGTCACTGGTCACTGGTCACTGGTCACTGGTCACTTGTCACTGGTCAGTGGTCACTGGTCACTGGTCACTGGTCACAAGTCACTAGTCACTGGTCACTGGTCACTGGTCACTGGTCACTGGTCACTGGTCACTGGTCACTGGTCACTGGTCACTGGTCACCGGTCAATGGTCACTGTCGCTGGTCACTGGTCACTGGTCACTGATCACTGGTCACTGGTCACTGGTCACTGGTCACTGGTCAATGGTCACTGTCGCTGGTCACTGGACACTGGTCACTGGTCACAGGTCAATGGTCACTGGTCACTGGTCACTGGTCAATGGTCACTATCGCTGGTCAATGGTCATTGTCGCTGGTCACTGGTCATTGGTCACTTGTCACTGGTCACTGGTCGCTGGTCACTGGTCACTGGTCACTGGTCACTGGTCACTGGACACTGGTCACTGGTAACTGGTCAATGGTCACTGTCGCTGGTCACTGGTCACTGGTCACTGGTCACTGGTCAATGGTCACTGGTCACTGGACACAGGTCACTGGTCACTGGTCACTGGTCAATGGTCCCTTTCGCTGGTCAATGGTCACTGTCGCTGGTCACTGGTCACTGGTAACTGGTCAATGGTCACTGTCGCTGGTCACTGGTCACTGGTCACTGGTCACTGGTCAATGGTAACTTGTCACTGGGCAGTGGTCAATGGTCACTGGTCACTGGTCACTGGTCACTGGTCACTGGTCACAGGTCAATGGTCACTGGTCACTGGACACAGGTCACTGGTCACTGGTCACTGGTCACTGGACACAGGTCACTGGTCACTGGTCACTGGTCACTGGTCACTGGTCACTGGTCACTGGTCAATGGTCACTGGCCACTGGTCACTGGTCACTGGTCAATGGTCACTTTCGCTGGTCAATGGTCACTGTCGCTGGTAAATGGTCACTGTCGCTGGTCACTGGTCACTGGTCCCTGGACACTGGTCACAGGTCAATGGTCACTGGTCACTGGACACTGGTCACTGGTCACTGGTCACTTGTCACTCGTCACTGATCACTGGTCACTGGTCACTGGTCACTGGTCACTGGTCACTGGTCAATGGTCACTGTCGCTGGTCACTGGTCACTGGTCACTGATCACTGGTGACTGGTCAATGGTCACTGTCGCTGGTCACTGGACACTGGTCACTGGTCACAGGTCAATGGTCACTGGTCACTGGTCACTATCGCTGTTCAATGGTCATTGTCGCTGGTCACTGGTCATTGGTCACTTGTCACTGGTCACTGGTCACTGGTCACTGGTCACTGGTCACTGGTAACTGGTCACATGTCAATGGTCACTGGACACTGGTCACAGGTCAATGGTCACTGGTCACTGGACACTGGTCACTGGTCACTGGTCACTGGTCACTTGTCACTGGTCACTGATCACTGGTCACTGGTCACTGGTCACTGGTCACTGGTCACTGGTCACAGGTCAATGGTCACTGTCGCTGGTCACTGGTCGCTGGTCACTGATCACTGGTCACTGGTCAATGGTCACTGTCGCTGGTCACTGGTCATTGGTCACTTGTCACTGGTCACTGGTCACTGGTCACTGGTCACAGGTCAATGGTCACTGGTCACTGGTCACTGGTCAATGGTCACTGTCGCTCGTCACTGGTCACTGGTCACTGGTCACTGGTCACTGGTCACTGGTAACTGGTCAATGGTCACTGTCGCTGGTCACTGGTCACTGGTCACTGGTCAATGGTAACTTGTCACTGGGCAGTGGTCAATGGTCACTGGTCACTGGTCACTGGTCACTGGTCACTGGTCACAGGTCAATGGTCACTGGTCACTGGACACAGGTCACTGGTCACTGGTCACTGGTCACTGGTCACTGGTCACTGGTCAATGGTCACTGGCCACTGGTCACTGGTCACTTGTCACTGGTCACTGATCACTTGTCACTGGTCACTGGTCACTGGTCACTGGTCACTGGTCAATGGTCACTGTCGCTGGTCACTGGTCACTGGTCACTGATCACTGGTCACTGGTCACTGGTCACTGGTCACTGGTCAATGTTCACTATCGCTGGTCAATGGTCACTGTCGCTGGTCACTGGTCACTGGTCACTTGTCACTGGTCACTGATCACTTGTCACTGGTCACTGGTCACTGGTCACTGGTCACTGGTCAATGGTCACTGTCGCTGGTCACTGGTCACTGTTCACTGGTCACTTGTCACTGGTCAGTGGCCACTCGTCGCTGGTCACTTGTCACTGGTCACTTGTCACTGGTCACTGTTCACTGGTCACTGGTCACTGGTCACTGGTCACTGGTCACTGGTCACTGGTCACTGGTCACAAGTCACTGGTCACTTGTCACTGGTCAGTGGCCACTCGTCAATGGTCACTGGTCACTGGTCACCGGTCAATGGTCTCTGTCGCTGGTCACTGGTCACGATTCGCTGGTCCCTGGTCACTGGTCACTGGTCAATGGTCACTGTCGCTGGTCACTGGTCACTGGTCACTGGTCACTGGTCAATGGTCACTGTCGCTCGTCACTGGTCACTGGTCACTGGTCACTGGTCACTGGTCACTGGTCACTGGTCACCGGTCAATGGTCACTGTCGCTGGTCACTGGTCACTGGTCACTGATCACTGGTCACTGGTCACTGGTCACTGGTCACTGGTCAATGGTCACTATCGCTGGTCAATGGTCACTGTCGCTGGTCACTGGTCACTGGTCACTTGTCACTAGTCACTGGTCACTGGTCACTGGTCACTGGTCACTGGTCTCTGGTCGATGGTCAGTGGTCACTGTCGCTGGTCACTGGTCACTGGTCACTTGTCCCTGGGCAGTGGTCACTGGTCACTGGTCACTGGTCACTGGTCACTGGTCAATGGTCACTGTCGCTGGTCACTGGTCACTGGTCACTTGTCCCTGGGCAGTGGTCACTTGTCACTGGTCAATGGTCACTATCGCTGGTCAATGGTCACTGTCGCTGGTCACTTGTCACTGGTCACTTGTCACTGGTCACTGGTCACTGGTCACTGGTCACTTGTCACTGGTCAGTGGCCACTCGTCAATGGTCACTGGTCACTGGTCACTGGTCAATGGTCTCTGTCGCTGGTCACTGGTCACGATTCGCTGGTCCCTGGTCACTGGTCACTGGTCAATGGTCACTGTCGCTGGTCACTGGTCACTGGTCACTGGTCACTGGTCACTGGTCACTGGTTACTGGTCACTGGTCACTGGTCACTGGTCACTGGTCACTGGTCACTGGTCACAAGTCACTGGTCACTTGTCACTGGTCACTGGTCACTCGTCACTGGTCACAGGTCAATGGTAACTTGTCACTGGGCAGTGGTCAATGGTCACTGGTCACTGGTCACTGGTCACAGGTCAATGGTCACTGGTCACTGGACACAGATCACTGGTCACTGGTCACTGGTCACTGGTCACTGGTCACTGGTCAATGGTCACTGGCCACTGGTCACTGGTCACTGGTCAGTGGCCACTGGTCGCTGGTCACTTGTCACTGGTCACTGGTCACTGGTCACTGGTCAGTGGCCACTCGTCAATGGTCACTGGTCACTGGTCACTGGTCAATGGTCTCTGTCGCTGGTCACTGGTCACGATTCGCTGGTCCCTGGTCATTGGTCACTGGTCAATGGTCACTGTCGCTGGTCACTGGTCACTGGTCACTGGTCACTGGTCACTTGTCACTGGTCAGTGGCCACTCGTCGCTGGTCACTTGTCACTGGTCACTGGTCACAGGTCAATGGTCACTGGTCACTGGACACTGGCCACTGGTCACTGGTCACTTGTCAGTGGTCACTGGTCACTGGTCACTGGTCACTGGTCACAAGTCACTGGTCACTTGTCACTGGTCACTGGTCACTGGTAACTGGTCAATGGTCACTGTCGCTGGTCAATGGTCACTGTCGCTGGTCACTGGTCACTGGTCACTGGTCACTGGTCACTTGTCACTGGTCAGTGGCCACTGGTCGCTGGTCACTTGTCACTGGTCACTGGTCACTGGTCACTGGTCACTGGTCACTGGTCACAAGTCACTGGTCACTGGTCACTGGTCATTGGTCACTGGTCACTGGTCACTGGTCACTGGTCACTGGTCAATGGTCACTGTCGCTGGTAAATGGTCACTGTCGCTGGTCAATGGTCAGTGTCGCTGGTCACTGGTCACTATTCGCTGGTCACTGGTCACTGGTCACTGTCGCTGGTCACTGGTCACTGGTCACTGGTCACTGGTCACTGGTCACAAGTCACTGGTCACTTGTCACTGGTCACTGGTCACTGGTAACTGGTCAATGGTCACTGTCGCTGGTCAATGGTCACTGTCGCTGGTCACTGGTCACTGGTCACTGGTCACTGGTCACTTGTCACTGGTCAGTGGCCACTGGTCGCTGGTCACTTGTCACTGGTCACTGGTCACTGGTCGCTGGTCACTGGTCACAGGTCAATGGACACTGGTCACAGGACACAGGTCACTTGTCACTGGTCACTGGTCACTGGTCACTATCGCTGGTCAATGGTCACTGTCGCTGGTCACTGGTCACTGGTCACTGGTCACTTGTCACTGGTCAGTGGCCACTCGTCGCTGGTCAATGGTCACTGTCGCTGGTCACTGGTCACTGGTCACTGGTCACTGGTCACTGGTCACTGGTCAATGGTCACTGTCGCTGGTCACTGGTCACTGGTCACTGGTCAATGGTCACTGTCGCTGGTCACTGGTCATTGGTCACTTGTCACTGGTCACTGGTCACTGGTCACTGGTCACAGGTCAATGGTCACTGGTCACTGGACACTTGTCACTGGTCACTGGTCACTTGTCACTGGTCACTGATCACTGGTCACTGGTCACTGGTCACTGGTCACTGGTCAATGGTCACTATCGCTGGTCAATGGTCACTGTCGCTGGTCACTGGTCACTGGTCACTTGTCACTGGTCACTGGTCACTGGTCACTGGTCACTGGTCACTGGTCACTGGTCACTGGTCACTGGTCAATGGTCACTGTCGCTGGTCACTGGTCACTGGTCACTGGTCACTGGTCAATGGTCACTTGTCCCTGGGCAGTGGTCACTGGTCACTGGTCAATGGTCACTATCGCTGGTCAATGGTCACTGTCGCTGGTCACTGGTCACTGGTCACTTGTCACTGGTCACTGGTCACTGGTCACTGGTCACTGGTCACTGGTCACTGGTCACAAGTCACTGGTCACCTGTCACTGGTCAGTGGCCACTCGTCAATGGTCACTGGTCACTGGTCACTGGTCAATGGTCTCTGTCGCTGGTCACTGGTCACGATTCGCTGGTCCCTGGTCACTGGTCACTGGTCGATGGTCACTGTCGCTGGTCACTGGTCACTGGTCACTGGTCACTGGTCACTGGTCACTGGTCACTTGTCACTGGTCAGTGGTCACTGGTCACTGGTCACTGGTCACAAGTCACTAGTCACTGGTCACTGGTCACTGGTCACTGGTCACTGGTCACTGGTCACTGGTCACTGGTCACTGGTCACTGGTCACCGGTCAATGGTCACTGTCGCTGGTCACTGGTCACTGGTCACTGATCACTGGTCACTGGTCACTGGTCACTGGTCACTGGTCAATGGTCACTGTCGCTGGTCACTGGACACTGGTCACTGGTCACAGGTCAATGGTCACTGGTCACTGGTCACTGGTCAATGGTCACTATCGCTGGTCAATGGTCATTGTCGCTGGTCACTGGTCATTGGTCACTTGTCACTGGTCACTGGTCGCTGGTCACTGGTCACTGGTCACTGGTCACTGGTCACTGGACACTGGTCACTGGTAACTGGTCAATGGTCACTGTCGCTGGTCACTGGTCACTGGTCACTGGTCACTGGTCAATGGTCACTGGTCACTGGACACAGGTCACTGGTCACTGGTCACTGGTCATTGGTCAATGGTCACTGGTCACTGGTCAATGGTCCCTTTCGCTGGTCAATGGTCACTGTCGCTGGTCACTGGTCACTGGTAACTGGTCAATGGTCACTGTCGCTGGTCACTGGTCACTGGTCACTGGTCACTGGTCAATGGTAACTTGTCACTGGGCAGTGGTCAATGCCCACTGGTCACTGGTCACTGGTCACTGGTCACTGGTCACAGGTCAATGGTCACTGGTCACTGGACACAGGTCACTGGTCACTGGTCACTGGTCACTGGACACAGGTCACTGGTCACTGGTCACTGGTCACTGGTCACTGGTCACTGGTCACTGTCGCTGGTCACTGGTCACTGGTCACTGGTCACTGGTCAATGGTAACTTGTCACTGGGCAGTGGTCAATGGTCACTGGTCACTGGTCACTGGTCACTGGTCACTGGTCACAGGTCAATGGTCACTGGTCACTGGACACAGGTCACTGGTCACTGGTCACTGGTCACTGGACACAGGTCACTGGTCACTGGTCACTGGTCACTGGTCACTGGTCACTGGTCACTGGTCAATGGTCACTGGCCACTGGTCACTGGTCACTGGTCAATGGTCACTTTCGCTGGTCAATGGTCACTGTCGCTGGTAAATGGTCACTGTCGCTGGTCACTGGTCACTGGTCCCTGGACACTGGTCACAGGTCAATGGTCACTGGTCACTGGACACTGGTCACTGGTCACTGGTCACTTGTCACTCGTCACTGATCACTGGTCACTGGTCACTGGTCACTGGTCACTGGTCACTGGTCAATGGTCACTGTCGCTGGTCACTGGTCACTGGTCACTGATCACTGGTGACTGGTCAATGGTCACTGTCGCTGGTCACTGGACACTGGTCACTGGTCACAGGTCAATGGTCACTGGTCACTGGTCACTATCGCTGTTCAATGGTCATTGTCGCTGGTCACTGGTCATTGGTCACTTGTCACTGGTCACTGGTCACTGGTCACTGGTCACTGGTCACTGGTAACTGGTCACATGTCAATGGTCACTGGACACTGGTCACAGGTCAATGGTCACTGGTCACTGGACACTGGTCACTGGTCACTGGTCACTGGTCACTTGTCACTGGTCACTGATCACTGGTCACTGGTCACTGGTCACTGGTCACTGGTCACTGGTCACAGGTCAATGGTCACTGTCGCTGGTCACTGGTCGCTGGTCACTGATCACTGGTCACTGGTCAATGGTCACTGTCGCTGGTCACTGGTCATTGGTCACTTGTCACTGGTCACTGGTCACTGGTCACTGGTCACAGGTCAATGGTCACTGGTCACTGGTCACTGGTCAATGGTCACTGTCGCTCGTCACTGGTCACTGGTCACTGGTCACTGGTCACTGGTCACTGGTAACTGGTCAATGGTCACTGTCGCTGGTCACTGGTCACTGGTCACTGGTCAATGGTAACTTGTCACTGGGCAGTGGTCAATGGTCACTGGTCACTGGTCACTGGTCACTGGTCACTGGTCACAGGTCAATGGTCACTGGTCACTGGACACAGGTCACTGGTCACTGGTCACTGGTCACTGGTCACTGGTCACTGGTCAATGGTCACTGGCCACTGGTCACTGGTCACTTGTCACTGGTCACTGATCACTTGTCACTGGTCACTGGTCACTGGTCACTGGTCACTGGTCAATGGTCACTGTCGCTGGTCACTGGTCACTGGTCACTGATCACTGGTCACTGGTCACTGGTCACTGGTCACTGGTCAATGTTCACTATCGCTGGTCAATGGTCACTGTCGCTGGTCACTGGTCACTGGTCACTTGTCACTGGTCACTGATCACTTGTCACTGGTCACTGGTCACTGGTCACTGGTCACTGGTCAATGGTCACTGTCGCTGGTCACTGGTCACTGTTCACTGGTCACTTGTCACTGGTCAGTGGCCACTCGTCGCTGGTCACTTGTCACTGGTCACTTGTCACTGGTCACTGTTCACTGGTCACTGGTCACTGGTCACTGGTCACTGGTCACTGGTCACTGGTCACTGGTCACAAGTCACTGGTCACTTGTCACTGGTCAGTGGCCACTCGTCAATGGTCACTGGTCACTGGTCACCGGTCAATGGTCTCTGTCGCTGGTCACTGGTCACGATTCGCTGGTCCCTGGTCACTGGTCACTGGTCAATGGTCACTGTCGCTGGTCACTGGTCACTGGTCACTGGTCACTGGTCAATGGTCACTGTCGCTCGTCACTGGTCACTGGTCACTGGTCACTGGTCACTGGTCACTGGTAACTGGTCAATGGTCACTGTCGCTGGTCACTGGTCACTGGTCACTGGTCAATGGTAACTTGTCACTGGGCAGTGGTCAATGGTCACTGGTCACTGGTCACAGGTCACTGGTCACTGGTCACAGGTCAATGGTCACTGGTCACTGGACACAGGTCACTGGTCACTGGTCACTGGTCACTGGTCACTGGTCACTGGTCAATGGTCACTGGCCACTGGTCACTGGTCACTTGTCACTGGTCACTGATCACATGTCACTGGTCACTGGTCACTGGTCACTGGTTACTGGTCAATGGTCACTGTCGCTGGTCACTGGTCACTGGTCACTGGTCACTTGTCACTGGTCAGTGGCCACTCGTCGCTGGTCACTTGTCACTGGTCACTTGTCACTGGTCACTGTTCACTGGTCACTGGTCACTGGTCACTGGTCACAGGTCAATGGACACTGGTCACTGGACACAGGTCACTTGTCACTGGTCACTGGTCACTGGTCACTGGTCACTTGTCACTGGTCACTGGTCACTGGTAACTGGTCAATGGTCACTGTCGCTGGTCACTGGTCACTGGTCACTGGTCACTGGTCAATGGTCACTGGTCACTGGACACAGGTCACTGGTCACTGGTCACTGGTCATTGGTCAATGGTCACTGGCCACTGGTCACTGGTCACTGGTCAATGGTCCCTTTCGCTGGTCAATGGTCACTGTCGCTGGTCACTGGTCACTGGTAACTGGTCAATGGTCACTGTCGCTGGTCACTGGTCACTGGTCACTGGTCACTGGTCAATGGTAACTTGTCACTGGGCAGTGGTCAATGGTCACTGGTCACTGGTCACTGGTCACTGGTCACTGGTCACAGGTCAATGGTCACTGCTCACTGGACACAGGTCACTGGTCACTGGTCACTGGTCACTGGTCACTGGTCACTGGTCACTGGTCAATGGTCACTGGCCACTGGTCACTGGTCACTGGTCAATGGTCTCTTTCGCTGGTCAATGGTCACTGTCGCTGGTAAATGGTCACTGTCGCTGGTCACTGGTCACTGGTCACTGGACACTGGTCACAGGTCAATGGTCACTGGTCACTGGACACTGGTCACTGGTCACTGGTCACTTGTCACTCGTCACTGATCACTGGTCACTGGTCACTGGACACTGGTCACTGGTCACAGGTCAATGGTCACTGGTCACTGGTCACTGGTCAATGGTCACTATCGCTGTTCAATGGTCATTGTCGCTGGTCACTGGTCATTGGTCACTTGTCACTGGTCACTGGTCACTGGTCACTGGTCACTGGTCACTGGTAACTGGTCACAGGTCAATGGTCACTGGACACTGGTCACAGGTCAATGGTCACTGGTCACTGGACACTGGTCACTGGTCACTGGTCACTGGTCACTTGTCACTGGTCAGTGGCCACTGGTCGCTGGTCACTTGTCACTGGTCACTGGTCACTGGTCGCTGGTCACTGGTCACTGGTCACTGGTCACTGGTCAATGGTAACTTGTCACTGGGCAGTGGTCAATGGTCACTGGTCACTGGTCACTGGTCACTGGTCACTGGTCACAGGTCAATGGTCACTGGTCACTGGACACAGGTCACTGGTCACTGGTCACTGGTCACTGGTCACTGGTCACTGGTCACTGGTCAATGGTCACTGGCCACTGGTCACTGGTCACTGGTCACTGGTCACTGGTCACTGGTCACTGGTCAATGGTCACTGGCCACTGGTCACTGGTCACAGGTCAATGGTCACTGGACACTGGTCACAGGTCAATGGTCACTGGTCACTGGACACTGGTCACTGGTCACTGGTCACTGGTCACTTGTCACTGGTCAGTGGCCACTGGTCGCTGGTCACTTGTCACTGGTCACTGGTCACTGGTCGCTGGTCACTGGTCACTGGTCACTGGTAACTGGTCAATGGTCACTGTCGCTGGTCACTGGTCACTGGTCACTGGTCACTGGTCAATGGTAACTTGTCACTGGGCAGTGGTCAATGGTCACTGGTCACTGGTCACTGGTCACTGGTCACTGGTCACAGGTCAATGGTCACTGGTCACTGGACACAGGTCACTGGTCACTGGTCACTGGTCACTGGTCACTGGTCACTGGTCACTGGTCAATGGTCTCTGGCCACTGGTCACTGGTCACTGGTCAATGGTCACTTTCGCTGGTCAATGGTCACTGTCGCTGGTAAATGGTCACTGTCGCTGGTCACTGGTCACTGGTCACTGGACACTGGTCACAGGTCAATGGTCACTGGTCACTGGACACTGGTCACTGGTCACTGGTCACTTGTCACTCGTCACTGATCACTGGTCACTGGTCACTGGTCACTGGTCACTGGTCACTGGTCAATGGTCACTGTCGCTGGTCACTGGTCACTGGTCACTGATCACTGGTGACTGGTCAATGGTCACTCTCGCTGGTCACTGGACACTGGTCACTGGTCACAGGTCAATGGTCACTGGTCACTGGTCACTGGTCAATGGTCACTATCGCTGTTCAATGGTCATTGTCGCTGGTCACTGGTCATTGGTCACTTGTCACTGGTCACTGGTCACTGGTCACTGGTCACTGGTCACTGGTAACTGGTCACAGGTCAATGGTCACTGGACACTGGTCACAGGTCAATGGTCACTGGTCACTGGACACTGGTCACTGGTCACTGGTCACTGGTCACTGGTCACTTGTCACTGGTCACTGATCACTGGTCACTGGTCACTGGTCACTGGTCACTGGTCACTGGTCACAGGTCAATGGTCACTGTCGCTGGTCACTGGTCACTGGTCACTGATCACTGGTCACTGGTCAATGGTCACTGTCGCTGGTCACTGGTCATTGGTCACTTGTCACTGGTCACTGGTCACTGGTCACTGGTCACAGGTCAATGGTCACTGGTCACTGGTCACTGGTCAATGGTCACTGTCGCTCGTCACTGGTCACTGGTCACTGGTCACTGGTCACTGGTCACTGGTAACTGGTCAATGGTCACTGTCGCTGGTCACTGGTCACTGGTCACTGGTCAATGGTAACTTGTCACTGGGCAGTGGTCAATGGTCACTGGTCACTGGTCACTGGTCACTGGTCACTGGTCACAGGTCAATGGTCACTGGTCACTGGACACAGGTCACTGGTCACTGGTCACTGGTCACTGGTCACTGGTCACTGGTCAATGGTCACTGGCCACTGGTCACTGGTCACTTGTCACTGGTCACTGATCACTTGTCACTGGTCACTGGTCACTGGTCACTGGTCACTGGTCAATGGTCACTGTCGCTGGTCACTGGTCACTGGTCACTGACCACTGGTCACTGGTCACTGGTCACTGGTCACTGGTCAATGGTCACTATCGCTGGTCAATGGTCACTGTCGCTGGTCACTGGTCACTGGTCACTTGTCACTGGTCACTGGTCACTGGTCACTGGTCACTGGTCACTGGTCACTGGTCACAAGTCACTGGTCACTTGTCACTGGTCAGTGGCCACTCGTCAATGGTCACTGGTCACTGGTCACTGGTCAATGGTCTCTGTCGCTGGTCACTGGTCACGATTCGCTGGTCCCTGGTCACTGGTCACTGGTCAATGGTCACTGTCGCTGGTCACTGGTCACTGGTCACTGGTCACTGGTCAATGGTCACTGTCGCTCGTCACTGGTCACTGGTCACTGGTCACTGGTCACTGGTCACTGGTAACTGGTCAATGGTCACTGTCGCTGGTCACTGGTCACTGGTCACTGGTCAATGGTAACTTGTCACTGGGCAGTGGTCAATGGTCACTGGTCACTGGTCACTGGTCACTGGTCACTGGTCACAGGTCAATGGTCACTGGTCACTGGACACAGGTCACTGGTCACTGGTCACTGGTCACTGGTCACTGGTCACTGGTCAATGGTCACTGGCCACTGGTCACTGGTCACTTGTCACTGGTCACTGATCACTTGTCACTGGTCACTGGTCACTGGTCACTGGTCACTGGTCAATGGTCACTGGTCACTTGTCACTGGTCACTGGTCACTGGTAACTGGTCAATGGTCACTGTCGCTGGTCAATGGTCACTGTCGCTGGTCACTGGTCACTGGTCACTGGTCACTGGTCACTTGTCACTGGTCACTGATCACTGGTCACTGGTCACTGGTCACTGGTCACTGGTCACTGGTCAATGGTCACTGTCGCTGGTCACTGGTCACTGGTCACTGATCACTGGTCACTGGTCAATGGTCACTGTCGCTGGTCACTGGTCATTGGTCACTTGTCACTGGTCACTGGTCACTGGTCACTGGTCACAGGTCAATGGTCACTGGTCACTGGACACTGGTCACTGGTCACTGGTCACTTGTCACTGGTCACTGATCACTGGTCACTGGTCACTGGTCACTGGTCACTGGTCAATGGTCACTATCGCTGGTCAATGGTCACTGTCGCTGGTCACTGGTCACTGGTCACTTGTCACTGGTCACTGGTCACTGGTCACTGGTCACTGGTCACTGGTCACTGGTCACTGGTCACTGGTCACTGGTCACTGGTCAATGGTCACTGTCGCTGGTCACTGGTCACTGGTCACTGGTCACTGGTCACTGGTCACTGGTCAATGGTCACTATCGCTGGTCAATGGTCACTGTCGCTGGTCACTGGTCACTGGTCACTTGTCACTGGTCACTGGTCACTGGTCACTGGTCACTGGTCACTGGTCACTGGTCACAAGTCACTGGTCACCTGTCACTGGTCAGTGGCCACTCGTCAATGGTCACTGGTCAATGGTCACTGGTCAATGGTCTCTGTCGCTGGTCACTGGTCACGATTCGCTGGTCCCTGGTCACTGGTCACTGGTCGATGGTCACTGTCGCTGGTCACTGGTCACTGGTCACTGGTCACTGGTCACTGGTCACTGGTCACTTGTCACTGGTCAGTGGTCACTGGTCACTGGTCACTGGTCACAAGTCACTAGTCACTGGTCACTGGTCACTGGTCACTGGTCACTGGTCACTGGTCACTGGTCACTGGTCACTGGTCACTGGTCACGGGTCAATGGTCACTGTCGCTGGTCACTGGTCACTGGTCACTGATCACTGGTCACTGGTCACTGGTCACTGGTCACTGGTCAATGGTCACTGTCGCTGGTCACTGGACACTGGTCACTGGTCACAGGTCAATGGTCACTGGTCACTGGTCACTGGTCAATGGTCACTATCGCTGGTCAATGGTCATTGTCGCTGGTCACTGGTCATTGGTCACTTGTCACTGGTCACTGGTCGCTGGTCACTGGTCACTGGTCACTGGTCACTGGTCACTGGACACTGGTCACTGGTAACTGGTCAATGGTCACTGTCGCTGGTCACTGGTCACTGGTCACTGGTCACTGGTCAATGGTCACTGGTCACTGGACACAGGTCACTGGTCACTGGTCACTGGTCATTGGTCAATGGTCCCTTTCGCTGGACAATGGTCACTGTCGCTGGTCACTGGTCACTGGTAACTGGTCAATGGTCACTGTCGCTGGTCACTGGTCACTGGTCACTGTCACTGGTCAATGGTAACTTGTCACTGGGCAGTGGTCAATGGTCACTGGTCACTGGTCACTGGTCACTGGTCACTGGTCACAGGTCAATGGTCACTGGTCACTGGACACAGGTCACTGGTCACTGGTCACTGGTCACTGGTCACTGGTCACTGGTCACTGGTCAATGGTCACTGGCCACTGGTCACTGGTCACTGGTCAATGGTCACTTTCGCTGGTCAATGGTCACTGTCGCTGGTAAATGGTCACTGTCGCTGGTCACTGGTCACTGGTCACTGGACACTGGTCACAGGTCAATGGTCACTGGTCACTGGACACTGGTCACTGGTCACTGGTCACTTGTCACTCGTCACTGATCACTGGTCACTGGTCACTGGTCACTGGTCACTGGTCACTGGTCAATGGTCACTGTCGCTGGTCACTGGTCACTGGTCACTGATCACTGGTGACTGGTCAATGGTCACTGTCGCTGGTCACTGGACACTGGTCACTGGTCACAGGTCAATGGTCACTGGTCACTGGTCACTGGTCAATGGTCACTATCGCTGTTCAATGGTCATTGTCGCTGGTCACTGGTCATTGGTCACTTGTCACTGGTCACTGGTCACTGGTCACTGGTCACTGGTCACTGGTAACTGGTCACAGGTCAATGGTCACTGGACACTGGTCACAGGTCAATGGTCACTGGTCACTGGACACTGGTCACTGGTCACTGGTCACTGGCCACTGGTCACTGGTCACTGATCACTGGTCACTGGTCACTGGTCACTGGTCACTGGTCAATGGTCACTATCGCTGGTCAATGGTCACTGTCGCTGGTCACTGGTCACTGGTCACTTGTCACTGGTCACTGGTCACTGGTCACTGGTCACTGGTCACTGGTCACTGGTCACTGGTCACTGGTCACTGGTCACTGGTCAATGGTCACTGTCGCTGGTCACTGGCCACTGGTCACTGGTCACTGGTCAATGGTCACTTGTCCCTGGGCAGTGGTCACTGGTCACTGGTCAATGGTCACTATCGCTGGTCAATGGTCACTGTCGCTGGTCACTGGTCACTGGTCACTTGTCACTGGTCACTGGTCACTGGCCACTGGTCACTGGTCACTGGTCACTGGTCACAGGTCACTGGTCACCTGTCACTGGTCAGTGGCCACTCGTCAATGGTCACTGGTCACTGGTCACTGGTCAATGGTCTCTGTCGCTGGTCACTGGTCACGATTCGCTGGTCCCTGGTCACTGGTCACTGGTCGATGGTCACTGTCGCTGGTCACTGGTCACTGGTCACTGGTCACTGGTCACTGGTCACTGGTCACTTGTCACTGGTCAGTGGTCACTGGTCACTGGTCACTGGTCACAAGTCACTAGTCACTGGTCACTGGTCACTGGTCACTGGTCACTGGTCACTGGTCACTGGTCACTGGTCACTGGTCACTGGTCACCGGTCAATGGTCACTGTCGCTGGTCACTGGTCACTGGTCACTGATCACTGGTCACTGGTCACTGGTCACTGGTCACTGGTCAATGGTCACTATCGCTGGTCAATGGTCACTGTCGCTGGTCACTGGTCACTGGTCACTTGTCACTAGTCACTGGTCACTGGTCACTGGTCACTGGTCACTGGTCTCTGGTCGATGGTCAGTGGTCACTGTCGCTGGTCACTGGTCACTGGTCACTTGTCCCTGGGCAGTGGTCACTGGTCACTGGTCACTGGTCACTGGTCACTGGTCAATGGTCACTGTCGCTGGTCACTGGTCACTGGTCACTTGTCCCTGGGCAGTGGTCACTTGTCACTGGTCAATGGTCACTATCGCTGGTCAATGGTCACTGTCGCTGGTCACTTGTCACTGGTCACTTGTCACTGGTCACTGGTCACTGGTCACTGGTCACTTGTCACTGGTCAGTGGCCACTCGTCAATGGTCACTGGTCACTGGTCACTGGTCAATGGTCTCTGTCGCTGGTCACTGGTCACGATTCGCTGGTCCCTGGTCACTGGTCACTGGTCAATGGTCACTGTCGCTGGTCACTGGTCACTGGTCACTGGTCACTGGTCACTGGTCACTGGTCACTGGTTACTGGTCACTGGTCACTGGTCACTGGTCACTGGTCACTGGTCACTGGTCACAAGTCACTGGTCACTTGTCACTGGTCACTGGTCACTCGTCACTGGTCACAGGTCAATGGTAACTTGTCACTGGGCAGTGGTCAATGGTCACTGGTCACTGGTCACTGGTCACAGGTCAATGGTCACTGGTCACTGGACACAGATCACTGGTCACTGGTCACTGGTCACTGGTCACTGGTCACTGGTCAATGGTCACTGGCCACTGGTCACTGGTCACTGGTCAGTGGCCACTGGTCGCTGGTCACTTGTCACTGGTCACTGGTCACTGGTCACTGGTCAGTGGCCACTCGTCAATGGTCACTGGTCACTGGTCACTGGTCAATGGTCTCTGTCGCTGGTCACTGGTCACGATTCGCTGGTCCCTGGTCATTGGTCACTGGTCAATGGTCACTGTCGCTGGTCACTGGTCACTGGTCACTGGTCACTGGTCACTTGTCACTGGTCAGTGGCCACTCGTCGCTGGTCACTTGTCACTGGTCACTGGTCACAGGTCAATGGTCACTGGTCACTGGACACTGGCCACTGGTCACTGGTCACTTGTCAGTGGTCACTGGTCACTGGTCACTGGTCACTGGTCACAAGTCACTGGTCACTTGTCACTGGTCACTGGTCACTGGTAACTGGTCAATGGTCACTGTCGCTGGTCAATGGTCACTGTCGCTGGTCACTGGTCACTGGTCACTGGTCACTGGTCACTTGTCACTGGTCAGTGGCCACTGGTCGCTGGTCACTTGTCACTGGTCACTGGTCACTGGTCACTGGTCACAAGTCACTGGTCACTGGTCACTGGTCATTGGTCACTGGTCACTGGTCACTGGTCACTGGTCACTGGTCAATGGTCACTGTCGCTGGTAAATGGTCACTGTCGCTGGTCAATGGTCAGTGTCGCTGGTCACTGGTCACTATTCGCTGGTCACTGGTCACTGGTCACTGTCGCTGGTCACTGGTCACTGGTCACTGGTCACTGGTCACTGGTCACAAGTCACTGGTCACTTGTCACTGGTCACTGGTCACTGGTAACTGGTCAATGGTCACTGTCGCTGGTCAATGGTCACTGTCGCTGGTCACTGGTCACTGGTCACTGGTCACTGGTCACTTGTCACTGGTCAGTGGCCACTGGTCGCTGGTCACTTGTCACTGGTCACTGGTCACTGGTCGCTGGTCACTGGTCACAGGTCAATGGACACTGGTCACAGGACACAGGTCACTTGTCACTGGTCACTGGTCACTGGTCACTATCGCTGGTCAATGGTCACTGTCGCTGGTCACTGGTCACTGGTCACTGGTCACTTGTCACTGGTCAGTGGCCACTCGTCGCTGGTCAATGGTCACTGTCGCTGGTCACTGGTCACTGGTCACTGGTCACTGGTCACTTGTCACTGGTCACTGATCACTGGTCACTGGTCACTGGTCACTGGTCACTGGTCACTGGTCAATGGTCACTGTCGCTGGTCACTGGTCACTGGTCACTGATCACTGGTCACTGGTCAATGGTCACTGTCGCTGGTCACTGGTCATTGGTCACTTGTCACTGGTCACTGGTCACTGGTCACTGGTCACAGGTCAATGGTCACTGGTCACTGGACACTGGTCACTGGTCACTGGTCACTTGTCACTGGTCACTGATCACTGGTCACTGGTCACTGGTCACTGGTCACTGGTCAATGGTCACTATCGCTGGTCAATGGTCACTGTCGCTGGTCACTGGTCACTGGTCACTTGTCACTGGTCACTGGTCACTGGTCACTGGTCACTGGTCACTGGTCACTGGTCACTGGTCACTGGTCACTGGTCACTGGTCAATGGTCACTGTCGCTGGTCACTGGTCACTGGTCACTGGTCACTGGTCAATGGTCACTTGTCCCTGGGCAGTGGTCACTGGTCACTGGTCAATGGTCACTATCGCTGGTCAATGGTCACTGTCGCTGGTCACTGGTCACTGGTCACTTGTCACTGGTCACTGGTCACTGGTCACTGGTCACTGGTCACTGGTCACTGGTCACAAGTCACTGGTCACCTGTCACTGGTCAGTGGCCACTCGTCAATGGTCACTGGTCACTGGTCACTGGTCAATGGTCTCTGTCGCTGGTCACTGGTCACGATTCGCTGGTCCCTGGTCACTGGTCACTGGTCGATGGTCACTGTCGCTGGTCACTGGTCACTGGTCACTGGTCACTGGTCACTGGTCACTGGTCACTTGTCACTGGTCAGTGGTCACTGGTCACTGGTCACTGGTCACAAGTCACTAGTCACTGGTCACTGGTCACTGGTCACTGGTCACTGGTCACTGGTCACTGGTCACTGGTCACTGGTCACTGGTCACCGGTCAATGGTCACTGTCGCTGGTCACTGGTCACTGGTCACTGATCACTGGTCACTGGTCACTGGTCACTGGTCACTGGTCAATGGTCACTGTCGCTGGTCACTGGACACTGGTCACTGGTCACAGGTCAATGGTCACTGGTCACTGGTCACTGGTCAATGGTCACTATCGCTGGTCAATGGTCATTGTCGCTGGTCACTGGTCATTGGTCACTTGTCACTGGTCACTGGTCGCTGGTCACTGGTCACTGGTCACTGGTCACTGGTCACTGGACACTGGTCACTGGTAACTGGTCAATGGTCACTGTCGCTGGTCACTGGTCACTGGTCACTGGTCACTGGTCAATGGTCACTGGTCACTGGACACAGGTCACTGGTCACTGGTCACTGGTCATTGGTCAATGGTCACTGGTCACTGGTCAATGGTCCCTTTCGCTGGTCAATGGTCACTGTCGCTGGTCACTGGTCACTGGTAACTGGTCAATGGTCACTGTCGCTGGTCACTGGTCACTGGTCACTGGTCACTGGTCAATGGTAACTTGTCACTGGGCAGTGGTCAATGGTCACTGGTCACTGGTCACTGGTCACAGGTCAATGGTCACTGGTCACTGGACACTGGGCAGTGGTCAATGGTCAATGGTCACTGGCCACTGGTCACTGGTCACTGGTCAATGGTCACTTTCGCTGGTCAATGGTCACTGTCGCTGGTAAATGGTCACTGTCGCTGGTCACTGGTCACTGGTCACTGGACACTGGTCACAGGTCACAGGTCAATGGTCACTGGTCACTGGTCACTATCGCTGTTCAATGGTCATTGTCGCTGGTCACTATCGCTGGTCAATGGTCACTGTCGCTGGTCACTGGTCACTGGTCACTGGTCACTGGTCAATGGTCACTGGTCACTGGGCAGTGGTCAATGGTCAATGGTCACTGGCCACTGGTCACTGGTCACTGGTCAATGGTCACTTTCGCTGGTCAATGGTCACTGTCGCTGGTAAATGGTCACTGTCGCTGGTCACTGGTCACTGGTCACTGGACACTGGTCACAGGTCAATGGTCACTGGTCACTGGACACTGGTCACTGGTCACTGGTCACTTGTCACTCGTCACTGATCACTGGTCACTGGTCACTGGTCACTGGTCACTGGTCACTGGTCAATGGTCACTGTCGCTGGTCACTGGTCACTGGTCACTGATCACTGGTGACTGGTCAATGGTCACTGTCGCTGGTCACTGGACACTGGTCACTGGTCACAGGTCAATGGTCACTGGTCACTGGTCACTATCGCTGTTCAATGGTCATTGTCGCTGGTCACTATCGCTGGTCAATGGTCACTGTCGCTGGTCACTGGTCACTGGTCACTGGTCACTTGTCACTGGTCAGTGGCCACTCGTCGCTGGTCAATGGTCACTGTCGCTGGTCACTGGTCACTGGTCACTGGTCACTGGTCACTTGTCACTGGTCACTGATCACTGGTCACTGGTCACTGGTCACTGGTCACTGGTCACTGGTCAATGGTCACTGTCGCTGGTCACTGGTCACTGGTCACTGATCACTGGTCACTGGTCAATGGTCACTGTCGCTGGTCACTGGTCATTGGTCACTTGTCACTGGTCACTGGTCACTGGTCACTGGTCACAGGTCAATGGTCACTGGTCACTGGACACTGGTCACTGGTCACTGGTCACTTGTCACTGGTCACTGATCACTGGTCACTGGTCACTGGTCACTGGTCACTGGTCAATGGTCACTATCGCTGGTCAATGGTCACTGTCGCTGGTCACTGGTCACTGGTCACTTGTCACTGGTCACTGGTCACTGGTCACTGGTCACTGGTCACTGGTCACTGGTCACTGGTCACTGGTCACTGGTCACTGGTCAATGGTCACTGTCGCTGGTCACTGGTCACTGGTCACTGGTCACTGGTCAATGGTCACTTGTCCCTGGGCAGTGGTCACTGGTCACTGGTCAATGGTCACTATCGCTGGTCAATGGTCACTGTCGCTGGTCACTGGTCACTGGTCACTTGTCACTGGTCACTGGTCACTGGTCACTGGTCACTGGTCACTGGTCACTGGTCACAAGTCACTGGTCACCTGTCACTGGTCAGTGGCCACTCGTCAATGGTCACTGGTCACTGGTCACTGGTCAATGGTCTCTGTCGCTGGTCACTGGTCACGATTCGCTGGTCCCTGGTCACTGGTCACTGGTCGATGGTCACTGTCGCTGGTCACTGGTCACTGGTCACTGGTCACTGGTCACTGGTCACTGGTCACTTGTCACTGGTCAGTGGTCACTGGTCACTGGTCACTGGTCACAAGTCACTAGTCACTGGTCACTGGTCACTGCTCACTGGTCACTGGTCACTGGTCACTGGTCACTGGTCACTGGTCACTGGTCACCGGTCAATGGTCACTGTCGCTGGTCACTGGTCACTGGTCACTGATCACTGGTCACTGGTCACTGGTCACTGGTCACTGGTCAATGGTCACTGTCGCTGGTCACTGGACACTGGTCACTGGTCACAGGTCAATGGTCACTGGTCACTGGTCACTGGTCAATGGTCACTATCGCTGGTCAATGGTCATTGTCGCTGGTCACTGGTCATTGGTCACTTGTCACTGGTCACTGGTCGCTGGTCACTGGTCACTGGTCACTGGTCACTGGTCACTGGACACTGGTCACTGGTAACTGGTCAATGGTCACTGTCGCTGGTCACTGGTCACTGGTCACTGGTCACTGGTCAATGGTCACTGGTCACTGGACACAGGTCACTGGTCACTGGTCACTGGTCATTGGTCAATGGTCACTGGTCACTGGTCAATGGTCCCTTTCGCTGGTCAATGGTCACTGTCGCTGGTCACTGGTCACTGGTAACTGGTCAATGGTCACTGTCGCTGGTCACTGGTCACTGGTCACTGGTCACTGGTCAATGGTAACTTGTCACTGGGCAGTGGTCAATGGTCACTGGTCACTGGTCACTGGTCACAGGTCAATGGTCACTGGTCACTGGACACAGGTCACTGGTCACTGGTCACTGGTCACTGGTCACTGGTCAATGGTCACTGGCCACTGGTCACTGGTCACTGGTCAATGGTCACTTTCGCTGGTCAATGGTCACTGTCGCTGGTAAATGGTCACTGTCGCTGGTCACAGGTCACTGGTCACTGGACACTGGTCACAGGTCAATGGTCACTGGTCACTGGACACTGGTCACTGGTCACTGGTCACTTGTCACTCGTCACTGATCACTGGTCACTGGTCACTGGTCACTGGTCACTGGTCACTGGTCAATGGTCACTGTCGCTGGTCACTGGTCACTGGTCACTGATCACTGGTGACTGGTCAATGGTCACTGTCGCTGGTCACTGGACACTGGTCACTGGTCACTGGTCACTTGTCACTGGTCAGTGGCCACTGGTCGCTGGTCACTTGTCACTGGTCACTGGTCACTGGTCGCTGGTCACTGGTCACAGGTCAATGGACACTGGTCACAGGACACAGGTCACTTGTCACTGGTCACTGGTCACTGGTCACTATCGCTGGTCAATGGTCACTGTCGCTGGTCACTGGTCACTGGTCACTGGTCACTTGTCACTGGTCAGTGGCCACTCGTCGCTGGTCACTTGTCACTGGTCACTTGTCACTGGTCACTGTTCACTGGTCACTGGTCACTGGTCACTGGTCACAGGTCAATGGACACTGGTCACTGGACGCAGGTCACTTGTCACTGGTCACTGGTCACTGGTCACTGGTCACTTGTCACTGGTCACTGTTCACTGGTAACTGGTCAATGGTCACTGTCGCTGGTCAATGGTCACTGTCGCTGGTCACTGGTCACTGGTCACTGGTCACTGGTCACTTGTCACTGGTCACTGATCACTGGTCACTGGTCACTGGTCACTGGTCACTGGTCACTGGTCAATGGTCACTGTCGCTGGTCACTGGTCACTGGTCACTGATCACTGGTCACTGGTCAATGGTCACTGTCGCTGGTCACTGGTCATTGGTCACTTGTCACTGGTCACTGGTCACTGGTCACTGGTCACAGGTCAATGGTCACTGGTCACTGGACACTGGTCACTGGTCACTGGTCAATGGTCACTTGTCCCTGGGCAGTGGTCACTGGTCACTGGTCAATGGTCACTATCGCTGGTCAATGGTCACTGTCGCTGGTCACTGGTCACTGGTCACTTGTCACTGGTCACTGGTCACTGGTCACTGGTCACTGGTCACTGGTCACTGGTCACAAGTCACTGGTCACCTGTCACTGGTCAGTGGCCACTCGTCAATGGTCACTGGTCACTGGTCACTGGTCAATGGTCTCTGTCGCTGGTCACTGGTCACGATTCGCTGGTCCCTGGTCACTGGTCACTGGTCGATGGTCACTGTCGCTGGTCACTGGTCACTGGTCACTGGTCACTGGTCACTGGTCACTGGTCACTTGTCACTGGTCAGTGGTCACTGGTCACTGGTCACTGGTCACAAGTCACTAATCACTGGTCACTGGTCACTGGTCACTGGTCACTGGTCACTGGTCACTGGTCACTGGTCACTGGTCAGTGGTCACCGGTCAATGGTCACTGTCGCTGGTCACTGGTCACTGGTCACTGATCACTGGTCACTGGTCACTGGTCACTGGTCACTGGTCAATGGTCACTATCGCTGGTCAATGGTCACTGTCGCTGGTCACTGGTCACTGGTCACTTGTCACTAGTCACTGGTCACTGGTCACTGGTCACTGGTCACTGGTCTCTGGTCGATGGTCAGTTGTCACTGTCGCTGGTCACTGGTCACTGGTCACTTGTCCCTGGGCAGTGGTCACTGGTCACTGGTCACTGGTCACTGGTCACTGGTCAATGGTCACTGTCGCTGGTCACTGGTCACAAGTCACTAATCACTGGTCACTGGTCACTGGTCACTGGTCACTGGTCACTGGTCACTGGTCACTGGTCACTGGTCACTGGTCACTGGTCAATGGTCACTGTCGCTGGCCACTGGTCACTGGTCACTGATCACTGGTCACTGGTCACTGGTCACTGGTCACTGGTCAATGGTCACTATCGCTGGTCAATGGTCACTGTCGCTGGTCACTGGTCACTGGTCACTTGTCACTGGTCACTGGTCACTGGTCACTGGTCACTGGTCACTGGTCACTGGTCACTGGTCACTGGTCACTGGTCAATGGTCACTGTCGCTGGTCACTGGTCACTGGTCACTGGTCACTGGTCAATGGTCACTTGTCCCTGGGCAGTGGTCACTGGTCACTGGTCAATGGTCACTATCGCTGGTCAATGGTCACTGTCGCTGGTCACTGGTCACTGGTCACTTGTCACTGGTCACTGGTCACTGGTCACTGGTCACTGGTCACTGGTCACTGGTCACAAGTCACTGGTCACCTGTCACTGGTCAGTGGCCACTCGTCAATGGTCACTGGTCACTGGTCACTGGTCAATGGTCTCTGTCGCTGGTCACTGGTCACGATTCGCTGGTCCCTGGTCACTGGTCACTGGTCGATGGTCACTGTCGCTGGTCACTGGTCACTGGTCACTGGTCACTGGTCACTGGTCACTGGTCACTTGTCACTGGTCAGTGGTCACTGGTCACTGGTCACTGGTCACAAGTCACTAATCACTGGTCACTGGTCACTGGTCACTGGTCACTGGTCACTGGTCACTGGTCACTGGTCACTGGTCACTGGTCACCGGTCAATGGTCACTGTCGCTGGTCACTGGTCACTGGTCACTGATCACTGGTCACTGGTCACTGGTCACTGGTCACTGGTCAATGGTCACTATCGCTGGTCAATGGTCACTGTCGCTGGTCACTGGTCACTGGTCACTTGTCACTAGTCACTGGTCACTGGTCACTGGTCACTGGTCACTGGTCTCTGGTCGATGGTCAGTGGTCACTGTCGCTGGTCACTGGTCACTGGTCACTTGTCCCTGGGCAGTGGTCACTGGTCACTGGTCACTGGTCACTGGTCACTGGTCAATGGTCACTGTCGCTGGTCACTGGTCACTGGTCACTTGTCCCTGGGCAGTGGTCACTTGTCACTGGTCAATGGTCACTATCGCTGGTCAATGGTCACTGTCGCTGGTCACTTGTCACTGGTCACTTGTCACTGGTCACTGGTCACTGGTCACTGGTCACTTGTCACTGGTCAGTGGCCACTCGTCAATGGTCACTGGTCACTGGTCACTGGTCAATGGTCTCTGTCGCTGGTCACTGGTCACGATTCGCTGGTCCCTGGTCACTGGTCACTGGTCAATGGTCACTGTCGCTGGTCACTGGTCACTGGTCACTGGTCACTGGTCACTGGTCACTGGTTACTGGTCACTGGTCACTGGTCACTGGTCACTGGTCACTGGTCACTGGTCACAAGTCACTGGTCACTTGTCACTGGTCACTGGTCACTCGTCACTGGTCACAGGTCAATGGTAACTTGTCACTGGGCAGTGGTCAATGGTCACTGGTCACTGGTCACTGGTCACTGGTCACTGGTCACAGGTCAATGGTCACTGGTCACTGGACACAGGTCACTGGTCACTGGTCACTGGTCACTGGTCACTGGTCACTGGTCACTGGTCACTGGTCACTGGTCACTGGTCACAAGTCACTGGTCACTTGTCACTGGTCACTGGTCACTCGTCACTGGTCACAGGTCAATGGTAACTTGTCACTGGGCAGTGGTCAATGGTCACTGGTCAATGGTCACTGGCCACTGGTCACTGGTCACTGGTCAATGGTCACTTTCGCTGGTCAATGGTCACTGTCGCTGGTAAATGGTCACTGTCGCTGGTCACTGGTCACTGGTCACTGGACACTGGTCACAGGTCAATGGTCACTGGTCACTGGACACTGGTCACTGGTCACTGGTCACTTGTCACTCGTCACTGATCACTGGTCACTGGTCACTGGTCACTGGTCACTGGTCACTGGTCACTGGTCAATGGTCACTGTCGCTGGTCACTGGTCACTGGTCACTGATCACTGGTGACTGGTCAATGGTCACTGTCGCTGGTCACTGGACACTGGTCACTGGTCACAGGTCAATGGTCACTGGTCACTGGTCACTGGTCAATGGTCACTATCGCTGTTCAATGGTCATTGTCGCTGGTCACTGGTCATTGGTCACTTGTCACTGGTCACTGGTCACTGGTCACTGGTCACTGGTCACTGGTAACTGGTCACAGGTCAATGGTCACTGGACACTGGTCACAGGTCAATGGTCACTGGTCACTGGACACTGGTCACTGGTCACTGGTCACTGGTCACTTGTCACTGGTCACTGATCACTGGTCACTGGTCACTGGTCACTGGTCACTGGTCACTGGTCACAGGTCAATGGTCACTGTCGCTGGTCACTGGTCACTGGTCACTGATCACTGGTCACTGGTCAATGGTCACTGTCGCTGGTCACTGGTCATTGGTCACTTGTCACTGGTCACTGGTCACTGGTCACTGGTCACAGGTCAATGGTCACTGGTCACTGGTCACTGGTCAATGGTCACTGTCGCTCGTCACTGGTCACTGGTCACTGGTCACTGGTCACTGGTCACTGGTAAATGGTCAATGGTCACTGTCGCTGGTCACTGGTCACTGGTCACTGGTCAATGGTAACTTGTCACTGGGCAGTGGTCAATGGTCACTGGTCACTGGTCACTGGTCACTGGTCACTGGTCACAGGTCAATGGTCACTGGTCACTGGACACAGGTCACTGGTCACTGGTCACTGGTCACTGGTCACTGGTCACTGGTCAATGGTCACTGGCCACTGGTCACTGGTCACTTGTCACTGGTCACTGATCACTTGTCACTGGTCACTGGTCACTGGTCACTGGTCACTGGTCAATGGTCACTGTCGCTGGTCACTGGTCACTGGTCACTGATCACTGGTCACTGGTCACTGGTCACTGGTCACTGGTCAATGGTCACTATCGCTGGTCAATGGTCACTGTCGCTGGTCACTGGTCACTGGTCACTTGTCACTGGTCACTGGTCACTGGTCACTGGTCACTGGTCACTGGTCACTGGTCACAAGTCACTGGTCACTTGTCACTGGTCAGTGGCCACTCGTCAATGGTCACTGGTCACTGGTCACTGGTCAATGGTCTCTGTCGCTGGTCACTGGTCACGATTCGCTGGTCCCTGGTCACTGGTCACTGGTCAATGGTCACTGTCGCTGGTCACTGGTCACTGGTCACTGGTCACTGGTCACTTGTCACTGGTCAGTGGCCACTCGTCGCTGGTCACTTGTCACTGGTCACTTGTCACTGGTCACTGATCACTGGTCACTGGTCACTGGTCACTGGTCACAGGTCAATGGACACTGGTCACTGGACACAGGTCACTTGTCACTGGTCACTGGTCACTGGTCACTTGTCACAAGTCACTGGTCACAAGTCACTGGTCACTTGTCACTGGTCACTGGTCACTGGTAACTGGTCAATGGTCACTGTCGCTGGTCAATGGTCACTGTCGCTGGTCACTGGTCACTGGTCACTGGTCACTGGTCACTTGTCACTGGTCAGTGGCCACTGGTCGCTGGTCACTTGTCACTGGTCACTGGTCACTGGTCGCTGGTCACTGGTCACAGGTCAATGGACACTGGTCACAGGACACAGGTCACTTGTCACTGGTCACTGGTCACTGGTCACTATCGCTGGTCAATGGTCACTGTCGCTGGTCACTGGTCACTGGTCACTGGTCACTTGTCACTGGTCAGTGGCCACTCGTCGCTGGTCACTTGTCACTGGTCACTTGTCACTGGTCACTGTTCACTGGTCACTGGTCACTGGTCACTGGTCACAGGTCAATGGACACTGGTCACTGGACGCAGGTCACTTGTCACTGGTCACTGGTCACTGGTCACTGGTCACTTGTCACTGGTCACTGTTCACTGGTAACTGGTCAATGGTCACTGTCGCTGGTCAATGGTCACTGTCGCTGGTCACTGGTCACTGGTCACTGGTCACTGGTCACTTGTCACTGGTCACTGATCACTGGTCACTGGTCACTGGTCACTGGTCACTGGTCACTGGTCAATGGTCACTGTCGCTGGTCACTGGTCACTGGTCACTGATCACTGGTCACTGGTCAATGGTCACTGTCGCTGGTCACTGGTCATTGGTCACTTGTCACTGGTCACTGGTCACTGGTCACTGGTCACAGGTCAATGGTCACTGGTCACTGGACACTGGTCACTGGTCACTGGTCACTTGTCACTGGTCACTGATCACTGGTCACTGGTCACTGGTCACTGGTCACTGGTCACTGGTCAATGGTCACTGTCGCTGGCCACTGGTCACTGGTCACTGATCACTGGTCACTGGTCACTGGTCACTGGTCACTGGTCAATGGTCACTATCGCTGGTCAATGGTCACTGTCGCTGGTCACTGGTCACTGGTCACTTGTCACTGGTCACTGGTCACTGGTCACTGGTCACTGGTCACTGGTCACTGGTCACTGGTCACTGGTCACTGGTCACTGGTCAATGGTCACTGTCGCTGGTCACTGGTCACTGGTCACTGGTCACTGGTCAATGGTCACTTGTCCCTGGGCAGTGGTCACTGGTCACTGGTCAATGGTCACTATCGCTGGTCAATGGTCACTGTCGCTGGTCACTGGTCACTGGTCACTTGTCACTGGTCACTGGTCACTGGTCACTGGTCACTGGTCACTGGTCACTGGTCACAAGTCACTGGTCACCTGTCACTGGTCAGTGGCCACTCGTCAATGGTCACTGGTCACTGGTCACTGGTCAATGGTCTCTGTCGCTGGTCACTGGTCACGATTCGCTGGTCCCTGGTCACTGGTCACTGGTCGATGGTCACTGTCGCTGGTCACTGGTCACTGGTCACTGGTCACTGGTCACTGGTCACTGGTCACTTGTCACTGGTCAGTGGTCACTGGTCACTGGTCACTGGTCACAAGTCACTAATCACTGGTCACTGGTCACTGGTCACTGGTCACTGGTCACTGGTCACTGGTCACTGGTCACTGGTCACTGGTCACCGGTCAATGGTCACTGTCGCTGGTCACTGGTCACTGGTCACTGATCACTGGTCACTGGTCACTGGTCACTGGTCACTGGTCAATGGTCACTATCGCTGGTCAATGGTCACTGTCGCTGGTCACTGGTCACTGGTCACTTGTCACTAGTCACTGGTCACTGGTCACTGGTCACTGGTCACTGGTCTCTGGTCGATGGTCAGTGGTCACTGTCGCTGGTCACTGGTCACTGGTCACTTGTCCCTGGGCAGTGGTCACTGGTCACTGGTCACTGGTCACTGGTCACTGGTCAATGGTCACTGTCGCTGGTCACTGGTCACTGGTCACTTGTCCCTGGGCAGTGGTCACTTGTCACTGGTCAATGGTCACTATCGCTGGTCAATGGTCACTGTCGCTGGTCACTTGTCACTGGTCACTTGTCACTGGTCACTGGTCACTGGTCACTGGTCACTTGTCACTGGTCAGTGGCCACTCGTCAATGGTCACTGGTCACTGGTCACTGGTCAATGGTCTCTGTCGCTGGTCACTGGTCACGATTCGCTGGTCCCTGGTCACTGGTCACTGGTCAATGGTCACTGTCGCTGGTCACTGGTCACTGGTCACTGGTCACTGGTCACTGGTCACTGGTTACTGGTCACTGGTCACTGGTCACTGGTCACTGGTCACTGGTCACTGGTCACAAGTCACTGGTCACTTGTCACTGGTCACTGGTCACTCGTCACTGGTCACAGGTCAATGGTAACTTGTCACTGGGCAGTGGTCAATGGTCACTGGTCACTGGTCACTGGTCACAGGTCAATGGTCACTGGTCACTGGACACAGATCACTGGTCACTGGTCACTGGTCACTGGTCACTGGTCACTGGTCAATGGTCACTGGCCACTGGTCACTGGTCACTGGTCAGTGGCCACTGGTCGCTGGTCACTTGTCACTGGTCACTGGTCACTGGTCACTGGTCAGTGGCCACTCGTCAATGGTCACTGGTCACTGGTCACTGGTCAATGGTCTCTGTCGCTGGTCACTGGTCACGATTCGCTGGTCCCTGGTCATTGGTCACTGGTCAATGGTCACTGTCGCTGGTCACTGGTCACTGGTCACTGGTCACTGGTCACTTGTCACTGGTCAGTGGCCACTCGTCGCTGGTCACTTGTCACTGGTCACTGGTCACAGGTCAATGGTCACTGGTCACTGGACACTGGCCACTGGTCACTGGTCACTTGTCAGTGGTCACTGGTCACTGGTCACTGGTCACTGGTCACAAGTCACTGGTCACTTGTCACTGGTCACTGGTCACTGGTAACTGGTCAATGGTCACTGTCGCTGGTCAATGGTCACTGTCGCTGGTCACTGGTCACTGGTCACTGGTCACTGGTCACTTGTCACTGGTCAGTGGCCACTGGTCGCTGGTCACTTGTCACTGGTCACTGGTCACTGGTCACTGGTCACTGGTCACTGGTCACAAGTCACTGGTCACTGGTCACTGGTCATTGGTCACTGGTCACTGGTCACTGGTCACTGGTCACTGGTCAATGGTCACTGTCGCTGGTAAATGGTCACTGTCGCTGGTCAATGGTCAGTGTCGCTGGTCACTGGTCACTATTCGCTGGTCACTGGTCACTGGTCACTGTCGCTGGTCACTGGTCACTGGTCACTGGTCACTGGTCACTGGTCACAAGTCACTGGTCACTTGTCACTGGTCACTGGTCACTGGTAACTGGTCAATGGTCACTGTCGCTGGTCAATGGTCACTGTCGCTGGTCACTGGTCACTGGTCACTGGTCACTGGTCACTTGTCACTGGTCAGTGGCCACTGGTCGCTGGTCACTTGTCACTGGTCACTGGTCACTGGTCGCTGGTCACTGGTCACAGGTCAATGGACACTGGTCACAGGACACAGGTCACTTGTCACTGGTCACTGGTCACTGGTCACTATCGCTGGTCAATGGTCACTGTCGCTGGTCACTGGTCACTGGTCACTGGTCACTTGTCACTGGTCAGTGGCCACTCGTCGCTGGTCAATGGTCACTGTCGCTGGTCACTGGTCACTGGTCACTGGTCACTGGTCACTGGTCACTGGTCAATGGTCACTGTCGCTGGTCACTGGTCACTGGTCACTGGTCAATGGTCACTGTCGCTGGTCACTGGTCATTGGTCACTTGTCACTGGTCACTGGTCACTGGTCACTGGTCACAGGTCAATGGTCACTGGTCACTGGACACTTGTCACTGGTCACTGGTCACTTGTCACTGGTCACTGATCACTGGTCACTGGTCACTGGTCACTGGTCACTGGTCAATGGTCACTATCGCTGGTCAATGGTCACTGTCGCTGGTCACTGGTCACTGGTCACTTGTCACTGGTCACTGGTCACTGGTCACTGGTCACTGGTCACTGGTCACTGGTCACTGGTCACTGGTCACTGGTCACTGGTCAATGGTCACTGTCGCTGGTCACTGGTCACTGGTCACTGGTCACTGGTCAATGGTCACTTGTCCCTGGGCAGTGGTCACTGGTCACTGGTCAATGGTCACTATCGCTGGTCAATGGTCACTGTCGCTGGTCACTGGTCACTGGTCACTTGTCACTGGTCACTGGTCACTGGTCACTGGTCACTGGTCACTGGTCACTGGTCACAAGTCACTGGTCACCTGTCACTGGTCAGTGGCCACTCGTCAATGGTCACTGGTCACTGGTCACTGGTCAATGGTCTCTGTCGCTGGTCACTGGTCACGATTCGCTGGTCCCTGGTCACTGGTCACTGGTCGATGGTCACTGTCGCTGGTCACTGGTCACTGGTCACTGGTCACTGGTCACTGGTCACTGGTCACTTGTCACTGGTCAGTGGTCACTGGTCACTGGTCACTGGTCACAAGTCACTAGTCACTGGTCACTGGTCACTGGTCACTGGTCACTGGTCACTGGTCACTGGTCACTGGTCACCGGTCAATGGTCACTGTCGCTGGTCACTGGTCACTGGTCACTGATCACTGGTCACTGGTCACTGGTCACTGGTCACTGGTCAATGGTCACTGTCGCTGGTCACTGGACACTGGTCACTGGTCACAGGTCAATGGTCACTGGTCACTGGTCACTGGTCAATGGTCACTATCGCTGGTCAATGGTCATTGTCGCTGGTCACTGGTCATTGGTCACTTGTCACTGGTCACTGGTCGCTGGTCACTGGTCACTGGTCACTGGTCACTGGTCACTGGACACTGGTCACTGGTAACTGGTCAATGGTCACTGTCGCTGGTCACTGGTCACTGGTCACTGGTCACTGGTCAATGGTCACTGGTCACTGGACACAGGTCACTGGTCACTGGTCACTGGTCATTGGTCAATGGTCACTGGTCACTGGTCAATGGTCCCTTTCGCTGGTCAATGGTCACTGTCGCTGGTCACTGGTCACTGGTAACTGGTCAATGGTCACTGTCGCTGGTCACTGGTCACTGGTCACTGGTCACTGGTCAATGGTAACTTGTCACTGGGCAGTGGTCAATGGTCACTGGTCACTGGTCACTGGTCACTGGTCACTGGTCACAGGTCAATGGTCACTGGTCACTGGACACAGGTCACTGGTCACTGGTCACTGGTCACTGGACACAGGTCACTGGTCACTGGTCACTGGTCACTGGTCACTGGTCACTGGTCACTGGTCAATGGTCACTGGCCACTGGTCACTGGTCACTGGTCAATGGTCACTTTCGCTGGTCAATGGTCACTGTCGCTGGTAAATGGTCACTGTCGCTGGTCACTGGTCACTGGTCACTGGACACTGGTCACAGGTCAATGGTCACTGGTCACTGGACACTGGTCACTGGTCACTGGTCACTTGTCACTCGTCACTGATCACTGGTCACTGGTCACTGGACACTGGTCACTGGTCACAGGTCAATGGTCACTGGTCACTGGTCACTGGTCAATGGTCACTATCGCTGTTCAATGGTCATTGTCGCTGGTCACTGGTCATTGGTCACTTGTCACTGGTCACTGGTCACTGGTCACTGGTCACTGGTCACTGGTAACTGGTCACAGGTCAATGGTCACTGGACACTGGTCACAGGTCAATGGTCACTGGTCACTGGACACTGGTCACTGGTCACTGGTCACTGGTCACTTGTCACTGGTCAGTGGCCACTGGTCGCTGGTCACTTGTCACTGGTCACTGGTCACTGGTCGCTGGTCACTGGTCACTGGTCACTGGTCACTGGTCAATGGTAACTTGTCACTGGGCAGTGGTCAATGGTCACTGGTCACTGGTCACTGGTCACTGGTCACTGGTCACAGGTCAATGGTCACTGGTCACTGGACACAGGTCACTGGTCACTGGTCACTGGTCACTGGTCACTGGTCACTGGTCACTGGTCAATGGTCACTGGCCACTGGTCACTGGTCACTGGTCACTGGTCACTGGTCACTGGTCACTGGTCAATGGTCACTGGCCACTGGTCACTGGTCACAGGTCAATGGTCACTGGACACTGGTCACAGGTCAATGGTCACTGGTCACTGGACACTGGTCACTGGTCACTGGTCACTGGTCACTTGTCACTGGTCAGTGGCCACTGGTCGCTGGTCACTTGTCACTGGTCACTGGTCACTGGTCGCTGGTCACTGGTCACTGGTCACTGGTAACTGGTCAATGGTCACTGTCGCTGGTCACTGGTCACTGGTCACTGGTCACTGGTCAATGGTAACTTGTCACTGGGCAGTGGTCAATGGTCACTGGTCACTGGTCACTGGTCACTGGTCACTGGTCACAGGTCAATGGTCACTGGTCACTGGACACAGGTCACTGGTCACTGGTCACTGGTCACTGGTCACTGGTCACTGGTCACTGGTCAATGGTCTCTGGCCACTGGTCACTGGTCACTGGTCAATGGTCACTTTCGCTGGTCAATGGTCACTGTCGCTGGTAAATGGTCACTGTCGCTGGTCACTGGTCACTGGTCACTGGACACTGGTCACAGGTCAATGGTCACTGGTCACTGGACACTGGTCACTGGTCACTGGTCACTTGTCACTCGTCACTGATCACTGGTCACTGGTCACTGGTCACTGGTCACTGGTCACTGGTCAATGGTCACTGTCGCTGGTCACTGGTCACTGGTCACTGATCACTGGTGACTGGTCAATGGTCACTCTCGCTGGTCACTGGACACTGGTCACTGGTCACAGGTCAATGGTCACTGGTCACTGGTCACTGGTCAATGGTCACTATCGCTGTTCAATGGTCATTGTCGCTGGTCACTGGTCATTGGTCACTTGTCACTGGTCACTGGTCACTGGTCACTGGTCACTGGTCACTGGTAACTGGTCACAGGTCAATGGTCACTGGACACTGGTCACAGGTCAATGGTCACTGGTCACTGGACACTGGTCACTGGTCACTGGTCACTGGTCACTGGTCACTTGTCACTGGTCACTGATCACTGGTCACTGGTCACTGGTCACTGGTCACTGGTCACTGGTCACAGGTCAATGGTCACTGTCGCTGGTCACTGGTCACTGGTCACTGATCACTGGTCACTGGTCAATGGTCACTGTCGCTGGTCACTGGTCATTGGTCACTTGTCACTGGTCACTGGTCACTGGTCACTGGTCACAGGTCAATGGTCACTGGTCACTGGTCACTGGTCAATGGTCACTGTCGCTCGTCACTGGTCACTGGTCACTGGTCACTGGTCACTGGTCACTGGTAACTGGTCAATGGTCACTGTCGCTGGTCACTGGTCACTGGTCACTGGTCAATGGTAACTTGTCACTGGGCAGTGGTCAATGGTCACTGGTCACTGGTCACTGGTCACTGGTCACTGGTCACAGGTCAATGGTCACTGGTCACTGGACACAGGTCACTGGTCACTGGTCACTGGTCACTGGTCACTGGTCACTGGTCAATGGTCACAGGCCACTGGTCACTGGTCACTTGTCACTGGTCACTGATCACTTGTCACTGGTCACTGGTCACTGGTCACTGGTCACTGGTCAATGGTCACTGTCGCTGGTCACTGGTCACTGGTCACTGACCACTGGTCACTGGTCACTGGTCACTGGTCACTGGTCAATGGTCACTATCGCTGGTCAATGGTCACTGTCGCTGGTCACTGGTCACTGGTCACTTGTCACTGGTCACTGGTCACTGGTCACTGGTCACTGGTCACTGGTCACTGGTCACAAGTCACTGGTCACTTGTCACTGGTCAGTGGCCACTCGTCAATGGTCACTGGTCACTGGTCACTGGTCAATGGTCTCTGTCGCTGGTCACTGGTCACGATTCGCTGGTCCCTGGTCACTGGTCACTGGTCAATGGTCACTGTCGCTGGTCACTGGTCACTGGTCACTGGTCACTGGTCAATGGTCACTGTCGCTCGTCACTGGTCACTGGTCACTGGTCACTGGTCACTGGTCACTGGTAACTGGTCAATGGTCACTGTCGCTGGTCACTGGTCACTGGTCACTGGTCAATGGTAACTTGTCACTGGGCAGTGGTCAATGGTCACTGGTCACTGGTCACTGGTCACTGGTCACTGGTCACAGGTCAATGGTCACTGGTCACTGGACACAGGTCACTGGTCACTGGTCACTGGTCACTGGTCACTGGTCACTGGTCAATGGTCACTGGCCACTGGTCACTGGTCACTTGTCACTGGTCACTGATCACTTGTCACTGGTCACTGGTCACTGGTCACTGGTCACTGGTCAATGGTCACTGGTCACTTGTCACTGGTCACTGGTCACTGGTAACTGGTCAATGGTCACTGTCGCTGGTCAATGGTCACTGTCGCTGGTCACTGGTCACTGGTCACTGGTCACTGGTCACTTGTCACTGGTCACTGATCACTGGTCACTGGTCACTGGTCACTGGTCACTGGTCACTGGTCAATGGTCACTGTCGCTGGTCACTGGTCACTGGTCACTGATCACTGGTCACTGGTCAATGGTCACTGTCGCTGGTCACTGGTCATTGGTCACTTGTCACTGGTCACTGGTCACTGGTCACTGGTCACAGGTCAATGGTCACTGGTCACTGGACACTGGTCACTGGTCACTGGTCACTTGTCACTGGTCACTGATCACTGGTCACTGGTCACTGGTCACTGGTCACTGGTCAATGGTCACTATCGCTGGTCAATGGTCACTGTCGCTGGTCACTGGTCACTGGTCACTTGTCACTGGTCACTGGTCACTGGTCACTGGTCACTGGTCACTGGTCACTGGTCACTGGTCACTGGTCACTGGTCACTGGTCAATGGTCACTGTCGCTGGTCACTGGTCACTGGTCACTGGTCACTGGTCACTGGTCACTGGTCAATGGTCACTATCGCTGGTCAATGGTCACTGTCGCTGGTCACTGGTCACTGGTCACTTGTCACTGGTCACTGGTCACTGGTCACTGGTCACTGGTCACTGGTCACTGGTCACAAGTCACTGGTCACCTGTCACTGGTCAGTGGCCACTCGTCAATGGTCACTGGTCAATGGTCACTGGTCAATGGTCTCTGTCGCTGGTCACTGGTCACGATTCGCTGGTCCCTGGTCACTGGTCACTGGTCGATGGTCACTGTCGCTGGTCACTGGTCACTGGTCACTGGTCACTGGTCACTGGTCACTGGTCACTTGTCACTGGTCAGTGGTCACTGGTCACTGGTCACTGGTCACAAGTCACTAGTCACTGGTCACTGGTCACTGGTCACTGGTCACTGGTCACTGGTCACTGGTCACTGGTCACTGGTCACTGGTCACGGGTCAATGGTCACTGTCGCTGGTCACTGGTCACTGGTCACTGATCACTGGTCACTGGTCACTGGTCACTGGTCACTGGTCAATGGTCACTGTCGCTGGTCACTGGACACTGGTCACTGGTCACAGGTCAATGGTCACTGGTCACTGGTCACTGGTCAATGGTCACTATCGCTGGTCAATGGTCATTGTCGCTGGTCACTGGTCATTGGTCACTTGTCACTGGTCACTGGTCGCTGGTCACTGGTCACTGGTCACTGGTCACTGGTCACTGGACACTGGTCACTGGTAACTGGTCAATGGTCACTGTCGCTGGTCACTGGTCACTGGTCACTGGTCACTGGTCAATGGTCACTGGTCACTGGACACAGGTCACTGGTCACTGGTCACTGGTCATTGGTCAATGGTCCCTTTCGCTGGTCAATGGTCACTGTCGCTGGTCACTGGTCACTGGTAACTGGTCAATGGTCACTGTCGCTGGTCACTGGTCACTGGTCACTGTCACTGGTCAATGGTAACTTGTCACTGGGCAGTGGTCAATGGTCACTGGTCACTGGTCACTGGTCACTGGTCACTGGTCACAGGTCAATGGTCACTGGTCACTGGACACAGGTCACTGGTCACTGGTCACTGGTCACTGGTCACTGGTCACTGGTCACTGGTCAATGGTCACTGGCCACTGGTCACTGGTCACTGGTCAATGGTCACTTTCGCTGGTCAATGGTCACTGTCGCTGGTAAATGGTCACTGTCGCTGGTCACTGGTCACTGGTCACTGGACACTGGTCACAGGTCAATGGTCACTGGTCACTGGACACTGGTCACTGGTCACTGGTCACTTGTCACTCGTCACTGATCACTGGTCACTGGTCACTGGTCACTGGTCACTGGTCACTGGTCAATGGTCACTGTCGCTGGTCACTGGTCACTGGTCACTGATCACTGGTGACTGGTCAATGGTCACTGTCGCTGGTCACTGGACACTGGTCACTGGTCACAGGTCAATGGTCACTGGTCACTGGTCACTGGTCAATGGTCACTATCGCTGTTCAATGGTCATTGTCGCTGGTCACTGGTCATTGGTCACTTGTCACTGGTCACTGGTCACTGGTCACTGGTCACTGGTCACTGGTAACTGGTCACAGGTCAATGGTCACTGGACACTGGTCACAGGTCAATGGTCACTGGTCACTGGACACTGGTCACTGGTCACTGGTCACTGGCCACTGGTCACTGGTCACTGATCACTGGTCACTGGTCACTGGTCACTGGTCACTGGTCAATGGTCACTATCGCTGGTCAATGGTCACTGTCGCTGGTCACTGGTCACTGGTCACTTGTCACTGGTCACTGGTCACTGGTCACTGGTCACTGGTCACTGGTCACTGGTCACTGGTCACTGGTCACTGGTCACTGGTCAATGGTCACTGTCGCTGGTCACTGGTCACTGGTCACTGGTCACTGGTCAATGGTCACTTGTCCCTGGGCAGTGGTCACTGGTCACTGGTCAATGGTCACTATCGCTGGTCAATGGTCACTGTCGCTGGTCACTGGTCACTGGTCACTTGTCACTGGTCACTGGTCACTGGTCACTGGTCACTGGTCACTGGTCACTGGTCACAGGTCACTGGTCACCTGTCACTGGTCAGTGGCCACTCGTCAATGGTCACTGGTCACTGGTCACTGGTCAATGGTCTCTGTCGCTGGTCACTGGTCACGATTCGCTGGTCCCTGGTCACTGGTCACTGGTCGATGGTCACTGTCGCTGGTCACTGGTCACTGGTCACTGGTCACTGGTCACTGGTCACTGGTCACTTGTCACTGGTCAGTGGTCACTGGTCACTGGTCACTGGTCACAAGTCACTAGTCACTGGTCACTGGTCACTGGTCACTGGTCACTGGTCACTGGTCACTGGTCACTGGTCACTGGTCACTGGTCACCGGTCAATGGTCACTGTCGCTGGTCACTGGTCACTGGTCACTGATCACTGGTCACTGGTCACTGGTCACTGGTCACTGGTCAATGGTCACTATCGCTGGTCAATGGTCACTGTCGCTGGTCACTGGTCACTGGTCACTTGTCACTAGTCACTGGTCACTGGTCACTGGTCACTGGTCACTGGTCTCTGGTCGATGGTCAGTGGTCACTGTCGCTGGTCACTGGTCACTGGTCACTTGTCCCTGGGCAGTGGTCACTGGTCACTGGTCACTGGTCACTGGTCAATGGTCACTATCGCTGGTCAATGGTCACTGTCGCTGGTCACTGGTCACTGGTCACTGGTCACTGGTCAATGGTCACTTGTCCCTGGTCCCTGGTCACTGGTCACTGGTCAATGGTCACTGTCGCTGGTCACTGGTCACTGGTCACTGGTCACTGGTCACTGGTCACTGGTCACTGGTTACTGGTCACTGGTCACTGGTCACTGGTCACTGGTCACTGGTCACTGGTCACAAGTCACTGGTCACTTGTCACTGGTCACTGGTCACTCGTCACTGGTCACAGGTCAATGGTAACTTGTCACTGGGCAGTGGTCAATGGTCACTGGTCACTGGTCACTGGTCACAGGTCAATGGTCACTGGTCACTGGACACAGATCACTGGTCACTGGTCACTGGTCACTGGTCACTGGTCACTGGTCAATGGTCACTGGCCACTGGTCACTGGTCACTGGTCAGTGGCCACTGGTCGCTGGTCACTTGTCACTGGTCACTGGTCACTGGTCACTGGTCAGTGGCCACTCGTCAATGGTCACTGGTCACTGGTCACTGGTCAATGGTCTCTGTCGCTGGTCACTGGTCACGATTCGCTGGTCCCTGGTCATTGGTCACTGGTCAATGGTCACTGTCGCTGGTCACTGGTCACTGGTCACTGGTCACTGGTCACTTGTCACTGGTCAGTGGCCACTCGTCGCTGGTCACTTGTCACTGGTCACTGGTCACAGGTCAATGGTCACTGGTCACTGGACACTGGCCACTGGTCACTGGTCACTTGTCAGTGGTCACTGGTCACTGGTCACTGGTCACTGGTCACAAGTCACTGGTCACTTGTCACTGGTCACTGGTCACTGGTAACTGGTCAATGGTCACTGTCGCTGGTCAATGGTCACTGTCGCTGGTCACTGGTCACTGGTCACTGGTCACTGGTCACTTGTCACTGGTCAGTGGCCACTGGTCGCTGGTCACTTGTCACTGGTCACTGGTCACTGGTCACTGGTCACTGGTCACTGGTCACAAGTCACTGGTCACTGGTCACTGGTCATTGGTCACTGGTCACTGGTCACTGGTCACTGGTCACTGGTCAATGGTCACTGTCGCTGGTAAATGGTCACTGTCGCTGGTCAATGGTCAGTGTCGCTGGTCACTGGTCACTATTCGCTGGTCACTGGTCACTGGTCACTGTCGCTGGTCACTGGTCACTGGTCACTGGTCACTGGTCACTGGTCACAAGTCACTGGTCACTTGTCACTGGTCACTGGTCACTGGTAACTGGTCAATGGTCACTGTCGCTGGTCAATGGTCACTGTCGCTGGTCACTGGTCACTGGTCACTGGTCACTGGTCACTTGTCACTGGTCAGTGGCCACTGGTCGCTGGTCACTTGTCACTGGTCACTGGTCACTGGTCGCTGGTCACTGGTCACAGGTCAATGGACACTGGTCACAGGACACAGGTCACTTGTCACTGGTCACTGGTCACTGGTCACTATCGCTGGTCAATGGTCACTGTCGCTGGTCACTGGTCACTGGTCACTGGTCACTTGTCACTGGTCAGTGGCCACTCGTCGCTGGTCAATGGTCACTGTCGCTGGTCACTGGTCACTGGTCACTGGTCACTGGTCACTTGTCACTGGTCACTGATCACTGGTCACTGGTCACTGGTCACTGGTCACTGGTCACTGGTCAATGGTCACTGTCGCTGGTCACTGGTCACTGGTCACTGATCACTGGTCACTGGTCAATGGTCACTGTCGCTGGTCACTGGTCATTGGTCACTTGTCACTGGTCACTGGTCACTGGTCACTGGTCACAGGTCAATGGTCACTGGTCACTGGACACTGGTCACTGGTCACTGGTCACTTGTCACTGGTCACTGATCACTGGTCACTGGTCACTGGTCACTGGTCACTGGTCAATGGTCACTATCGCTGGTCAATGGTCACTGTCGCTGGTCACTGGTCACTGGTCACTTGTCACTGGTCACTGGTCACTGGTCACTGGTCACTGGTCACTGGTCACTGGTCAGTGGTCACTGGTCACTGGTCACTGGTCAATGGTCACTGTCGCTGGTCACTGGTCACTGGTCACTGGTCACTGGTCAATGGTCACTTGTCCCTGGGCAGTGGTCACTGGTCACTGGTCAATGGTCACTATCGCTGGTCAATGGTCACTGTCGCTGGTCACTGGTCACTGGTCACTTGTCACTGGTCACTGGTCACTGGTCACTGGTCACTGGTCACTGGTCACTGGTCACAAGTCACTGGTCACCTGTCACTGGTCAGTGGCCACTCGTCAATGGTCACTGGTCACTGGTCACTGGTCAATGGTCTCTGTCGCTGGTCACTGGTCACGATTCGCTGGTCCCTGGTCACTGGTCACTGGTCGATGGTCACTGTCGCTGGTCACTGGTCACTGGTCACTGGTCACTGGTCACTGGTCACTGGTCACTTGTCACTGGTCAGTGGTCACTGGTCACTGGTCACTGGTCACAAGTCACTAGTCACTGGTCACTGGTCACTGGTCACTGGTCACTGGTCACTGGTCACTGGTCACTGGTCACTGGTCACTGGTCACCGGTCAATGGTCACTGTCGCTGGTCACTGGTCACTGGTCACTGATCACTGGTCACTGGTCACTGGTCACTGGTCACTGGTCAATGGTCACTGTCGCTGGTCACTGGACACTGGTCACTGGTCACAGGTCAATGGTCACTGGTCACTGGTCACTGGTCAATGGTCACTATCGCTGGTCAATGGTCATTGTCGCTGGTCACTGGTCATTGGTCACTTGTCACTGGTCACTGGTCGCTGGTCACTGGTCACTGGTCACTGGTCACTGGTCACTGGACACTGGTCACTGGTAACTGGTCAATGGTCACTGTCGCTGGTCACTGGTCACTGGTCACTGGTCACTGGTCAATGGTCACTGGTCACTGGACACAGGTCACTGGTCACTGGTCACTGGTCATTGGTCAATGGTCACTGGTCACTGGTCAATGGTCCCTTTCGCTGGTCAATGGTCACTGTCGCTGGTCACTGGTCACTGGTAACTGGTCAATGGTCACTGTCGCTGGTCACTGGTCACTGGTCACTGGTCACTGGTCAATGGTAACTTGTCACTGGGCAGTGGTCAATGGTCACTGGTCACTGGTCACTGGTCACAGGTCAATGGTCACTGGTCACTGGACACAGGTCACTGGTCACTGGTCACTGGTCACTGGTCACTGGTCAATGGTCACTGGCCACTGGTCACTGGTCACTGGTCAATGGTCACTTTCGCTGGTCAATGGTCACTGTCGCTGGTAAATGGTCACTGTCGCTGGTCACTGGTCACTGGTCACTGGACACTGGTCACAGGTCAATGGTCACTGGTCACTGGACACTGGTCACTGGTCACTGGTCACTTGTCACTCGTCACTGATCACTGGTCACTGGTCACTGGTCACTGGTCACTGGTCACTGGTCAATGGTCACTGTCGCTGGTCACTGGTCACTGGTCACTGATCACTGGTGACTGGTCAATGGTCACTGTCGCTGGTCACTGGACGCTGGTCACTGGTCACAGGTCAATGGTCACTGGTCACTGGTCACTATCGCTGTTCAATGGTCATTGTCGCTGGTCACTATCGCTGGTCAATGGTCACTGTCGCTGGTCACTGGTCACTGGTCACTGGTCACTTGTCACTGGTCAGTGGCCACTCGTCGCTGGTCAATGGTCACTGTCGCTGGTCACTGGTCACTGGTCACTGGTCACTGGTCACTTGTCACTGGTCACTGATCACTGGTCACTGGTCACTGGTCACTGGTCACTGGTCACTGGTCAATGGTCACTGTCGCTGGTCACTGGTCACTGGTCACTGATCACTGGTCACTGGTCAATGGTCACTGTCGCTGGTCACTGGTCATTGGTCACTTGTCACTGGTCACTGGTCACTGGTCACTGGTCACAGGTCAATGGTCACTGGTCACTGGACACTGGTCACTGGTCACTGGTCACTTGTCACTGGTCACTGATCACTGGTCACTGGTCACTGGTCACTGGTCACTGGTCAATGGTCACTATCGCTGGTCAATGGTCACTGTCGCTGGTCACTGGTCACTGGTCACTTGTCACTGGTCACTGGTCACTGGTCACTGGTCACTGGTCACTGGTCACTGGTCACTGGTCACTGGTCACTGGTCACTGGTCAATGGTCACTGTCGCTGGTCACTGGTCACTGGTCACTGGTCACTGGTCAATGGTCACTTGTCCCTGGGCAGTGGTCACTGGTCACTGGTCAATGGTCACTATCGCTGGTCAATGGTCACTGTCGCTGGTCACTGGTCACTGGTCACTTGTCACTGGTCACTGGTCACTGGTCACTGGTCACTGGTCACTGGTCACTGGTCACAAGTCACTGGTCACCTGTCACTGGTCAGTGGCCACTCGTCAATGGTCACTGGTCACTGGTCACTGGTCAATGGTCTCTGTCGCTGGTCACTGGTCACGATTCGCTGGTCCCTGGTCACTGGTCACTGGTCGATGGTCACTGTCGCTGGTCACTGGTCACTGGTCACTGGTCACTGGTCACTGGTCACTGGTCACTTGTCACTGGTCAGTGGTCACTGGTCACTGGTCACTGGTCACAAGTCACTAGTCACTGGTCACTGGTCACTGGTCACTGGTCACTGGTCACTGGTCACTGGTCACTGGTCACTGGTCACTGGTCACCGGTCAATGGTCACTGTCGCTGGTCACTGGTCACTGGTCACTGATCACTGGTCACTGGTCACTGGTCACTGGTCACTGGTCAATGGTCACTGTCGCTGGTCACTGGACACTGGTCACTGGTCACAGGTCAATGGTCACTGGTCACTGGTCACTGGTCAATGGTCACTATCGCTGGTCAATGGTCATTGTCGCTGGTCACTGGTCATTGGTCACTTGTCACTGGTCACTGGTCGCTGGTCACTGGTCACTGGTCACTGGTCACTGGTCACTGGACACTGGTCACTGGTAACTGGTCAATGGTCACTGTCGCTGGTCACTGGTCACTGGTCACTGGTCACTGGTCAATGGTCACTGGTCACTGGACACAGGTCACTGGTCACTGGTCACTGGTCATTGGTCAATGGTCACTGGTCACTGGTCAATGGTCCCTTTCGCTGGTCAATGGTCACTGTCGCTGGTCACTGGTCACTGGTAACTGGTCAATGGTCACTGTCGCTGGTCACTGGTCACTGGTCACTGGTCACTGGTCAATGGTAACTTGTCACTGGGCAGTGGTCAATGGTCACTGGTCACTGGTCACTGGTCACAGGTCAATGGTCACTGGTCACTGGACACAGGTCACTGGTCACTGGTCACTGGTCACTGGTCACTGGTCAATGGTCACTGGCCACTGGTCACTGGTCACTGGTCAATGGTCACTTTCGCTGGTCAATGGTCACTGTCGCTGGTAAATGGTCACTGTCGCTGGTCACTGGTCACTGGTCACTGGACACTGGTCACAGGTCAATGGTCACTGGTCACTGGACACTGGTCACTGGTCACTGGTCACTTGTCACTCGTCACTGATCACTGGTCACTGGTCACTGGTCACTGGTCACTGGTCACTGGTCAATGGTCACTGTCGCTGGTCACTGGTCACTGGTCACTGATCACTGGTGACTGGTCAATGGTCACTGTCGCTGGTCACTGGACACTGGTCACTGGTCACAGGTCAATGGTCACTGGTCACTGGTCACTATCGCTGTTCAATGGTCATTGTCGCTGGTCACTGGTCATTGGTCACTTGTCACTGGTCACTGGTCACTGGTCACTGGTCACTGGTCACTGGTAACTGGTCACAGGTCAATGGTCACTGGACACTGGTCACAGGTCAATGGTCACTGGTCACTGGACACTGGTCACTGGTCACTGGTCACTGGTCACTTGTCACTGGTCACTGATCACTGGTCACTGGTCACTGGTCACTGGTCACTGGTCACTGGTCACAGGTCAATGGTCACTGTCGCTGGTCACTGGTCACTGGTCACTGATCACTGGTCACTGGTCAATGGTCACTGTCGCTGGTCACTGGTCATTGGTCACTTGTCACTGGTCACTGGTCACTGGTCACTGGTCACAGGTCAATGGTCACTGGTCACTGGTCACTGGTCAATGGTCACTGTCGCTCGTCACTGGTCACTGGTCACTGGTCACTGGTCACTGGTCACTGGTAACTGGTCAATGGTCACTGTCGCTGGTCACTGGTCACTGGTCACTGGTCAATGGTAACTTGTCACTGGGCAGTGGTCAATGGTCACTGGTCACAGGTCAATGGTCACTGGACACTGGTCACAGGTCAATGGTCACTGGTCACTGGACACTGGTCACTGGTCACTGGTCACTGGTCACTTGTCACTGGTCACTGATCACTGGTCACTGGTCACTGGTCACTGGTCACTGGTCACTGGTCACAGGTCAATGGTCACTGTCGCTGGTCACTGGTCACTGGTCACTGATCACTGGTCACTGGTCAATGGTCACTGTCGCTGGTCACTGGTCATTGGTCACTTGTCACTGGTCACTGGTCACTGGTCACTGGTCACAGGTCAATGGTCACTGGTCACTGGTCACTGGTCAATGGTCACTGTCGCTCGTCACTGGTCACTGGTCACTGGTCACTGGTCACTGGTCACTGGTCACTGGTAACTGGTCAATGGTCACTGTCGCTGGTCACTGGTCACTGGTCACTGGTCAATGGTAACTTGTCACTGGGCAGTGGTCAATGGTCACTGGTCACTGGTCACTGGTCACTGGTCACTGGTCACAGGTCAATGGTCACTGGTCACTGGACACAGGTCACTGGTCACTGGTCACTGGTCACTGGTCACTGGTCACTGGTCAATGGTCACTGGCCACTGGTCACTGGTCACTTGTCACTGGTCACTGATCACTTGTCACTGGTCACTGGTCACTGGTCACTGGTCACTGGTCACTGGTCACTGGTCACTGGTCACTGGTCACTGGTCAATGGTCACTGGCCACTGGTCACTGGTCACTTGTCACTGGTCACTGATCACTTGTCACTGGTCACTGGTCACTGGTCACTGGTCACTGGTCAATGGTCACTGTCGCTGGTCACTGGTCACTGGTCACTGATCACTGGTCACTGGTCACTGGTCACTGGTCACTGGTCAATGGTCACTATCGCTGGTCAATGGTCACTGTCGCTGGTCACTGGTCACTGGTCACTTGTCACTGGTCACTGGTCACTGGTCACTGGTCACTGGTCACTGGTCACTGGTCACAAGTCACTGGTCACTTGTCACTGGTCAGTGGCCACTCGTCAATGGTCACTGGTCACTGGTCACTGGTCAATGGTCTCTGTCGCTGGTCACTGGTCACGATTCGCTGGTCCCTGGTCACTGGTCACTGGTCAATGGTCACTGTCGCTGGTCACTGGTCACTGGTCACTGGTCACTGGTCACTGGTCACTTGTCACTGGTCAGTGGCCACTCGTCGCTGGTCACTTGTCACTGGTCACTTGTCACTGGTCACTGATCACTGGTCACTGGTCACTGGTCACTGGTCACAGGTCAATGGACACTGGTCACTGGTCACTGGTCACTGGTCACTGGTAACTGGTCAATGGTCACTGTCGCTGGTCACTGGTCACTGGTCACTGGTCACTGGTCAATGGTAACTTGTCACTGGGCAGTGGTCAATGGTCACTGGTCACTGGTCACTGGTCACTGGTCACTGGTCACAGGTCAATGGTCACTGGTCACTGGACACAGGTCACTGGTCACTGGTCACTGGTCACTGGTCACTGGTCACTGGTCACTGGTCAATGGTCACTGGCCACTGGTCACTGGTCACTGGTCAATGGTCACTTTCGCTGGTCAATGGTCACTGTCGCTGGTAAATGGTCACTGTCGCTGGTCACTGGTCACTGGTCACTGGACACTGGTCACAGGTCAATGGTCACTGGTCACTGGACACTGGTCACTGGTCACTGGTCACTTGTCACTCGTCACTGATCACTGGTCACTGGTCACTGGTCACTGGTCACTGGTCACTGGTCAATGGTCACTGTCGCTGGTCACTGGTCACTGGTCACTGATCACTGGTGACTGGTCAATGGTCACTGTCGCTGGTCACTGGACACTGGTCACTGGTCACAGGTCAATGGTCACTGGTCACTGGTCACTGGTCAATGGTCACTATCGCTGGTCAATGGTCATTGTCGCTGGTCACTGGTCATTGGTCACTTGTCACTGGTCACTGGTCACTGGTCACTGGTCACTGGTCACTGGTAACTGGTCACAGGTCAATGGTCACTGGACACTGGTCACAGGTCAATGGTCACTGGTCACTGGACACTGGTCACTGGTCACTGGTCACTGGTCACTTGTCACTGGTCACTGATCACTGGTCACTGGTCACTGGTCACTGGTCACTGGTCACTGGTCACAGGTCAATGGTCACTGTCGCTGGTCACTGGTCACTGGTCACTGATCACTGGTCACTGGTCAATGGTCACTGTCGCTGGTCACTGGTCATTGGTCACTTGTCACTGGTCACTGGTCACTGGTCACTGGTCACAGGTCAATGGTCACTGGTCACTGGTCACTGGTCAATGGTCACTGTCGCTCGTCACTGGTCACTGGTCACTGGTCACTGGTCACTGGTCACTGGTAACTGGTCAATGGTCACTGTCGCTGGTCACTGGTCACTGGTCACTGGTCAATGGTAACTTGTCACTGGGCAGTGGTCAATGGTCACTGGTCACTGGTCACTGGTCACTGGTCACTGGTCACAGGTCAATGGTCACTGGTCACTGGACACAGGTCAATGGTCACTGGTCACTGGTCACTGGTCACTGGTCACTGGTCAATGGTCACTGGCCACTGGTCACTGGTCACTTGTCACTGGTCACTGATCACTTGTCACTGGTCACTGGTCACTGGTCACTGGACACTGGTCAATGGTCACTGTCGCTGGTCACTGGTCACTGGTCACTGATCACTGGTCACTGGTCACTGGTCACTGGTCACTGGTCAATGGTCACTATCGCTGGTCACTGGTCACTGGTCACTGGTCACTGGTCAATGGTCACTTGTCCCTGGGCAGTGGTCACTGGTCACTGGTCAATGGTCACTATCGCTGGTCAATGGTCACTGTCGCTGGTCACTGGTCACTGGTCACTTGTCACTGGTCACTGGTCACTGGTCACTGGTCACTGGTCACTGGTCACTGGTCACAAGTCACTGGTCACCTGTCACTGGTCACTGGTCACTGGTCACAAGTCACTAGTCACTGGTCACTGGTCACTGGTCACTGGTCACTGGTCACTGGTCACTGGTCACTGGTCACTGGTCACCGGTCAATGGTCACTGTCGCTGGTCACTGGTCACTGGTCACTGATCACTGGTCACTGGTCACTGGTCACTGGTCACTGGTCAATGGTCACTCTCGCTGGTCACTGGACACTGGTCACTGGTCACAGGTCAGTGGTCACTTGTCACTGGTCACTGGTCAATGGTCACTATCGCTGGTCAATGGTCATTGTCGCTGGTCACTGGTCATTGGTCACTTGTCACTGGTCACTGGTCGCTGGTCACTGGTCACTGGACACTGGTCACTGGTCACTGGTCACTTGTCACTCGTCACTGATCACTGGTCACTGGTCACTGGTCACTGGTCACTGGTCACTGGTCACTGGTCACTGGTCACTGGTCACAAGTCACTGGTCACTTGTCACTGGTCAGTGGCCACTCGTCAATGGTCACTGGTCACTGGTCACTGGTCAATGGTCTCTGTCGCTGGTCACTGGTCACGATTCGCTGGTCCCTGGTCACTGGTCACTGGTCAATGGTCACTGTCGCTGGTCACTGGTCACTGGTCACTGGTCACTGGTCACTGGTCACTTGTCACTGGTCAGTGGCCACTCGTCGCTGGTCACTTGTCACTGGTCACTTGTCACTGGTCACTGATCACTGGTCACTGGTCACTGGTCACTGGTCACAGGTCAATGGACACTGGTCACTGGACACAGGTCACTTGTCACTGGTCACTGGTCACTGGTCACTGGTCACAAGTCACTGGTCACAAGTCACTGGTCACTTGTCACTGGTCACTGGTCACTGGTAACTGGTCAATGGTCACTGTCGCTGGTCAATGGTCACTGTCGCTGGTCACTGGTCACTGGTCACTGGTCACTGGTCACTTGTCACTGGTCAGTGGCCACTGGTCGCTGGTCACTTGTCACTGGTCACTGGTCACTGGTCGCTGGTCACTGGTCACAGGTCAATGGACACTGGTCACAGGACACAGGTCACTTGTCACTGGTCACTGGTCACTGGTCACTATCGCTGGTCAATGGTCACTGTCGCAGGTCACTGGTCACTGGTCACTGGTCACTTGTCACTGGTCAGTGGCCACTCGTCGCTGGTCACTTGTCACTGGTCACTTGTCACTGGTCACTGATCACTGGTCACTGGTCACTGGTCACTGGTCACAGGTCAATGGACACTGGTCACTGGACACAGGTCACTTGTCACTGGTCACTGGTCACTGGTCACTGGTCACTTGTCACTGGTCACTGGTCACTGGTAACTGGTCAATGGTCACTGTCGCTGGTCAATGGTCACTGTCGCTGGTCACTGGTCACTGGTCACTGGTCACTGGTCACTTGTCACTGGTCACTGATCACTGGTCACTGGTCACTGGTCACTGGTCACTGGTCAATGGTCACTGTCGCTGGTCACTGGTCACTGGTCACTGATCACTGGTCACTGGTCAATGGTCACTGTCGCTGGTCACTTGTCACTGGTCACTGATCACTGGTCACTGGTCACTGGTCACTGGTCACAGGTCAATGGACACTGGTCACTGGACACAGGTCACTTGTCACTGGTCACTGGTCACTGGTCACTGGTCACTTGTCACTGGTCACTGGTCACTGGCAACTGGTCAATGGTCACTGTCGCTGGTCAATGGTCACTGTCGCTGGTCACTGGTCACTGGTCACTGGTCACTGGTCACTTGTCACTGGTCACTGATCACTGGTCACTGGTCACTGGTCACTGGTCACTGGTCACTGGTCAATGGTCACTGTCGCTGGTCACTGGTCACTGGTCACTTGTCACTGGTCACTGGTCACTGGTCACTGGTCACTGGTCACTGGTCACTGGTCACAAGTCACTGGTCACCTGTCACTGGTCAGTGGCCACTCGTCAATGGTCACTGGTCACTGGTCACTGGTCAATGGTCTCTGTCGCTGGTCACTGGTCACGATTCGCTGGTCCCTGGTCACTGGTCACTGGTCGATGGTCACTGTCGCTGGTCACTGGTCACTGGTCACTGGTCACTGGTCACTGGTCACTGGTCACTTGTCACTGGTCAGTGGTCACTGGTCACTGGTCACTGGTCACTGGTCAATGGTCACTATCGCTGGTCAATGGTCATTGTCGCTGGTCACTGGTCATTGGTCACTTGTCACTGGTCACTGGTCGCTGGTCACTGGTCACTGGACACTGGTCACTGGTCACTGGTCACTTGTCACTCGTCACTGATCACTGGTCACTGGTCACTGGTCACTGGTCACTGGTCACTGGTCACTGGTCACTGGTCACTGGTCACAAGTCACTGGTCACTTGTCACTGGTCACTGGTCACTGGTCACAAGTCACTGGTCACTGGTCACTGGTCAATGGTCACTGGCCACTGGTCACTGGTCACTTGTCACTGGTCACTGATCACTTGTCACTGGTCAGTGGTCACTGGTCACTGGTCACTGGTCAATGGTCACTGTCGCTGGTCACTGGTCACTGGTCACTGATCACTGGTCACTGGTCACTGGTCACTGGTCAATGGTCACTATCGCTGGTCAATGGTCACTGTCGCTGGTCACTGGTCACTGGTCACTTGTCACTGGTCACTGGTCACTGGTCACTGGTCACTGGTCACTGGTCACTGGTCACAAGTCACTGGTCACTTGTCACTGGTCAGTGGCCACTCGTCAATGGTCACTGGTCACTGGTCACTGGTCAATGGTCTCTGTCGCTGGTCACTGGTCACGATTCGCTGGTCCCTGGTCACTGGTCACTGGTCAATGGTCACTGTCGCTGGTCACTGGTCACTGGTCACTGGTCACTGGTCACTGGTCACTTGTCACTGGTCAGTGGCCACTCGTCGCTGGTCACTTGTCACTGGTCACTTGTCACTGGTCACTGATCACTGGTCACTGGTCACTGGTCACTGGTCACAGGTCAATGGACACTGGTCACTGGTCACTGGTCACTGGTCACTGGTAACTGGTCAATGGTCACTGTCGCTGGTCACTGGTCACTGGTCACTGGTCACTGGTCAATGGTAACTTGTCACTGGGCAGTGGTCAATGGTCACTGGTCACTGGTCACTGGTCACTGGTCACTGGTCACAGGTCAATGGTCACTGGTCACTGGACACAGGTCACTGGTCACTGGTCACTGGTCACTGGTCACTGGTCACTGGTCACTGGTCAATGGTCACTGGCCACTGGTCACTGGTCACTGGTCAATGGTCACTTTCGCTGGTCAATGGTCACTGTCGCTGGTAAATGGTCACTGTCGCTGGTCACTGGTCACTGGTCACTGGACACTGGTCACAGGTCAATGGTCACTGGTCACTGGACACTGGTCACTGGTCACTGGTCACTTGTCACTCGTCACTGATCACTGGTCACTGGTCACTGGTCACTGGTCACTGGTCACTGGTCAATGGTCACTGTCGCTGGTCACTGGTCACTGGTCACTGATCACTGGTGACTGGTCAATGGTCACTGTCGCTGGTCACTGGACACTGGTCACTGGTCACAGGTCAATGGTCACTGGTCACTGGTCACTGGTCAATGGTCACTATCGCTGGTCAATGGTCATTGTCGCTGGTCACTGGTCATTGGTCACTTGTCACTGGTCACTGGTCACTGGTCACTGGTCACTGGTCACTGGTAACTGGTCACAGGTCAATGGTCACTGGACACTGGTCACAGGTCAATGGTCACTGGTCACTGGACACTGGTCACTGGTCACTGGTCACTGGTCACTTGTCACTGGTCACTGATCACTGGTCACTGGTCACTGGTCACTGGTCACTGGTCACTGGTCACAGGTCAATGGTCACTGTCGCTGGTCACTGGTCACTGGTCACTGATCACTGGTCACTGGTCAATGGTCACTGTCGCTGGTCACTGGTCATTGGTCACTTGTCACTGGTCACTGGTCACTGGTCACTGGTCACAGGTCAATGGTCACTGGTCACTGGTCACTGGTCAATGGTCACTGTCGCTCGTCACTGGTCACTGGTCACTGGTCACTGGTCACTGGTCACTGGTAACTGGTCAATGGTCACTGTCGCTGGTCACTGGTCACTGGTCACTGGTCAATGGTAACTTGTCACTGGGCAGTGGTCAATGGTCACTGGTCACTGGTCACTGGTCACTGGTCACTGGTCACAGGTCAATGGTCACTGGTCACTGGACACAGGTCAATGGTCACTGGTCACTGGTCACTGGTCACTGGTCACTGGTCAATGGTCACTGGCCACTGGTCACTGGTCACTTGTCACTGGTCACTGATCACTTGTCACTGGTCACTGGTCACTGGTCACTGGACACTGGTCAATGGTCACTGTCGCTGGTCACTGGTCACTGGTCACTGATCACTGGTCACTGGTCACTGGTCACTGGTCACTGGTCAATGGTCACTATCGCTGGTCACTGGTCACTGGTCACTGGTCACTGGTCAATGGTCACTTGTCCCTGGGCAGTGGTCACTGGTCACTGGTCAATGGTCACTATCGCTGGTCAATGGTCACTGTCGCTGGTCACTGGTCACTGGTCACTTGTCACTGGTCACTGGTCACTGGTCACTGGTCACTGGTCACTGGTCACTGGTCACAAGTCACTGGTCACCTGTCACTGGTCAGTGGCCACTCGTCAATGGTCACTGGTCACTGGTCACTGGTCAATGGTCTCTGTCGCTGGTCACTGGTCACGATTCGCTGGTCCCTGGTCACTGGTCACTGGTCGATGGTCACTGTCGCTGGTCACTGGTCACTGGTCACTGGTCACTGGTCACTGGTCACTGGTCACTTGTCACTGGTCAGTGGTCACTGGTCACTGGTCACTGGTCACAAGTCACTAGTCACTGGTCACTGGTCACTGGTCACTGGTCACTGGTCACTGGTCACTGGTCACTGGTCACTGGTCACCGGTCAATGGTCACTGTCGCTGGTCACTGGTCACTGGTCACTGATCACTGGTCACTGGTCACTGGTCACTGGTCACTGGTCAATGGTCACTGTCGCTGGTCACTGGACACTGGTCACTGGTCACAGGTCAATGGTCACTTGTCACTGGTCACTGGTCAATGGTCACTATCGCTGGTCAATGGTCATTGTCGCTGGTCACTGGTCATTGGTCACTTGTCACTGGTCACTGGTCGCTGGTCACTGGTCACTGGACACTGGTCACTGGTCACTGGTCACTTGTCACTCGTCACTGATCACTGGTCACTGGTCACTGGTCACTGGTCACTGGTCACTGGTCACTGGTCACTGGTCACAAGTCACTGGTCACTTGTCACTGGTCAGTGGCCACTCGTCAATGGTCACTGGTCACTGGTCACTGGTCAATGGTCTCTGTCGCTGGTCACTGGTCACGATTCGCTGGTCCCTGGTCACTGGTCACTGGTCAATGGTCACTGTCGCTGGTCACTGGTCACTGGTCACTGGTCACTGGTCACTGGTCACTTGTCACTGGTCAGTGGCCACTCGTCGCTGGTCACTTGTCACTGGTCACTTGTCACTGGTCACTGATCACTGGTCACTGGTCACTGGTCACTGGTCACAGGTCAATGGACACTGGTCACTGGACACAGGTCACTTGTCACTGGTCACTGGTCACTGGTCACTGGTCACAAGTCACTGGTCACAAGTCACTGGTCACTTGTCACTGGTCACTGGTCACTGGTAACTGGTCAATGGTCACTGTCGCTGGTCAATGGTCACTGTCGCTGGTCACTGGTCACTGGTCACTGGTCACTGGTCACTTGTCACTGGTCAGTGGCCACTGGTCGCTGGTCACTTGTCACTGGTCACTGGTCACTGGTCGCTGGTCACTGGTCACAGGTCAATGGACACTGGTCACAGGACACAGGTCACTTGTCACTGGTCACTGGTCACTGGTCACTATCGCTGGTCAATGGTCACTGTCGCTGGTCACTGGTCACTGGTCACTGGTCACTTGTCACTGGTCAGTGGCCACTCGTCGCTGGTCACTTGTCACTGGTCACTTGTCACTGGTCACTGATCACTGGTCACTGGTCACTGGTCACTGGTCACAGGTCAATGGACACTGGTCACTGGACACAGGTCACTTGTCACTGGTCACTGGTCACTGGTCACTGGTCTCTTGTCACTGGTCACTGGTCACTGGTAACTGGTCAATGGTCACTGTCGCTGGTCAATGGTCACTGTCGCTGGTCACTGGTCACTGGTCACTGGTCGCTGGTCACTTGTCACTGGTCACTGATCACTGGTCACTGGTCACTGGTCACTGGTCACTGGTCAATGGTCACTGTCGCTGGTCACTGGTCACTGGTCACTGATCACTGGTCACTGGTCAATGGTCACTGTCGCTGGTCACTTGTCACTGGTCACTGATCACTGGTCACTGGTCACTGGTCACTGGTCACAGGTCAATGGACACTGGTCACTGGACACAGGTCACTTGTCACTGGTCACTGGTCACTGGTCACTGGTCACTTGTCACTGGTCACTGGTCACTGGTAACTGGTCAATGGTCACTGTCGCTGGTCAATGGTCACTGTCGCTGGTCACTGGTCACTGGTCACTGGTCACTGGTCACTTGTCACTGGTCACTGATCACTGGTCACTGGTCACTGGTCACTGGTCACTGGTCACTGGTCAATGGTCACTGTCGCTGGTCACTGGTCACTGGTCACTTGTCACTGGTCACTGGTCACTGGTCACTGGTCACTGGTCACTGGTCACTGGTCACAAGTCACTGGTCACCTGTCACTGGTCAGTGGCCACTCGTCAATGGTCACTGGTCACTGGTCACTGGTCAATGGTCTCTGTCGCTGGTCACTGGTCACGATTCGCTGGTCCCTGGTCACTGGTCACTGGTCGATGGTCACTGTCGCTGGTCACTGGTCACTGGTCACTGGTCACTGGTCACTGGTCACTGGTCACTTGTCACTGGTCAGTGGTCACTGGTCACTGGTCACTGGTCACAAGTCACTAGTCACTGGTCACTGGTCACTGGTCACTGGTCACTGGTCACTGGTCACTGGTCACTGGTCACTGGTCACCGGTCAATGGTCACTGTCGCTGGTCACTGGTCACTGGTCACTGATCACTGGTCACTGGTCACTGGTCACTGGTCACTGGTCAATGGTCACTGTCGCTGGTCACTGGACACTGGTCACTGGTCACAGGTCAATGGTCACTTGTCACTGGTCACTGGTCAATGGTCACTATCGCTGGTCAATGGTCATTGTCGCTGGTCACTGGTCATTGGTCACTTGTCACTGGTCACTGGTCGCTGGTCACTGGTCACTGGTCACTGGTCACTGGTCACTGGACACTGGTCACTGGTAACTGGTCAATGGTCACTGTCGCTGGTCACTGGTCACGGGTCACTGGTCACTGGTCAATGGTCACTGGTCACTGGACACAGGTCACTGGTCACTGGTCACTGGTCATTGGTCAATGGTCACTGTCCACTGGTCACTGGTCACTGGTCAATGGTCCCTTTCGCTGGTCAATGGTCACTGTCGCTGGTCACTGGTCACTGGTAACTGGTCAATGGTCACTGTCGCTGGTCACTGGTCACTGGTCACTGGTCACTGGTCAATGGTAACTTGTCACTGGGCAGTGGTCAATGGTCACTGGTCACTGGTCACTGGTCACTGGTCACTGGTCACAGGTCAATGGTCACTGGTCACTGGACACAGGTCACTGGTCACTGGTCACTGGTCACTGGTCACTGGTCACTGGTCACTGGTCAATGGTCACTGGCCACTGGTCTCTGGTCACTGGTCAATGGTCACTTTCGCTGGTCAATGGTCACTGTCGCTGGTAAATGGTCACTGTCGCTGGTCACTGGTCACTGGTCACTGGACACTGGTCACAGGTCAATGGTCACTGGTCACTGGACACTGGTCACTGGTCACTGGTCACTTGTCACTCGTCACTGATCACTGGTCACTGGTCACTGGTCACTGGTCACTGGTCAATGGTCACTGTCGCTGGTCACTGGTCACTGGTCACTGATCACTGGTGACTGGTCAATGGTCACTGTCGCTGGTCACTGGACACTGGTCACTGGTCACAGGTCAATGGTCACTGGTCACTGGTCACTGGTCAATGGTCACTATCGCTGTTCAATGGTCATTGTCGCTGGTCACTGGTCATTGGTCACTTGTCACTGGTCACTGGTCACTGGTCACTGGTCACTGGTCACTGGTAACTGGTCACAGGTCAATGGTCACTGGACACTGGTCACAGGTCAATGGTCACTGGTCACTGGACACTGGTCACTGGTCACTGGTCACTGGTCACTTGTCACTGGTCACTGATCACTGGTCACTGGTCACTGGTCACTGGTCACTGGTCACTGGTCACAGGTCAATGGTCACTGTCGCTGGTCACTGGTCACTGGTCACTGATCACTGGTCACTGGTCAATGGTCACTGTCGCTGGTCACTGGTCATTGGTCACTTGTCACTGGTCACTGGTCACTGGTCACTGGTCACAGGTCAATGGTCACTGGTCACTGGTCACTGGTCAATGGTCACTGTCGCTCGTCACTGGTCACTGGTCACTGGTCACTGGTCACTGGTCACTGGTAACTGGTCAATGGTCACTGTCGCTGGTCACTGGTCACTGGTCACTGGTCAATGGTAACTTGTCACTGGGCAGTGGTCAATGGTCACTGGTCACTGGTCACTGGTCACTGGTCACTGGTCACAGGTCAATGGTCACTGGTCACTGGACACAGGTCACTGGTCACTGGTCACTGGTCACTGGTCACTGGTCACTGGTCAATGGTCACTGGCCACTGGTCACTGGTCACTTGTCACTGGTCACTGATCACTTGTCACTGGTCACTGGTCACTGGTCACTGGTCACTGGTCAATGGTCACTGTCGCTGGTCACTGGTCACTGGTCACTGATCACTGGTCACTGGTCACTGGTCACTGGTCACTGGTCAATGGTCACTATCGCTGGTCAATGGTCACTGTCGCTGGTCACTGGTCACTGGTCACTTGTCACTGGTCACTGGTCACTGGTCACTGGTCACTGGTCACTGGTCACTGGTCACAAGTCACTGGTCACTTGTCACTGGTCAGTGGCCACTCGTCAATGGTCACTGGTCACTGGTCACTGGTCAATGGTCTCTGTCGCTGGTCACTGGTCACGATTCGCTGGTCCCTGGTCACTGGTCACTGGTCAATGGTCACTGTCGCTGGTCACTGGTCACTGGTCACTGGTCACTGGTCACTTGTCACTGGTCAGTGGCCACTCGTCGCTGGTCACTTGTCACTGGTCACTTGTCACTGGTCACTGATCACTGGTCACTGGTCACTGGTCACTGGTCACAGGTCAATGGACACTGGTCACTGGACACAGGTCACTTGTCACTGGTCACTGGTCACTGGTCACTGGTCACAAGTCACTGGTCACAAGTCACTGGTCACTTGTCACTGGTCACTGGTCACTGGTAACTGGTCAATGGTCACTGTCGCTGGTCAATGGTCACTGTCGCTGGTCACTGGTCACTGGTCACTGGTCACTGGTCACTTGTCACTGGTCAGTGGCCACTGGTCGCTGGTCACTTGTCACTGGTCACTGGTCACTGGTCGCTGGTCACTGGTCACAGGTCAATGGACACTGGTCACAGGACACAGGTCACTTGTCACTGGTCACTGGTCACTGGTCACTATCGCTGGTCAATGGTCACTGTCGCTGGTCACTGGTCACTGGTCACTGGTCACTTGTCACTGGTCAGTGGCCACTCGTCGCTGGTCACTTGTCACTGGTCACTTGTCACTGGTCACTGTTCACTGGTCACTGGTCACTGGTCACTGGTCACAGGTCAATGGACACTGGTCACTGGACACAGGTCACTTGTCACTGGTCACTGGTCACTGGTCACTGGTCACTTGTCACTGGTCACTGTTCACTGGTAACTGGTCAATGGTCACTGTCGCTGGTCAATGGTCACTGTCGCTGCTCACTGGTCACTGGTCACTGGTCACTGGTCACTTGTCACTGGTCACTGATCACTGGTCACTGGTCACTGGTCACTGGTCACTGGTCACTGGTCAATGGTCACTGTCGCTGGTCACTGGTCACTGGTCACTGATCACTGGTCACTGGTCAATGGTCACTGTCGCTGGTCACTGGTCATTGGTCACTTGTCACTGGTCACTGGTCACTGGTCACTGGTCACAGGTCAATGGTCACTGGTCACTGGACACTGGTCACTGGTCACTGGTCACTTGTCACTGGTCACTGATCACTGGTCACTGGTCACTGGTCACTGGTCACTGGTCACTGGTCAATGGTCACTGTCGCTGGCCACTGGTCACTGGTCACTGATCACTGGTCACTGGTCACTGGTCACTGGTCACTGGTCAATGGTCACTATCGCTGGTCAATGGTCACTGTCGCTGGTCACTGGTCACTGGTCACTTGTCACTGGTCACTGGTCACTGGTCACTGGTCACTGGTCACTGGTCACTGGTCACTGGTCACTGGTCACTGGTCACTGGTCAATGGTCACTGTCGCTGGTCACTGGTCACTGGTCACTGGTCACTGGTCAATGGTCACTTGTCCCTGGGCAGTGGTCACTGGTCACTGGTCAATGGTCACTATCGCTGGTCAATGGTCACTGTCGCTGGTCACTGGTCACTGGTCACTTGTCACTGGTCACTGGTCACTGGTCACTGGTCACTGGTCACTGGTCACTGGTCACAAGTCACTGGTCACCTGTCACTGGTCAGTGGCCACTCGTCAATGGTCACTGGTCACTGGTCCCTGGTCAATGGTCTCTGTCGCTGGTCACTGGTCACGATTCGCTGGTCCCTGGTCACTGGTCACTGGTCGATGGTCACTGTCGCTGGTCACTGGTCACTGGTCACTGGTCACTGGTCACTGGTCACTGGTCACTTGTCACTGGTCAGTGGTCACTGGTCACTGGTCACTGGTCACAAGTCACTAGTCACTGGTCACTGGTCACTGGTCACTGGTCACTGGTCACTGGTCACTGGTCACTGGTCACTGGTCACTGGTCACCGGTCAATGGTCACTGTCGCTGGTCACTGGTCACTGGTCACTGATCACTGGTCACTGGTCACTGGTCACTGGTCACTGGTCAATGGTCACTATCGCTGGTCAATGGTCACTGTCGCTGGTCACTGGTCACTGGTCACTTGTCACTAGTCACTGGTCACTGGTCACTGGTCACTGGTCACTGGTCTCTGGTCGATGGTCAGTGGTCACTGTCGCTGGTCACTGGTCACTGGTCACTTGTCCCTGGGCAGTGGTCACTGGTCACTGGTCACTGGTCACTGGTCACTGGTCAATGGTCACTGTCGCTGGTCACTGGTCACTGGTCACTTGTCCCTGGGCAGTGGTCACTTGTCACTGGTCAATGGTCACTATCGCTGGTCAATGGTCACTGTCGCTGGTCACTTGTCACTGGTCACTTGTCACTGGTCACTGGTCACTGGTCACTGGACACTTGTCACTGGTCAGTGGCCACTCGTCAATGGTCACTGGTCACTGGTCACTGGTCAATGCTCTCTGTCGCTGGTCACTGGTCACGATTCGCTGGTCCCTGGTCACTGGTCACTGGTCAATGGTCACTGTCGCTGGTCACTGGTCACTGGTCACTGGTCACTGGTCACTGGTCACTGGTTACTGGTCACTGGTCACTGGTCACTGGTCACTGGTCACTGGTCACTGGTCACAAGTCACTGGTCACTTGTCACTGGTCACTGGTCACTCGTCACTGGTCACAGGTCAATGGTAACTTGTCACTGGGCAGTGGTCAATGGTCACTGGTCACTGGTCACTGGTCACAGGTCAATGGTCACTGGTCACTGGACACAGATCACTGGTCACTGGTCACTGGTCACTGGTCACTGGTCACTGGTCAATGGTCACTGGCCACTGGTCACTGGTCACTGGTCAGTGGCCACTGGTCGCTGGTCACTTGTCACTGGTCAATGGTCACTGGTCACTGGTCACTGGTCAATGGTCTCTGTCGCTGGTCACTGGTCACGATTCGCTGGTCCCTGGTCATTGGTCACTGGTCAATGGTCACTGTCGCTGGTCACTGGTCACTGGTCACTGGTCACTGGTCACTTGTCACTGGTCACTGATCACTGGTCACTGGTCACTGGTCACTGGTCACTGGTCAATGGTCACTATCGCTGGTCAATGGTCACTGTCGCTGGTCACTGGTCACTGGTCACTTGTCACTGGTCACTGGTCACTGGTCACTGGTCACTGGTCACTGGTCACTGGTCACTGGTCACTGGTCAATGGTCACTGTCGCTGGTCACTGGTCACTGGTCACTGGTCACTGGTCAATGGTCACTTGTCCCTGGGCAGTGGTCACTGGTCACTGGTCAATGGTCACTATCGCTGGTCAATGGTCACTGTCGCTGGTCACTGGTCACTGGTCACTTGTCACTGGTCACTGGTCACTGGTCACTGGTCACTGGTCACTGGTCACTGGTCACAAGTCACTGGTCACCTGTCACTGGTCAGTGGCCACTCGTCAATGGTCACTGGTCACTGGTCACTGGTCAATGGTCTCTGTCGCTGGTCACTGGTCACGATTCGCTGGTCCCTGGTCACTGGTCACTGGTCGATGGTCACTGTCGCTGGTCACTGGTCACTGGTCACTGGTCACTGGTCACTGGTCACTGGTCACTTGTCACTGGTCAGTGGTCACTGGTCACTGGTCACTGGTCACAAGTCACTAGTCACTGGTCACTGGTCACTGGTCACTGGTCACTGGTCACTGGTCACTGGTCACTGGTCACTGGTCACTGGTCACCGGACAATGGTCACTGTCGCTGGTCACTGGTCACTGGTCAGTGATCACTGGTCACTGGTCACTGGTCACTGGTCACTGGTCAATGGTCACTGTCGCTGGTCACTGGACACTGGTCACTGGTCACAGGTCAATGGTCACTGGTCACTGGTCACTGGTCAATGGTCACTATCGCTGGTCAATGGTCATTGTCGCTGGTCACTGGTCATTGGTCACTTGTCACTGGTCACTGGTCGCTGGTCACTGGTCACTGGTCACTGGTCACTGGTCACTGGACACTGGTCACTGGTAACTGGTCAATGGTCACTGTCGCTGGTCACTGGTCACTGGTCACTGGTCACTGGTCAATGGTCACTGGTCACTGGACACAGGTCACTGGTCACTGGTCACTGGTCATTGGTCAATGGTCACTGGTCACTGGTCAATGGTCCCTTTCGCTGGTCAATGGTCACTGTCGCTGGTCACTGGTCACTGGTAACTGGTCAATGGTCACTGTCGCTGGTCACTGGTCACTGGTCACTGGTCACTGGTCAATGGTAACTTGTCACTGGGCAGTGGTCAATGGTCACTGGTCACTGGTCACTGGTCACTGGTCACTGGTCACAGGTCAATGGTCACTGGTCACTGGACACAGGTCACTGGTCACTGGTCACTGGTCACTGGTCACTGGTCACTGGTCACTGGTCAATGGTCACTGGCCACTGGTCACTGGTCACTGGTCAATGGTCACTTTCGCTGGTCAATGGTCACTGTCGCTGGTAAATGGTCACTGTCGCTGGTCACTGGTCACTGGTCACTGGACACTGGTCACAGGTCAATGGTCACTGGTCACTGGACACTGGTCACTGGTCACTGGTCACTTGTCACTCGTCACTGATCACTTGTCACTGGTCACTTGTCACTGGTCACTGTTCACTGGTCACTGGTCACTGGTCACTGGTCACAGGTCAATGGACACTGGTCACTGGACACAGGTCACTTGTCACTGGTCACTGGTCACTGGTCACTGGTCACTTGTCACTGGTCACTGTTCACTGGTAACTGGTCAATGGTCACTGTCGCTGGTCAATGGTCACTGTCGCTGCTCACTGGTCACTGGTCACTGGTCACTGGTCACTTGTCACTGGTCACTGATCACTGGTCACTGGTCACTGGTCACTGGTCACTGGTCACTGGTCAATGGTCACTGTCGCTGGTCACTGGTCACTGGTCACTGATCACTGGTCACTGGTCAATGGTCACTGTCGCTGGTCACTGGTCATTGGTCACTTGTCACTGGTCACTGGTCACTGGTCACTGGTCACAGGTCAATGGTCACTGGTCACTGGACACTGGTCACTGGTCACTGGTCACTTGTCACTGGTCACTGATCACTGGTCACTGGTCACTGGTCACTGGTCACTGGTCACTGGTCAATGGTCACTGTCGCTGGCCACTGGTCACTGGTCACTGATCACTGGTCACTGGTCACTGGTCACTGGTCACTGGTCAATGGTCACTATCGCTGGTCAATGGTCACTGTCGCTGGTCACTGGTCACTGGTCACTTGTCACTGGTCACTGGTCACTGGTCACTGGTCACTGGTCACTGGTCACTGGTCACTGGTCACTGGTCACTGGTCACTGGTCAATGGTCACTGTCGCTGGTCACTGGTCACTGGTCACTGGTCACTGGTCAATGGTCACTTGTCCCTGGGCAGTGGTCACTGGTCACTGGTCAATGGTCACTATCGCTGGTCAATGGTCACTGTCGCTGGTCACTGGTCACTGGTCACTTGTCACTGGTCACTGGTCACTGGTCACTGGTCACTGGTCACTGGTCACTGGTCACAAGTCACTGGTCACCTGTCACTGGTCAGTGGCCACTCGTCAATGGTCACTGGTCACTGGTCACTGGTCAATGGTCTCTGTCGCTGGTCACTGGTCACGATTCGCTGGTCCCTGGTCACTGGTCACTGGTCGATGGTCACTGTCGCTGGTCACTGGTCACTGGTCACTGGTCACTGGTCACTGGTCACTGGTCACTTGTCACTGGTCAGTGGTCACTGGTCACTGGTCACTGGTCACAAGTCACTAGTCACTGGTCACTGGTCACTGGTCACTGGTCACTGGTCACTGGTCACTGGTCACTGGTCACTGGTCACTGGTCACCGGTCAATGGTCACTGTCGCTGGTCACTGGTCACTGGTCACTGATCACTGGTCACTGGTCACTGGTCACTGGTCACTGGTCAATGGTCACTATCGCTGGTCAATGGTCACTGTCGCTGGTCACTGGTCACTGGTCACTTGTCACTAGTCACTGGTCACTGGTCACTGGTCACTGGTCACTGGTCTCTGGTCGATGGTCAGTGGTCACTGTCGCTGGTCACTGGTCACTGGTCACTTGTCCCTGGGCAGTGGTCACTGGTCACTGGTCACTGGTCACTGGTCAATGGTCACTGTCGCTGGTCACTGGTCACTGGTCACTTGTCCCTGGGCAGTGGTCACTTGTCACTGGTCAATGGTCACTATCGCTGGTCAATGGTCACTGTCGCTGGTCACTTGTCACTGGTCACTTGTCACTGGTCACTGGTCACTGGTCACTGGACACTTGTCACTGGTCAGTGGCCACTCGTCAATGGTCACTGGTCACTGGTCACTGGTCAATGCTCTCTGTCGCTGGTCACTGGTCACGATTCGCTGGTCCCTGGTCACTGGTCACTGGTCAATGGTCACTGTCGCTGGTCACTGGTCACTGGTCACTGGTCACTGGTCACTGGTCACTGGTTACTGGTCACTGGTCACTGGTCACTGGTCACTGGTCACTGGTCACTGGTCACAAGTCACTGGTCACTTGTCACTGGTCACTGGTCACTCGTCACTGGTCACAGGTCAATGGTAACTTGTCACTGGGCAGTGGTCAATGGTCACTGGTCACTGGTCACTGGTCACAGGTCAATGGTCACTGGTCACTGGACACAGATCACTGGTCACTGGTCACTGGTCACTGGTCACTGGTCACTGGTCAATGGTCACTGGCCACTGGTCACTGGTCACTGGTCAGTGGCCACTGGTCGCTGGTCACTTGTCACTGGTCAATGGTCACTGGTCACTGGTCACTGGTCAATGGTCTCTGTCGCTGGTCACTGGTCACGATTCGCTGGTCCCTGGTCATTGGTCACTGGTCAATGGTCACTGTCGCTGGTCACTGGTCACTGGTCACTGGTCACTGGTCACTTGTCACTGGTCACTGATCACTGGTCACTGGTCACTGGTCACTGGTCACTGGTCAATGGTCACTATCGCTGGTCAATGGTCACTGTCGCTGGTCACTGGTCACTGGTCACTTGTCACTGGTCACTGGTCACTGGTCACTGGTCACTGGTCACTGGTCACTGGTCACTGGTCACTGGTCAATGGTCACTGTCGCTGGTCACTGGTCACTGGTCACTGGTCACTGGTCAATGGTCACTTGTCCCTGGGCAGTGGTCACTGGTCACTGGTCAATGGTCACTATCGCTGGTCAATGGTCACTGTCGCTGGTCACTGGTCACTGGTCACTTGTCACTGGTCACTGGTCACTGGTCACTGGTCACTGGTCACTGGTCACTGGTCACAAGTCACTGGTCACCTGTCACTGGTCAGTGGCCACTCGTCAATGGTCACTGGTCACTGGTCACTGGTCAATGGTCTCTGTCGCTGGTCACTGGTCACGATTCGCTGGTCCCTGGTCACTGGTCACTGGTCGATGGTCACTGTCGCTGGTCACTGGTCACTGGTCACTGGTCACTGGTCACTGGTCACTGGTCACTTGTCACTGGTCAGTGGTCACTGGTCACTGGTCACTGGTCACAAGTCACTAGTCACTGGTCACTGGTCACTGGTCACTGGTCACTGGTCACTGGTCACTGGTCACTGGTCACTGGTCACTGGTCACCGGTCAATGGTCACTGTCGCTGGTCACTGGTCACTGGTCAGTGATCACTGGTCACTGGTCACTGGTCACTGGTCACTGGTCAATGGTCACTGTCGCTGGTCACTGGACACTGGTCACTGGTCACAGGTCAATGGTCACTGGTCACTGGTCACTGGTCAATGGTCACTATCGCTGGTCAATGGTCATTGTCGCTGGTCACTGGTCATTGGTCACTTGTCACTGGTCACTGGTCGCTGGTCACTGGTCACTGGTCACTGGTCACTGGTCACTGGACACTGGTCACTGGTAACTGGTCAATGGTCACTGTCGCTGGTCACTGGTCACTGGTCACTGGTCACTGGTCAATGGTCACTGGTCACTGGACACAGGTCACTGGTCACTGGTCACTGGTCATTGGTCAATGGTCACTGGTCACTGGTCAATGGTCCCTTTCGCTGGTCAATGGTCACTGTCGCTGGTCACTGGTCACTGGTAACTGGTCAATGGTCACTGTCGCTGGTCACTGGTCACTGGTCACTGGTCACTGGTCAATGGTAACTTGTCACTGGGCAGTGGTCAATGGTCACTGGTCACTGGTCACTGGTCACTGGTCACTGGTCACAGGTCAATGGTCACTGGTCACTGGACACAGGTCACTGGTCACTGGTCACTGGTCACTGGTCACTGGTCACTGGTCACTGGTCAATGGTCACTGGCCACTGGTCACTGGTCACTGGTCAATGGTCACTTTCGCTGGTCAATGGTCACTGTCGCTGGTAAATGGTCACTGTCGCTGGTCACTGGTCACTGGTCACTGGACACTGGTCACAGGTCAATGGTCACTGGTCACTGGACACTGGTCACTGGTCACTGGTCACTTGTCACTCGTCACTGATCACTGGTCACTGGTCACTGGTCACTGGTCACTGGTCACTGGTCAATGGTCACTGTCGCTGGTCACTGGTCACTGGTCACTGATCACTGGTGACTGGTCAATGGTCACTGTCGCTGGTCACTGGACACTGGTCACTGGTCACAGGTCAATGGTCACTGGTCACTGGTCACTATCGCTGTTCAATGGTCATTGTCGCTGGTCACTGGTCATTGGTCACTTGTCACTGGTCACTGGTCACTGGTCACTGGTCACTGGTCACTGGTAACTGGTCACAGGTCAATGGTCACTGGACACTGGTCACAGGTCAATGGTCACTGGTCACTGGACACTGGTCACTGGTCACTGGTCACTGGTCACTTGTCACTGGTCACTGATCACTGGTCACTGGTCACTGGTCACTGGTCACTGGTCACTGGTCACAGGTCAATGGTCACTGTCGCTGGTCACTGGTCACTGGTCACTGATCACTGGTCACTGGTCAATGGTCACTGTCGCTGGTCACTGGTCATTGGTCACTATCGCTGGTCAATGGTCATTGTCGCTGGTCACTGGTCATTGGTCACTTGTCACTGGTCACTGGTCGCTGGTCACTGGTCACTGGACACTGGTCACTGGTCACTGGTCACTTGTCACTCGTCACTGATCACTGGTCACTGGTCACTGGTCACTGGTCACTGGTCACTGGTCACTGGTCACTGGTCACTGGTCACAAGTCACTGGTCACTTGTCACTGGTCAGTGGCCACTCGTCAATGGTCACTGGTCACTGGTCACTGGTCAATGGTCTCTGTCGCTGGTCACTGGTCACGATTCGCTGGTCCCTGGTCACTGGTCACTGGTCAATGGTCACTGTCGCTGGTCACTGGTCACTGGTCACTGGTCACTGGTCACTGGTCACTTGTCACTGGTCAGTGGCCACTCGTCGCTGGTCACTTGTCACTGGTCACTTGTCACTGGTCACTGATCACTGGTCACTGGTCACTGGTCACTGGTCACAGGTCAATGGACACTGGTCACTGGACACAGGTCACTTGTCACTGGTCACTGGTCACTGGTCACTGGTCACAAGTCACTGGTCACAAGTCACTGGTCACTTGTCACTGGTCACTGGTCACTGGTAACTGGTCAATGGTCACTGTCGCTGGTCAATGGTCACTGTCGCTGGTCACTGGTCACTGGTCACTGGTCACTGGTCACTTGTCACTGGTCAGTGGCCACTGGTCGCTGGTCACTTGTCACTGGTCACTGGTCACTGGTCGCTGGTCACTGGTCACAGGTCAATGGACACTGGTCACAGGACACAGGTCACTTGTCACTGGTCACTGGTCACTGGTCACTATCGCTGGTCAATGGTCACTGTCGCTGGTCACTGGTCACTGGTCACTGGTCACTTGTCACTGGTCAGTGGCCACTCGTCGCTGGTCACTTGTCACTGGTCACTTGTCACTGGTCACTGATCACTGGTCACTGGTCACTGGTCACTGGTCACAGGTCAATGGACACTGGTCACTGGACACAGGTCACTTGTCACTGGTCACTGGTCACTGGTCACTGGTCACTTGTCACTGGTCACTGGTCACTGGTAACTGGTCAATGGTCACTGTCGCTGGTCAATGGTCACTGTCGCTGGTCACTGGTCACTGGTCACTGGTCACTGGTCACTTGTCACTGGTCACTGATCACTGGTCACTGGTCACTGGTCAATGGTCACTGTCGCTGGTCACTGGTCACTGGTCACTGATCACTGGTCACTGGTCAATGGTCACTGTCGCTGGTCACTTGTCACTGGTCACTGATCACTGGTCACTGGTCACTGGTCACTGGTCACAGGTCAATGGACACTGGTCACTGGACACAGGTCACTTGTCACTGGTCACTGGTCACTGGTCACTGGTCACTTGTCACTGGTCACTGGTCACTGGTAACTGGTCAATGGTCACTGTCGCTGGTCAATGGTCACTGTCGCTGGTCACTGGTCACTGGTCACTGGTCACTGGTCACTGGTCACTGGTCACTGGTCACTTGTCACTGGTCAGTGGTCACTGGTCACTGGTCACTGGTCACAAGTCACTAGTCACTGGTCACTGGTCACTGGTCACTGGTCACTGGTCACTGGTCACTGGTCACTGGTCACTGGTCACCGGTCAATGGTCACTGTCGCTGGTCACTGGTCACTGGTCACTGATCACTGGTCACTGGTCACTGGTCACTGGTCACTGGTCAATGGTCACTGTCGCTGGTCACTGGACACTGGTCACTGGTCACAGGTCAATGGTCACTTGTCACTGGTCACTGGTCAATGGTCACTATCGCTGGTCAATGGTCATTGTCGCTGGTCACTGGTCATTGGTCACTTGTCACTGGTCACTGGTCGCTGGTCACTGGTCACTGGTCACTGGTCACTGGTCACTGGACACTGGTCACTGGTAACTGGTCAATGGTCACTGTCGCTGGTCACTGGTCACGGGTCACTGGTCACTGGTCAATGGTCACTGGTCACTGGACACAGGTCACTGGTCACTGGTCACTGGTCATTGGTCAATGGTCACTGGCCACTGGTCACTGGTCACTGGTCAATGGTCCCTTTCGCTGGTCAATGGTCACTGTCGCTGGTCACTGGTCACTGGTAACTGGTCAATGGTCACTGTCGCTGGTCACTGGTCACTGGTCACTGGTCACTGGTCAATGGTAACTTGTCACTGGGCAGTGGTCAATGGTCACTGGTCACTGGTCACTGGTCACTGGTCACTGGTCACAGGTCAATGGTCACTGGTCACTGGACACAGGTCACTGGTCACTGGTCACTGGTCACTGGTCACTGGTCACTGGTCACTGGTCAATGGTCACTGGCCACTGGTCACTGGTCACTGGTCAATGGTCACTTTCGCTGGTCAATGGTCACTGTCGCTGGTAAATGGTCACTGTCGCTGGTCACTGGTCACTGGTCACTGGACACTGGTCACAGGTCAATGGTCACTGGTCACTGGACACTGGTCACTGGTCACTGGTCACTTGTCACTCGTCACTGATCACTGGTCACTGGTCACTGGTCACTGGTCACTGGTCAATGGTCACTGTCGCTGGTCACTGGTCACTGGTCACTGATCACTGGTGACTGGTCAATGGTCACTGTCGCTGGTCACTGGACACTGGTCACTGGTCACAGGTCAATGGTCACTGGTCACTGGTCACTGGTCAATGGTCACTATCGCTGTTCAATGGTCATTGTCGCTGGTCACTGGTCATTGGTCACTTGTCACTGGTCACTGGTCACTGGTCACTGGTCACTGGTCACTGGTAACTGGTCACAGGTCAATGGTCACTGGACACTGGTCACAGGTCAATGGTCACTGGTCACTGGACACTGGTCACTGGTCACTGGTCACTGGTCACTTGTCACTGGTCACTGATCACTGGTCACTGGTCACTGGTCACTGGTCACTGGTCACTGGTCACAGGTCAATGGTCACTGTCGCTGGTCACTGGTCACTGGTCACTGATCACTGGTCACTGGTCAATGGTCACTGTCGCTGGTCACTGGTCATTGGTCACTTGTCACTGGTCACTGGTCACTGGTCACTGGTCACAGGTCAATGGTCACTGGTCACTGGTCACTGGTCAATGGTCACTGTCGCTCGTCACTGGTCACTGGTCACTGGTCACTGGTCACTGGTCACTGGTAACTGGTCAATGGTCACTGTCGCTGGTCACTGGTCACTGGTCACTGGTCAATGGTAACTTGTCACTGGGCAGTGGTCAATGGTCACTGGTCACTGGTCACTGGTCACTGGTCACTGGTCACAGGTCAATGGTCACTGGTCACTGGACACAGGTCACCGGTCACTGGTCACTGGTCACTGGTCACTGGTCACTGGTCAATGGTCACTGGCCACTGGTCACTGGTCACTTGTCACTGGTCACTGATCACTTGTCACTGGTCACTGGTCACTGGTCACTGGTCACTGGTCAATGGTCACTGTCGCTGGTCACTGGTCACTGGTCACTGATCACTGGTCACTGGTCACTGGTCACTGGTCACTGGTCAATGGTCACTATCGCTGGTCAATGGTCACTGTCGCTGGTCACTGGTCACTGGTCACTTGTCACTGGTCACTGGTCACTGGTCACTGGTCACTGGTCACTGGTCACTGGTCACAAGTCACTGGTCACTTGTCACTGGTCAGTGGCCACTCGTCAATGGTCACTGGTCACTGGTCACTGGTCAATGGTCTCTGTCGCTGGTCACTGGTCACGATTCGCTGGTCCCTGGTCACTGGTCACTGGTCAATGGTCACTGTCGCTGGTCACTGGTCACTGGTCACTGGTCACTGGTCACTTGTCACTGGTCAGTGGCCACTCGTCGCTGGTCACTTGTCACTGGTCACTTGTCACTGGTCACTGATCACTGGTCACTGGTCACTGGTCACTGGTCACAGGTCAATGGACACTGGTCACTGGACACAGGTCACTTGTCACTGGTCACTGGTCACTGGTCACTGGTCACAAGTCACTGGTCACAAGTCACTGGTCACTTGTCACTGGTCACTGGTCACTGGTAACTGGTCAATGGTCACTGTCGCTGGTCAATGGTCACTGTCGCTGGTCACTGGTCACTGGTCACTGGTCACTGGTCACTTGTCACTGGTCAGTGGCCACTGGTCGCTGGTCACTTGTCACTGGTCACTGGTCACTGGTCGCTGGTCACTGGTCACAGGTCAATGGACACTGGTCACAGGACACAGGTCACTTGTCACTGGTCACTGGTCACTGGTCACTATCGCTGGTCAATGGTCACTGTCGCTGGTCACTGGTCACTGGTCACTGGTCACTTGTCACTGGTCAGTGGCCACTCGTCGCTGGTCACTTGTCACTGGTCACTTGTCACTGGTCACTGGTCACTGGTCACTGGTCACAGGTCAATGGACACTGGTCACTGGACACAGGTCACTTGTCACTGGTCACTGGTCACTTGTCACTGGTCACTTGTCACTGGTCACTGTTCACTGGTAACTGGTCAATGGTCACTGTCGCTGGTCAATGGTCACTGTCGCTGCTCACTGGTCACTGGTCACTGGTCACTGGTCACTTGTCACTGGTCACTGATCACTGGTCACTGGTCACTGGTCACTGGTCACTGGTCACTGGTCAATGGTCACTGTCGCTGGTCACTGGTCACTGGTCACTGATCACTGGTCACTGGTCAATGGTCACTGTCGCTGGTCACTGGTCATTGGTCACTTGTCACTGGTCACTGGTCACTGGTCACTGGTCACAGGTCAATGGTCACTGGTCACTGGACACTGGTCACTGGTCACTGGTCACTTGTCACTGGTCACTGATCACTGGTCACTGGTCACTGGTCACTGGTCACTGGTCACTGGTCAATGGTCACTGTCGCTGGCCACTGGTCACTGGTCACTGATCACTGGTCACTGGTCACTGGTCACTGGTCACTGGTCAATGGTCACTATCGCTGGTCAATGGTCACTGTCGCTGGTCACTGGTCACTGGTCACTTGTCACTGGTCACTGGTCACTGGTCACTGGTCACTGGTCACTGGTCACTGGTCACTGGTCACTGGTCACTGGTCACTGGTCAATGGTCACTGTCGCTGGTCACTGGTCACTGGTCACTGGTCACTGGTCAATGGTCACTTGTCCCTGGGCAGTGGTCACTGGTCACTGGTCAATGGTCACTATCGCTGGTCAATGGTCACTGTCGCTGGTCACTGGTCACTGGTCACTTGTCACTGGTCACTGGTCACTGGTCACTGGTCACTGGTCACTGGTCACTGGTCACTGGTCACAAGTCACTGGTCACCTGTCACTGGTCAGTGGCCACTCGTCAATGGTCACTGGTCACTGGTCACTGGTCAATGGTCTCTGTCGCTGGTCACTGGTCACGATTCGCTGGTCCCTGGTCACTGGTCACTGGTCGATGGTCACTGTCGCTGGTCACTGGTCACTGGTCACTGGTCACTGGTCACTGGTCACTGGTCACTTGTCACTGGTCAGTGGTCACTGGTCACTGGTCACTGGTCACAAGTCACTAGTCACTGGTCACTGGTCACTGGTCACTGGTCACTGGTCACTGGTCACTGGTCACTGGTCACTGGTCACTGGTCACCGGTCAATGGTCACTGTCGCTGGTCACTGGTCACTGGTCACTGATCACTGGTCACTGGTCACTGGTCACTGGTCACTGGTCAATGGTCACTATCGCTGGTCAATGGTCACTGTCGCTGGTCACTGGTCACTGGTCACTTGTCACTAGTCACTGGTCACTGGTCACTGGTCACTGGTCACTGGTCTCTGGTCGATGGTCAGTGGTCACTGTCGCTGGTCACTGGTCACTGGTCACTTGTCCCTGGGCAGTGGTCACTGGTCACTGGTCACTGGTCACTGGTCACTGGTCAATGGTCACTGTCGCTGGTCACTGGTCACTGGTCACTTGTCCCTGGGCAGTGGTCACTTGTCACTGGTCAATGGTCACTATCGCTGGTCAATGGTCACTGTCGCTGGTCACTTGTCACTGGTCACTTGTCACTGGTCACTGGTCACTGGTCACTGGTCACTTGTCACTGGTCAGTGGCCACTCGTCAATGGTCACTGGTCACTGGTCACTGGTCAATGCTCTCTGTCGCTGGTCACTGGTCACGATTCGCTGGTCCCTGGTCACTGGTCACTGGTCAATGGTCACTGTCGCTGGTCACTGGTCACTGGTCACTGGTCACTGGTCACTGGTCACTGGTTACTGGTCACTGGTCACTGGTCACTGGTCACTGGTCACTGGTCACTGGTCACAAGTCACTGGTCACTTGTCACTGGTCACTGGTCACTCGTCACTGGTCACAGGTCAATGGTAACTTGTCACTGGGCAGTGGTCAATGGTCACTGGTCACTGGTCACTGGTCACAGGTCAATGGTCACTGGTCACTGGACACAGATCACTGGTCACTGGTCACTGGTCACTGGTCACTGGTCACTGGTCAATGGTCACTGGCCACTGGTCACTGGTCACTGGTCAGTGGCCACTGGTCGCTGGTCACTTGTCACTGGTCACTGGTCACTGGTCACTGGTCAGTGGCCACTCGTCAATGGTCACTGGTCACTGGTCACTGGTCAATGGTCTCTGTCGCTGGTCACTGGTCACGATTCGCTGGTCCCTGGTCATTGGTCACTGGTCAATGGTCACTGTCGCTGGTCACTGGTCACTGGTCACTGGTCACTGGTCACTTGTCACTGGTCAGTGGCCACTCGTCGCTGGTCACTTGTCACTGGTCACTGGTCACAGGTCAATGGTCACTGGTCACTGGACACTGGCCACTGGTCACTGGTCACTTGTCAGTGGTCACTGGTCACTGGTCACTGGTCACTGGTCCCAAGTCACTGGTCACTTGTCACTGGTCACTGGTCACTGGTAACTGGTCAATGGTCACTGTCGCTGGTCAATGGTCACTGTCGCTGGTCACTGGTCACTGGTCACTGGTCACTGGTCACTTGTCACTGGTCAGTGGCCACTGGTCGCTGGTCACTTGTCACTGGTCACTGGTCACTGGTCACTGGTCACTGGTCACTGGTCACAAGTCACTGGTCACTGGTCACTGGTCATTGGTCACTGGTCACTGGTCACTGGTCACTGGTCACTGGTCAATGGTCACTGTCGCTGGTAAATGGTCACTGTCGCTGGTCAATGGTCAGTGTCGCTGGTCACTGGTCACTATTCGCTGGTCACTGGTCACTGGTCACTGTCGCTGGTCACTGGTCACTGGTCACTGGTCACTGGTCACTGGTCCCAAGTCACTGGTCACTTGTCACTGGTCACTGGTCACTGGTAACTGGTCAATGGTCACTGTCGCTGGTCAATGGTCACTGTCGCTGGTCACTGGTCACTGGTCACTGGTCACTGGTCACTTGTCACTGGTCAGTGGCCACTGGTCGCTGGTCACTTGTCACTGGTCACTGGTCACTGGTCGCTGGTCACTGGTCACAGGTCAATGGACACTGGTCACAGGACACAGGTCACTTGTCACTGGTCACTGGTCACTGGTCACTATCGCTGGTCAATGGTCACTGTCGCTGGTCACTGGTCACTGGTCACTGGTCACTTGTCACTGGTCAGTGGCCACTCGTCGCTGGTCAATGGTCACTGTCGCTGGTCACTGGTCACTGGTCACTGGTCACTGGTCACTTGTCACTGGTCACTGATCACTGGTCACTGGTCACTGGTCACTGGTCACTGGTCACTGGTCAATGGTCACTGTCGCTGGTCACTGGTCACTGGTCACTGATCACTGGTCACTGGTCAATGGTCACTGTCGCTGGTCACTGGTCATTGGTCACTTGTCACTGGTCACTGGTCACTGGTCACTGGTCACAGGTCAATGGTCACTGGTCACTGGACACTGGTCACTGGTCACTGGTCACTTGTCACTGGTCACTGATCACTGGTCACTGGTCACTGGTCACTGGTCACTGGTCAATGGTCACTATCGCTGGTCAATGGTCACTGTCGCTGGTCACTGGTCACTGGTCACTTGTCACTGGTCACTGGTCACTGGTCACTGGTCACTGGTCACTGGTCACTGGTCACTGGTCACTGGTCACTGGTCACTGGTCAATGGTCACTGTCGCTGGTCACTGGTCACTGGTCACTGGTCACTGGTCAATGGTCACTTGTCCCTGGGCAGTGGTCACTGGTCACTGGTCAATGGTCACTATCGCTGGTCAATGGTCACTGTCGCTGGTCACTGGTCACTGGTCACTTGTCACTGGTCACTGGTCACTGGTCACTGGTCACTGGTCACTGGTCACTGGTCACAAGTCACTGGTCACCTGTCACTGGTCAGTGGCCACTCGTCAATGGTCACTGGTCACTGGTCACTGGTCAATGGTCTCTGTCGCTGGTCACTGGTCACGATTCGCTGGTCCCTGGTCACTGGTCACTGGTCGATGGTCACTGTCGCTGGTCACTGGTCACTGGTCACTGGTCACTGGTCACTGGTCACTGGTCACTTGTCACTGGTCAGTGGTCACTGGTCACTGGTCACTGGTCACAAGTCACTAGTCACTGGTCACTGGTCACTGGTCACTGGTCACTGGTCACTGGTCACTGGTCACTGGTCACTGGTCACTGGTCACCGGTCAATGGTCACTGTCGCTGGTCACTGGTCACTGGTCACTGATCACTGGTCACTGGTCACTGGTCACTGGTCACTGGTCAATGGTCACTGTCGCTGGTCACTGGACACTGGTCACTGGTCACAGGTCAATGGTCACTGGTCACTGGTCACTGGTCAATGGTCACTATCGCTGGTCAATGGTCATTGTCGCTGGTCACTGGTCATTGGTCACTTGTCACTGGTCACTGGTCGCTGGTCACTGGTCACTGGTCACTGGTCACTGGTCACTGGACACTGGTCACTGGTAACTGGTCAATGGTCACTGTCGCTGGTCACTGGTCACTGGTCACTGGTCACTGGTCAATGGTCACTGGTCACTGGACACAGGTCACTGGTCACTGGTCACTGGTCATTGGTCAATGGTCACTGGTCACTGGTCAATGGTCCCTTTCGCTGGTCAATGGTCACTGTCGCTGGTCACTGGTCACTGGTAACTGGTCAATGGTCACTGTCGCTGGTCACTGGTCACTGGTCACTGGTCACTGGTCAATGGTAACTTGTCACTGGGCAGTGGTCAATGGTCACTGGTCACTGGTCACTGGTCACTGGTCACTGGTCACAGGTCAATGGTCACTGGTCACTGGACACAGGTCACTGGTCACTGGTCACTGGTCACTGGTCACTGGTCACTGGTCACTGGTCACTGGTCACTGGTCACTGGTCACTGGTCAATGGTCACTGTCGCTGGTCACTGGTCACTGGTCACTGATCACTGGTGACTGGTCAATGGTCACTGTCGCTGGTCACTGGACACTGGTCACTGGTCACAGGTCAATGGTCACTGGTCACTGGTCACTATCGCTGTTCAATGGTCATTGTCGCTGGTCACTGGTCATTGGTCACTTGTCACTGGTCACTGGTCACTGGTCACTGGTCACTGGTCACTGGTAACTGGTCACAGGTCAATGGTCACTGGACACTGGTCACAGGTCAATGGTCACTGGTCACTGGACACTGGTCACTGGTCACTGGTCACTGGTCACTTGTCACTGGTCACTGATCACTGGTCACTGGTCACTGGTCACTGGTCACTGGTCACTGGTCACAGGTCAATGGTCACTGTCGCTGGTCACTGGTCACTGGTCACTGATCACTGGTCACTGGTCAATGGTCACTGTCGCTGGTCACTGGTCATTGGTCACTTGTCACTGGTCACTGGTCACTGGTCACTGGTCACAGGTCAATGGTCACTGGTCACTGGTCACTGGTCAATGGTCACTGTCGCTCGTCACTGGTCACTGGTCACTGGTCACTGGTCACTGGTCACTGGTAACTGGTCAATGGTCACTGTCGCTGGTCACTGGTCACTGGTCACTGGTCAATGGTAACTTGTCACTGGGCAGTGGTCAATGGTCACTGGTCACTGGTCACTGGTCACTGGTCACTGGTCACAGGTCAATGGTCACTGGTCACTGGACACAGGTCACTGGTCACTGGTCACTGGTCACTGGTCACTGGTCACTGGTCAATGGTCACTGGCCACTGGTCACTGGTCACTTGTCACTGGTCACTGATCACTTGTCACTGGTCACTGGTCACTGGTCACTGGTCACTGGTCAATGGTCACTGTCGCTGGTCACTGGTCACTGGTCACTGATCACTGGTCACTGGTCACTGGTCACTGGTCACTGGTCAATGGTCACTATCGCTGGTCAATGGTCACTGTCGCTGGTCACTGGTCACTGGTCACTTGTCACTGGTCACTGATCACTTGTCACTGGTCACTGGTCACTGGTCACTGGTCACTGGTCAATGGTCACTGTCGCTGGTCACTGGTCACTGGTCACTGGTCACTTGTCACTGGTCAGTGGCCACTCGTCGCTGGTCACTTGTCACTGGTCACTTGTCACTGGTCACTGTTCACTGGTCACTGGTCACTGGTCACTGGTCACTGGTCACTGGTCACTGGTCACTGGTCACAAGTCACTGGTCACTTGTCACTGGTCAGTGGCCACTCGTCAATGGTCACTGGTCACTGGTCACTGGTCAATGGTCTCTGTCGCTGGTCACTGGTCACGATTCGCTGGTCCCTGGTCACTGGTCACTGGTCAATGGTCACTGTCGCTGGTCACTGGTCACTGGTCACTGGTCACTGGTCAATGGTCACTGTCGCTCGTCACTGGTCACTGGTCACTGGTCACTGGTCACTGGTCACTGGTAACTGGTCAATGGTCACTGTCGCTGGTCACTGGTCACTGGTCACTGGTCAATGGTAACTTGTCACTGGGCAGTGGTCAATGGTCACTGGTCACTGGTCACAGGTCACTGGTCACTGGTCACAGGTCAATGGTCACTGGTCACTGGACACAGGTCACTGGTCACTGGTCACTGGTCACTGGTCACTGGTCACTGGTCAATGGTCACTGGCCACTGGTCACTGGTCACTTGTCACTGGTCACTGATCACATGTCACTGGTCACTGGTCACTGGTCACTGGTCACTGGTCAATGGTCACTGTCGCTGGTCACTGGTCACTGGTCACTGGTCACTTGTCACTGGTCAGTGGCCACTCGTCGCTGGTCACTTGTCACTGGTCACTTGTCACTGGTCACTGTTCACTGGTCACTGGTCACTGGTCACTGGTCACAGGTCAATGGACACTGGTCACTGGACACAGGTCACTTGTCACTGGTCACTGGTCACTGGTCACTGGTCACTTGTCACTGGTCACTGGTCACTGGTAACTGGTCAATGGTCACTGTCGCTGGTCACTGGTCACTGGTCACTGGTCACTGGTCAATGGTCACTGGTCACTGGACACAGGTCACTGGTCACTGGTCACTGGTCATTGGTCAATGGTCACTGGCCACTGGTCACTGGTCACTGGTCAATGGTCCCTTTCGCTGGTCAATGGTCACTGTCGCTGGTCACTGGTCACTGGTAACTGGTCAATGGTCACTGTCGCTGGTCACTGGTCACTGGTCACTGGTCACTGGTCAATGGTAACTTGTCACTGGGCAGTGGTCAATGGTCACTGGTCACTGGTCACTGGTCACTGGTCACTGGTCACAGGTCAATGGTCACTGGTCACTGGACACAGGTCACTGGTCACTGGTCACTGGTCACTGGTCACTGGTCACTGGTCACTGGTCAATGGTCACTGGCCACTGGTCACTGGTCACTGGTCAATGGTCACTTTCGCTGGTCAATGGTCACTGTCGCTGGTAAATGGTCACTGTCGCTGGTCACTGGTCACTGGTCACTGGACACTGGTCACAGGTCAATGGTCACTGGTCACTGGACACTGGTCACTGGTCACTGGTCACTTGTCACTCGTCACTGATCACTGGTCACTGGTCACTGGTCACTGGTCACTGGTCACTGGTCAATGGTCACTGTCGCTGGTCACTGGTCACTGGTCACTGATCACTGGTGACTGGTCAATGGTCACTGTCGCTGGTCACTGGACACTGGTCACTGGTCACAGGTCAATGGTCACTGGTCACTGGTCACTGGTCAATGGTCACTATCGCTGTTCAATGGTCATTGTCGCTGGTCACTGGTCATTGGTCAGTTGTCACTGGTCACTGGTCACTGGTCACTGGTCACTGGTCACTGGTAACTGGTCACAGGTCAATGGTCACTGGACACTGGTCACAGGTCAATGGTCACTGGTCACTGGACACTGGTCACTGGTCACTGGTCACTGGTCACTTGTCACTGGTCACTGATCACTGGTCACTGGTCACTGGTCACTGGTCACTGGTCACTGGTCACAGGTCAATGGTCACTGTCGCTGGTCACTGGTCACTGGTCACTGATCACTGGTCACTGGTCAATGGTCACTGTCGCTGGTCACTGGTCATTGGTCACTTGTCACTGGTCACTGGTCACTGGTCACTGGTCACAGGTCAATGGTCACTGGTCACTGGTCACTGGTCAATGGTCACTGTCGCTCGTCACTGGTCACTGGTCACTGGTCACTGGTCACTGGTCACTGGTAACTGGTCAATGGTCACTGTCGCTGGTCACTGGTCACTGGTCACTGGTCAATGGTAACTTGTCACTGGGCAGTGGTCAATGGTCACTGGTCACTGGTCACTGGTCACTGGTCACTGGTCACAGGTCAATGGTCACTGGTCACTGGACACAGGTCACTGGTCACTGGTCACTGGTCACTGGTCACTGGTCACTGGTCAATGGTCACTGGCCACTGGTCACTGGTCACTTGTCACTGGTCACTGATCACTTGTCACTGGTCACTGGTCACTGGTCACTGGTCACTGGTCAATGGTCACTGTCGCTGGTCACTGGTCACTGGTCACTGATCACTGGTCACTGGTCACTGGTCACTGGTCACTGGTCAATGGTCACTATCGCTGGTCAATGGTCACTGTCGCTGGTCACTGGTCACTGGTCACTTGTCACTGGTCACTGATCACTTGTCACTGGTCACTGGTCACTGGTCACTGGTCACTGGTCAATGGTCACTGTCGCTGGTCACTGGTCACTGGTCACTGGTCACTTGTCACTGGTCAGTGGCCACTCGTCGCTGGTCACTTGTCACTGGTCACTTGTCACTGGTCACTGTTCACTGGTCACTGGTCACTGGTCACTGGTCACTGGTCACTGGTCACTGGTCACTGGTCACTGGTCACAAGTCACTGGTCACTTGTCACTGGTCAGTGGCCACTCGTCAATGGTCACTGGTCACTGGTCACTGGTCAATGGTCTCTGTCGCTGGTCACTGGTCACGATTCGCTGGTCCCTGGTCACTGGTCACTGGTCAATGGTCACTGTCGCTGGTCACTGGTCACTGGTCACTGGTCACTGGTCAATGGTCACTGTCGCTCGTCACTGGTCACTGGTCACTGGTCACTGGTCACTGGTCACTGGTAACTGGTCAATGGTCACTGTCGCTGGTCACTGGTCACTGGTCACTGGTCAATGGTAACTTGTCACTGGGCAGTGGTCAATGGTCACTGGTCACTGGTCACAGGTCACTGGTCACTGGTCACAGGTCAATGGTCACTGGTCACTGGACACAGGTCACTGGTCACTGGTCACTGGTCACTGGTCACTGGTCACTGGTCAATGGTCACTGGCCACTGGTCACTGGTCACTTGTCACTGGTCACTGATCACTTGTCACTGGTCACTGGTCACTGGTCACTGGTCACTGGTCAATGGTCACTGTCGCTGGTCACTGGTCACTGGTCACTGGTCACTTGTCACTGGTCAGTGGCCACTCGTCGCTGGTCACTTGTCACTGGTCACTTGTCACTGGTCACTGTTCACTGGTCACTGGTCACTGGTCACTGGTCACAGGTCAATGGACACTGGTCACTGGACACAGGTCACTTGTCACTGGTCACTGGTCACTGGTCACTGGTCACTTGTCACTGGTCACTGGTCACTGTCGCTGGTCAATGGTCACTGTCGCTGGTCACTGGTCACTGGTCACTGGTCACTGGTCACTTGTCACTGGTCACTGATCACTGGTCACTGGTCACTGGTCACTGGTCACTGGTCACTGGTCAATGGTCACTGTCGCTGGTCACTGGTCACTGGTCACTGATCACTGGTCACTGGTCAATGGTCACTTACGCTGGTCACTGGTCATTGGTCACTTGTCACTGGTCACTGGTCACTGGTCACTGGTCACAGGTCAATGGTCACTGGTCACTGGACACTGGTCACTGGTCACTGGTCACTTGTCACTGGTCACTGGTCACTGGTCACTGGTCACTGGTCACTGGTCACTTGTCACTGGTCAGTGGCCACTCGTCGCTGGTCACTTGTCACTGGTCACTTGTCACTGGTCACTGATCACTGGTCACTGGTCACTGGTCACTGGTCACAGGTCAATGGACACTGGTCACTGGACACAGGTCACTTGTCACTGGTCACTGGTCACTGGTCACTGGTCACAAGTCACTGGTCACAAGTCACTGGTCACTTGTCACTGGTCACTGGTCACTGGTAACTGGTCAATGGTCACTGTCGCTGGTCAATGGTCACTGTCGCTGGTCACTGGTCACTGGTCACTGGTCACTGGTCACTTGTCACTGGTCAGTGGCCACTGGTCGCTGGTCACTTGTCACTGGTCACTGGTCACTGGTCGCTGGTCACTGGTCACAGGTCAATGGACACTGGTCACATGACACAGGTCACTTGTCACTGGTCACTGGTCACTGGTCACTATCGCTGGTCAATGGTCACTGTCGCTGGTCACTGGTCACTGGTCACTGGTCACTTGTCACTGGTCAGTGGCCACTCGTCGCTGGTCACTTGTCACTGGTCACTTGTCACTGGTCACTGTTCACTGGTCACTGGTCACTGGTCACTGGTCACAGGTCAATGGACACTGGTCACTGGACACAGGTCACTTGTCACTGGTCACTGGTCACTGGTCACTGGTCACTTGTCACTGGTCACTGGTCACTGGTAACTGGTCAATGGTCACTGTCGCTGGTCAATGGTCACTGTCGCTGGTCACTGGTCACTGGTCACTGGTCACTGGTCACTTGTCACTGGTCACTGATCACTGGTCACTGGTCACTGGTCACTGGTCACTGGTCACTGGTCAATGGTCACTGTCGCTGGTCACTGGTCACTGGTCACTGATCACTGGTCACTGGTCAATGGTCACTGTCGCTGGTCACTGGTCATTGGTCACTTGTCACTGGTCACTGGTCACTGGTCACTGGTCACAGGTCAATGGTCACTGGTCACTGGACACTGGTCACTGGTCACTGGTCACTTGTCACTGGTCACTGATCACTGGTCACTGGTCACTGGTCACTGGTCACTGGTCACTGGTCAATGGTCACTGTCGCTGGCCATTGGTCACTGGTCACTGATCACTGGTCACTGGTCACTGGTCACTGGTCACTGGTCAATGGTCACTATCGCTGGTCAATGGTCACTGTCGCTGGTCACTGGTCACTGGTCACTGGTCACTGGTCACTGGTCACTGGTCACTGGTCACTGGTCACTGGTCACTGGTCACTGGTCACTGGTCACTGGTCACTGGTCAATGGTCACTGTCGCTGGTCACTGGTCACTGGTCACTGGTCACTGGTCAATGGTCACTTGTCCCTGGGCAGTGGTCACTGGTCACTGGTCAATGGTCACTATCGCTGGTCAATGGTCACTGTCGCTGGTCACTGGTCACTGGTCACTTGTCACTGGTCACTGGTCACTGGTCACTGGTCACTGGTCACTGGTCACTGGTCACAAGTCACTGGTCACCTGTCACTGGTCAGTGGCCACTCGTCAATGGTCACTGGTCACTGGTCACTGGTCAATGGTCTCTGTCGCTGGTCACTGGTCACGATTCGCTGGTCCCTGGTCACTGGTCACTGGTCGATGGTCACTGTCGCTGGTCACTGGTCACTGGTCACTGGTCACTGGTCACTGGTCACTGGTCACTTGTCACTGGTCAGTGGTCACTGGTCACTGGTCACTGGTCACAAGTCACTAGTCACTGGTCACTGGTCACTGGTCACTGGTCACTGGTCACTGGTCACTGGTCACTGGTCACTGGTCACTGGTCACTGGTCACTGGTCACTTGTCACTGGTCAGTGGTCACTGGTCACTGGTCACTGGTCACTTGTCACTGGTCACTGGTCACTGGTCACTGGTCACTGGTCACTGGTCACTGGTCACAAGTCACTGGTCACCTGTCACTGGTCAGTGGCCACTCGTCAATGGTCACTGGTCACTGGTCACTGGTCAATGGTCACTATCGCTGGTCAATGGTCACTGTCGCTGGTCACTGGTCACTGGTCACTTGTCACTAGTCACTGGTCACTGGTCACTGGTCACTGGTCACTGGTCTCTGGTCGATGGTCAGTGGTCACTGTCGCTGGTCACTGGTCACTGGTCACTTGTCCCTGGGCAGTGGTCACTGGTCACTGGTCACTGGTCACTGGTCACTGGTCAATGGTCACTGTCGCTGGTCACTGGTCACTGGTCACTTGTCCCTGGGCAGTGGTCACTTGTCACTGGTCAATGGTCACTATCGCTGGTCAATGGTCACTGTCGCTGGTCACTGGTCACTGGTCACTTGTCACTGGTCACTGGTCACTGGTCACTGGTCACTTGTCACTGGTCAGTGGCCACTCGTCGCTGGTCACTTGTCACTGGTCACTTGTCACTGGTCACTGTTCACTGGTCACTGGTCACTGGTCACTGGTCACAGGTCAATGGACACTGGTCACTGGACACAGGTCACTTGTCACTGGTCACTGGTCACTGGTCACTGGTCACTTGTCACTGGTCACTGGTCACTGGTAACTGGTCAATGGTCACTGTCGCTGGTCAATGGTCACTGTCGCTGGTCACTGGTCACTGGTCACTGGTCACTGGTCACTTGTCACTGGTCACTGATCACTGGTCACTGGTCACTGGTCACTGGTCACTGGTCACTGGTCAATGGTCACTGTCGCTGGTCACTGGTCACTGGTCACTGATCACTGGTCACTGGTCAATGGTCACTGTCGCTGGTCACTGGTCATTGGTCACTTGTCACTGGTCACTGGTCACTGGTCACTGGTCACAGGTCAATGGTCACTGGTCACTGGACACTGGTCACTGGTCACTGGTCACTTGTCACTGGTCACTGATCACTGGTCACTGGTCACTGGTCACTGGTCACTGGTCACTGGTCAATGGTCACTGTCGCTGGCCATTGGTCACTGGTCACTGATCACTGGTCACTGGTCACTGGTCACTGGTCACTGGTCAATGGTCACTATCGCTGGTCAATGGTCACTGTCGCTGGTCACTGGTCACTGGTCACTGGTCACTGGTCACTGGTCACTGGTCACTGGTCACTGGTCACTGGTCACTGGTCACTGGTCACTGGTCACTGGTCACTGGTCAATGGTCACTGTCGCTGGTCACTGGTCACTGGTCACTGGTCACTGGTCAATGGTCACTTGTCCCTGGGCAGTGGTCACTGGTCACTGGTCAATGGTCACTATCGCTGGTCAATGGTCACTGTCGCTGGTCACTGGTCACTGGTCACTTGTCACTGGTCACTGGTCACTGGTCACTGGTCACTGGTCACTGGTCACTGGTCACAAGTCACTGGTCACCTGTCACTGGTCAGTGGCCACTCGTCAATGGTCACTGGTCACTGGTCACTGGTCAATGGTCTCTGTCGCTGGTCACTGGTCACGATTCGCTGGTCCCTGGTCACTGGTCACTGGTCGATGGTCACTGTCGCTGGTCACTGGTCACTGGTCACTGGTCACTGGTCACTGGTCACTGGTCACTTGTCACTGGTCAGTGGTCACTGGTCACTGGTCACTGGTCACAAGTCACTAGTCACTGGTCACTGGTCACTGGTCACTGGTCACTGGTCACTGGTCACTGGTCACTGGTCACTGGTCACTGGTCACTGGTCACTGGTCACTTGTCACTGGTCAGTGGTCACTGGTCACTGGTCACTGGTCACTTGTCACTGGTCACTGGTCACTGGTCACTGGTCACTGGTCACTGGTCACTGGTCACAAGTCACTGGTCACCTGTCACTGGTCAGTGGCCACTCGTCAATGGTCACTGGTCACTGGTCACTGGTCAATGGTCACTATCGCTGGTCAATGGTCACTGTCGCTGGTCACTGGTCACTGGTCACTTGTCACTAGTCACTGGTCACTGGTCACTGGTCACTGGTCACTGGTCTCTGGTCGATGGTCAGTGGTCACTGTCGCTGGTCACTGGTCACTGGTCACTTGTCCCTGGGCAGTGGTCACTGGTCACTGGTCACTGGTCACTGGTCACTGGTCAATGGTCACTGTCGCTGGTCACTGGTCACTGGTCACTTGTCCCTGGGCAGTGGTCACTTGTCACTGGTCAATGGTCACTATCGCTGGTCAATGGTCACTGTCGCTGGTCACTGGTCACTGGTCACTTGTCACTGGTCACTGGTCACTGGTCAGTGGCCACTCGTCAATGGTCACTGGTCACTGGTCACTGGTCAATGGTATCTGTCGCTGGTCACTGGTCACGATTCGCTGGTCCCTGGTCACTGGTCACTGGTCAATGGTCACTGTCGCTGGTCACTGGTCACTGGTCACTGGTCACTGGTCACTGGTCACTGGTTACTGGTCACTGGTCACTGGTCACTGGTCACTGGTCACTGGTCACTGGTCACAAGTCACTGGTCACTTGTCACTGGTCACTGGTCACTCGTCACTGATCACAGGTCAATGGTAACTTGTCACTGGGCAGTGGTCAATGGTCACTTGTCACTGGTCAGTGGTCACTGGTCACTGGTCACTGGTCACTTGTCACTGGTCACTGGTCACTGGTCACTGGTCACTGGTCACTGGTCACTGGTCACAAGTCACTGGTCACCTGTCACTGGTCAGTGGCCACTCGTCAATGGTCACTGGTCACTGGTCACTGGTCAATGGTCACTATCGCTGGTCAATGGTCACTGTCGCTGGTCACTGGTCACTGGTCACTTGTCACTAGTCACTGGTCACTGGTCACTGGTCACTGGTCACTGGTCTCTGGTCGATGGTCAGTGGTCACTGTCGCTGGTCACTGGTCACTGGTCACTTGTCCCTGGGCAGTGGTCACTGGTCACTGGTCACTGGTCACTGGTCACTGGTCAATGGTCACTGTCGCTGGTCACTGGTCACTGGTCACTTGTCCCTGGGCAGTGGTCACTTGTCACTGGTCAATGGTCACTATCGCTGGTCAATGGTCACTGTCGCTGGTCACTGGTCACTGGTCACTTGTCACTGGTCACTGGTCACTGGTCACTGGTCACTTGTCACTGGTCAGTGGCCACTCGTCAATGGTCACTGGTCACTGGTCACTGGTCAATGGTATCTGTCGCTGGTCACTGGTCACGATTCGCTGGTCCCTGGTCACTGGTCACTGGTCAATGGTCACTGTCGCTGGTCACTGGTCACTGGTCACTGGTCACTGGTCACTGGTCACTGGTTACTGGTCACTGGTCACTGGTCACTGGTCACTGGTCACTGGTCACTGGTCACAAGTCACTGGTCACTTGTCACTGGTCACTGGTCACTCGTCACTGATCACAGGTCAATGGTAACTTGTCACTGGGCAGTGGTCAATGGTCACTGGTCACTGGTCACTGGTCACAGGTCAATGGTCACTGGTCACTGGACACTGATCACTGGTCACTGGTCACTGGTCACTGGTCACTGGTCACTGGTCAATGGTCACTGGCCACTGGTCACTGGTCACTGGTCAGTGGCCACTGGTCGCTGGTCACTTGTCACTGGTCACTGGTCACTGGTCACTGGTCAGTGGCCACTCGTCAATGGTCACTGGTCACTGGTCACTGGTCAATGGTCTCTGTCGCTGGTCACTGGTCACGATTCGCTGGTCCCTGGTCATTGGTCACTGGTCAATGGTCACTGTCGCTGGTCACTGGTCACTGGTCACTGGTCACTGGTCACTGGTCACTGGTCACTGGTCACAAGTCACTGGTCACTTGTCACTGGTCAGTGGCCACTCGTCAATGGTCACTGGTCACTGGTCACTGGTCAATGGTCTCTGTCGCTGGTCACTGGTCACGATTCGCTGGTCCCTGGTCACTGGTCACTGGTCAATGGTCACTGTCGCTGGTCACTGGTCACTGGTCACTGGTCACTGGTCAATGGTCACTGTCGCTCGTCACTGGTCACTGGTCACTGGTCACTGGTCACTGGTCACTGGTAACTGGTCAATGGTCACTGTCGCTGGTCACTGGTCACTGGTCACTGGTCAATGGTAACTTGTCACTGGGCAGTGGTCAATGGTCACTGGTCACTGGTCACAGGTCACTGGTCACTGGTCACAGGTCAATGGTCACTGGTCACTGGACACAGGTCACTGGTCACTGGTCACTGGTCACTGGTCACTGGTCACTGGTCAATGGTCACTGGCCACTGGTCACTGGTCACTTGTCACTGGTCACTGATCACTTGTCACTGGTCACTGGTCACTGGTCAATGGTCACTGTCGCTGGTCACTGGTCACTGGTCACTGGTCACTTGTCACTGGTCAGTGGCCACTCGTCGCTGGTCACTTGTCACTGGTCACTTGTCACTGGTCACTGTTCACTGGTCACTGGTCACTGGTCACTGGTCACAGGTCAATGGACACTGGTCACTGGACACAGGTCACTTGTCACTGGTCACTGGTCACTGGTCACTGGTCACTTGTCACTGGTCACTGGTCACTGGTAACTGGTCAATGGTCACTGTCGCTGGTCAATGGTCACTGTCGCTGGTCACTGGTCACTGGTCACTGGTCACTGGTCACTTGTCACTGGTCACTGATCACTGGTCACTGGTCACTGGTCACTGGTCACTGGTCACTGTCGCTGGTCACTGGTCACTGGTCACTGATCACTGGTCACTGGTCAATGGTCACTTACGCTGGTCACTGGTCATTGGTCACTTGTCACTGGTCACTGGTCACTGGTCACTGGTCACAGGTCAATGGTCACTGGTCACTGGACACTGGTCACTGGTCACTGGTCACTTGTCACTGGTCACTGGTCACTGGTCACTGGTCACTGGTCACTTGTCACTGGTCAGTGGCCACTCGTCGCTGGTCACTTGTCACTGGTCACTTGTCACTGGTCACTGATCACTGGTCACTGGTCACTGGTCACTGGTCACAGGTCAATGGACACTGGTCACTGGACACAGGTCACTTGTCACTGGTCACTGGTCACTGGTCACTGGTCACAAGTCACTGGTCACAAGTCACTGGTCACTTGTCACTGGTCACTGGTCACTGGTAACTGGTCAATGGTCACTGTCGCTGGTCAATGGTCACTGTCGCTGGTCACTGGTCACTGGTCACTGGTCACTGGTCACTTGTCACTGGTCAGTGGCCACTGGTCGCTGGTCACTTGTCACTGGTCACTGGTCACTGGTCGCTGGTCACTGGTCACAGGTCAATGGACACTGGTCACAGGACACAGGTCACTTGTCACTGGTCACTGGTCACTGGTCACTATCGCTGGTCAATGGTCACTGTCGCTGGTCACTGGTCACTGGTCACTGGTCACTTGTCACTGGTCAGTGGCCACTCGTCGCTGGTCACTTGTCACTGGTCACTTGTCACTGGTCACTGTTCACTGGTCACTGGTCACTGGTCACTGGTCACAGGTCAATGGACACTGGTCACTGGACACAGGTCACTTGTCACTGGTCACTGGTCACTGGTCACTGGTCACTTGTCACTGGTCACTGGTCACTGGTAACTGGTCAATGGTCACTGTCGCTGGTCAATGGTCACTGTCGCTGGTCACTGGTCACTGGTCACTGGTCACTGGTCACTTGTCACTGGTCACTGATCACTGGTCACTGGTCACTGGTCACTGGTCACTGGTCACTGGTCAATGGTCACTGTCGCTGGTCACTGGTCACTGGTCACTGATCACTGGTCACTGGTCACTGGTCACTTGTCACTGGTCACTGATCACTGGTCACTGGTCACTGGTCACTGGTCACTGGTCACTGGTCAATGGTCACTGTCGCTGGCCACTGGTCACTGGTCACTGATCACTGGTCACTGGTCACTGGTCACTGGTCACTGGTCAATGGTCACTATCGCTGGTCAATGGTCACTGTCGCTGGTCACTGGTCACTGGTCACTTGTCACTGGTCACTGGTCACTGGTCACTGGTCACTGGTCACTGGTCACTGGTCACTGGTCACTGGTCACTGGTCACTGGTCAATGGTCACTGTCGCTGGTCACTGGTCACTGGTCACTGGTCACTGGTCAATGGTCACTTGTCCCTGGGCAGTGGTCACTGGTCACTGGTCAATGGTCACTATCGCTGGTCAATGGTCACTGTCGCTGGTCACTGGTCACTGGTCACTTGTCACTGGTCACTGGTCACTGGTCACTGGTCACTGGTCACTGGTCACTGGTCACAAGTCACTGGTCACCTGTCACTGGTCAGTGGCCACTCGTCAATGGTCACTGGTCACTGGTCACTGGTCAATGGTCTCTGTCGCTGGTCACTGGTCACGATTCGCTGGTCCCTGGTCACTGGTCACTGGTCGATGGTCACTGTCGCTGGTCACTGGTCACTGGTCACTGGTCACTGGTCACTGGTCACTGGTCACTTGTCACTGGTCAGTGGTCACTGGTCACTGGTCACTGGTCACAAGTCACTAGTCACTGGTCACTGGTCACTGGTCACTGGTCACTGGTCACTGGTCACTGGTCACTGGTCACTGGTCACTGGTCACTGGTCACCGGTCAATGGTCACTGTCGCTGGTCACTGGTCACTGGTCACTGATCACTGGTCACTGGTCACTGGTCACTGGTCACTGGTCAATGGTCACTATCGCTGGTCAATGGTCACTGTCGCTGGTCACTGGTCACTGGTCACTTGTCACTAGTCACTGGTCACTGGTCACTGGTCACTGGTCACTGGTCTCTGGTCGATGGTCAGTGGTCACTGTCGCTGGTCACTGGTCACTGGTCACTTGTCCCTGGGCAGTGGTCACTGGTCACTGGTCACTGGTCACTGGTCACTGGTCAATGGTCACTGTCGCTGGTCACTGGTCACTGGTCACTTGTCCCTGGGCAGTGGTCACTTGTCACTGGTCAATGGTCACTATCGCTGGTCAATGGTCACTGTCGCTGGTCACTGGTCACTGGTCACTTGTCACTGGTCACTGGTCACTGGTCACTGGTCACTTGTCACTGGTCAGTGGCCACTCGTCAATGGTCACTGGTCACTGGTCACTGGTCAATGGTCTCTGTCGCTGGTCACTGGTCACGATTCGCTGGTCCCTGGTCACTGGTCACTGGTCAATGGTCACTGTCGCTGGTCACTGGTCACTGGTCACTGGTCACTGGTCACTGGTCACTGGTTACTGGTCACTGGTCACTGGTCACTGGTCACTGGTCACTGGTCACTGGTCACAAGTCACTGGTCACTTGTCACTGGTCACTGGTCACTCGTCACTGATCACAGGTCAATGGTAACTTGTCACTGGGCAGTGGTCAATGGTCACTGGTCACTGGTCACTGGTCACAGGTCAATGGTCACTGGTCACTGGACACAGATCACTGGTCACTGGTCACTGGTCACTGGTCACTGGTCACTGGTCAATGGTCACTGGCCACTGGTCACTGGTCACTGGTCAGTGGCCACTGGTCGCTGGTCACTTGTCACTGGTCACTGGTCACTGGTCACTGGTCAGTGGCCACTCGTCAATGGTCACTGGTCACTGGTCACTGGTCAATGGTCTCTGTCGCTGGTCACTGGTCACGATTCGCTGGTCCCTGGTCATTGGTCACTGGTCAATGGTCACTGTCGCTGGTCACTGGTCACTGGTCACTGGTCACTGGTCACTTGTCACTGGTCAGTGGCCACTCGTCGCTGGTCACTTGTCACTGGTCACTGGTCACAGGTCAATGGTCACTGGTCACTGGACACTGGCCACTGGTCACTGGTCACTTGTCAGTGGTCACTGGTCACTGGTCACTGGTCACTGGTCACAAGTCACTGGTCACTTGTCACTGGTCACTGGTCACTGGTAACTGGTCAATGGTCACTGTCGCTGGTCAATGGTCACTGTCGCTGGTCACTGGTCACTGGTCACTGGTCACTGGTCACTGGTCACTTGTCACTGGTCAGTGGCCACTGGTCGCTGGTCACTTGTCACTGGTCACTGGTCACTGGTCACTGGTCACTGGTCACTGGTCACAAGTCACTGGTCACTGGTCACTGGTCATTGGTCACTGGTCACTGGTCACTGGTCACTGGTCACTGGTCAATGGTCACTGTCGCTGGTAAATGGTCACTGTCGCTGGTCAATGGTCAGTGTCGCTGGTCACTGGTCACTATTCGCTGGTCACTGGTCACTGGTCACTGTCGCTGGTCACTGGTCACTGGTCACTGGTCACTGGTCACTGGTCACAAGTCACTGGTCACTTGTCACTGGTCACTGGTCACTGGTAACTGGTCAATGGTCACTGTCGCTGGTCAATGGTCACTGGTCACTGGTCACTGGTCACTTGTCACTGGTCAGTGGCCACTGGTCGCTGGTCACTTGTCACTGGTCACTGGTCACTGGTCGCTGGTCACTGGTCACAGGTCAATGGACACTGGTCACAGGACACAGGTCACTTGTCACTGGTCACTGGTCACTGGTCACTATCGCTGGTCAATGGTCACTGTCGCTGGTCACTGGTCACTGGTCACTGGTCACTTGTCACTGGTCAGTGGCCACTCGTCGCTGGTCACTTGTCACTGGTCACTTGTCACTGGTCACTGATCACTGGTCACTGGTCACTGGTCACTGGTCACAGGTCAATGGACACTGGTCACTGGACACAGGTCACTTGTCACTGGTCACTGGTCACTGGTCACTGGTCACTTGTCACTGGTCACTGGTCACTGGTAACTGGTCAATGGTCACTGTCGCTGGTCAATGGTCACTGTCGCTGGTCACTGGTCACTGGTCACTGGTCACTGGTCACTTGTCACTGGTCACTGATCACTGGTCACTGGTCACTGGTCACTGGTCACTGGTCACTGGTCAATGGTCACTGTCGCTGGTCACTGGTCACTGGTCACTGATCACTGGTCACTGGTCACTGGTCACTGTCGCTGGTCACTGGTCATTGGTCACTTGTCACTGGTCACTGGTCACTGGTCACTGGTCACAGGTCAATGGTCACTGGTCACTGGACACTGGTCACTGGTCACTGGTCACTTGTCACTGGTCACTGATCACTGGTCACTGGTCACTGGTCACTGGTCACTGGTCAATGGTCACTATCGCTGGTCAATGGTCACTGTCGCTGGTCACTGGACACTGGTCACTTGTCACTGGTCACTGGTCACTGGTCACTGGTCACTGGTCACTGGTCACTGGTCACTGGTCACTGGTCACTGGTCACTGGTCAATGGTCACTGTCGCTGGTCACTGGTCACTGGTCACTGGTCACTGGTCACTGGTCACTGGTCAATGGTCACTATCGCTGGTCAATGGTCACTGTCGCTGGTCACTGGTCACTGGTCACTTGTCACTGGTCACTGGTCACTGGTCACTGGTCACTGGTCACTGGTCACTGGTCACAAGTCACTGGTCACCTGTCACTGGTCAGTGGCCACTCGTCAATGGTCACTGGTCAATGGTCACTGGTCAATGGTCTCTGTCGCTGGTCACTGGTCACGATTCGCTGGTCCCTGGTCACTGGTCACTGGTCGATGGTCACTGTCGCTGGTCACTGGTCACTGGTCACTGGTCACTGGTCACTGGTCACTGGTCACTTGTCACTGGTCAGTGGTCACTGGTCACTGGTCACTGGTCACAAGTCACTAGTCACTGGTCACTGGTCACTGGTCACTGGTCACTGGTCACTGGTCACTGGTCACTGGTCACCGGTCAATGGTCACTGTCGCTGGTCACTGGTCACTGGTCACTGATCACTGGTCACTGGTCACTGGTCACTGGTCACAGGTCAATGGTCACTGTCGCTGGTCACTGGACACTGGTCACTGGTCACAGGTCAATGGTCACTGGTCACTGGTCACTGGTCAATGGTCACTATCGCTGGTCAATGGTCATTGTCGCTGGTCACTGGTCATTGGTCACTTGTCACTGGTCACTGGTCGCTGGTCACTGGTCACTGGTCACTGGTCACTGGTCACTGGACACTGGTCACTGGTAACTGGTCAATGGTCACTGTCGCTGGTCACTGGTCACTGGTCACTGGTCACTGGTCAATGGTCACTGGTCACTGGACACAGGTCACTGGTCACTGGTCACTGGTCATTGGTCAATGGTCACTGGCCACTGGTCACTGGTCACTGGTCAATGGTCCCTTTCGCTGGTCAATGGTCACTGTCGCTGGTCACTGGTCACTGGTAACTGGTCAATGGTCACTGTCGCTGGTTACTGGTCACTGGTCACTGGTCACTGGTCAATGGTAACTTGTCACTGGGCAGTGGTCAATGGTCACTGGTCACTGGTCACTGGTCACTGGTCACTGGTCACAGGTCAATGGTCACTGGTCACTGGACACAGGTCACTGGTCACTGGTCACTGGTCACTGGTCACTGGTGACTGGTCACTGGTCAATGGTCACTGGCCACTTGTCACTGGTCACTGGTCAATGGTCACTTTCGCTGGTCAATGGTCACTGTCGCTGGTAAATGGTCACTGTCGCTGGTCACTGGTCACTGGTCACTGGACACTGGTCACAGGTCAATGGTCACTGGTCACTGGACACTGGTCACTGGTCACTGGTCACTTGTCACTCGTCACTGATCACTGGTCACTGGTCACTGGTCACTGGTCACTGGTCACTGGTCAATGGTCACTGTCGCTGGTCACTGGTCACTGGTCACTGATCACTGGTGACTGGTCAATGGTCACTGTCGCTGGTCACTGGACACTGGTCACTGGTCACAGGTCAATGGTCACTGGTCACTGGTCACTGGTCAATGGTCACTATCGCTGTTCAATGGTCATTGTCGCTGGTCACTGGTCATTGGTCACTTGTCACTGGTCACTGGTCACTGGTCACTGGTCACTGGTCACTGGTAACTGGTCACAGGTCAATGGTCACTGGACACTGGTCACAGGTCAATGGTCACTGGTCACTGGACACTGGTCACTGGTCACTGGTCACTGGTCACTGGTCACTTGTCACTGGTCACTGATCACTGGTCACTGGTCACTGGTCACTGGTCACTGGTCACTGGTCACAGGTCAATGGTCACTGTCGCTGGTCACTGGTCACTGGTCACTGATCACTGGTCACTGGTCAATGGTCACTGTCGCTGGTCACTGGTCATTGGTCACTTGTCACTGGTCACTGGTCACTGGTCACTGGTCACTGGTCACAGGTCAATGGTCACTGGTCACTGGTCACTGGTCAATGGTCACTGTCGCTCGTCACTGGTCACTGGTCACTGGTCACTGGTCACTGGTCACTGGTAACTGGTCAATGGTCACTGTCGCTGGTCACTGGTCACTGGTCACTGGTCAATGGTAACTTGTCACTGGGCAGTGGTCAATGGTCACTGGTCACTGGTCACTGGTCACTGGTCACTGGTCACAGGTCAATGGTCACTGGTCACTGGACACAGGTCACTGGTCACTGGTCACTGGTCACTGGTCACTGGTCACTGGTCAATGGTCACTGGCCACTGGTCACTGGTCACTTGTCACTGGTCACTGATCACTTGTCACTGGTCACTGGTCACTGGTCACTGGTCACTGGTCAATGGTCACTGTCGCTGGTCACTGGTCACTGGTCACTGACCACTGGTCACTGGTCACTGGTCACTGGTCACTGGTCAATGGTCACTATCGCTGGTCAATGGTCACTGTCGCTGGTCACTGGTCACTGGTCACTGGTCACTGGTCACTTGTCACTGGTCAGTGGTCACTGGTCACTGGTCACTGGTCACAAGTCACTAGTCACTGGTCACTGGTCACTGGTCACTGGTCACTGGTCACTGGTCACTGGTCACTGGTCACTGGTCACTGGTCACTGGTCACTGGTCACCGGTCAATGGTCACTGTCGCTGGTCACTGGTCACTGGTCACTGATCACTGGTCACTGGTCACTGGTCACTGGTCACTGGTCAATGGTCACTATCGCTGGTCAATGGTCACTGTCGCTGGTCACTGGTCACTGGTCACTGGTCACTTGTCACTAGTCACTGGTCACTGGTCACTGGTCACTGGTCACTGGTCTCTGGTCGATGGTCAGTGGTCACTGTCGCTGGTCACTGGTCACTGGTCACTTGTCCCTGGGCAGTGGTCACTGGTCACTGGTCACTGGTCACTGGTCACTGGTCAATGGTCACTGTCGCTGGTCACTGGTCACTGGTCACTTGTCCCTGGGCAGTGGTCACTTGTCACTGGTCAATGGTCACTATCGCTGGTCAATGGTCACTGTCGCTGGTCACTGGTCACTGGTCACTTGTCACTGGTCACTGGTCACTGGTCACTGGTCACTGGTCACTGGTCAATGGTCACTGTCGCTGGTCACTGGTCACTGGTCACTGGTCACTGGTCACTGGTCACTGGTCAATGGTCACTATCGCTGGTCAATGGTCACTGTCGCTGGTCACTGGTCACTGGTCACTTGTCACTGGTCACTGGTCACTGGTCACTGGTCACTGGTCACTGGTCACTGGTCACAAGTCACTGGTCACCTGTCACTGGTCAGTGGCCACTCGTCAATGGTCACTGGTCAATGGTCACTGGTCAATGGTCTCTGTCGCTGGTCACTGGTCACGATTCGCTGGTCCCTGGTCACTGGTCACTGGTCGATGGGCACTGTCGCTGGTCACTGGTCACTGGTCACTGGTCACTTGTCACTGGTCAGTGGTCACTGGTCACTGGTCACTGGTCAAAAGTCACTAGTCACTGGTCACTGGTCACTGGTCACTGGTCACTGGTCACTGGTCACTGGTCATTGGTCACCGGTCAATGGTCACTGTCGCTGGTCACTGGTCACTGGTCACTGATCACTGGTCACTGGTCACTGGTCACTGGTCACTGGTCAATGGTCACTGTCGCTGGTCACTGGACACTGGTCACTGGTCACAGGTCAATGGTCACTGGTCACTGGTCACTGGTCAATGGTCACTATCGCTGGTCAATGGTCATTGTCGCTGGTCACTGGTCATTGGTCACTTGTCACTGGTCACTGGTCGCTGGTCACTGGTCACTGGTCACTGGTCACTGGTCACTGGACACTGGTCACTGGTAACTGGTCAATGGTCACTGTCGCTGGTCACTGGTCACTGGTCACTGGTCACTGGTCAATGGTCACTGGTCACTGGACACAGGTCACTGGTCACTGGTCACTGGTCATTGGTCAATGGTCACTGGCCACTGGTCACTGGTCACTGGTCAATGGTCCCTTTCGCTGGTCAATGGTCACTGTCGCTGGTCACTGGTCACTGGTAACTGGTCAATGGTCACTGTCGCTGGTCACTGGTCACTGGTCACTGGTCACTGGTCAATGGTAACTTGTCACTGGGCAGTGGTCAATGGTCACTGGTCACTGGTCACTGGTCACTGGTCACTGGTCACAGGTCTATGGTCACTGGTCACTGGACACAGGTCACTTGTCACTGGTCACTGGTCACTGGTCACTGGTCACTGGTCACTGGTCAATGGTCACTGGCCACTGGTCACTGGTCACTGGTCAATGGTCACTTTCGCTGGTCAATGGTCACTGTCGCTGGTAAATGGTCACTGTCGCTGGTCACTGGTCACTGGTCACTGGACACTGGTCACAGGTCAATGGTCACTGGTCACTGGACACTGGTCACTGGTCACTGGTCACTTGTCACTCGTCACTGATCACTGGTCACTGGTCACTGGTCAATGGTCACTGTCGCTGGTCACTGGTCACTGGTCACTGATCACTGGTGACTGGTCAATGGTCACTGTCGCTGGTCACTGGACACTGGTCACTGGTCACAGGTCAATGGTCACTGGTCACTGGTCACTGGTCAATGGTCACTATCGCTGTTCAATGGTCATTGTCGCTGGTCACTGGTCATTGGTCACTTGTCACTGGTCACTGGTCACTGGTCACTGGTCACTGGTCACTGGTAACTGGTCACAGGTCAATGGTCACTGGACACTGGTCACAGGTCAATGGTCACTGGTCACTGGACACTGGTCACTGGTCACTGGTCACTGGTCACTGGTCACTTGTCACTGGTCACTGATCACTGGTCACTGGTCACTGGTCACTGGTCACTGGTCACTGGTCACAGGTCAATGGTCACTGTCGCTGGTCACTGGTCACTGGTCACTGATCACTGGTCACTGGTCAATGGTCACTGTCGCTGGTCACTGGTCATTGGTCACTTGTCACTGGTCACTGGTCACTGGTCACTGGTCACAGGTCAATGGTCACTGGTCACTGGTCACTGGTCAATGGTCACTGTCGCTCGTCACTGGTCACTGGTCACTGGTCACTGGTCACTGGTCACTGGTAACTGGTCAATGGTCACTGTCGCTGGTCACTGGTCACTGGTCACTGGTCAATGGTAACTTGTCACTGGGCAGTGGTCAATGGTCACTGGTCACTGGTCAATGGTCACTGGTCACTGGTCACAGGTCAATGGTCACTGGTCACTGGACACAGGTCACTGGTCACTGGTCACTGGTCACTGGTCACTGGTCACTGGTCAATGGTCACTGGCCACTGGTCACTGGTCACTTGTCACTGGTCACTGATCACTTGTCACTGGTCACTGGTCACTGGTCACTGGTCACTGGTCACTGGTCAATGGTCACTGTCGCTGGTCACTGGTCACTGGTCACTGACCACTGGTCACTGGTCACTGGTCACTGGTCACTGGTCAATGGTCACTATCGCTGGTCAATGGTCACTGTCGCTGGTCACTGGTCACTGGTCACTTGTCACTGGTCACTGGTCACTGGTCACTGGTCACTGGTCACTGGTCACTGGTCACAAGTCACTGGTCACTTGTCACTGGTCAGTGGCCACTCGTCAATGGTCACTGGTCACTGGTCACTGGTCAATGGTCTCTGTCGCTGGTCACTGGTCACGATTCGCTGGTCCCTGGTCACTGGTCACTGGTCAATGGTCACTGTCGCTGGTCACTGGTCACTGGTCACTGGTCACTGGTCAATGGTCACTGTCGCTCGTCACTGGTCACTGGTCACTGGTCACTGGTCACTGGTAACTGGTCAATGGTCACTGTCGCTGGTCACTGGTCACTGGTCACTGGTCAATGGTAACTTGTCACTGGGCAGTGGTCAATGGTCACTGGTCACTGGTCACTGGTCACTGGTCACTGGTCACAGGTCAATGGTCACTGGTCACTGGACACAGGTCACTGGTCACTGGTCACTGGTCACTGGTCACTGGTCACTGGTCAATGGTCACTGGCCACTGGTCACTGGTCACTTGTCACTGGTCACTGATCACTTGTCACTGGTCACTGGTCACTGGTCACTGGTCACTGGTCAATGGTCACTGTCGCTGGTCACTGGTCACTGGTCACTGGTCACTTGTCACTGGTCAGTGGCCACTCGTCGCTGGTCACTTGTCACTGGTCACTTGTCACTGGTCACTGTTCACTGGTCACTGGTCACTGGTCACAGGTCAATGGACACTGGTCACTGGACACAGGTCACTTGTCACTGGTCACTGGTCACTGGTCACTGGTCACTTGTCACTGGTCACTGGTCACTGGTAACTGGTCAATGGTCACTGTCGCTGGTCAATGGTCACTGTCGCTGGTCACTGGTCACTGGTCACTGGTCACTGGTCACTTGTCACTGGTCACTGATCACTGGTCACTGGTCACTGGTCACTGGTCACTGGTCACTGGTCAATGGTCACTGTCGCTGGTCACTGGTCACTGATCACTGGTCACTGGTCAATGGTCACTTACGCTGGTCACTGGTCATTGGTCACTTGTCACTGGTCACTGGTCACTGGTCACTGGTCACAGGTCAATGGTCACTGGTCACTGGACACTGGTCACTGGTCACTGGTCACTTGTCACTGGTCACTGATCACTGGTCACTGGTCACTGGTCACTGGTCACTGGTCACTGGTCAATGGTCACTGTCGCTGGCCACTGGTCACTGGTCACTGATCACTGGCCACTGGTCACTGGTCACTGGTCACTGGTCAATGGTCACTATCGCTGGTCAATGGTCACTGTCGCTGGTCACTGGTCACTGGTCACTTGTCACTGGTCACTGGTCACTGGTCACTGGTCACTGGTCACTGGTCACTGGTCACTGGTCACTGGTCACTGGTCACTGGTCAATGGTCACTGTCGCTGGTCACTGGTCACTGGTCACTGATCACTGGTCAATGGTCACTTGTCCCTGGGCAGTGGTCACTGGTCACTGGTCAATGGTCACTATCGCTGGTCAATGGTCACTGTCGCTGGTCACTGGTCACTGGTCACTTGTCACTGGTCACTGGTCACTGGTCACTGGTCACTGGTCACTGGTCACTGGTCACAAGTCACTGGTCACCTGTCACTGGTCAGTGGCCACTCGTCAATGGTCACTGGTCACTGGTCACTGGTCAATGGTCTCTGTCGCTGGTCACTGGTCACTGGTCACTGGTCACTGGTCAATGGTAACTTGTCACTGGGCAGTGGTCAATGGTCACTGGTCACTGGTCACTGGTCACTGGTCACTGGTCACAGGTCTATGGTCACTGGTCACTGGACACAGGTCACTTGTCACTGGTCACTGGTCACTGGTCACTGGTCACTGGTCACTGGTCAATGGTCACTGGCCACTGGTCACTGGTCACTGGTCAATGGTCACTTTCGCTGGTCAATGGTCACTGTCGCTGGTAAATGGTCACTGTCGCTGGTCACTGGTCACTGGTCACTGGACACTGGTCACAGGTCAATGGTCACTGGTCACTGGACACTGGTCACTGGTCACTGGTCACTTGTCACTCGTCACTGATCACTGGTCACTGGTCACTGGTCAATGGTCACTGTCGCTGGTCACTGGTCACTGGTCACTGATCACTGGTGACTGGTCAATGGTCACTGTCGCTGGTCACTGGACACTGGTCACTGGTCACAGGTCAATGGTCACTGGTCACTGGTCACTGGTCAATGGTCACTATCGCTGTTCAATGGTCATTGTCGCTGGTCACTGGTCATTGGTCACTTGTCACTGGTCACTGGTCACTGGTCACTGGTCACTGGTCACTGGTAACTGGTCACAGGTCAATGGTCACTGGACACTGGTCACAGGTCAATGGTCACTGGTCACTGGACACTGGTCACTGGTCACTGGTCACTGGTCACTGGTCACTTGTCACTGGTCACTGATCACTGGTCACTGGTCACTGGTCACTGGTCACTGGTCACTGGTCACAGGTCAATGGTCACTGTCGCTGGTCACTGGTCACTGGTCACTGATCACTGGTCACTGGTCAATGGTCACTGTCGCTGGTCACTGGTCATTGGTCACTTGTCACTGGTCACTGGTCACTGGTCACTGGTCACAGGTCAATGGTCACTGGTCACTGGTCACTGGTCAATGGTCACTGTCGCTCGTCACTGGTCACTGGTCACTGGTCACTGGTCACTGGTCACTGGTAACTGGTCAATGGTCACTGTCGCTGGTCACTGGTCACTGGTCACTGGTCAATGGTAACTTGTCACTGGGCAGTGGTCAATGGTCACTGGTCACTGGTCACTGGTCACTGGTCACTGGTCACAGGTCAATGGTCACTGGTCACTGGACACAGGTCACTGGTCACTGGTCACTGGTCACTGGTCACTGGTCACTGGTCAATGGTCACTGGCCACTGGTCACTGGTCACTTGTCACTGGTCACTGATCACTTGTCACTGGTCACTGGTCACTGGTCACTGGTCACTGGTCACTGGTCAATGGTCACTGTCGCTGGTCACTGGTCACTGGTCACTGACCACTGGTCACTGGTCACTGGTCACTGGTCACTGGTCAATGGTCACTATCGCTGGTCAATGGTCACTGTCGCTGGTCACTGGTCACTGGTCACTTGTCACTGGTCACTGGTCACTGGTCACTGGTCACTGGTCACTGGTCACTGGTCACAAGTCACTGGTCACTTGTCACTGGTCAGTGGCCACTCGTCAATGGTCACTGGTCACTGGTCACTGGTCAATGGTCTCTGTCGCTGGTCACTGGTCACGATTCGCTGGTCCCTGGTCACTGGTCACTGGTCAATGGTCACTGTCGCTGGTCACTGGTCACTGGTCACTGGTCACTGGTCAATGGTCACTGTCGCTCGTCACTGGTCACTGGTCACTGGTCACTGGTCACTGGTAACTGGTCAATGGTCACTGTCGCTGGTCACTGGTCACTGGTCACTGGTCAATGGTAACTTGTCACTGGGCAGTGGTCAATGGTCACTGGTCACTGGTCACTGGTCACTGGTCACTGGTCACAGGTCAATGGTCACTGGTCACTGGACACAGGTCACTGGTCACTGGTCACTGGTCACTGGTCACTGGTCACTGGTCAATGGTCACTGGCCACTGGTCACTGGTCACTTGTCACTGGTCACTGATCACTTGTCACTGGTCACTGGTCACTGGTCACTGGTCACTGGTCAATGGTCACTGTCGCTGGTCACTGGTCACTGGTCACTGGTCACTTGTCACTGGTCAGTGGCCACTCGTCGCTGGTCACTTGTCACTGGTCACTTGTCACTGGTCACTGTTCACTGGTCACTGGTCACTGGTCACAGGTCAATGGACACTGGTCACTGGACACAGGTCACTTGTCACTGGTCACTGGTCACTGGTCACTGGTCACTTGTCACTGGTCACTGGTCACTGGTAACTGGTCAATGGTCACTGTCGCTGGTCAATGGTCACTGTCGCTGGTCACTGGTCACTGGTCACTGGTCACTGGTCACTTGTCACTGGTCACTGATCACTGGTCACTGGTCACTGGTCACTGGTCACTGGTCACTGGTCAATGGTCACTGTCGCTGGTCACTGGTCACTGATCACTGGTCACTGGTCAATGGTCACTTACGCTGGTCACTGGTCATTGGTCACTTGTCACTGGTCACTGGTCACTGGTCACTGGTCACAGGTCAATGGTCACTGGTCACTGGACACTGGTCACTGGTCACTGGTCACTTGTCACTGGTCACTGATCACTGGTCACTGGTCACTGGTCACTGGTCACTGGTCACTGGTCAATGGTCACTGTCGCTGGCCACTGGTCACTGGTCACTGATCACTGGCCACTGGTCACTGGTCACTGGTCACTGGTCAATGGTCACTATCGCTGGTCAATGGTCACTGTCGCTGGTCACTGGTCACTGGTCACTTGTCACTGGTCACTGGTCACTGGTCACTGGTCACTGGTCACTGGTCACTGGTCACTGGTCACTGGTCACTGGTCACTGGTCAATGGTCACTGTCGCTGGTCACTGGTCACTGGTCACTGATCACTGGTCAATGGTCACTTGTCCCTGGGCAGTGGTCACTGGTCACTGGTCAATGGTCACTATCGCTGGTCAATGGTCACTGTCGCTGGTCACTGGTCACTGGTCACTTGTCACTGGTCACTGGTCACTGGTCACTGGTCACTGGTCACTGGTCACTGGTCACAAGTCACTGGTCACCTGTCACTGGTCAGTGGCCACTCGTCAATGGTCACTGGTCACTGGTCACTGGTCAATGGTCTCTGTCGCTGGTCACTGGTCACGATTCGCTGGTCCCTGGTCTCTGGTCACTGGTCGATGGTCACTGTCGCTGGTCACTGGTCACTGGTCACTGGTCACTGGTCACTGGTCACTGGTCACTTGTCACTGGTCAGTGGTCACTGGTCACTGGTCACTGGTCACAAGTCACTAGTCACTGGTCACTGGTCACTGGTCACTGGTCACTGGTCACTGGTCACTGGTCACTGGTCACTGGTCACTGGTCACTGGTCACCGGTCAATGGTCACTGTCGCTGGTCACTGGTCACTGGTCACTGATCACTGGTCACTGGTCACTGGTCACTGGTCACTGGTCAATGGTCACTATCGCTGGTCAATGGTCACTGTCGCTGGTCACTGGTCACTGGTCACTTGTCACTAGTCACTGGTCACTGGTCACTGGTCTCTGGTCGATGGTCAGTGGTCACTGTCGCAGGTCACTGGTCACTGGTCACTTGTCCCTGGGCAGTGGTCACTGGTCACTGGTCACAGGTCACTGGTCACTGGTCAATGGTCACTGTCGCTGGTCACTGGTCACTGGTCACTTGTCCCTGGGCAGTGGTCACTTGTCACTGGTCAATGGTCACTATAGCTGGTCAATGGTCACTGTCGCTGGTCACTGGTCACTGGTCACTTGTCACTGGTCACTGGTCACTGGTCACTGGTCACTTGTCACTGGTCAGTGGCCACTCGTCAATGGTCACTGGTCACTGGTCACTGGTCAATGGTCTCTGTCGCTGGTCACTGGTCACGATTCGCTGGTCCCTGGTCACTGGTCACTGGTCAATGGTCACTGTCGCTGGTCACTGGTCACTGGTCACTGGTCATTGGTCACTGGTCACTGGTTACTGGTCACTGGTCACTGGTCACTGGTCACTGGTCACTGGTCACTGGTCACAAGTCACTGGTCACTTGTCACTGGTCACTGGTCACTCGTCACTGGTCACAGGTCAATGGTAACTTGTCACTGGGCAGTGGTCAATGGTCACTGGTCACTGGTCACTGGTCACAGGTCAATGGTCACTGGTCACTGGACACAGATCACTGGTCACTGGTCACTGGTCACTGGTCACTGGTCACTGGTCACTGGTCACTGGTCAATGGTCACTGGCCACTGGTCACTGGTCACTGGTCAGTGGCCACTGGTCGCTGGTCACTTGTCACTGGTCACTGGTCACTGGTCACTGGTCAGTGGCCACTCGTCAATGGTCACTGGTCACTGGTCACAGGTCAATGGACACTGGTCACTGGACACAGGTCACTTGTCACTGGTCACTGGTCACTGGTCACTGGTCACTTGTCACTGGTCACTGGTCACTGGTAACTGGTCAATGGTCACTGTCGCTGGTCAATGGTCACTGTCGCTGGTCACTGGTCACTGGTCACTGGTCACTGGTCACTTGTCACTGGTCACTGATCACTGGTCACTGGTCACTGGTCACTGGTCACTGGTCACTGGTCAATGGTCACTGTCGCTGGTCACTGGTCACTGATCACTGGTCACTGGTCAATGGTCACTTACGCTGGTCACTGGTCATTGGTCACTTGTCACTGGTCACTGGTCACTGGTCACTGGTCACAGGTCAATGGTCACTGGTCACTGGACACTGGTCACTGGTCACTGGTCACTTGTCACTGGTCACTGATCACTGGTCACTGGTCACTGGTCACTGGTCACTGGTCACTGGTCAATGGTCACTGTCGCTGGCCACTGGTCACTGGTCACTGATCACTGGTCACTGGTCACTGGTCACTGGTCACTGGTCAATGGTCACTATCGCTGGTCAATGGTCACTGTCGCTGGTCACTGGTCACTGGTCACTTGTCACTGGTCACTGGTCACTGGTCACTGGTCACTGGTCACTGGTCACTGGTCACTGGTCACTGGTCACTGGTCACTGGTCAATGGTCACTGTCGCTGGTCACTGGTCACTGGTCACTGGTCACTGGTCAATGGTCACTTGTCCCTGGGCAGTGGTCACTGGTCACTGGTCAATGGTCACTATCGCTGGTCAATGGTCACTGTCGCTGGTCACTGGTCACTGGTCACTTGTCACTGGTCACTGGTCACTGGTCACTGGTCACTGGTCACTGGTCACAAGTCACTGGTCACCTGTCACTGGTCAGTGGCCACTCGTCAATGGTCACTGGTCACTGGTCACTGGTCAATGGTCTCTGTCGCTGGTCACTGGTCACGATTCGCTGGTCCCTGGTCTCTGGTCACTGGTCGATGGTCACTGTCGCTGGTCACTGGTCACTGGTCACTGGTCACTGGTCACTGGTCACTGGTCACTTGTCACTGGTCAGTGGTCACTGGTCACTGGTCACTGGTCACAAGTCACTAGTCACTGGTCACTGGTCACTGGTCACTGGTCACTGGTCACTGGTCACTGGTCACTGGTCACTGGTCACTGGTCACTGGTCACCGGTCAATGGTCACTGTCGCTGGTCACTGGTCACTGGTCACTGATCACTGGTCACTGGTCACTGGTCACTGGTCACTGGTCAATGGTCACTATCGCTGGTCAATGGTCACTGTCGCTGGTCACTGGTCACTGGTCACTTGTCACTAGTCACTGGTCACTGGTCACTGGTCACTGGTCACTGGTCTCTGGTCGATGGTCAGTGGTCACTGTCGCTGGTCACTGGTCACTGGTCACTTGTCCCTGGGCAGTGGTCACTGGTCACTGGTCACAGGTCACTGGTCACTGGTCAATGGTCACTGTCGCTGGTCACTGGTCACTGGTCACTTGTCCCTGGGCAGTGGTCACTTGTCACTGGTCAATGGTCACTATCGCTGGTCAATGGTCACTGTCGCTGGTCACTGGTCACTGGTCACTTGTCACTGGTCACTGGTCACTGGTCACTGGTCACTTGTCACTGGTCAGTGGCCACTCGTCAATGGTCACTGGTCACTGGTCACTGGTCAATGGTCTCTGTCGCTGGTCACTGGTCACGATTCGCTGGTCCCTGGTCACTGGTCACTGGTCAATGGTCACTGTCGCTGGTCACTGGTCACTGGTCACTGGTCATTGGTCACTGGTCACTGGTTACTGGTCACTGGTCACTGGTCACTGGTCACTGGTCACTGGTCACTGGTCACAAGTCACTGGTCACTTGTCACTGGTCACTGGTCACTCGTCACTGGTCACAGGTCAATGGTAACTTGTCACTGGGCAGTGGTCAATGGTCACTGGTCACTGGTCACTGGTCACAGGTCAATGGTCACTGGTCACTGGACACAGATCACTGGTCACTGGTCACTGGTCACTGGTCACTGGTCACTGGTCACTGGTCACTGGTCACTGGTCACTGGTCAATGGTCACTGGCCACTGGTCACTGGTCACTGGTCAGTGGCCACTGGTCGCTGGTCACTTGTCACTGGTCACTGGTCACTGGTCACTGGTCAGTGGCCACTCGTCAATGGTCACTGGTCACTGGTCACTGGTCAATGGTCTCTGTCGCTGGTCACTGGTCACGATTCGCTGGTCCCTGGTCATTGGTCACTGGTCAATGGTCACTGTCGCTGGTCACTGGTCACTGGTCACTGGTCACTGGTCACTTGTCACTGGTCAGTGGCCACTCGTCGCTGGTCACTTGTCACTGGTCACTGGTCACAGGTCAATGGTCACTGGTCACTGGACACTGGCCACTGGTCACTGGTCACTTGTCAGTGGTCACTGGTCACTGGTCACTTGTCACTGGTCACAAGTCACTGGTCACAAGTCACTGGTCACTTGTCACTGGTCACTGGTCACTGGTAACTGGTCAATGGTCACTGTCGCTGGTCAATGGTCACTGTCGCTGGTCACTGGTCACTGGTCACTGGTCACTGGTCACTTGTCACTGGTCAGTGGCCACTGGTCGCTGGTCACTTGTCACTGGTCACTGGTCACTGGTCACTGGTCACTGGTCACTGGTCACTGGTCACTGGTCACTGGTCACAAGTCACTGGTCACTTGTCACTGGTCACTGGTCACTGGTCACTGGTCACTGCTCACTGGTCAATGGTCACTGTCGCTGGTCAATGGTCACTGTCGCTGGTCACTGGTCACTGGTCACTGATCACTGATCACTGGTCACTGGTCACTGGTCACTGGTCAATGGTCACTATCGCTGGTCAATGGTCACTGTCGCTGGTCACTGGTCACTGGTCACAGTCGCTGGTCACTGGTCCCTGGTCTCTAGTCACTGGTCACTGGTCACTGGTCGCTGGTCACTGGTCACTTGTCACTGGTCAGTGGCCACTGGTCGCTGGTCACTTGTCACTGGTCACTGGTCACTGGTCACTGGTCACAAGTCACTGGTCACTGGTCACTGTTCACTGGTCACTGGTCACTGGTCACTGGTCACTGGTCACTGGTCACTGGTCACTGGTCAATGGTCACTATCGCAGGTCAATGGTCACTGTCGCTGGTCACTGGTCACTGGTCACTTGTCACTGGTCACTGGTCACTGGTCACTGGTCACTGGTCACTGGTCACTGGTCACTGGTCACTGGTCGATGGTCACTGTCGCTGGTCACTGGTCACTGGTCACTGGTCACTGGTCAATGGTCACTGGTCACTGGTTACTGGTCAATGGTCACTATCGCTGGTCAATGGTCATTGTCGCTGGTCACTGGTCATTGGTCACTTGTCACTGGTCACTGGTCACTGGTCACTGGTCACTGGTCACTGGTCACTGGTCACAGGTCAATGGTCACTGGTCACTGGTCAATGGTCACTGTCGCTGGTCACTGGTCACTGGTCACTGGTCACTGGTCACTGGTCACTGGTCACTGGTCACTGGTCACTGGTCACTGGTCACTGGTCACTGGTCACTGGTCAATGGTCTCTGTCGCTGGTCACTGGTCACGATTCGCTGGTCCCTGGTCACTGGTCACTGGTCAATGGTCACTGTCGCTGGTCACTGGTCACTGGTCACTGGTCACTGGACACTGGTCACTGGTCACTGGTCACTGGTCACTGGTCACTGGTCACTGGTCACTGGTCACAAGTCACTGGTCACTTGTCACTGGTCACTGGTCACTCGTCACTGGTCAGTGGTCTCTGTCGCTGGTCACTGGTCCCGATTCGCTGGTCCCTGGTCACTGGTCACTGGTCAATGGTCACTGTCGCTGGTCACTGGTCACTGGTCACTGGTCACTGGTCACTGGTCACTGGTCACTTGTCACTGGTCAGTGGTCACTGGTCACTGGTCACTGGTCACAAGTCACTAGTCACTGGTCACTGGTCACTGGTCACTGGTCACTGGTCACTGGTCACTGGTCACTGGTCACTGGTCACTGGTCACTGGTCACCGGTCAATGGTCACTGTCGCTGGTCACTGGTCACTGGTCAGTGATCACTGGTCACTGGTCACAAGTCACTGGTCACTTGTCACTGGTCACTGGTCACTCGTCACTGGTCAATGGTCTCTGTCGCTGGTCACTGGTCACGATTCGCTGGTCCCTGGTCACTGGTCACTGGTCAATGGTCACTGTCGCTGGTCACTGGTCACTGGTCACTGGTCACTGGTCACTGGTCACTGGTCACTGTCGCTGGTCACTGGTCACTGGTCACTGGTCACTGGACACTGGTCACTCGTCACTGGTCACTGGTCACTGGTCACTGGTCACTGGTCACAAGTCACTGGTCACTTGTCACTGGTCACTGGTCACTCGTCACTGGTCAATGGTCTCTGTCGCTGGTCACTGGTCACGATTCGCTGGTCCCTGGTCACTGGTCACTGGTCAATGGTCACTGTCGCTGGTCACTGGTCACTGGTCACTGGTCACTGGTCACTGGTCACTGGTCACTTGTCACTGGTCAGTGGTCACTGGTCACTGGTCACTGGTCACAAGTCACTAGTCACTGGTCACTGGTCACTGGTCACTGGTCACTGGTCACTGGTCACTGGTCACTGGTCACTGGTCACTGGTCACTGGTCACCGGTCAATGGTCACTGTCGCTGGTCACTGGTCACTGGTCACTGATCACTGGTCACTGGTCACTGGTCACTGGTCACTGGTCAATGGTCACTATCGCTGGTCAATGGTCACTGTCGCTGGTCACTGGTCACTGGTCACTGGTAACTGGTCAATGGTCACTGTCGCTGGTCACTGGTCACTGGTCACTGGTCAATGGTCACTGGTCACTGGACACAGGTCACTGGTCACTGGTCACTGGTCATTGGTCACTGGTCACTGGTCACTGGTCACTGCTCACTGGTAACTGGTCAATGGTCACTGTCGCTGGTCACTGGTCACTGGTCACTGGTCAATGGTAACTTGTCACTGGGCAGTGGTCAATGGTCACTGGTCACTGGTCACTGGTCACTGGTCACTGGTCACAGGTCAATGGTCACTGGTCACTGGACACAGGTCACTGGTCACTGGTCACTGGTCACTGGTCACTTGTCACTGGTCAGTGGCCACTCGTCAATGGTCACTGGTCACTGGTCACTGGTCAATGGTCTCTGTCGCTGGTCACTGGTCACGATTCGCTGGTCCCTGGTCACTGGTCACTGGTCAATGGTCACTGTCGCTGGTCACTGGTCACTGGTCACTGGTCATTGGTCACTGGTCACTGGTTACTGGTCACTGGTCACTGGTCACTGGTCACTGGTCACTGGTCACTGGTCACAAGTCACTGGTCACTTGTCACTGGTCACTGGTCACTCGTCACTGGTCACAGGTCAATGGTAACTTGTCACTGGGCAGTGGTCAATGGTCACTGGTCACTGGTCACTGGTCACAGGTCAATGGTCACTGGTCACTGGACACAGATCACTGGTCACTGGTCACTGGTCACTGGTCACTGGTCACTGGTCACTGGTCACTGGTCACTGGTCAATGGTCACTGGCCACTGGTCACTGGTCACTGGTCAGTGGCCACTGGTCGCTGGTCACTTGTCACTGGTCACTGGTCACTGGTCACTGGTCAGTGGCCACTCGTCAATGGTCACTGGTCACTGGTCACTGGTCAATGGTCTCTGTCGCTGGTCACTGGTCACGATTCGCTGGTCCCTGGTCATTGGTCACTGGTCAATGGTCACTGTCGCTGGTCACTGGTCACTGGTCACTGGTCACTGGTCACTTGTCACTGGTCAGTGGCCACTCGTCGCTGGTCACTTGTCACTGGTCACTGGTCACAGGTCAATGGTCACTGGTCACTGGACACTGGCCACTGGTCACTGGTCACTTGTCAGTGGTCACTGGTCACTGGTCACTTGTCACTGGTCACAAGTCACTGGTCACAAGTCACTGGTCACTTGTCACTGGTCACTGGTCACTGGTAACTGGTCAATGGTCACTGTCGCTGGTCAATGGTCACTGTCGCTGGTCACTGGTCACTGGTCACTGGTCACTGGTCACTTGTCACTGGTCAGTGGCCACTGGTCGCTGGTCACTTGTCACTGGTCACTGGTCACTGGTCACTGGTCACTGGTCACTGGTCACAAGTCACTGGTCACTGGTCACTGGTCATTGGTCACTGGTCACTGGTCACTGGTCACTGGTCACTGGTCAATGGTCACTGTCGCTGGTAAATGGTCACTGTCGCTGGTCAATGGTCAGTGTCGCTGGTCACTGGTCACTATTCGCTAGTCACTGGTCACTGGTCACTGTCGCTGGTCACTGGTCACTGGTCACTGGTCACTGGTCACTGGTCACAAGTCACTGGTCACTTGTCACTGGTCACTGGTCACTGGTCACTGGTCACTGCTCACTGGTCAATGGTCACTGTCGCTGGTCAATGGTCACTGTCGCTGGTCACTGGTCACTGGTCACTGATCACTGATCACTGGTCACTGGTCACTGGTCACTGGTCAATGGTCACTATCGCTGGTCAATGGTCACTGTCGCTGGTCACTGGTCACTGGTCACAGTCGCTGGTCACTGGTCCCTGGTCTCTAGTCACTGGTCACTGGTCACTGGTCGCTGGTCACTGGTCACTTGTCACTGGTCAGTGGCCACTGGTCGCTGGTCACTTGTCACTGGTCACTGGTCACTGGTCACTGGTCACAAGTCACTGGTCACTTGTCACTGGTCACTGGTCACTCGTCACTGGTCACAGGTCAATGGTAACTTGTCACTGGGCAGTGGTCAATGGTCACTGGTCACTGGTCACTGGTCACAGGTCAATGGTCACTGGTCACTGGTCACTGGTCACAAGTCACTGGTCACTTGTCACTGGTCACTGGTCACTCGTCACTGGTCACAGGTCAATGGTAACTTGTCACTGGGCAGTGGTCAATGGTCACTGGTCACTGGTCACTGGTCACAGGTCAATGGTCACTGGTCACTGGACACAGATCACTGGTCACTGGTCACTGGTCACTGGTCACTGGTCACTGGTCACTGGTCACTGGTCGATGGTCACTGTCGCTGGTCACTGGTCACTGGTCACTGGTCACTGGTCAATGGTCACTGGTCACTGGTTACTGGTCAATGGTCACTATCGCTGGTCAATGGTCATTGTCGCTGGTCACTGGTCATTGGTCACTTGTCACTGGTCACTGGTCACTGGTCACTGGTCACTGGTCACTGGTCACTGGTCACAGGTCAATGGTCACTGGTCACTGGTCAATGGTCACTGTCGCTGGTCACTGGTCACTGGTCACTGGTCACTGGTCACTGGTCACTGGTCACTGGTCACTGGTCACTGGTCACTGGTCACTGGTCACTGGTCACTGGTCAATGGTCTCTGTCGCTGGTCACTGGTCACGATTCGCTGGTCCCTGGTCACTGGTCACTGGTCAATGGTCACTGTCGCTGGTCACTGGTCACTGGTCACTGGTCACTGGACACTGGTCACTGGTCACTGGTCACTGGTCACTGGTCACTGGTCACTGGTCACAAGTCACTGGTCACTTGTCACTGGTCACTGGTCACTCGTCACTGGTCAGTGGTCTCTGTCGCTGGTCACTGGTCCCGATTCGCTGGTCCCTGGTCACTGGTCACTGGTCAATGGTCACTGTCGCTGGTCACTGGTCACTGGTCACTGGTCACTGGTCACTGGTCACTGGTCACTTGTCACTGGTCAGTGGTCACTGGTCACTGGTCACTGGTCACAAGTCACTAGTCACTGGTCACTGGTCACTGGTCACTGGTCACTGGTCACTGGTCACTGGTCACTGGTCACTGGTCACTGGTCACTGGTCACCGGTCAATGGTCACTGTCGCTGGTCACTGGTCACTGGTCAGTGATCACTGGTCACTGGTCACAAGTCACTGGTCACTTGTCACTGGTCACTGGTCACTCGTCACTGGTCAATGGTCTCTGTCGCTGGTCACTGGTCACGATTCGCTGGTCCCTGGTCACTGGTCACTGGTCAATGGTCACTGTCGCTGGTCACTGGTCACTGGTCACTGGTCACTGGTCACTGGTCACTGGTCACTGTCGCTGGTCACTGGTCACTGGTCACTGGTCACTGGACACTGGTCACTCGTCACTGGTCACTGGTCACTGGTCACTGGTCACTGGTCACAAGTCACTGGTCACTTGTCACTGGTCACTGGTCACTCGTCACTGGTCAATGGTCTCTGTCGCTGGTCACTGGTCACGATTCGCTGGTCCCTGGTCACTGGTCACTGGTCAATGGTCACTGTCGCTGGTCACTGGTCACTGGTCACTGGTCACTGGTCACTGGTCACTGGTCACTTGTCACTGGTCAGTGGTCACTGGTCACTGGTCACTGGTCACAAGTCACTAGTCACTGGTCACTGGTCACTGGTCACTGGTCACTGGTCACTGGTCACTGGTCACTGGTCACTGCTCACTGGTCAATGGTCACTGTCGCTGGTCAATGGTCACTGTCGCTGGTCACTGGTCACTGGTCACTGATCACTGATCACTGGTCACTGGTCACTGGTCACTGGTCAATGGTCACTATCGCTGGTCAATGGTCACTGTCGCTGGTCACTGGTCACTGGTCACAGTCGCTGGTCACTGGTCCCTGGTCTCTAGTCACTGGTCACTGGTCACTGGTCGCTGGTCACTGGTCACTTGTCACTGGTCAGTGGCCACTGGTCGCTGGTCACTTGTCACTGGTCACTGGTCACTGGTCACTGGTCACAAGTCACTGGTCACTGGTCACTGTTCACTGGTCACTGGTCACTGGTCACTGGTCACTGGTCACTGGTCACTGGTCACTGGTCAATGGTCACTATCGCAGGTCAATGGTCACTGTCGCTGGTCACTGGTCACTGGTCACTTGTCACTGGTCACTGGTCACTGGTCACTGGTCACTGGTCACTGGTCACTGGTCACTGGTCACTGGTCGATGGTCACTGTCGCTGGTCACTGGTCACTGGTCACTGGTCACTGGTCAATGGTCACTGGTCACTGGTTACTGGTCAATGGTCACTATCGCTGGTCAATGGTCATTGTCGCTGGTCACTGGTCATTGGTCACTTGTCACTGGTCACTGGTCACTGGTCACTGGTCACTGGTCACTGGTCACTGGTCACAGGTCAATGGTCACTGGTCACTGGTCAATGGTCACTGTCGCTGGTCACTGGTCACTGGTCACTGGTCACTGGTCACTGGTCACTGGTCACTGGTCACTGGTCACTGGTCACTGGTCACTGGTCACTGGTCACTGGTCAATGGTCTCTGTCGCTGGTCACTGGTCACGATTCGCTGGTCCCTGGTCACTGGTCACTGGTCAATGGTCACTGTCGCTGGTCACTGGTCACTGGTCACTGGTCACTGGACACTGGTCACTGGTCACTGGTCACTGGTCACTGGTCACTGGTCACTGGTCACAAGTCACTGGTCACTTGTCACTGGTCACTGGTCACTCGTCACTGGTCAGTGGTCTCTGTCGCTGGTCACTGGTCCCGATTCGCTGGTCCCTGGTCACTGGTCACTGGTCAATGGTCACTGTCGCTGGTCACTGGTCACTGGTCACTGGTCACTGGTCACTGGTCACTGGTCACTTGTCACTGGTCAGTGGTCACTGGTCACTGGTCACTGGTCACAAGTCACTAGTCACTGGTCACTGGTCACTGGTCACTGGTCACTGGTCACTGGTCACTGGTCACTGGTCACTGGTCACTGGTCACTGGTCACTGGTCACCGGTCAATGGTCACTGTCGCTGGTCACTGGTCACTGGTCAGTGATCACTGGTCACTGGTCACAAGTCACTGGTCACTTGTCACTGGTCACTGGTCACTCGTCACTGGTCAATGGTCTCTGTCGCTGGTCACTGGTCACGATTCGCTGGTCCCTGGTCACTGGTCACTGGTCAATGGTCACTGTCGCTGGTCACTGGTCACTGGTCACTGGTCACTGGTCACTGGTCACTGGTCACTGTCGCTGGTCACTGGTCACTGGTCACTGGTCACTGGACACTGGTCACTCGTCACTGGTCACTGGTCACTGGTCACTGGTCACTGGTCACAAGTCACTGGTCACTTGTCACTGGTCACTGGTCACTCGTCACTGGTCAATGGTCTCTGTCGCTGGTCACTGGTCACGATTCGCTGGTCCCTGGTCACTGGTCACTGGTCAATGGTCACTGTCGCTGGTCACTGGTCACTGGTCACTGGTCACTGGTCACTGGTCACTGGTCACTTGTCACTGGTCAGTGGTCACTGGTCACTGGTCACTGGTCACAAGTCACTAGTCACTGGTCACTGGTCACTGGTCACTGGTCACTGGTCACTGGTCACTGGTCACTGGTCACTGGTCACTGGTCACTGGTCACCGGTCAATGGTCACTGTCGCTGGTCACTGGTCACTGGTCACTGATCACTGGTCACTGGTCACTGGTCACTGGTCACTGGTCAATGGTCACTATCGCTGGTCAATGGTCACTGTCGCTGGTCACTGGTCACTGGTCACTGGTAACTGGTCAATGGTCACTGTCGCTGGTCACTGGTCACTGGTCACTGGTCAATGGTCACTGGTCACTGGACACAGGTCACTGGTCACTGGTCACTGGTCATTGGTCACTGGTCACTGGTCACTGGTCACTGCTCACTGGTAACTGGTCAATGGTCACTGTCGCTGGTCACTGGTCACTGGTCACTGGTCAATGGTAACTTGTCACTGGGCAGTGGTCAATGGTCACTGGTCACTGGTCACTGGTCACTGGTCACTGGTCACAGGTCAATGGTCACTGGTCACTGGACACAGGTCACTGGTCACTGGTCACTGGTCACTGGTCACTGGTCACTGGTCAATGGTCACTGGCCACTGGTCACTGGTCACTTGTCACTGGTCACTGATCACTTGTCACTGGTCACTGGTCACTGGTCACTGGTCACTGGTCAATGGTCACTGTCGCTGGTCACTGGTCACTGGTCACTGATCACTGGTCACTGGTCACTGGTCACTGGTCACTGGTCAATGGTCACTATCGCTGGTCAATGGTCACTGTCGCTGGTCACTGGTCACTGGTCACTTGTCACTGGTCACTGGTCACTGGTCACTGGTCACTGGTCACTGGTCACTGGTCACAAGTCACTGGTCACTTGTCACTGGTCAGTGGCCACTCGTCAATGGTCACTGGTCACTTGTCACTGGTCACTGATCACTTGTCACTGGTCACTGGTCACTGGTCACTGGTCACTGGTCAATGGTCACTGTCGCTGGTCACTGGTCACTGGTCACTGATCACTGGTCACTGGTCACTGGTCACTGGTCACTGGTCAATGGTCACTATCGCTGGTCAATGGTCACTGTCGCTGGTCACTGGTCACTGGTCACTGGTCACTGGTCACTGGTCACTGGTCACTTGTCACTGGTCAGTGGTCACTGGTCACTGGTCACTGGTCACAAGTCACTAGTCACTGGTCACTGGTCACTGGTCACTGGTCACTGGTCACTGGTCACTGGTCACTGGTCACTGGTCACTGGTCACTGGTCACCGGTCAATGGTCACTGTCGCTGGTCACTGGTCACTGGTCAGTGATCACTGGTCACTGGTCACAAGTCACTGGTCACTTGTCACTGGTCACTGGTCACTCGTCACTGGTCAATGGTCTCTGTCGCTGGTCACTGGTCACGATTCGCTGGTCCCTGGTCACTGGTCACTGGTCAATGGTCACTGTCGCTGGTCACTGGTCACTGGTCACTGGTCACTGGTCACTGGTCACTGGTCACTGTCGCTGGTCACTGGTCACTGGTCACTGGTCACTGGACACTGGTCACTCGTCACTGGTCACTGGTCACTGGTCACTGGTCACTGGTCACAAGTCACTGGTCACTTGTCACTGGTCACTGGTCACTCGTCACTGGTCAATGGTCTCTGTCGCTGGTCACTGGTCACGATTCGCTGGTCCCTGGTCACTGGTCACTGGTCAATGGTCACTGTCGCTGGTCACTGGTCACTGGTCACTGGTCACTGGTCACTGGTCACTGGTCACTTGTCACTGGTCAGTGGTCACTGGTCACTGGTCACTGGTCACAAGTCACTAGTCACTGGTCACTGGTCACTGGTCACTGGTCACTGGTCACTGGTCACTGGTCACTGGTCACTGGTCACTGGTCACTGGTCACCGGTCAATGGTCACTGTCGCTGGTCACTGGTCACTGGTCACTGATCACTGGTCACTGGTCACTGGTCACTGGTCACTGGTCAATGGTCACTATCGCTGGTCAATGGTCACTGTCGCTGGTCACTGGTCACTGGTCACTGGTAACTGGTCAATGGTCACTGTCGCTGGTCACTGGTCACTGGTCACTGGTCAATGGTCACTGGTCACTGGACACAGGTCACTGGTCACTGGTCACTGGTCATTGGTCACTGGTCACTGGTCACTGGTCACTGCTCACTGGTAACTGGTCAATGGTCACTGTCGCTGGTCACTGGTCACTGGTCACTGGTCAATGGTAACTTGTCACTGGGCAGTGGTCAATGGTCACTGGTCACTGGTCACTGGTCACTGGTCACTGGTCACAGGTCAATGGTCACTGGTCACTGGACACAGGTCACTGGTCACTGGTCACTGGTCACTGGTCACTGGTCACTGGTCAATGGTCACTGGCCACTGGTCACTGGTCACTTGTCACTGGTCACTGATCACTTGTCACTGGTCACTGGTCACTGGTCACTGGTCACTGGTCAATGGTCACTGTCGCTGGTCACTGGTCACTGGTCACTGATCACTGGTCACTGGTCACTGGTCACTGGTCACTGGTCAATGGTCACTATCGCTGGTCAATGGTCACTGTCGCTGGTCACTGGTCACTGGTCACTTGTCACTGGTCACTGGTCACTGGTCACTGGTCACTGGTCACTGGTCACTGGTCACAAGTCACTGGTCACTTGTCACTGGTCAGTGGCCACTCGTCAATGGTCACTGGTCACTGGTCACTGGTCAATGGTCTCTGTCGCTGGTCACTGGTCACGATTCGCTGGTCCCTGGTCACTGGTCACTGGTCAATGGTCACTGTCGCTGGTCACTGGTCACTGGTCACTGGTCACTGGTCACTGGTCACTTGTCACTGGTCAGTGGCCACTCGTCGCTGGTCACTTGTCACTGGTCACTTGTCACTGGTCACTGATCACTGGTCACTGGTCACTGGTCACTGGTCACAGGTCAATGGACACTGGTCACTGGTCACTGGTCACTGGTCACTGGTAACTGGTCAATGGTCACTGTCGCTGGTGACTGGTCACCGGTCACTGGTCACTGGTCAATGGTAACTTGTCACTGGCCAGTGGTCAATGGTCACTGGTCACTGGTCACTGGTCACTGGTCACTGGTCAATGGTCTCTGTCGCTGGTCACTGGTCACGATTCGCTGGTCCCTGGTCACTGGTCACTGGTCAATGGTCACTGTCGCTGGTCACTGGTCACTGGTCACTGGTCACTGGACACTGGTCACTGGTCACTGGTCACTGGTCACTGGTCACTGGTCACTGGTCACTGGTCACAAGTCTCTGGTCACTTGTCACTGGTCACTGGTCACTCGTCACTGGTCACAGGTCAATGGTAACTTGTCACTGGGCAGTGGTCAATGGTCACTGGTCACTGGTCACTGGTCACAGGTCAATGGTCACTGGTCACTGGACACAGATCACTGGTCACTGGTCACTGGTCACTGGTCACTGGTCACTGGTCAATGGTCACTGGTCAGTGGCCACTCGTCGCTGGTCACTTGTCACTGGTCACTGGTCACAGGTCAATGGTCACTGGTCACTGGACACTGGTCACTGGTCACTGGTCACTGATCACTGGTCACTGGTCACTGGTCACTGGTCACTGGTCACAGGTCAATGGTCACTGGTCACTGGTCACTGGTTACTGGTCAATGGTCACTATCGCTGGTCAATGGTCATTGTCGCTGGTCACTGGTCATTGGTCACATGTCACTGGTCACTGGTCACTGGTCACTGGTCACTGGTCACAGGTCAATGGTCACTGGTCACTGGTCACTGGTCAATGGTCACTGTCGCTGGTCACTGGTCACTGGTCACTGGTCACTGGTCACTGGTCACTGGTCACTGGTAACTGGTCAATGGTCACTGTCGCTGGTCACTGGTCACTGGTCACTGGTCACTGGTCAATGGTAACTTGTCACTGGCCAGTGGTCAATGGTCACTGGTCACTGGTCACTGGTCACTGGTCACTGGTCACAGGTCAATGGTCACTGGTCACTGGACACAGGTCACTGGTCACTGGTCACTGGTCACTGGTCACTGGTCACTGGTCAATGGTCACTGGCCACTGGTCACTGGTCACTGGTCACTGGTCACTGGTCACTGGTCAATGGTCACTGTCGCTGGTCACTGGTCACTGGTCAATGGTCACTGGCCACTGGTCACTGGTCACTGGTCACTGGTCACTGGTCACTGGTCACTGGTCACTGGTCGATGGTCACTGTCGCTGGTCACTGGTCACTGGTCACTGGTCACTGGTCAATGGTCACTGGTCACTGGTCACTGGTCACTGGTCACTGGTCACTGGTCACTGGTCACTGGTCACTGGTCACTGGTCACCGGTCAATGGTCACATGTCGCTGGTCACTGGTCACTGGTCACTGATCACTGGTCACTGGTCACTGGTCACTGGTCACTGGTCACTGGTCAATGGTCACTATCGCTGGTCAATGGTCACTGTCGCTGGTCACTGGTCACTGGTCACTGGTAACTGGTCAATGGTCACTGTCGCTGGTCACTGGTCACTGGTCACTGGTCAATGGTCACTGGTCACTGGACACAGGTCACTGGTCACTGGTCACTGGTCATTGGTCACTGGTCACTGGTCACAGGTCAATGGTCACTGGTCACTGGACACAGGTCACTGGTCACTGGTCACTGGTCACTGGTCACTGGTCACTGGTCACTGGTCACTGGTCACTGGTCACTGGTCACCGGTCAATGGTCACTGTCGCTGGTCACTGGTCACTGGTCACTGATCACTGGTCACTGGTCACTGGTCACTGGTCACTGGTCAATGGTCACTATCGCTGGTCAATGGTCACTGTCGCTGGTCACTGGTCACTGGTCACTGGTCACTGGTCACTGGTCACTTGTCACTGGTCAGTGGTCACTGGTCACTGGTCACTGGTCACAAGTCACTAGTCACTGGTCACTGGTCACTTGTCACTGGTCACTGGTCGCTGGTCACTGGTCACTGGTCACTGGTCACTGGTCACTGGACACTGGTCACTGGTAACTGGTCAATGGTCACTGTCGCTGGTCACTGGTCACTGGTCACTGGTCATTGGTCAATGGTCACTGGCCACTGGTCACTGGTCACTGGTCAATGGTCACTTTCGCTGGTCAATGGTCACTGTCGCTGGTCACTGGTCACTGGTAACTGGTCAATGGTCACTGTCGCTGGTCACTGGTCACTGGTCACTGGTCACTGGTCAATGGTAACTTGTCACTGGGCAGTGGTCAATGGTCACTGGTCACTGGTCACTGGTCACTGGTCACTGGTCACAGGTCAATGGTCACTGGTCACTGGACACAGGTCACTGGTCACTGGTCACTGGTCACTGGTCACTGGTCACTGGTCACTGGTCAATGGTCACTGGCCACTGGTCACTGGTCACTGGTCAATGGTCACTTTCGCTGGTCAATGGTCACTGTCGCTGGTAAATGGTCACTGTCGCTGGTCACTGGTCACTGGTCACTGGACACTGGTCACAGGTCAATGGTCACTGGTCACTGGACACTGGTCACTGGTCACTGGTCACTTGTCACTCGTCACTGATCACTGGTCACTGGTCACTGGTCACTGGTCACTGGTCACTGGTCAATGGTCACTGTCGCTGGTCACTGGTCACTGGTCACTGATCACTGGTGACTGGTCAATGGTCACTGTCGCTGGTCACTGGACACTGGTCACTGGTCACAGGTCAATGGTCACTGGTCACTGGTCACTGGTCAATGGTCACTATCGCTGTTCAATGGTCACTAACGCTGGTCAATGGTCATTGTCGCTGGTCACTGGTCATTGGTCACTTGTCACTCGTCACTGATCACTGGTCACTGGTCACTGGTCACTGGTCACTGGTAACTGGTCAATGGTCACTGTCGCTGGTCACTGGTCACTGGTCACTGGTCACTGGTCAATGGTAACTTGTCACTGGGCAGTGGTCAATGGTCACTGGTCACTGGTCACTGGTCACTGGTCACTGGTCACAGGTCAATGGTCACTGGTCACTGGACACAGGTCACTGGTCACTGGTCACTGGTCACTGGTCACTGGTCACTGGTCACTGGTCACTGGTCACTGGTCAATGGTCACTGGCCACTGGTCACTGGTCACTGGTCAATGGTCACTTTCGCTGGTCAATGGTCACTGTCGCTGGTAAATGGTCACTGTCGCTGGTCACTGGTCACTGGTCACTGGACACTGGTCACAGGTCAATGGTCACTGGTCACTGGACACTGGTCACTGGTCACTGGTCACTTGTCACTCGTCACTGATCACTGGTCACTGGTCACTGGTCACTGGTCACTGGTCACTGGTCAATGGTCACTGTCGCTGGTCACTGGTCACTGGTCACTGATCACTGGTGACTGGTCAATGGTCACTGTCGCTGGTCACTGGACACTGGTCACTGGTCACAGGTCAATGGTCACTGGTCACTGGTCACTGGTCAATGGTCACTATCGCTGGTCAATGGTCATTGTCGCTGGTCACTGGTCTTTGGTCACTTGTCACTGGTCACTGGTCACTGGTCACTGGTCACTGGTCACTGGTAACTGGTCACAGGTCAATGGTCACTGGACACTGGTCACAGGTCAATGGTCACTGGTCACTGGACACTGGTCACTGGTCACTGGTCACTGGCCACTTGTCACTGGTCACTGATCACTGGTCACTGGTCACTGGTCACTGGTCACTGGTCACTGGTCACAGGTCAATGGTCACTGTCGCTGGTCACTGGTCACTGGTCACTGATCACTGGTCACTGGTCAATGGTCACTGTCGCTGGTCACTGGTCATTGGTCACTTGTCACTGGTCACTGGTCACTGGTCACTGGTCACAGGTCAATGGTCACTGGTCACTGGTCACAGGTCAATGGTCACTGTCGCTCGTCACTGGTCACTGGTCACTGGTCACTGGTCACTGGTCACTGGTAACTGGTCAATGGTCACTGTCGCTGGTCACTGGTCACTGGTCACTGGTCAATGGTAACTTGTCACTGGGCAGTGGTCAATGGTCACTGGTCACTGGTCACTGGTCACTGGTCACTGGTCACAGGTCAATGGTCACTGGTCACTGGACACAGGTCACTGGTCACTGGTCACTGGTCACTGGTCAATGGTCACTGGCCACTGGTCACTGGTCACTTGTCACTGGTCACTGATCACTTGTCACTGGTCACTGGTCACTGGTCACTGGTCACTGGTCAATGGTCACTGTCGCTGGTCACTGGTCACTGGTCACTGATCACTGGTCACTGGTCACTGGTCACTGGTCACTGGTCAATGGTCACTATCGCTGGTCAATGGTCACTGTCGCTGGTCACTGGTCACTGGTCACTTGTCACTGGTCACTGGTCACTGGTCACTGGTCACTGGTCACTGGTCACAAGTCACTGGTCACTTGTCACTGGTCAGTGGCCACTCGTCAATGGTCACTGGTCACTGGTCACTGGTCAATGGTCTCTGTCGCTGGTCACTGGTCACGATTCGCTGGTCCCTGGTCACTGGTCACTGGTCAATGGTCACTGTCGCTGGTCACTGGTCACTGGTCACTGGTCACTGGTCACTGGTCACTTGTCACTGGTCAGTGGCCACTCGTCGCTGGTCACTTGTCACTGGTCACTTGTCACTGGTCACTGATCACTGGTCACTGGTCACTGGTCACTGGTCACAGGTCAATGGACACTGGTCACTGGTCACTGGTCACTGGTCACTGGTAACTGGTCAATGGTCACTGTCGCTGGTCACTGGTCACCGGTCACTGGTCACTGGTCAATGGTAACTTGTCACTGGCCAGTGGTCAATGGTCACTGGTCACTGGTCACTGGTCACTGGTCACTGGTCACTGGTCACTGGTCAATGGTCTCTGTCGCTGGTCACTGGTCACGATTCGCTGGTCCCTGGTCACTGGTCACTGGTCAATGGTCACTGTCGCTGGTCACTGGTCACTGGTCACTGGTCACTGGACACTGGTCACTGGTCACTGGTCACTGGTCACTGGTCACTGGTCACTGGTCACTGGTCACAAGTCTCTGGTCACTTGTCACTGGTCACTGGTCACTCGTCACTGGTCACAGGTCAATGGTCACTGGTCACTGGACACAGGTCACTGGTCACTGGTCACTGGTCACTGGTCACTGGTCACTGGTCAATGGTCACTGGCCACTGGTCACTGGTCACTGGTCACTGGTCACTGGTCACTGGTCGATGGTCACTGTCGCTGGTCACTGGTCACTGGTCACTGGTCAATGGTCACTGGTCACTGGTTACTGGTCAATGGTCACTATCGCTGGTCAATGGTCATTGTCGCTGGTCACTGGTCATTGGTCACATGTCACTGGTCACTGGTCACTGGTCACTGGTCACTGGTCACTGGTCACTGGTCACTGGTCACTGGTCACTGGTCACTGGTCAATGGTCACTGGCCACTGGTCACTGGTCACTTGTCACTGGTCACTGATCACTTGTCACTGGTCACTGGTCACTGGTCACTGGTCACTGGTCAATGGTCACTGTCGCTGGTCACTGGTCACTGGTCACTGATCACTGGTCACTGGTCACTGGTCACTGGTCACTGGTCAATGGTCACTATCGCTGGTCAATGGTCACTGTCGCTGGTCACTGGTCACCGGTCACTGGTCACTGGTCAATGGTAACTTGTCACTGGCCAGTGGTCAATGGTCACTGGTCACTGGTCACTGGTCACTGGTCACTGGTCACTGGTCACTGGTCAATGGTCTCTGTCGCTGGTCACTGGTCACGATTCGCTGGTCCCTGGTCACTGGTCACTGGTCAATGGTCACTGTCGCTGGTCACTGGTCACTGGTCACTGGTCACTGGACACTGGTCACTGGTCACTGGTCACTGGTCACTGGTCACTGGTCACTGGTCACTGGTCACAAGTCTCTGGTCACTTGTCACTGGTCACTGGTCACTCGTCACTGGTCACAGGTCAATGGTAACTTGTCACTGGGCAGTGGTCAATGGTCACTGGTCACTGGTCACTGGACACAGGTCACTGGTCACTGGTCACTGGTCACTGGTCACTGGTCACTGGTCAATGGTCACTGGTCAGTGGCCACTCGTCGCTGGTCACTTGTCACTGGTCACTGGTCACAGGTCAATGGTCACTGGTCACTGGACACTGGTCACTGGTCACTGGTCACTGATCACTGGTCACTGGTCACTGGTCACTGGTCACTGGTCACAGGTCAATGGTCACTGGTCACTGGTCACTGGTTACTGGTCAATGGTCACTATCGCTGGTCAATGGTCATTGTCGCTGGTCACTGGTCATTGGTCACATGTCACTGGTCACTGGTCACTGGTCACTGGTCACTGGTCACAGGTCAATGGTCACTGGTCACTGGTCACTGGTCAATGGTCACTGTCGCTGGTCACTGGTCACTGGTCACTGGTCACTGGTCACTGGTCACTGGTCACTGGTAACTGGTCAATGGTCACTGTCGCTGGTCACTGGACACTGGTCACTGGTCACTGGTCAATGGTAACTTGTCACTGGCCAGTGGTCAATGGTCACTGGTCACTGGTCACTGGTCACTGGTCACTGGTCACTGGTCACAGGTCAATGGTCACTGGTCACTGGACACAGGTCACTGGTCACTGGTCACTGGTCAATGGTCACTGGCCACTGGTCACTGGTCACTGGTCACTGGTCACTGGTCACTGGTCAATGGTCACTGTCGCTGGTCACTGGTCACTGGTCAATGGTCACTGGCCACTGGTCACTGGTCACTGGTCACTGGTCACTGGTCACTGGTCACTGGTCACTGGTCGATGGTCACTGTCGCTGGTCACTGGTCACTGGTCACTGGTCACTGGTCAATGGTCACTGGTCACTGGTCACTGGTCACTGGTCACTGGTCACTGGTCACTGGTCACTGGTCACTGGTCACCGGTCAATGGTCACTGTCGCTGGTCACTGGTCACTGGTCACTGATCACTGGTCACTGGTCACTGGTCACTGGTCACTGGTCAATGGTCACTATCGCTGGTCAATGGTCACTGTCGCTGGTCACTGGTCACTGGTCACTGGTAACTGGTCAATGGTCACTGTCGCTGGTCACTGGTCACTGGTCACTGGTCAATGGTCACTGGTCACTGGACACAGGTCACTGGTCACTGGTCACTGGTCATTGGTCACTGGTCACTGGTCACAGGTCAATGGTCACTGGTCACTGGACACAGGTCACTGGTCACTGGTCACTGGTCACTGGTCACTGGTCACTGGTCACTGGTCACTGGTCACTGGTCACTGGTCACCGGTCAATGGTCACTGTCGCTGGTCACTGGTCACTGGTCACTGATCACTGGTCACTGGTCACTGGTCACTGGTCACTGGTCAATGGTCACTATCGCTGGTCAATGGTCACTGTCGCTGGTCACTGGTCACTGGTCACTGGTCACTGGTCACTGGTCACTTGTCACTGGTCAGTGGTCACTGGTCACTGGTCACTGGTCACAAGTCACTAGTCACTGGTCACTGGTCACTTGTCACTGGTCACTGGTCGCTGGTCACTGGTCACTGGTCACTGGTCACTGGTCACTGGACACTGGTCACTGGTAACTGGTCAATGGTCACTGTCGCTGGTCACTGGTCACTGGTCACTGGTCATTGGTCAATGGTCACTGGCCACTGGTCACTGGTCACTGGTCAATGGTCACTTTCGCTGGTCAATGGTCACTGTCGCTGGTCACTGGTCACTGGTAACTGGTCAATGGTCACTGTCGCTGGTCACTGGTCACTGGTCAATGGTAACTTGTCACTGGGCAGTGGTCAATGGTCACTGGTCACTGGTCACTGGTCACTGGTCACTGGTCACAGGTCAATGGTCACTGGTCACTGGACACAGGTCACTGGTCACTGGTCACTGGTCACTGGTCACTGGTCACTGGTCACTGGTCACTTGTCAATGGTCACTGGCCACTGGTCACTGGTCACTGGTCAATGGTCACTTTCGCTGGTCAATGGTCACTGTCGCTGGTAAATGGTCACTGTCGCTGGTCACTGGTCACTGGTCACTGGACACTGGTCACAGGTCAATGGTCACTGGTCACTGGACACTGGTCACTGGTCACTGGTCACTTGTCACTCGTCACTGATCACTGGTCACTGGTCACTGGTCACTGGTCACTGGTCACTGGTCAATGGTCACTGTCGCTGGTCACTGGTCACTGGTCACTGATCACTGGTGACTGGTCAATGGTCACTGTCGCTGGTCACTGGACACTGGTCACTGGTCACAGGTCAATGGTCACTGGTCACTGGTCACTGGTCAATGGTCACTATCGCTGTTCAATGGTCACTATCGCTGGTCAATGGTCATTGTCGCTGGTCACTGGTCATTGGTCACTTGTCACTCGTCACTGATCACTGGTCACTGGTCACTGGTCAATGGTCACTATCGCTGTTCAATGGTCACTATCGCTGGTCAATGGTCATTGTCGCTGGTCACTGGTCATTGGTCACTTGTCACTGGGCAGTGGTCAATGGTCACTGGTCACTGGTCACTGGTCACTGGTCACTGGTCACAGGTCAATGGTCACTGGTCACTGGACACAGGTCACTGGTCACTGGTCACTGGTCACTGGTCACTGGTCACTGGTCACTGGTCACTGGTCACTGGTCAATGGTCACTGGCCACTGGTCACTGGTCACTGGTCAATGGTCACTTTCGCTGGTCAATGGTCACTGTCGCTGGTAAATGGTCACTGTCGCTGGTCACTGGTCACTGGTCACTGGACACTGGTCACAGGTCAATGGTCACTGGTCACTGGACACTGGTCACTGGTCACTGGTCACTTGTCACTCGTCACTGATCACTGGTCACTGGTCACTGGTCACTGGTCACTGGTCACTGGTCAATGGTCACTGTCGCTGGTCACTGGTCACTGGTCACTGATCACTGGTGACTGGTCAATGGTCACTGTCGCTGGTCACTGGACGCTGGTCACTGGTCACAGGTCAATGGTCACTGGTCACTGGTCACTGGTCAATGGTCACTATCGCTGGTCAATGGTCATTGTCGCTGGTCACTGGTCATTGGTCACTTGTCACTGGTCACTGGTCACTGGTCACTGGTCACTGGTCACTGGTAACTGGTCACAGGTCAATGGTCACTGGACACTGGTCACAGGTCAATGGTCACTGGTCACTGGACACTGGTCACTGGTCACTGGTCACTGGTCACTTGTCACTGGTCACTGATCACTGGTCACTGGTCACTGGTCACTGGTCACTGGTCACTGGTCACAGGTCAATGGTCACTGTCGCTGGTCACTGGTCACTGGTCACTGATCACTGGTCACTGGTCAATGGTCACTGTCGCTGGTCACTGGTCATTGGTCACTTGTCACTGGTCACTGGTCACTGGTCACTGGTCACAGGTCAATGGTCACTGGTCACTGGTCACTGGTCAATGGTCACTGTCGCTCGTCACTGGTCACTGGTCACTGGTCACTGGTCACTGGTCACTGGTCACTGGTAACTGGTCAATGGTCACTGTCGCTTGTCACTGGTCACTGGTCACTGGTCAATGGTAACTTGTCACTGGGCAGTGGTCAATGGTCACTGGTCACTGGTCACTGGTCACTGGTCACTGGTCACAGGTCAATGGTCACTGGTCACTGGACACAGGTCACTGGTCACTGGTCACTGGTCACTGGTCACTGGTCACTGGTCAATGGTCACTGGCCACTGGTCACTGGTCACTTGTCACTGGTCACTGATCACTTGTCACTGGTCACTGGTCACTGGTCACTGGTCACTGGTCAATGGTCACTGTCGCTGGTCACTGGTCACTGGTCACTGATCACTGGTCACTGGTCACTGGTCACTGGTCACTGGTCAATGGTCACTATCGCTGGTCAATGGTCACTGTCGCTGGTCACTGGTCACTGGTCACTTGTCACTGGTCACTGGTCACTGGTCACTGGTCACTGGTCACTGGTCACTGGTCACAAGTCACTGGTCACTTGTCACTGGTCAGTGGCCACTCGTCAATGGTCACTGGTCACTGGTCACTGGTCAATGGTCTCTGTCGCTGGTCACTGGTCACGATTCGCTGGTCCCTGGTCACTGGTCACTGGTCAATGGTCACTGTCGCTGGTCACTGGTCACTGGTCACTGGTCACTGGTCACTGGTCACTTGTCACTGGTCAGTGGCCACTCGTCGCTGGTCACTTGTCACTGGTCACTTGTCACTGGTCACTGATCACTGGTCACTGGTCACTGGTCACTGGTCACAGGTCAATGGACACTGGTCACTGGTCACTGGTCACTGGTCACTGGTAACTGGTCAATGGTCACTGTCGCTGGTCACTGGTCACCGGTCACTGGTCACTGGTCAATGGTAACTTGTCACTGGCCAGTGGTCAATGGTCACTGGTCACTGGTCACTGGTCACTGGTCACTGGTCAATGGTCTCTGTCGCTGGTCGCTGGTCACGATTCGCTGGTCCCTGGTCACTGGTCACTGGTCAATGGTCACTGTCGCTGGTCACTGGTCACTGGTCACTGGTCACTGGACACTGGTCACTGGTCACTGGTCACTGGTCACTGGTCACTGGTCACTGGTCACTGGTCACAAGTCTCTGGTCACTTGTCACTGGTCACTGGTCACTCGTCACTGGTCACAGGTCAATGGTCACTGGTCACTGGACACAGGTCACTGGTCACTGGTCACTGGTCACTGGTCACTGGTCACTGGTCAATGGTCACTGGCCACTGGTCACTGGTCACTGGTCACTGGTCACTGGTCACTGGTCGATGGTCACTGTCGCTGGTCACTGGTCACTGGTCACTGGTCAATGGTCACTGGTCACTGGTTACTGGTCAATGGTCACTATCGCTGGTCAATGGTCATTGTCGCTGGTCACTGGTCATTGGTCACATGTCACTGGTCACTGGTCACTGGTCACTGGTCACTGGTCACAGGTCAATGGTCACTGGTCACTGGTCACTGGTCAATGGTCACTGTCGCTGGTCACTGGTCACTGGTCACTGGTCACTGGTCACTGGTCACTGGTCACTGGTAACTGGTCAATGGTCACTGTCGCTGGTCACTGGTCACTGGTCACTGGTCACTGGTCAATGGTAACTTGTCACTGGCCAGTGGTCAATGGTCACTGGTCACTGGTCACTGGTCACTGGTCACTGGTCACAGGTCAATGGTCACTGGTCACTGGACACAGGTCACTGGTCACTGGTCACTGGTCACTGGTCACTGGTCACTGGTCAATGGTCACTGGCCACTGGTCACTGGTCACTGGTCACTGGTCACTGGTCACTGGTCAATGGTCACTGTCGCTGGTCACTGGTCACTGGTCAATGGTCACTGGCCACTGGTCACTGGTCACTGGTCAATGGTCACTTTCGCTGGTCAATGGTCACTGTCGCTGGTAAATGGTCACTGTCGCTGGTCACTGGTCACTGGTCACTGGACACTGGTCACAGGTCAATGGTCACTGGTCACTGGACACTGGTCACTGGTCACTGGTCACTTGTCACTCGTCACTGATCACTGGTCACTGGTCACTGGTCACTGGTCACTGGTCACTGGTCAATGGTCACTGTCGCTGGTCACTGGTCACTGGTCACTGATCACTGGTGACTGGTCAATGGTCACTGTCGCTGGTCACTGGACACTGGTCACTGGTCACAGGTCAATGGTCACTGGTCACTGGTCACTGGTCAATGGTCACTATCGCTGGTCAATGGTCATTGTCGCTGGTCACTGGTCTTTGGTCACTTGTCACTGGTCACTGGTCACTGGTCACTGGTCACTGGTCACTGGTAACTGGTCACAGGTCAATGGTCACTGGACACTGGTCACAGGTCAATGGTCACTGGTCACTGGACACTGGTCACTGGTCACTGGTCACTGGTCACTTGTCACTGGTCACTGATCACTGGTCACTGGTCACTGGTCACTGGTCACTGGTCACTGGTCACAGGTCAATGGTCACTGTCGCTGGTCACTGGTCACTGGTCACTGATCACTGGTCACTGGTCAATGGTCACTGTCGCTGGTCACTGGTCATTGGTCACTTGTCACTGTTCACTGGTCACTGGTCACTGGTCACAGGTCAATGGTCACTGGTCACTGGTCACTGGTCAATGGTCACTGTCGCTCGTCACTGGTCACTGGTCACTGGTCACTGGTCACTGGTCACTGGTCACTGGTAACTGGTCAATGGTCACTGTCGCTGGTCACTGGTCACTGGTCACTGGTCAATGGTAACTTGTCACTGGGCAGTGGTCAATGGTCACTGGTCACTGGTCACTGGTCACTGGTCACTGGTCACAGGTCAATGGTCACTGGTCACTGGACACAGGTCACTGGTCACTGGTCACTGGTCACTGGTCACTGGTCACTGGTCAATGGTCACTGGCCACTGGTCACTGGTCACTTGTCACTGGTCACTGATCACTTGTCACTGGTCACTGGTCACTGGTCACTGGTCACTGGTCAATGGTCACTGTCGCTGGTCACTGGTCACTGGTCACTGATCACTGGTCACTGGTCACTGGTCACTGGTCACTGGTCAATGGTCACTATCGCTGGTCAATGGTCACTGTCGCTGGTCACTGGTCACTGGTCACTTGTCACTGGTCACTGGTCACTGGTCACTGGTCACTGGTCACTGGTCACTGGTCACAAGTCACTGGTCACTTGTCACTGGTCAGTGGCCACTCGTCAATGGTCACTGGTCACTGGTCACTGGTCAATGGTCTCTGTCGCTGGTCACTGGTCACGATTCGCTGGTCCCTGGTCACTGGTCACTGGTCAATGGTCACTGTCGCTGGTCACTGGTCACTGGTCACTGGTCACTGGTCACTGGTCACTTGTCACTGGTCAGTGGCCACTCGTCGCTGGTCACTTGTCACTGGTCACTTGTCACTGGTCACTGATCACTGGTCACTGGTCACTGGTCACTGGTCACAGGTCAATGGACACTGGTCACTGGTCACTGGTCACTGGTCACTGGTAACTGGTCAATGGTCACTGTCGCTGGTCACTGGTCACCGGTCACTGGTCACTGGTCAATGGTAACTTGTCACTGGCCAGTGGTCAATGGTCACTGGTCACTGGTCACTGGTCACTGGTCACTGGTCACTGGTCACTGGTCACTGGTCAATGGTCTCTGTCGCTGGTCACTGGTCACGATTCGCTGGTCCCTGGTCACTGGTCACTGGTCAATGGTCACTGTCGCTGGTCACTGGTCACTGGTCACTGGTCACTGGACACTGGTCATTGTCGCTGGTCACTGGTCATTGGTCACATGTCACTGGTCACTGGTCACTGGTCACTGGTCACTGGTCACAGGTCAATGGTCACTGGTCACTGGTCACTGGTCAATGGTCACTGTCGCTGGTCACTGGTCACTGGTCACTGGTCACTGGTCACTGGTCACTGGTCACTGGTAACTGGTCAATGGTCACTGTCGCTGGTCACTGGTCACTGGTCACTGGTCACTGGTCAATGGTAACTTGTCACTGGCCAGTGGTCAATGGTCACTGGTCACTGGTCACTGGTCACTGGTCACTGGTCACAGGTCAATGGTCACTGGTCACTGGACACAGGTCACTGGTCACTGGTCACTGGTCACTGGTCACTGGTCACTGGTCAATGGTCACTGGCCACTGGTCACTGGTCACTGGTCACTGGTCAATGGTCACTGTCGCTGGTCACTGGTCACTGGTCAATGGTCACTGGCCACTGGTCACTGGTCACTGGTCACTGGTCACTGGTCACTGGTCACTGGTCACTGGTCGATGGTCACTGTCGCTGGTCACTGGTCACTGGTCACTGGTCACTGGTCAATGGTCACTGGTCACTGGTTACTGGTCAATGGTCACTAACGCTGGTCAATGGTCATTGTCGCTGGTCACTGGTCATTGGTCACTTGTCACTGGTCACTGGTCACTGGTCACTGGTCACTGGTCACTGGTCACAGGTCAATGGTCACTGGTCACTGGTCACTGGTCAATGGTCACTGTCGCTGGTCACTGGTCACTGGTCACTGGTCACTGGTCACTGGTCACTGGTCACTGGTCACTGGTCACTGGTAACTGGTCAATGGTCACTGTCGCTGGTCACTGGTCACTGGTCACTGGTCACTGGTCAATGGTAACTTGTCACTGGCCAGTGGTCAATGGTCACTGGTCACTGGTCACTGGTCACTGGTCACTGGTCACTGGTCACTGGTCACTGGTCAATGGTCTCTGTCGCTGGTCACTGGTCACGATTCGCTGGTCCCTGGTCACTGGTCACTGGTCAATGGTCACTGTCGCTGGTCACTGGTCACTGGTCACTGGTCACTGGACACTGGTCACTGGTCACTGGTCACTGGTCACTGGTCACTGGTCACAAGTCACTGGTCACTTGTCACTGGTCACTGGTCACTCGTCACTGGTCAATGGTCTCTGTCGCTGGTCACTGGTCACGATTCGCTGGTCCCTGGTCACTGGTCACTGGTCAATGGTCACTGTCGCTGGTCACTGGTCACTGGTCACTGGTCACTGGTCACTGGTCACTGGTCACTTGTCACTGGTCAGTGGTCACTGGTCACTGGTCACTGGTCACAAGTCACTAGTCACTGGTCACTGGTCACTGGTCACTGGTCACTGGTCACTGGTCACTGGTCACTGGTCACTGGTCACTGGTCACTGGTCACCGGTCAATGCTCACTGTCGCTGGTCACTGGTCACTGGTCACTGATCACTGGTCACTGGTCACTGGTCACTGGTCACTGGTCAATGGTCACTATCGCTGGTCAATGGTCACTGTCGCTGGTCACTGGTCACTGGTCACTTGTCACTGGTCACTGGTCACTGGTCACTGGTCACTGGTCACTGGTCTCTGGTCGATGGTCAATGGTCACTGTCGCTGGTCACTGGTCACTGGTCACTTGTCCCTGGGCAGTGGTCACTGGTCACTGGTCACTGGTCACTGGTCACTGGTCAATGGTCACTGTCGCTGGTCACTGGTCACTGGTCACTTGTCCCTGGGCAGTGGTCACTTGTCACTGGTCAATGGTCACTATCGCTGGTCAATGGTCACTGTCGCTGGTCACTGGTCACTGGTCACTTGTCACTGGTAACTGGTCACTGGTCACTGGTCACTGGTCACTGGTCACTGGTCACAAGTCACTGGTCACTTGTCACTGGTCAGTGGCCACTCGTCAATGGTCACTGGTCACTGGTCACTGGTCAATGGTCTCTGTGGCTGGTCACTGGTCACGATTCGCTGGTCCCTGGTCACTGGTCACTGGTCAATGGTCACTGTCGCTGGTCACTGGTCACTGGTCACTGGTCACTGGTCACTGGTCACTGGTCACTGGTCACTGGTCACTGGTCACTGGTCACTGGTCACAAGTCACTGGTCACTTGTCACTGGTCACTGGTCACTCGTCACTGGTCACAGGTCAATGGTAACTTGTCACTGGGCAGTGGTCAATGGTCACTGGTCACTGGTCACTGGTCACAGGTCAATGGTCACTGGTCACTGGACACAGATCACTGGTCACTGGTCACTGGTCACTGGTCACTGGTCACTGGTCAATGGTCACTGGCCACTGGTCACTGGTCACTGGTCAGTGGCCACTGGTCGCTGGTCACTTGTCACTGGTCACTGGTCACTGGTCACTGGTCACTGGTCACTGGTCACTGGTCACTGGTCACTGGTCACTGGTCAATGGTCACTGTCGCTGGTCACTGGTCACTGGTCAATGGTCACTATCGCTGGTCAATGGTCACTGTCGCTGGTCACTGGTCACTGGTCACTGGTCAATGGTCACTTGTCCCTGGGCAGTGGTCACTGATCACTGGTCAATGGTCACTGTCGCTGGTCAATGGTCACAGTCGCTGGTCACTGGTCACTGGTCACTTGTCACTGGTCACTAGTCACTGGTCACTGGTCACTGGTCAATGGTCACTGGTCACTGGTCACAAGTCACTGGTCACTTGTCACTGGTCAGTGGCCACTCGTCAATGGTCACTGGTCACTGGTCACTGGTCAATGGTCTGTGTCGCTGGTCACTGGTCACGATTCGCTGGTCCCTGGTCACTGGTCACTGGTCAATGGTCACTGTCGCTGGTCACTGGTCACTGGTCACTGGTCACTGGTCACTGGTCACTGGTCACTTGTCACTGGTCAGTGGTCACTGGTCACTGGTCACTGGTCACAAGTCACTAGTCACTGGTCACTGGTCACTGGTCACTGGTCACTGGTCACTGGTCACTGGTCACTGGTCACTGGTCACTGGTCACTGGTCACCGGTCAATGCTCACTGTCGCTGGTCACTGGTCACTGGTCACTGATCACTGGTCACTGGTCACTGGTCACTGGTCACTGGTCAATGGTCACTATCGCTGGTCAATGGTCACTGTCGCTGGTCACTGGTCACTGGTCACTTGTCACTGGTCACTGGTCACTGGTCACTGGTCACTGGTCACTGGTCTCTGGTCGATGGTCAATGGTCACTGTCGCTGGTCACTGGTCACTGGTCACTTGTCCCTGGGCAGTGGTCACTGGTCACTGGTCACTGGTCACTGGTCACTGGTCAATGGTCACTGTCGCTGGTCACTGGTCACTGGTCACTTGTCCCTGGGCAGTGGTCACTTGTCACTGGTCAATGGTCACTATCGCTGGTCAATGGTCACTGTCGCTGGTCACTGGTCACTGGTCACTTGTCACTGGTAACTGGTCACTGGTCACTGGTCACTGGTCACTGGTCACTGGTCACAAGTCACTGGTCACTTGTCACTGGTCAGTGGCCACTCGTCAATGGTCACTGGTCACTGGTCACTGGTCAATGGTCTCTGTGGCTGGTCACTGGTCACGATTCGCTGGTCCCTGGTCACTGGTCACTGGTCAATGGTCACTGTCGCTGGTCACTGGTCACTGGTCACTGGTCACTGGTCACTGGTCACTGGTCACTGGTCACTGGTCACTGGTCACTGGTCACTGGTCACAAGTCACTGGTCACTTGTCACTGGTCACTGGTCACTCGTCACTGGTCACAGGTCAATGGTAACTTGTCACTGGGCAGTGGTCAATGGTCACTGGTCACTGGTCACTGGTCACAGGTCAATGGTCACTGGTCACTGGACACAGATCACTGGTCACTGGTCACTGGTCACTGGTCACTGGTCACTGGTCAATGGTCACTGGCCACTGGTCACTGGTCACTGGTCAGTGGCCACTGGTCGCTGGTCACTTGTCACTGGTCACTGGTCACTGGTCACTGGTCACTGGTCACTGGTCACTGGTCACTGGTCACTGGTCACTGGTCAATGGTCACTGTCGCTGGTCACTGGTCACTGGTCAATGGTCACTATCGCTGGTCAATGGTCACTGTCGCTGGTCACTGGTCACTGGTCACTGGTCAATGGTCACTTGTCCCTGGGCAGTGGTCACTGATCACTGGTCAATGGTCACTGTCGCTGGTCAATGGTCACAGTCGCTGGTCACTGGTCACTGGTCACTTGTCACTGGTCACTAGTCACTGGTCACTGGTCACTGGTCAATGGTCACTGGTCACTGGTCACAAGTCACTGGTCACTTGTCACTGGTCAGTGGCCACTCGTCAATGGTCACTGGTCACTGGTCACTGGTCAATGGTCTCTGTCGCTGGTCACTGGTCACGATTCGCTGGTCCCTGGTCATTGGTCACTGGTCAATGGTCACTGTCGCTGGTCACTGGTCACTGGTCACTGGTCACTGGTCACTTGTCACTGGTCAGTGGCCACTCGTCGCTGTTCACTTGTCACTGGTCACTGGTCACTGGTCAATGGTCACTGGTCACTGGTTACTGGTCAATGGTCACTATCGCTGGTCAAAGGTCATTGTCGCTGGTCACTGGTCATTGGTCACTTGTCACTGGTCACTGGTCACTGGTCACTGGTCACTGGTCACAGGTCAATGGTCACTGGTCACTGGTCACTGGTCAATGGTCACTGTCGCTGGTCACTGGTCACTGGTCACTGGTCACTGGTCACTGGTCACTGGTCACTGGTCACTGGTCACTGGTCACTGGTCACTGGTAACTGGTCACTATCGCTGGTCAATGGTCACTGTCGCTGGTCAATGGTCACAGTCGCTGGTCACTGGTCACTGGTCACTTGTCACTGGTCACTAGTCACTGGTCACTGGTCACTGGTCAATGGTCACTGGTCACTGGTCACAAGTCACTGGTCACTTGTCACTGGTCAGTGGCCACTCGTCAATGGTCACTGGTCACTGGTCACTGGTCAATGGTCTCTGTCGCTGGTCACTGGTCACGATTCGCTGGTCCCTGGTCATTGGTCACTGGTCAATGGTCACTGTCGCTGGTCACTGGTCACTGGTCACTGGTCACTGGTCACTTGTCACTGGTCAGTGGCCACTCGTCGCTGTTCACTTGTCACTGGTCACTGGTCACTGGTCAATGGTCACTGGTCACTGGTCACTGGTCTCTGGTCGATGGTCAATGGTCACTGTCGCTGGTCACTGGTCACTGGTCACTTGTCCCTGGGCAGTGGTCACTGGTCACTGGTCACTGGTCACTGGTCACTGGTCAATGGTCACTGTCGCTGGTCACTGGTCACTGGTCACTTGTCCCTGGGCAGTGGTCACTTGTCACTGGTCAATGGTCACTATCGCTGGTCAATGGTCACTGTCGCTGGTCACTGGTCACTGGTCACTTGTCACTGGTAACTGGTCACTGGTCACTGGTCACTGGTCACTGGTCACTGGTCACAAGTCACTGGTCACTTGTCACTGGTCAGTGGCCACTCGTCAATGGTCACTGGTCACTGGTCACTGGTCAATGGTCTCTGTGGCTGGTCACTGGTCACGATTCGCTGGTCCCTGGTCACTGGTCACTGGTCAATGGTCACTGTCGCTGGTCACTGGTCACTGGTCACTGGTCACTGGTCACTGGTCACTGGTCACTGGTCACTGGTCACTGGTCACTGGTCACTGGTCACAAGTCACTGGTCACTTGTCACTGGTCACTGGTCACTCGTCACTGGTCACAGGTCAATGGTAACTTGTCACTGGGCAGTGGTCAATGGTCACTGGTCACTGGTCACTGGTCACAGGTCAATGGTCACTGGTCACTGGACACAGATCACTGGTCACTGGTCACTGGTCACTGGTCACTGGTCACTGGTCAATGGTCACTGGCCACTGGTCACTGGTCACTGGTCAGTGGCCACTGGTCGCTGGTCACTTGTCACTGGTCACTGGTCACTGGTCACTGGTCACTGGTCACTGGTCACTGGTCACTGGTCACTGGTCACTGGTCACTGGTCAATGGTCACTGTCGCTGGTCACTGGTCACTGGTCAATGGTCACTATCGCTGGTCAATGGTCACTGTCGCTGGTCACTGGTCACTGGTCACTGGTCAATGGTCACTTGTCCCTGGGCAGTGGTCACTGATCACTGGTCAATGGTCACTGTCGCTGGTCAATGGTCACAGTCGCTGGTCACTGGTCACTGGTCACTTGTCACTGGTCACTAGTCACTGGTCACTGGTCACTGGTCAATGGTCACTGGTCACTGGTCACAAGTCACTGGTCACTTGTCACTGGTCAGTGGCCACTCGTCAATGGTCACTGGTCACTGGTCACTGGTCAATGGTCTCTGTCGCTGGTCACTGGTCACGATTCGCTGGTCCCTGGTCATTGGTCACTGGTCAATGGTCACTGTCGCTGGTCACTGGTCACTGGTCACTGGTCACTGGTCACTTGTCACTGGTCAGTGGCCACTCGTCGCTGTTCACTTGTCACTGGTCACTGGTCACTGGTCAATGGTCACTGGTCACTGGTTACTGGTCAATGGTCACTATCGCTGGTCAAAGGTCATTGTCGCTGGTCACTGGTCATTGGTCACTTGTCACTGGTCACTGGTCACTGGTCACTGGTCACAGGTCAATGGTCACTGGTCACTGGTCACTGGTCAATGGTCACTGTCGCTGGTCACTGGTCACTGGTCACTGGTCACTGGTCACTGGTCACTGGTCACTGGTCACTGGTCACTGGTCACTGGTCACTGGTCACTGGTAACTGGTCAATGGTCACTGTCGCTGTTCACTGGTCACCGGTCACTGGTCACTGGTCAATGGTAACTTGTCACTGGCCAGTGGTCAATGGTCACTGGTCACTGGTCACTGGTCACTGGTCACTGGTCACTGGTCACTGGTCACTGGTCAATGGTCTCTGTCGCTGGTCACTGGTCACGATTCGCTGGTCCCTGGTCACTGGTCACTGGTCAATGGTCACTGTCGCTGGTCACTGGTCACTGGTCACTGGTCACTGGACACTGGTCACTGGTCACTGGTCACTGGTCACTGGTCACTGGTCACTGGTCACTGGTCACAAGTCTCTGGTCACTTGTCACTGGTCACTGGTCACTGGTCACTCGTCACTGGTCACAGGTCAATGGTAACTTGTCACTGGGCAGTGGTCAATGGTCACTGGTCACTGGTCACTGGTCACAGGTCAATGGTCACTGGTCACTGGACACAGATCACTGGTCACTGGTCACTGGTCACTGGTCACTGGTCACTGGTCAATGGTCAATGGTAACTTGTCACTGGCCAGTGGTCAATGGTCACTGGTCACTGGTCACTGGTCACTGGTCACTGGTCACTGGTCACTGGTCACTGGTCAATGGTCTCTGTCGCTGGTCACTGGTCACGATTCGCTGGTCCCTGGTCACTGGTCACTGGTCAATGGTCACTGTCGCTGGTCACTGGTCACTGGTCACTGGTCACTGGACACTGGTCACTGGTCACTGGTCACTGGTCACTGGTCACTGGTCACAAGTCACTGGTCACTTGTCACTGGTCACTGGTCACTCGTCACTGGTCAATGGTCTCTGTCGCTGGTCACTGGTCACGATTCGCTGGTCCCTGGTCACTGGTCACTGGTCAATGGTCACTGTCGCTGGTCACTGGTCACTGGTCACTGGTCACTGGTCACTGGTCACTGGTCACTTGTCACTGGTCAGTGGTCACTGGTCACTGGTCACTGGTCACAAGTCACTAGTCACTGGTCACTGGTCACTGGTCACTGGTCACTGGTCACTGGTCACTGGTCACTGGTCACTGGTCACTGGTCACTGGTCACCGGTCAATGCTCACTGTCGCTGGTCACTGGTCACTGGTCACTGATCACTGGTCACTGGTCACTGGTCACTGGTCACTGGTCAATGGTCACTATCGCTGGTCAATGGTCACTGTCGCTGGTCACTGGTCACTGGTCACTTGTCACTGGTCACTGGTCACTGGTCACTGGTCACTGGTCACTGGTCTCTGGTCGATGGTCAATGGTCACTGTCGCTGGTCACTGGTCACTGGTCACTTGTCCCTGGGCAGTGGTCACTGGTCACTGGTCACTGGTCACTGGTCACTGGTCAATGGTCGCTGTCGCTGGTCACTGGTCACTGGTCACTTGTCCCTGGGCAGTGGTCACTTGTCACTGGTCAATGGTCACTATCGCTGGTCAATGGTCACTGTCGCTGGTCACTGGTCACTGGTCACTTGTCACTGGTAACTGGTCACTGGTCACTGGTCACTGGTCACTGGTCACTGGTCACAAGTCACTGGTCACTTGTCACTGGTCAGTGGCCACTCGTCAATGGTCACTGGTCACTGGTCACTGGTCAATGGTCTCTGTGGCTGGTCACTGGTCACGATTCGCTGGTCCCTGGTCACTGGTCACTGGTCAATGGTCACTGTCGCTGGTCACTGGTCACTGGTCACTGGTCACTGGTCACTGGTCACTGGTCACTGGTCACTGGTCACTGGTCACTGGTCACAAGTCACTGGTCACTTGTCACTGGTCACTGGTCACTCGTCACTGGTCACAGGTCAATGGTAACTTGTCACTGGGCAGTGGTCAATGGTCACTGGTCACTGGTCACTGGTCACAGGTCAATGGTCACTGGTCACTGGACACAGATCACTGGTCACTGGTCACTGGTCACTGGTCACTGGTCACTGGTCAATGGTCACTGGCCACTGGTCACTGGTCACTGGTCAGTGGCCACTGGTCGCTGGTCACTTGTCACTGGTCACTGGTCACTGGTCACTGGTCACTGGTCACTGGTCACTGGTCACTGGTCACTGGTCACTGGTCACTGGTCAATGGTCACTGTCGCTGGTCACTGGTCACTGGTCAATGGTCACTATCGCTGGTCAATGGTCACTGTCGCTGGTCACTGGTCACTGGTCACTGGTCAATGGTCACTTGTCCCTGGGCAGTGGTCACTGATCACTGGTCAATGGTCACTGTCGCTGGTCAATGGTCACAGTCGCTGGTCACTGGTCACTGGTCACTTGTCACTGGTCACTAGTCACTGGTCACTGGTCACTGGTCAATGGTCACTGGTCACTGGTCACAAGTCACTGGTCACTTGTCACTGGTCAGTGGCCACTCGTCAATGGTCACTGGTCACTGGTCACTGGTCAATGGTCTCTGTCGCTGGTCACTGGTCACGATTCGCTGGTCCCTGGTCATTGGTCACTGGTCAATGGTCACTGTCGCTGGTCACTGGTCACTGGTCACTGGTCACTGGTCACTGGTCACTTGTCACTGGTCAGTGGCCACTCGTCGCTGTTCACTTGTCACTGGTCACTGGTCACTGGTCAATTGTCACTGGTCACTGGTTACTGGTCAATGGTCACTATCGCTGGTCAAAGGTCATTGTCGCTGGTCACTGGTCATTGGTCACTTGTCACTGGTCACTGGTCACTGGTCACTGGTCACTGGTCACAGGTCAATGGTCACTGGTCACTGGTCACTGGTCAATGGTCACTGTCGCTGGTCACTGGTCACTGGTCACTGGTCACTGGTCACTGGTCACTGGTCACTGGTCACTGGTCACTGGTCACTGGTCACTGGTAACTGGTCACTATCGCTGGTCAATGGTCACTGTCGCTGGTCAATGGTCACAGTCGCTGGTCACTGGTCACTGGTCACTTGTCACTGGTCACTAGTCACTGGTCACTGGTCACTGGTCAATGGTCACTGGTCACTGGTCACAAGTCACTGGTCACTTGTCACTGGTCAGTGGCCACTCGTCAATGGTCACTGGTCACTGGTCACTGGTCAATGGTCTCTGTCGCTGGTCACTGGTCACGATTCGCTGGTCCCTGGTCATTGGTCACTGGTCAATGGTCACTGTCGCTGGTCACTGGTCACTGGTCACTGGTCACTGGTCACTTGTCACTGGTCAGTGGCCACTCGTCGCTGTTCACTTGTCACTGGTCACTGGTCACTGGTCAATGGTCACTGGTCACTGGTCACTGGTCTCTGGTCGATGGTCAATGGTCACTGTCGCTGGTCACTGGTCACTGGTCACTTGTCCCTGGGCAGTGGTCACTGGTCACTGGTCACTGGTCACTGGTCACTGGTCAATGGTCACTGTCGCTGGTCACTGGTCACTGGTCACTTGTCCCTGGGCAGTGGTCACTTGTCACTGGTCAATGGTCACTATCGCTGGTCAATGGTCACTGTCGCTGGTCACTGGTCACTGGTCACTTGTCACTGGTAACTGGTCACTGGTCACTGGTCACTGGTCACTGGTCACTGGTCACAAGTCACTGGTCACTTGTCACTGGTCAGTGGCCACTCGTCAATGGTCACTGGTCACTGGTCACTGGTCAATGGTCTCTGTGGCTGGTCACTGGTCACGATTCGCTGGTCCCTGGTCACTGGTCACTGGTCAATGGTCACTGTCGCTGGTCACTGGTCACTGGTCACTGGTCACTGGTCACTGGTCACTGGTCACTGGTCACTGGTCACTGGTCACTGGTCACTGGTCACTGGTCACAAGTCACTGGTCACTTGTCACTGGTCACTGGTCACTCGTCACTGGTCACAGGTCAATGGTAACTTGTCACTGGGCAGTGGTCAATGGTCACTGGTCACTGGTCACTGGTCACAGGTCAATGGTCACTGGTCACTGGACACAGATCACTGGTCACTGGTCACTGGTCACTGGTCACTGGTCACTGGCCACTGGTCACTGGTCACTGGTCAGTGGCCACTGGTCGCTGGTCACTTGTCACTGGTCACTGGTCACTGGTCAATGGTCACTGGTCACTGGACACAGATCACTGGTCACTGGTCACTGGTCACTGGTCACTGGTCACTGGCCACTGGTCACTGGTCACTGGTCAGTGGCCACTGGTCGCTGGTCACTTGTCACTGGTCACTGGTCACTGGTCACTGGTCACTGGTCACTGGTCACTGGTCACTGGTCACTGGTCACTGGTCACTGGTCAATGGTCACTGTCGCTGGTCACTGGTCACTGGTCAATGGTCACTATCGCTGGTCAATGGTCACTGTCGCTGGTCACTGGTCACTGGTCACTGGTCAATGGTCACTTGTCCCTGGGCAGTGGTCACTGATCACTGGTCAATGGTCACTGTCGCTGGTCAATGGTCACAGTCGCTGGTCACTGGTCACTGGTCACTTGTCACTGGTCACTAGTCACTGGTCACTGGTCACTGGTCAATGGTCACTGGTCACTGGTCACAAGTCACTGGTCACTTGTCACTGGTCAGTGGCCACTCGTCAATGGTCACTGGTCACTGGTCACTGGTCAATGGTCTCTGTCGCTGGTCACTGGTCACGATTCGCTGGTCCCTGGTCATTGGTCACTGGTCAATGGTCACTGTCGCTGGTCACTGGTCACTGGTCACTGGTCACTGGTAACTGGTCAATGGTCACTGTCGCTGTTCACTGGTCACCGGTCACTGGTCACTGGTCAATGGTAACTTGTCACTGGCCAGTGGTCAATGGTCACTGGTCACTGGTCACTGGTCACTGGTCACTGGTCACTGGTCACTGGTCACTGGTCAATGGTCTCTGTCGCTGGTCACTGGTCACGATTCGCTGGTCCCTGGTCACTGGTCACTGGTCAATGGTCACTGTCGCTGGTCACTGGTCACTGGTCACTGGTCACTGGACACTGGTCACTAGTCACTGGTCACTGGTCACTGGTCACTGGTCACTGGTCACTGGTCACTGGTCAATGGTCACTGGTCAGTGGCCACTCGTCGCTGGTCACTGGTCACTGGTCACTGGTCACAGGTCAATGGTCACTGGTCACAGGTCAATGGTCACTGGTCACTGGACACAGGTCGCTGGTCACTTGTCACTGGTCAGTGGCCACTCGTCAATGGTCACTGGTCACTGGTCACTGGTCAATGGTCTCTGTCGCTGGTCACTGGTCACGATTCGCTGGTCCCTGGTCATTGGTCACTGGTCAATGGTCACTGTCGCTGGTCACTGGTCACTGGTCACTGGTCACTGGTCACTCGTCACTGGTCACAGGTCAATGGTAACTTGTCACTGGGCAGTGGTCAATGGTCACTGGTCACTGGTCACTGGACACAGATCACTGGTCACTGGTCACTGGTCACTGGTCACTGGTCACTGGTCAATGGTCACTGGTCAGTGGCCACTCGTCGCTGGTCACTGGTCACTGGTCACTGGTCACTGGTCACTGGTCACTGGTCACTGGTCACTGGTCACTGGTCAATGGTCTCTGTCGCTGGTCACTGGTCACGATTCGCTGGTCCCTGGTCACTGGTCACTGGTCAATGGTCACTGTCGCTGGTCACTGGTCACTGGTCACTGGTCACTGGACACTGGTCACTGGTCACTGGTCACTGGTCACTGGTCACTGGTCACTGGTCACTGGTCACAAGTCTCTGGTCACTTGTCACTGGTCACTGGTCACTCGTCACTGGTCACAGGTCAATGGTAACTTGTCACTGGGCAGTGGTCAATGGTCACTGGTCACTGGTCACTGGTCACAGGTCAATGGTCACTGGTCACTGGACACAGATCACTGGTCACTGGTCACTGGTCACTGGTCACTGGTCACTGGTCAATGGTCACTGGTCAGTGGCCACTCGTCGCTGGTCACTTGTCACTGGTCACTGGTCACAGGTCAATGGTCACTGGTCACTGGACACTGGTCACTGGTCACTGGTCACTGATCACTGGTCACTGGTCACTGGTCACTGGTCACTGGTCACAGGTCAATGGTCACTGGTCACTGGTCACTGGTTACTGGTCAATGGTCACTATCGCTGGTCAATGGTCATTGTCGCTGGTCACTGGTCATTGGTCACATGTCACTGGTCACTGGTCACTGGTCACTGGTCACTGGTCACAGGTCAATGGTCACTGGTCACTTGTCACTGGTCAATGGTCACTGTCGCTGGTCACTGGTCACTGGTCACTGGTCACTGGTCACTGGTCACTGGTCACTGGTAACTGGTCAATGGTCACTGTCGCTGGTCACTGGTCACTGGTCACTGGTCACTGGTCAATGGTAACTTGTCACTGGCCAGTGGTCAATGGTCACTGGTCACTGGTCACTGGTCACTGGTCACTGGTCACAGGTCAATGGTCACTGGTCACTGGACACAGGTCACTGGTCACTGGTCACTGGTCACTGGTCACTGGTCACTGGTCAATGGTCACTGGCCACTGGTCACTGGTCACTGGTCACTGGTCACTGGTCACTGGTCAATGGTCACTGTCGCTGGTCACTGGTCACTGGTCACTTGTCCCTGGGCAGTGGTCACTGGTCACTGGTCACTGGTCACTGGTCACTGGTCAATGGTCACTGTCGCTGGTCACTGGTCACTGGTCACTTGTCCCTGGGCAGTGGTCACTTGTCACTGGTCAATGGTCACTATCGCTGGTCAATGGTCACTGTCGCTGGTCACTGGTCACTGGTCACTTGTCACTGGTAACTGGTCACTGGTCACTGGTCACTGGTCACTGGTCACTGGTCACAAGTCACTGGTCACTTGTCACTGGTCAGTGGCCACTCGTCAATGGTCACTGGTCACTGGTCACTGGTCAATGGTCTCTGTGGCTGGTCACTGGTCACGATTCGCTGGTCCCTGGTCACTGGTCACTGGTCAATGGTCACTGTCGCTGGTCACTGGTCACTGGTCACTGGTCACTGGTCACTGGTCACTGGTCACTGGTCACTGGTCACTGGTCACTGGTCACTGGTCACAAGTCACTGGTCACTTGTCACTGGTCACTGGTCACTCGTCACTGGTCACAGGTCAATGGTAACTTGTCACTGGGCAGTGGTCAATGGTCACTGGTCACTGGTCACTTGTCACTGGTCACTAGTCACTGGTCACTGGTCACTGGTCAATGGTCACTGGTCACTGGTCACAAGTCACTGGTCACTTGTCACTGGTCAGTGGCCACTCGTCAATGGTCACTGGTCACTGGTCACTGGTCAATGGTCTCTGTCGCTGGTCACTGGTCACGATTCGCTGGTCCCTGGTCATTGGTCACTGGTCAATGGTCACTGTCGCTGGTCACTGGTCACTGGTCACTGGTCACTGGTCACTTGTCACTGGTCAGTGGCCACTCGTCGCTGTTCACTTGTCACTGGTCACTGGTCACTGGTCAATGGTCACTGGTCACTGGTTACTGGTCAATGGTCACTATCGCTGGTCAAAGGTCATTGTCGCTGGTCACTGGTCATTGGTCACTTGTCACTGGTCACTGGTCACTGGTCACTGGTCACTGGTCACAGGTCAATGGTCACTGGTCACTGGTCACTGGTCAATGGTCACTGTCGCTGGTCACTGGTCACTGGTCACTGGTCACTGGTCACTGGTCACTGGTCACTGGTCACTGGTCACTGGTCACTGGTCACTGGTAACTGGTCAATGGTCACTGTCGCTGTTCACTGGTCACCGGTCACTGGTCACTGGTCAATGGTAACTTGTCACTGGCCAGTGGTCAATGGTCACTGGTCACTGGTCACTGGTCACTGGTCACTGGTCACTGGTCACTGGTCACTGGTCAATGGTCTCTGTCGCTGGTCACTGGTCACGATTCGCTGGTCCCTGGTCACTGGTCACTGGTCAATGGTCACTGTCGCTGGTCACTGGTCACTGGTCACTGGTCACTGGACACTGGTCACTGGTCACTGGTCACTGGTCACTGGTCACTGGTCACTGGTCACTGGTCACAAGTCTCTGGTCACTTGTCACTGGTCACTGGTCACTGGTCACTCGTCACTGGTCACAGGTCAATGGTAACTTGTCACTGGGCAGTGGTCAATGGTCACTGGTCACTGGTCACTGGTCACAGGTCAATGGTCACTGGTCACTGGACACAGATCACTGGTCACTGGTCACTGGTCACTGGTCACTGGTCACTGGTCAATGGTCACTGGTCAGTGGCCACTCGTCGCTGGTCACTGGTCACTGGTCACTGGTCACAGGTCAATGGTCACTGGTCACAGGTCAATGGTCACTGGTCACTGGACACAGGTCGCTGGTCACTGGTCACTGGTCACTGGTCACTGGTCACTGGTCAATGGTCACTGGCCACTGGTCACTGGTCACTGGTCAATGGTCACTTTCGCTGGTCAATGGTCAGTGTCGCTGGTCACTGGTCACTGGTAACTGGTCAATGGTCACTGTAGCTGGTCACTGGTCACTGGTCACTGGTCACTGGTCAATGGTAACTTGTCACTGGGCAGTGGTCAATGGTCACTGGTCACTGGTCCCTATTCACTGGTCACTGTTCACAGGTCAATGGTCACTGGTCACTGGACACAGGTCACTGGTCACTGGTCACTGGTCACTGGTCACTGGTCACTGGTCACTGGTCACTGGTCAATGGTCTCTGTCGCTGGTCACTGGTCACGATTCGCTGGTCCCTGGTCACTGGTCACTGGTCAATGGTCACTGTCGCTGGTCACTGGTCACTGGTCACTGGTCACTGGACACTGGTCACTGGTCACTGGTCACTGGTCACTGGTCACTGGTCACTGGTCACTGGTCACAAGTCTCTGGTCACTTGTCACTGGTCACTGGTCACTCGTCACTGGTCACAGGTCAATGGTAACTTGTCACTGGGCAGTGGTCAATGGTCACTGGTCACTGGTCACTGGTCACAGGTCAGTGGTCACTGGTCACTGGACACAGATCACTGGTCACTGGTCACTGGTCACTGGTCACTGGTCACTGGTCAATGGTCACTGGTCAGTGGCCACTCGTCGCTGGTCACTTGTCACTGGTCACTGGTCACAGGTCAATGGTCACTGGTCACTGGACACTGGTCACTGGTCACTGGTCACTGATCACTGGTCACTGGTCACTGGTCACTGGTCACTGGTCACAGGTCAATGGTCACTGGTCACTGGTCACTGGTTACTGGTCAATGGTCACTATCGCTGGTCAATGGTCATTGTCGCTGGTCACTGGTCATTGGTCACATGTCACTGGTCACTGGTCACTGGTCACTGGTCACTGGTCACAGGTCAATGGTCACTGGTCACTTGTCACTGGTCAATGGTCACTGTCGCTGGTCACTGGTCACTGGTCACTGGTCACTGGTCACTGGTCACTGGTCACTGGTAACTGGTCAATGGTCACTGTCGCTGGTCACTGGTCACTGGTCACTGGTCACTGGTCAATGGTAACTTGTCACTGGCCAGTGGTCAATGGTCACTGGTCACTGGTCACTGGTCACTGGTCACTGGTCACAGGTCAATGGTCACTGGTCACTGGACACAGGTCACTGGTCACTGGTCACTGGTCACTGGTCACTGGTCACTGGTCAATGGTCACTGGCCACTGGTCACTGGTCACTGGTCACTGGTCACTGGTCACTGGTCAATGGTCACTGTCGCTGGTCACTGGTCACTGGTCAATGGTCACTGGCCACTGGTCACTGGTCACTGGTCACTGGTCACTGGTCACTGGTCACTGGTCACTGGTCGATGGTCACTGTCGCTGGTCACTGGTCACTGGTCACTGGTCACTGGTCAATGGTCACTGGTCACTGGTTACTGGTCAATGGTCACTAACGCTGGTCAATGGTCATTGTCGCTGGTCACTGGTCATTGGTCACTTGTCACTGGTCACTGGTCACTCGTCACTGGTCACTGGTCACTGGTCACAGGTCAATGGTCACTGGTCACTGGTCACTGGTCAATGGTCACTGTCGCTGGTCACTGGTCACTGGTCACTGGTCACTGGTCACTGGTCACTGGTCACTGGTCACTGGTCACTGGTAACTGGTCAATGGTCACTGTCGCTGGTCACTGGTCACTGGTCACTGGTCACTGGTCAATGGTAACTTGTCACTGGCCAGTGGTCAATGGTCACTGGTCACTGGTCACTGGTCACTGGTCACTGGTCACTGGTCACTGGTCACTGGTCAATGGTCTCTGTCGCTGGTCACTGGTCACGATTCGCTGGTCCCTGGTCACTGGTCACTGGTCAATGGTCACTGTCGCTGGTCACTGGTCACTGGTCACTGGTCACTGGACACTGGTCACTGGTCACTGGTCACTGGTCACTGGTCACTGGTCACTGGTCACAAGTCACTGGTCACTTGTCACTGGTCACTGGTCACTCGTCACTGGTCAATGGTCTCTGTCGCTGGTCACTGGTCACGATTCGCTGGTCCCTGGTCACTGGTCACTGGTCAATGGTCACTGTCGCTGGTCACTGGTCACTGGTCACTGGTCACTGGTCACTGGTCACTGGTCACTTGTCACTGGTCAGTGGTCACTGGTCACTGGTCACTGGTCACAAGTCACTAGTCACTGGTCACTGGTCACTGGTCACTGGTCACTGGTCACTGGTCACTGGTCACTGGTCACTGGTCACCGGTCAATGCTCACTGTCGCTGGTCACTGGTCACTGGTCACTGATCACTGGTCACTGGTCACTGGTCACTGGTCACTGGTCAATGGTCACTATCGCTGGTCAATGGTCACTGTCGCTGGTCACTGGTCACTGGTCACTTGTCACTGGTCACTGGTCACTGGTCACTGGTCACTGGTCACTGGTCTCTGGTCGATGGTCAATGGTCACTGTCGCTGGTCACTGGTCACTGGTCACTTGTCCCTGGGCAGTGGTCACTGGTCACTGGTCAATGGTCACTGTCGCTGCTCACTGGTCACTGGTCACTTGTCCCTGGGCAGTGGTCACTTGTCACTGGTCAATGGTCACTGTCGCTGGTCACTGGTCACTGGTCAATGGTCACTATCGCTGGTCAATGGTCACTGTCGCTGGTCACTGGTCACTGGTCACTGGTCAATGGTCACTTGTCCCTGGGCAGTGGTCACTGATCACTGGTCAATGGTCACTGTCGCTGGTCAATGGTCACAGTCGCTGGTCACTGGTCACTGGTCACTTGTCACTGGTCACTGGTCACTGGTCACTGGTCACTGGTCAATGGTCACTGGTCACTGGTCACAAGTCACTGGTCACTTGTCACTGGTCAGTGGCCACTCGTCAATGGTCACTGGTCACTGGTCACTGGTCAATGGTCTCTGTCGCTGGTCACTGGTCACGATTCGCTGGTCCCTGGTCATTGGTCACTGGTCAATGGTCACTGTCGCTGGTCACTGGTCACTGGTCACTGGTCACTGGTCACTTGTCACTGGTCAGTGGCCACTCGTCGCTGTTCACTTGTCACTGGTCACTGGTCACTGGCCAATGGTCACTGGTCACTGGTTACTGGTCAATGGTCACTATCGCTGGTCAAAGGTCATTGTCGCTGGTCACTGGTCATTGGTCACTTGTCACTGGTCACTGGTCACTGGTCACTGGTCACTGGTCACAGGTCAATGGTCACTGGTCACTGGTCACTGGTCAATGGTCACTGTCGCTGGTCACTGGTCACTGGTCACTGGTCACTGGTCACTGGTCACTGGTCACTGGTAACTGGTCAATGGTCACTGTCGCTGGTCACTGGTCACCGGTCACTGGTCACTGGTCAATGGTAACTTGTCACTGGCCAGTGGTCAATGGTCACTGGTCACTGGTCACTGGTCACTGGTCACTGGTCACTGGTCACAAGTCTCTGGTCACTTGTCACTGGTCACTGGTCACTGGTCACTCGTCACTGGTCACAGGTCAATGGTAACTTGTCACTGGGCAGTGGTCAATGGTCACTGGTCACTGGTCACTGGTCACAGGTCAATGGTCACTGGTCACTGGACACAGATCACTGGTCACTGGTCACTGGTCACTGGTCACTGGTCACTGGTCAATGGTCACTGGTCAGTGGCCACTCGTCGCTGGTCACTGGTCACTGGTCACTGGTCACAGGTCAATGGTCACTGGTCACAGGTCAATGGTCACTGGTCACTGGACACAGGTCGCTGGTCACTGGTCACTGGTCACTGGTCACTGGTCACTGGTCAATGGTCACTGGCCACTGGTCACTGGTCACTGGTCAATGGTCACTTTCGCTGGTCAATGGTCAGTGTCGCTGGTCACTGGTCACTGGTAACTGGTCAATGGTCACTGTAGCTGGTCACTGGTCACTGGTCACTGGTCACTGGTCAATGGTAACTTGTCACTGGGCAGTGGTCAATGGTCACTGGTCACTGGTCCCTATTCACTGGTCACTGTTCACAGGTCAATGGTCACTGGTCACTGGACACAGGTCACTGGTCACTGGTCACTGGTCACTGGTCACTGGTCACTGGTCACTGGTAACTGGTCAATGGTCACTGTCGCTGGTCACTGGTCACTGGTCACTGGTCACTGGTCAATGGTAACTTGTCACTGGGCAGTGGTCAATGGTCACTGGTCACTGGTCACTGGTCACTGGTCACTGGTCACAGGTCAATGGTCACTGGTCACAGGACACAGGTCACTGGTCACTGGTCACTGGTCACTGGTCACTGGTCAATGGTCACTCGTCACAGGTCAATGGTCACTGGTCACTGGTCACTGGTCAATGGTCACTGTCGCTGGTCACTGGTCACTGGTCAATGGTCACTATCGCTGGTCAATGGTCAATGGTCACTTTCGCTGGTCAATGGTCACTGTCGCTGGTAAATGGTCACTGTCGCTGGTCACTGGTCACTGGTCACTGGACACTGGTCACAGGTCAATGGTCACTGGTCACTGGACACTGGTCACTGGTCACTGGTCACTTGTCACTGGTCACTGATCACTGGTCACTGGTCACTGGTCACTGGTCACTGGTCACTGGTCACTGGTCAATGGTCACTGTCGCTGGTCACTGGTCACTGGTCACTGATCACTGGTCACTGGTCACTGGTAACTGGTCACTGGTCAATGGTCACTATCGCTGGTCAATGGTCACTGTCGCTGGTCACTGGTCACTGGTCACTTGTCACTGGTCACTGGTCACTGGTCATTGGTCACTGGTCACTGGTCAATGGTCACTGTCGCTGGTCACTGGTCACTGGTCACTTGTCCCTGGGCAGTGGTCACTGGTCACTGGTCACTGGTCACTGGTCACTGGTCAATGGTCACTGTCGCTGGTCACTGGTCACTGGTCACTTGTCCCTGGGCAGTGGTCACTTGTCACTGGTCAATGGTCACTATCGCTGGTCAATGGTCACTGTCGCTGGTCACTGGTCACTGGTCACTTGTCACTGGTCACTGGTCACTGGTCACTGGTCACTGGTCACTGGTCACTGGTCACAAGTCACTGGTCACTTGTCACTGGTCAGTGGCCACTCGTCAATGGTCACTGGTCACTGGTCACTGGTCAATGGTCTCTGTGGCTGGTCACTTGTCACGATTCGCTGGTCCCTGGTCACTGGTCACTGGTCAATGGTCACTGTCGCTGGTCACTGGTCACTGGTCACTGGTCACTGGTCACTGGTCACTGGTCACTGGTCACTGGTCACTGGTCACTGGTCACTGGTTACAAGTCACTGGTCACTTGTCACTGGTCACTGGTCACTCGTCACTGGTCACAGGTCAATGGTAACTTGTCACTGGGCAGTGGTCAATGGTCACTGGTCACTGGTCACTGGTCACAGGTCAATGGTCACTGGTCACTGGACACAGATCACTGGTCACTGGTCACTGGTCACTGGTCACTGGTCACTGGTCAATGGTCACTGGCCACTGGTCACTGGTCACTGGTCAGTGGCCACTGGTCGCTGGTCACTTGTCACTGGTCACTGGTCACTGGTCACTGGTCACTGGTCACTGGTCACTGGTCACTGGTCACTGGTCACTGGTCACTGGTCACTGGTCACTGGTCAATGGTCACTGTCGCTGGTCACTGGTCACTGGTCAATGGTCACTATCGCTGGTCAATGGTCACTGTCGCTGGTCACTGGTCACTGGTCACTGGTCAATGGTCACTTGTCCCTGGGCAGTGGTCACTGATCACTGGTCAATGGTCACTGTCGCTGGTCAATGGTCACAGTCGCTGGTCACTGGTCACTGGTCACTTGTCACTGGTCACTGGTCACTGGTCACTGGTCACTGGTCACTGGTCACTGGTCACTGGTCAATGGTCTCTGTGGCTGGTCACTTGTCACGATTCGCTGGTCCCTGGTCACTGGTCACTGGTCAATGGTCACTGTCGCTGGTCACTGGTCACTGGTCACAAGTCACTGGTCACTTGTCACTGGTCACTGGTCACTCGTCACTGGTCACAGGTCAATGGTAACTTGTCACTGGGCAGTGGTCAATGGTCACTGGTCACTGGTCACTGGTCACAGGTCAATGGTCACTGGTCACTGGACACAGATCACTGGTCACTGGTCACTGGTCACTGGTCACTGGTCACTGGTCAATGGTCACTGGCCACTGGTCACTGGTCACTGGTCAGTGGCCACTGGTCGCTGGTCACTTGTCACTGGTCACTGGTCACTGGTCACTGGTCACTGGTCACTGGTCACTGGTCACTGGTCACTGGTCACTGGTCACTGGTCACTGGTCACTGGTCAATGGTCACTGTCGCTGGTCACTGGTCACTGGTCAATGGTCACTATCGCTGGTCAATGGTCACTGTCGCTGGTCACTGGTCACTGGTCACTGGTCAATGGTCACTTGTCCCTGGGCAGTGGTCACTGATCACTGGTCAATGGTCACTGTCGCTGGTCAATGGTCACAGTCGCTGGTCACTGGTCACTGGTCACTTGTCACTGGTCACTGGTCACTGGTCACTGGTCACTGGTCAATGGTCACTGGTCACTGGTCACAAGTCACTGGTCACTTGTCACTGGTCAGTGGCCACTCGTCAATGGTCACTGGTCACTGGTCACTGGTCAATGGTCTCTGTCGCTGGTCACTGGTCACGATTCGCTGGTCCCTGGTCATTGGTCACTGGTCAATGGTCACTGTCGCTGGTCACTGGTCACTGGTCACTGGTCACTGGTCACTTGTCACTGGTCAGTGGCCACTCGTCGCTGTTCACTTGTCACTGGTCACTGGTCACTGGTCAATGGTCACTGGTCACTGGTTACTGGTCAATGGTCACTATCGCTGGTCAAAGGTCATTGTCGCTGGTCACTGGTCATTGGTCACTTGTCACTGGTCACTGGTCACTGGTCACTGGTCACTGGTCACAGGTCAATGGTCACTGGTCACTGGTCACTGGTCAATGGTCACTGTCGCTGGTCACTGGTCACTGGTCACTGGTCACTGGTCACTGGTCACTGGTCACTGGTCACTGGTCACTGGTCACTGGTCACTGGTAACTGGTCAATGGTCACTGTCGCTGGTCACTGGTCACCGGTCACTGGTCACTGGTCAATGGTAACTTGTCACTGGCCAGTGGTCAATGGTCACTGGTCACTGGTCACTGGTCACTGGTCACTGGTCACTGGTCACTGGTCACTGGTCAATGGTCTCTGTCGCTGGTCACTGGTCACGATTCGCTGGTCCCTGGTCACTGGTCACTGGTCAATGGTCACTGTCGCTGGTCACTGGTCACTGGTCACTGGTCACTGGACACTGGTCACTGGTCACTGGTCACTGGTCACTGGTCACTGGTCACTGGTCACTGGTCACTGGTCACAAGTCTCTGGTCACTTGTCACTGGTCACTGGTCACTGGTCACTCGTCACTGGTCACAGGTCAATGGTAACTTGTCACTGGGCAGTTGTCAATGGTCACTGGTCACTGGTCACTGGTCACAGGTCAATGGTCACTGGTCACTGGACACAGATCACTGGTCACTGGTCACTGGTCACTGGTCACTGGTTAATGGTCACTGGTCAGTGGCCACTCGTCGCTGGTCACTGGTCACTGGTCACTGGTCACAGGTCAATGGTCACTGGTCACAGGTCAATGGTCACTGGTCACTGGACACAGGTCGCTGGTCACTGGTCACTGGTCACTGGTCACTGGTCACTGGTCAATGGTCACTGGCCACTGGTCACTGGTCACTGGTCAATGGTCACTTTCGCTGGTCAATGGTCAGTGTCGCTGGTCACTGGTCACTGGTAACTGGTCAATGGTCACTGTAGCTGGTCACTGGTCACTGGTCACTGGTCACTGGTCAAAGGTAACTTGTCACTGGGCAGTGGTCAATGGTCACTGGTCACTGGTCCCTATTCACTGGTCACTGTTCACAGGTCAATGGTCACTGGTCACTGGACACAGGTCACTGGTCACTGGTCACTGGTCACTGGTCACTGGTCACTGGTCACTGGTCACTGGTAACTGGTCAATCGTCACTGTCGCTGGTCACTGGTCACTGGTCACTGGTCACTGGTCAATGGTAACTTGTCACTGGGCAGTGGTCAATGGTCACTGGTCACTGGTCACTGGTCACTGGTCACTGGTCACAGGTCAATGGTCACTGGTCACTGGACACAGGTCACTGGTCAATGGTCACTGGTCACAGGTCAATGGTCACTGGTCACTGGTCACTGGTCACTGGTCACTGGTCCCTGGTCACAGGTCAATGGTCACTGGTCACTGGTCACTGGTCAATGGTCACTTGTCACTGGTCAGTGGTCACTGGTCACTGGTCACTGGTCACAAGTCACTAGTCACTGGTCACTGGTCACTGGTCACTGGTCACTGGTCACTGGTCACTGGTCACTGGTCACTGGTCACCGGTCAATGCTCACTGTCGCTGGTCACTGGTCACTGGTCACTGATCACTGGTCACTGGTCACTGGTCACTGGTCACTGGTCAATGGTCACTATCGCTGGTCAATGGTCACTGTCGCTGGTCACTGGTCACTGGTCACTTGTCACTGGTCACTGGTCACTGGTCACTGGTCACTGGTCACTGGTCTCTGGTCGATGGTCAATGGTCACTGTCGCTGGTCACTGGTCACTGGTCACTTGTCCCTGGGCAGTGGTCACTGGTCACTGGTCAATGGTCACTGTCGCTGCTCACTGGTCACTGGTCACTTGTCCCTGGGCAGTGGTCACTTGTCACTGGTCAATGGTCACTGTCGCTGGTCACTGGTCACTGGTCAATGGTCACTATCGCTGGTCAATGGTCACTGTCGCTGGTCACTGGTCACTGGTCACTGGTCAATGGTCACTTGTCCCTGGGCAGTGGTCACTGATCACTGGTCAATGGTCACTGTCGCTGGTCAATGGTCACAGTCGCTGGTCACTGGTCACTGGTCACTTGTCACTGGTCACTGGTCACTGGTCACTGGTCACTGGTCAATGGTCACTGGTCACTGGTCACAAGTCACTGGTCACTTGTCACTGGTCAGTGGCCACTCGTCAATGGTCACTGGTCACTGGTCACTGGTCAATGGTCTCTGTCGCTGGTCACTGGTCACGATTCGCTGGTCCCTGGTCATTGGTCACTGGTCAATGGTCACTGTCGCTGGTCACTGGTCACTGGTCACTGGTCACTGGTCACTTGTCACTGGTCAGTGGCCACTCGTCGCTGTTCACTTGTCACTGGTCACTGGTCACTGGCCAATGGTCACTGGTCACTGGTTACTGGTCAATGGTCACTATCGCTGGTCAAAGGTCATTGTCGCTGGTCACTGGTCATTGGTCACTTGTCACTGGTCACTGGTCACTGGTCACTGGTCACTGGTCACAGGTCAATGGTCACTGGTCACTGGTCACTGGTCAATGGTCACTGTCGCTGGTCACTGGTCACTGGTCACTGGTCACTGGTCACTGGTCACTGGTCACTGGTAACTGGTCAATGGTCACTGTCGCTGGTCACTGGTCACCGGTCACTGGTCACTGGTCAATGGTAACTTGTCACTGGCCAGTGGTCAATGGTCACTGGTCACTGGTCACTGGTCACTGGTCACTGGTCACTGGTCACAAGTCTCTGGTCACTTGTCACTGGTCACTGGTCACTGGTCACTCGTCACTGGTCACAGGTCAATGGTAACTTGTCACTGGGCAGTGGTCAATGGTCACTGGTCACTGGTCACTGGTCACAGGTCAATGGTCACTGGTCACTGGACACAGATCACTGGTCACTGGTCACTGGTCACTGGTCACTGGTCACTGGTCAATGGTCACTGGTCAGTGGCCACTCGTCGCTGGTCACTGGTCACTGGTCACTGGTCACAGGTCAATGGTCACTGGTCACAGGTCAATGGTCACTGGTCACTGGACACAGGTCGCTGGTCACTGGTCACTGGTCACTGGTCACTGGTCACTGGTCAATGGTCACTGGCCACTGGTCACTGGTCACTGGTCAATGGTCACTTTCGCTGGTCAATGGTCAGTGTCGCTGGTCACTGGTCACTGGTAACTGGTCAATGGTCACTGTAGCTGGTCACTGGTCACTGGTCACTGGTCACTGGTCAATGGTAACTTGTCACTGGGCAGTGGTCAATGGTCACTGGTCACTGGTCCCTATTCACTGGTCACTGTTCACAGGTCAATGGTCACTGGTCACTGGACACAGGTCACTGGTCACTGGTCACTGGTCACTGGTCACTGGTCACTGGTCACTGGTAACTGGTCAATGGTCACTGTCGCTGGTCACTGGTCACTGGTCACTGGTCACTGGTCAATGGTAACTTGTCACTGGGCAGTGGTCAATGGTCACTGGTCACTGGTCACTGGTCACTGGTCACTGGTCACAGGTCAATGGTCACTGGTCACAGGACACAGGTCACTGGTCACTGGTCACTGGTCACTGGTCACTGGTCAATGGTCACTCGTCACAGGTCAATGGTCACTGGTCACTGGTCACTGGTCAATGGTCACTGTCGCTGGTCACTGGTCACTGGTCAATGGTCACTATCGCTGGTCAATGGTCAATGGTCACTTTCGCTGGTCAATGGTCACTGTCGCTGGTAAATGGTCACTGTCGCTGGTCACTGGTCACTGGTCACTGGACACTGGTCACAGGTCAATGGTCACTGGTCACTGGACACTGGTCACTGGTCACTGGTCACTTGTCACTGGTCACTGATCACTGGTCACTGGTCACTGGTCACTGGTCACTGGTCACTGGTCACTGGTCAATGGTCACTGTCGCTGGTCACTGGTCACTGGTCACTGATCACTGGTCACTGGTCACTGGTAACTGGTCACTGGTCAATGGTCACTATCGCTGGTCAATGGTCACTGTCGCTGGTCACTGGTCACTGGTCACTTGTCACTGGTCACTGGTCACTGGTCATTGGTCACTGGTCACTGGTCAATGGTCACTGTCGCTGGTCACTGGTCACTGGTCACTTGTCCCTGGGCAGTGGTCACTGGTCACTGGTCACTGGTCACTGGTCACTGGTCAATGGTCACTGTCGCTGGTCACTGGTCACTGGTCACTTGTCCCTGGGCAGTGGTCACTTGTCACTGGTCAATGGTCACTATCGCTGGTCAATGGTCACTGTCGCTGGTCACTGGTCACTGGTCACTTGTCACTGGTCACTGGTCACTGGTCACTGGTCACTGGTCACTGGTCACTGGTCACAAGTCACTGGTCACTTGTCACTGGTCAGTGGCCACTCGTCAATGGTCACTGGTCACTGGTCACTGGTCAATGGTCTCTGTGGCTGGTCACTTGTCACGATTCGCTGGTCCCTGGTCACTGGTCACTGGTCAATGGTCACTGTCGCTGGTCACTGGTCACTGGTCACTGGTCACTGGTCACTGGTCACTGGTCACTGGTCACTGGTCACTGGTCACTGGTCACTGGTTACAAGTCACTGGTCACTTGTCACTGGTCACTGGTCACTCGTCACTGGTCACAGGTCAATGGTAACTTGTCACTGGGCAGTGGTCAATGGTCACTGGTCACTGGTCACTGGTCACAGGTCAATGGTCACTGGTCACTGGACACAGATCACTGGTCACTGGTCACTGGTCACTGGTCACTGGTCACTGGTCAATGGTCACTGGCCACTGGTCACTGGTCACTGGTCAGTGGCCACTGGTCGCTGGTCACTTGTCACTGGTCACTGGTCACTGGTCACTGGTCACTGGTCACTGGTCACTGGTCACTGGTCACTGGTCACTGGTCACTGGTCACTGGTCACTGGTCAATGGTCACTGTCGCTGGTCACTGGTCACTGGTCAATGGTCACTATCGCTGGTCAATGGTCACTGTCGCTGGTCACTGGTCACTGGTCACTGGTCAATGGTCACTTGTCCCTGGGCAGTGGTCACTGATCACTGGTCAATGGTCACTGTCGCTGGTCAATGGTCACAGTCGCTGGTCACTGGTCACTGGTCACTTGTCACTGGTCACTGGTCACTGGTCACTGGTCACTGGTCACTGGTCACTGGTCACTGGTCAATGGTCTCTGTGGCTGGTCACTTGTCACGATTCGCTGGTCCCTGGTCACTGGTCACTGGTCAATGGTCACTGTCGCTGGTCACTGGTCACTGGTCACAAGTCACTGGTCACTTGTCACTGGTCACTGGTCACTCGTCACTGGTCACAGGTCAATGGTAACTTGTCACTGGGCAGTGGTCAATGGTCACTGGTCACTGGTCACTGGTCACAGGTCAATGGTCACTGGTCACTGGACACAGATCACTGGTCACTGGTCACTGGTCACTGGTCACTGGTCACTGGTCAATGGTCACTGGCCACTGGTCACTGGTCACTGGTCAGTGGCCACTGGTCGCTGGTCACTTGTCACTGGTCACTGGTCACTGGTCACTGGTCACTGGTCACTGGTCACTGGTCACTGGTCACTGGTCACTGGTCACTGGTCACTGGTCACTGGTCAATGGTCACTGTCGCTGGTCACTGGTCACTGGTCAATGGTCACTATCGCTGGTCAATGGTCACTGTCGCTGGTCACTGGTCACTGGTCACTGGTCAATGGTCACTTGTCCCTGGGCAGTGGTCACTGATCACTGGTCAATGGTCACTGTCGCTGGTCAATGGTCACAGTCGCTGGTCACTGGTCACTGGTCACTTGTCACTGGTCACTGGTCACTGGTCACTGGTCACTGGTCAATGGTCACTGGTCACTGGTCACAAGTCACTGGTCACTTGTCACTGGTCAGTGGCCACTCGTCAATGGTCACTGGTCACTGGTCACTGGTCAATGGTCTCTGTCGCTGGTCACTGGTCACGATTCGCTGGTCCCTGGTCATTGGTCACTGGTCAATGGTCACTGTCGCTGGTCACTGGTCACTGGTCACTGGTCACTGGTCACTTGTCACTGGTCAGTGGCCACTCGTCGCTGTTCACTTGTCACTGGTCACTGGTCACTGGTCAATGGTCACTGGTCACTGGTTACTGGTCAATGGTCACTATCGCTGGTCAAAGGTCATTGTCGCTGGTCACTGGTCATTGGTCACTTGTCACTGGTCACTGGTCACTGGTCACTGGTCACTGGTCACAGGTCAATGGTCACTGGTCACTGGTCACTGGTCAATGGTCACTGTCGCTGGTCACTGGTCACTGGTCACTGGTCACTGGTCACTGGTCACTGGTCACTGGTCACTGGTCACTGGTCACTGGTCACTGGTCACTGGTCACTGGTAACTGGTCAATGGTCACTGTCGCTGGTCACTGGTCACCGGTCACTGGTCACTGGTCAATGGTAACTTGTCACTGGCCAGTGGTCAATGGTCACTGGTCACTGGTCACTGGTCACTGGTCACTGGTCACTGGTCACTGGTCACTGGTCAATGGTCTCTGTCGCTGGTCACTGGTCACGATTCGCTGGTCCCTGGTCACTGGTCACTGGTCAATGGTCACTGTCGCTGGTCACTGGTCACTGGTCACTGGTCACTGGACACTGGTCACTGGTCACTGGTCACTGGTCACTGGTCACTGGTCACTGGTCACTGGTCACTGGTCACAAGTCTCTGGTCACTTGTCACTGGTCACTGGTCACTGGTCACTCGTCACTGGTCACAGGTCAATGGTAACTTGTCACTGGGCAGTTGTCAATGGTCACTGGTCACTGGTCACTGGTCACAGGTCAATGGTCACTGGTCACTGGACACAGATCACTGGTCACTGGTCACTGGTCACTGGTCACTGGTTAATGGTCACTGGTCAGTGGCCACTCGTCGCTGGTCACTGGTCACTGGTCACTGGTCACAGGTCAATGGTCACTGGTCACAGGTCAATGGTCACTGGTCACTGGACACAGGTCGCTGGTCACTGGTCACTGGTCACTGGTCACTGGTCACTGGTCAATGGTCACTGGCCACTGGTCACTGGTCACTGGTCAATGGTCACTTTCGCTGGTCAATGGTCAGTGTCGCTGGTCACTGGTCACTGGTAACTGGTCAATGGTCACTGTAGCTGGTCACTGGTCACTGGTCACTGGTCACTGGTCAAAGGTAACTTGTCACTGGGCAGTGGTCAATGGTCACTGGTCACTGGTCCCTATTCACTGGTCACTGTTCACAGGTCAATGGTCACTGGTCACTGGACACAGGTCACTGGTCACTGGTCACTGGTCACTGGTCACTGGTCACTGGTCACTGGTCACTGGTCACTGGTAACTGGTCAATCGTCACTGTCGCTGGTCACTGGTCACTGGTCACTGGTCACTGGTCAATGGTAACTTGTCACTGGGCAGTGGTCAATGGTCACTGGTCACTGGTCACTGGTCACTGGTCACTGGTCACAGGTCAATGGTCACTGGTCACTGGACACAGGTCACTGGTCAATGGTCACTGGTCACAGGTCAATGGTCACTGGTCACTGGTCACTGGTCACTGGTCACTGGTCCCTGGTCACAGGTCAATGGTCACTGGTCACTGGTCACTGGTCAATGGTCACTGTCGCTGGTCACTGGTCACTGGTCACTGGTCACTGGTCACTGGTCACTGGTCACTGGTAACTTGTCAATGGTCACTGTCGCTGGTCACTGGTCACTGATCACTGGTCACTGGTCAATGGTAACTTGTCACTGGGCAGTGGTCAATGGTCACTGGTCACTGGTCACTGGTCACTGGTCACTGGTCACTGGTCACAGGTCAATGGTCACTGGTCACTGGACACAGGTCACTGGTCACTGGTCACTGGTCACTGGTCACTGGTCACTGGTCAATGGTCACTGGCCACTGGTCACTGGTCACTGGTCAATGGTCACTTTAGCTGGTCAATGGTCACTGTCGCTGGTAAATGGTCACTGTCGCTGGTCACTGGTCACTGGTCACTAGTCACTGGTCACTGGTCACAGGTCAATGGTCACTGGTCACTGGACACTGGTCACTGGTCACTGGTCACTTGTCACTTGACAATGATCACTGGTCACTGGTCACTGCTCACTGGGCACTGGTCACTTGTCAATGGTCACTGTCGCTGGTCACTGGTCACTGGTCACTTGTCACTGGTCACTGGTCACTGGTCACTGGTCACTGGTCACTGGTCACTGGTCACTGGTCACTGGTCACTGGTCACTGGTCACTGGTCACTGGTCACTGGTCACTGGTCAATGGTCACTGTCGCTGGTCACTGGTCACTGGTCACTTGTCCCTGGGCAGTGGTCACTGGTCACTGGTCACTGGTCACTGGTCACTGGTCAATGGTCACTGTCGCTGGTCACTGGTCACTGGTCACTTGTCCCTGGGCAGTGGTCACTTGTCACTGGTCAATGGTCACTATCGCTGGTCAATGGTCACTGTCGCTGGTCACTGGTCACTGGTCACTTGTCACTGGTCACTGGTCACTGGTCACTGGTCACTGGTCACTGGTCACTGGTCACAAGTCACTGGTCACTTGTCACTGGTCAGTGGCCACTCGTCAATGGTCACTGGTCACTGGTCACTGGTCAATGGTCTCTGTGGCTGGTCACTTGTCACGATTCGCTGGTCCCTGGTCACTGGTCACTGGTCAATGGTCACTGTCGCTGGTCACTGTTCACTGGTCACTGGTCACTGGTCACTGGTCACTGGTCACTGGTCACTGGTCACTGGTCACTGGTCACAAGTCACTGGTCACTTGTCACTGGTCACTGGTCACTCGTCACTGGTCACAGGTCAATGGTAACTTGTCACTGGGCAGTGGTCAATGGTCACTGGTCACTGGTCACTGGTCACAGGTCAATGGTCACTGGTCACTGGACACAGATCACTGGTCACTGGTCACTGGTCACTGGTCACTGGTCACTGGTCAATGGTCACTGGCCACTGGTCACTGGTCACTGGTCAGTGGCCACTGGTCGCTGGTCACTTGTCACTGGTCACTGGTCACTGGTCACTGGTCACTGGTCACTGGTCACTGGTCACTGGTCACTGGTCACTGGTCACTGGTCACTGGTCAATGGTCACTGTCGCTGGTCACTGGTCACTGGTCAATGGTCACTATCGCTGGTCAATGGTCACTGTCGCTGGTCACTGGTCACTGGTCACTGGTCAATGGTCACTTGTCCCTGGGCAGTGGTCACTGATCACTGGTCAATGGTCACTGTCGCTGGTCAATGGTCACAGTCGCTGGTCACTGGTCACTGGTCACTTGTCACTGGTCACTGGTCACTGGTCACTGGTCACTGGTCAATGGTCACTGGTCACTGGTCACAAGTCACTGGTCACTTGTCACTGGTCAGTGGCCACTCGTCAATGGTCACTGGTCACTGGTCACTGGTCAATGGTCTCTGTCGCTGGTCACTGGTCACGATTCGCTGGTCCCAGGTCATTGGTCACTGGTCAATGGTCACTGTCGCTGGTCACTGGTCACTGGTCACTGGTCACTGGTCACTGGTCACTTGTCACTGGTCAGTGGCCACTCGTCGCTGTTCACTTGTCACTGGTCACTGGTCACTGGTCAATGGTCACTGGTCACTGGTTACTGGTCAATGGTCACTATCGCTGGTCAAAGGTCATTGTCGCTGGTCACTGGTCATTGGTCACTTGTCACTGGTCACTGGTCACTGGTCACTGGTCACTGGTCACAGGTCAATGGTCACTGGTCACTGGTCACTGGTCAATGGTCACTGTCGCTGGTCACTGGTCACTGGTCACTGGTCACTGGTCACTGGTCACTGGTCACTGGTAACTGGTCAATGGTCACTGTCGCTGGTCACTGGTCACCGGTCACTGGTCACTGGTCAATGGTAACTTGTCACTGGCCAGTGGTCAATGGTCACTGGTCACTGGTCACTGGTCACTGGTCACTGGTCACTGGTCACTGGTCACTGGTCAATGGCCTCTGTCGCTGGTCACTGGTCACGATTTGCTGGTCCCTGGTCACTGGTCACTGGTCAATGGTCACTGTCGCTGGTCACTGGTCACTGGTCACTGGTCACTGGACACTGGTCACTGGTCACTGGTCACTGGTCACTGGTCACTGGTCACAGGTCAATGGTCACTGGTCACAGGTCAATGGTCACTGGTCACTGGACACAGGTCGCTGGTCACTGGTCACTGGTCACTGGTCACTGGTCACTGGTCAATGGTCACTGGCCACTGGTCACTGGTCACTGGTCAATGGTCACTTTCGCTGTATAATGGTCAGTGTCGCTGGTCACTGGTCACTGGTAACTGGTCAATGGTCACTGTAGCTGGTCACTGGTCACTGGTCACTGGTCACTGGTCAATGGTAACTTGTCACTGGGCAGTGGTCAATGGTCACTGGTCACTGGTCCCTATTCACTGGTCACTGTTCACAGGTCAATGGTCACTGGTCACTGGACACAGGTCACTGGTCACTGGTCACTGGTCACTGGTCACTGGTCACTGGTCACTGGTCACTGGTAACTGGTCAATGGTCACTGTCGCTGGTCACTGGTCACTGGTCACTGGTCACTGGTCAATGGTAACTTGTCACTGGGCAGTGGTCAATGGTCACTGGTCACTGGTCACTGGTCACTGGTCACTGGTCACAGGTCAATGGTCACTGGTCACTGGACACAGGTCACTGGTCACTGGTCACTGGTCACTGGTCACTGGTCAATGGTCACTGGTCACAGGTCAATGGTCACTGGTCACTGGTCACTGGTCAATAGTCACTGTCGCTGGTCACTGGTCACTGGTCAATGGTCACTATCGCTGGTCAATGGTCAATGGTCACTTTCGCTGGTCAATGGTCACTGTCGCTGGTAAATGGTCACTGTCGCTGGTCACTGGTCACTGGTCACTGGACACTGGTCACAGGTCAATGGTCACTGGTCACTGGACACTGGTCAATGGTCACTGTCGCTGGTCACTGGTCACTGGTCACTGGTCACTGGTCACTGGTCACTTGTCACTGGTCAGTGGCCACTCGTCGCTGGTCACTTGTCACTGGTCACTGGTCACAGGTCAATGGTCACTGGTCACTGGTCACTTGTCCCTGGGCAGTGGTCACTTGTCACTGGTCAATGGTCACTATCGCTGGTCAAAGGTCACTGACGCTGGTCACTGGTCACTGGTCACTTGTCACTGGTCACTGGTCACTGGTCACTGGTCACTGGTCACTGGTCACTGGTCACAAGTCACTGGTCACTTGTCATTGGTCACTGGTCACTCGTCACTGGTCACAGGTCAATGGTAACTTGTCACTGGGCAGTGGTCAATGGTCACTGGTCACTGGTCACTGGTCACAGGTCAATGGTCACTGGTCACTGGACACAGATCACTGGTCACTGGTCACTGGTCACTGGTCACTGGTCACTGGTCAATGGTCACTGGCCACTGGTCACTGGTCACTGGTCAGTGGCCACTGGTCGCTGGTCACTTGTCACTGGTCACTGGTCACTGGTCACTGGTCACTGGTCAATGGTCACTATCGCTGGTCAATGGTCACTGTCGCTGGTCACTGGTCACTGGTCACTTGTCACTGGTCACTGGTCACTGGTCACTGGTCACTGGTCACTGGTCACTGGTCACTGGTCACTGGTCACTGGTCAATGGTCACTGTCGCTGGTCACTGGTCACTGGTCAATGGTCACTATCGCTGGTCAATGGTCACAGTCGCTGGTCACTGGTCACTGGTCACTTGTCAATGGTCACTGTCGCTGGTCACTGGTCACTGGTCACTGGTCACTGGTCACTGGTCACTGGTCAATAGTCACTATCGCTGGTCAATGGTCACTGTCGCTGGTCACTGGTCACTGGTCACTTGTCACTGGTCACTGGTCACTGGTCACTGGTCACTGGTCACTGGTCACTGGTCACTGGTCACTGGTCACTGGTCACTGGTCAATGGTCACTGTCGCTGGTCACTGGTCACTGGTCACTGATCACTGATCACTGGTCACTGGTCACTGGTCACTGGTCACTGGTCACTGGTCAATGGTCACTATCGCTGGTCAATGGTCACTGTCGCTGGTCACTGGTCACTGGTCACAGTCGCTGGTCACTGGTCACTGGTCTCTAGTCACTGGTCACTGGTCACTGGTCGCTGGTCACTGGTCACTTGTCACTGGTCAGTGGCCACTGGTCGCTGGTCACTTGTCACTGGTCACTGGTCACTGGTCACTGGTCACTGGTCACTGGTCACTGGTCAATGGTCACTGGTCAGTGGCCACTCGTCGCTGGTCACTGGTCACTGGTCACTGGTCACAGGTCAATGGTCACTGGTCACAGGTCAATGGTCACTGGTCACTGGACACAGGTCGCTGGTCACTGGTCACTGGTCACTGGTCACTGGTCACTGGTCAATGGTCACTGGCCACTGGTCACTGGTCACTGGTCAATGGTCACTTTCGCTGGTCAATGGTCAGTGTCGCTGGTCACTGGTCACTGGTAACTGGTCAATGGTCACTGTAGCTGGTCACTGGTCACTGGTCACTGGTCACTGGTCAATGGTAACTTGTCACTGGGCAGTGGTCAATGGTCACTGGTCACTGGTCCCTATTCACTGGTCACTGTTCACAGGTCAATGGTCACTGGTCACTGGACACAGGTCACTGGTCACTGGTCACTGGTCACTGGTCACTGGTCACTGGTCACTGGTCACTGGTAACTGGTCAATGGTCACTGTCGCTGGTCACTGGTCACTGGTCACTGGTCACTGGTCAATGGTAACTTGTCACTGGGCAGTGGTCAATGGTCACTGGTCACTGGTCACTGGTCACTGGTCACTGGTCACAGGTCAATGGTCACTGGTCACTGGACACAGGTCACTGGTCACTGGTCACTGGTCACTGGTCACTGGTCAATGGTCACTGGTCACAGGTCAATGGTCACTGGTCACTGGTCACTGGTCAATAGTCACTGTCGCTGGTCACTGGTCACTGGTCAATGGTCACTATCGCTGGTCAATGGTCAATGGTCACTTTCGCTGGTCAATGGTCACTGTCGCTGGTAAATGGTCACTGTCGCTGGTCACTGGTCACTGGTCACTGGACACTGGTCACAGGTCAATGGTCACTGGTCACTGGACACTGGTCAATGGTCACTGTCGCTGGTCACTGGTCACTGGTCACTGGTCACTGGTCACTGGTCACTTGTCACTGGTCAGTGGCCACTCGTCGCTGGTCACTTGTCACTGGTCACTGGTCACAGGTCAATGGTCACTGGTCACTGGTCACTTGTCCCTGGGCAGTGGTCACTTGTCACTGGTCAATGGTCACTATCGCTGGTCAAAGGTCACTGACGCTGGTCACTGGTCACTGGTCACTTGTCACTGGTCACTGGTCACTGGTCACTGGTCACTGGTCACTGGTCACTGGTCACAAGTCACTGGTCACTTGTCATTGGTCACTGGTCACTCGTCACTGGTCACAGGTCAATGGTAACTTGTCACTGGGCAGTGGTCAATGGTCACTGGTCACTGGTCACTGGTCACAGGTCAATGGTCACTGGTCACTGGACACAGATCACTGGTCACTGGTCACTGGTCACTGGTCACTGGTCACTGGTCAATGGTCACTGGCCACTGGTCACTGGTCACTGGTCAGTGGCCACTGGTCGCTGGTCACTTGTCACTGGTCACTGGTCACTGGTCACTGGTCACTGGTCAATGGTCACTATCGCTGGTCAATGGTCACTGTCGCTGGTCACTGGTCACTGGTCACTTGTCACTGGTCACTGGTCACTGGTCACTGGTCACTGGTCACTGGTCACTGGTCACTGGTCACTGGTCACTGGTCACTGGTCAATGGTCACTGTCGCTGGTCACTGGTCACTGGTCAATGGTCACTATCGCTGGTCAATGGTCACAGTCGCTGGTCACTGGTCACTGGTCACTTGTCAATGGTCACTGTCGCTGGTCACTGGTCACTGGTCACTGGTCACTGGTCACTGGTCACTGGTCAATAGTCACTATCGCTGGTCAATGGTCACTGTCGCTGGTCACTGGTCACTGGTCACTTGTCACTGGTCACTGGTCACTGGTCACTGGTCACTGGTCACTGGTCACTGGTCACTGGTCACTGGTCACTGGTCACTGGTCAATGGTCACTGTCGCTGGTCACTGGTCACTGGTCACTGATCACTGATCACTGGTCACTGGTCACTGGTCACTGGTCACTGGTCACTGGTCAATGGTCACTATCGCTGGTCAATGGTCACTGTCGCTGGTCACTGGTCACTGGTCACAGTCGCTGGTCACTGGTCACTGGTCTCTAGTCACTGGTCACTGGTCACTGGTCGCTGGTCACTGGTCACTTGTCACTGGTCAGTGGCCACTGGTCGCTGGTCACTTGTCACTGGTCACTGGTCACTGGTCACTGGTCACAAGTCACTGGTCACTGGTCACTGGTCACTGGTCACTGGTCACTGGTCACTGGTCACTGGTCACTGGTCACTGGTCACTGGTCACTGGTCACTGGTCAATGGTCACTGTCGCTGGTCACTGGTCACTGGTCACTGACCACTGGTCACTGGTCACTGGTCACTGGTCACTGGTCAATGGTCACTGGCCACTGGTCACTGGTCACTGGTCAATGGTCACTGTCGCTGGTCACTGGTCACAGGTCAATGGTCACTGGCCACTGGTCACTGGTCACTGGTCAATGGTCACTTTCGCTGGTCAATGGTCACTATCGGTGGTCAATGGTCATTGTCGCTGGTCACTGGTCATTGGTCACTTGTCACTGGTCACTGGTCACTGGTCACTGGTCACTGGTCACTGGTCACTGGTCACTGGTCACTGGTCACTGGTCAATGGTCACTGTCGCTGGTCACTGGTCACTGGTCACTGACCACTGGTCACTGGTCACTGGTCACTGGTCACTGGTCAATGGTCACTGGCCACTGGTCACTGGTCACTGGTCAATGGTCACTGTCGCTGGTCACTGGTCACAGGTCAATGGTCACTGGCCACTGGTCACTGGTCACTGGTCAATGGTCACTTTCGCTGGTCAATGGTCACTATCGGTGGTCAATGGTCATTGTCGCTGGTCACTGGTCATTGGTCACTTGTCACTGGTCACTGGTCACTGGTCACTGGTCACTGGTCACAGGTCAATGGTCACTGGTCACTGGTCACTGGTCAATGGTCACTGTCGCTGGTCACTGGTCACTGGTCACTGGTCACTGGTCACTGGTCACTTTTCACTGGTAACTGGTCAATGGTCACTGTCGCTGTTCACTGGTCACTGGTCACTGGTCACTGGTCACTGGTTGTCACGTCCCGCGACGTGGAGTCTACTATTATCTAACCCTTTAAATCGAATATATTTACTATTTCGTACTTTGGTGTATTGTAATCACCTAGTATACAAGTGTTGCCGATAAGGCATTGTAATCCGTAATCTACAAGAAGAAATCAAGTCAAGAATCAACGGACGGCAACAGTGAGCAGGAGGACCAGCATGAAGGAGGTAGCCGCACAGCTACTAGCCGCACACCAGCTAGCCAGTCGTGCGCACACAAAGGGGACCAGTGGACGCCAGCTGATGGGTCAGAGGCCCCTTCCGCCAGCGGAGTCGACACCTTCGCGAAGCTGCGCTCCTGATCATCGCCACAAATTTGCCCTCCCTATTATATCCCGTAAATCGAGCTCCAATACGGAACCGATGTATTTTAACTTCAATCCCTAGTATGTGGGCTGTACGAAACCAATCGTACAGAGCACATCGAAAACCCAGTAGCGTAAACTTCTAAAAAGGAATTAAAATAAGAATTTAACTATCGACGCTACTGAGGGTTTCGTATAACTGCAGAAATACGTCTTAAGTAAAGCAGAAGACCCCGAAATAGGCGCGCAATAGCTCAAATTCTGCAGTAAACAAAACTCTCGGATAGCCCGCTGGAAAGAATTCTTCAGGTGGATCCCACGGCAGATGATTGGGCGATTTCATCTCCCACCGTCTTAATTGTCATGTGACAAACCTGGAGAAGGAGTGACCAATTGCCCTATAAAAAGGGATCGGACCACCCGCGGATGATTACCATGTTATAAAAGTTATCATGTTCAGTTATTATATTAATTCCTCATCAATCACACGTTAAAGACTACAAGAATCTTTTGAATCGAGAAAAAACAAAACAGTAATAAAAGTTGAAGTGTAGACATCGTAACGGACAAATGCCAAGGAATCATCGTGCGGGGCGACGAGTGCAGCTACGAAAACTGAATTGTTATTATCGTGAAGCGCCGGCGACCGGCGACGAGCTTCTTGGTATCGCTACACCTCCGATCGTCAGGCAAGAGATCGAACCCCCTGCATTTGGGCGAACCCTGGTTGTTGGCGAGTGGACCACCCCGAAGCCCGACCAGGCCCAGGAGATATCAGGGGTTTCATCAGGTCCCATCTCGTGGAAGTTAATCCAAATCTCACAATAAGAAAGGTAGGGTACTTCACAGAATAATAATATTGAATATCTAAAACCGTTGTCTCAACTATCCCAGAGCGTAAATCCCTGGATTAGCTCAAAAGCGGTTAAATACGAGAACTCCCGAAAATCGCGCCCAAATAGAAAGTAGGGACGTAACATTAGGAGTTATTTTATTGGTGGCAGCGGTGGGATAATCCGCAATAGTTGAGAAATCAAATCAGTAAAATCAAGCGCGTAAAATCAAGAATCATGTCGGATCACGGTGAAAAGGACGAAGAGGAATTGCGAAAGCAAACAGAGATAATCCGACAGGCAAAGACAGCGTTAGAATCAAAGGGTGAATTGACCCCTTCCGAAACTTTATCTCAACTCCTCACAATATTAACGTTGTGGGATGAAAAATTCGAGCATTTAGAGTCAGTAACAGCAAGAGTAAAAAGATTAGAGAGGGAGCGTGCCGAAGACGTTCACAGTATCAAATCTGAGATAATTACCCCAAATCCGGTCGAAAAACGTCCAGTAACGCGTGAACTAGAAATTCGCGACTTTAAATCTAAACAAGATCCGATGGACGGAAAAATTCCAATCAAACTCGCGTTAGAGGCAGTTCCTTTCTTCGATGGCTATCGACCATCTGTTTTTCAATTTTTAAAGGCATGTGAACGGGCAAAATCAATGTTAGCCCCTCAGCAAGAAATGCAATTAACAAAATTATTAATGAATAAATTACGCGGACATGCTTTAATTGCGATAGGCGATTCTGATCTAATCACTCTAGACGAGTTCGGAAATAAATTGAAACAGTACTTCGCGCCGTGTAAAAATGTGAATCAATATAAAGGCGAATTGGGGTATACATTTAAAAAACCAGGAGAAAATATTCTCGATTACATAACTCGCGTTCAAAATTTGCGCTTAGCTATAATAGACGGGGAAAAACGAAATTATGGAGAAATATCCGCTACACTGCAGGAAAATATCAATGCGGACACACTGGAAGCTTTTATTAAAGGATTACCTCGTGAAATTTCTTTACGCTTGAGACAAGAACGTCAAGGACTAGGGCTGGATGAAATCTATGCTCTAGCCGTAAAAATTGACAAAGAAGTCAAACTAGAAGACGAGAGAATGAAGACAAGTTCATATACTCGTCAGCAACCTGTGTCCCGTGATCAAAGAGCGAATCCATCGGTACCCCAAAATAAACCAAATTCTGGACCGCCTAAATACGAAGGAGCCATACCGAAATGGCAAAATAACCAGCCGCGAAATAGCGGATGGCAAAACAATCAGCCGCGAAATAACGCGTGGCAACCAAATTCATTACAAAACAGCGGAGCTGCAACATCATCACCGAATCAATTAGAAATTTCTTGCAATTATTGTAAGAAATCGGGACATCTGATTAAGGATTGTTTCAAGTTCAAGGCCAAAGTAGAATCAGGAGAAATAGTCCCATACTCAAGAATGAATCAGGGAAACGAGCAGGGCCACCCGGAAACGTCTGGCGCAATCCGGAGTGGGAACCCTCCACAGCGTCAGAAAATAATGAAAATAGGAGTCCCAAAAACGGAAGAAGCAAAACCATCAGGAAAATCAACGCCCTGGAAACCGACGTTGGAAATCGAAGGAAAAAAGTCAGTGAAGGAACAACAAACGAAGAAGAAATCAATGGAGGAAGAAGACGAACAAATAAACGAACAGTAACTGTTCCTATTAATACCGTACGAAATATTCCAACAATACTAATAACATCTCCAAATCTGGAAGGGAAGGCACGATTAATGGTTGATTCGGGATCCGATGTCAACCTCATCAAGAAATCAATGGTAACAGCATCGACAATCGTCAACACTCAAGAAATCATATATATCCGTGGAATAATCGATTCGAATCAAGCTACCTTAGGGACTGCATCAATAATGATTGCGAATCATCCAGTGAATTTCCACGTGGTAAACGACGCACTGTTTGACGATGAAGACGGAATCTTAGGATCCGAATTTCTGTTACATCAAGAAGCCAGCATCGATTATGCAAAAAGGCAAATCAAGTGGGGAAATAACTATATTCCCTTTAATACATACGAGGAGATATTCGTGCCAAAAAGAAGTTCAGTCCCTTTCCATATTAATATTGCAAATCCAGAACTGCGTGAAGGATACGTAGGAAAATTGCACGTCAAAGAAGGAATCTATTTGGGAAATGCCTTAGTAACAAATCGAGAGGGAAAAGCCCATATGAGAATAATAAATAGTACGGACGAGGATTGTAATGTTGTAGTACCTACAATCGAAATACTTCCATTTGAAGAACGTTCCTATAAACGCTGTAACTTGACGAAAATATCGAAAGAAAATCGATTCGAAGAAATCTTGAAACTACTCAGGTTGGATCACTTAAACAAGGAAGAAAAAGAAAATGTGATACAACTAATAAAGGAAAACGAAGATCGTTTTCATCTGGCAGGAGAAATTTTGGAAGGAACAGATAGCATACAACACAGAATTCATACTACAGATGATATACCGATAAATACTCGGCAATATCGATATCCACCAGTTCATAAGGATGAAATAAATCAACAAATAAATGAATTATTGGAAACTGGTGTGATAGAATCATCTTCATCTCCGTATAGTTCTCCCATATGGATCGTTCCTAAAAAACCAGATTCAACAGGGAAAAAACGATGGAGAGTAGTAATCGATTATCGTAAATTAAACGAAAAAACGATAGGTGACGCTTATCCTCTACCAAATATTACAGAAATATTGGATCAATTAGGAAGCGCAAAATATTTCTCTACATTCGACTTAGCATCAGGGTTTCATCAGATTAAGATGGCACCAGACGACGCACACAAGACAGCATTTTCTACACCATATGGACATTATCAGTTTACAAGAATGCCCTTTGGATTAAAAAATGCTCCTGCAACATTTCAACGCCTTATGAATAGCGTTCTATCAGGACTTCAAGGAACCGAACTTTTTGTTTATCTGGATGACATAGTAATATATTCCCGTTCTCTTCGTGAACACGAAATAAAATTTACAAGATTAATGAAAAGACTACGGGAAGCAAAACTAATGCTTCAACCAGACAAATGCGAATTTTTACGACATGAAGTGATCTATTTAGGACACATAATTGACGAACATGGAGTAAAACCGGATCCAAAAAAGATTGAAGCAGTAGAAAATTTTCCTAGACCCAAAACCCCTAAGAACATTAAACAATTCTTGGGATTAATTGGATACTATAGACGATTTATACCTGAATTTTCAAGAAAATCGAAACCATTAACAAATCTATTAAAAAAGACAAAGAAATTTATTTGGGACAAAGAAGAAGAAGAAGCATTTCAAATATTAAAGAAAGCTCTAATATCTAAGCCAATACTTCAATACCCAGATTTCTCGCACCCGTTCAAAGTAACGACGGATGCTTCGGGTTACGCTATAGGAGGAGTGCTTAGTCAGGAATTTACCGGCGACGATCTTCCTATTGCTTATGCGTCCCGCTTATTAAATACAGCAGAACAAAATTATTCTACAATTGAAAAAGAATGTTTAGCAATTATTTATTGCGTAACACATTTTAGACCCTATTTATATGGTCGTAAATTTAAAATAGAAACAGACCACAAACCTCTAGTATGGATGAATTCAATAAAAGATCCAAATTCTCGAATTTGGAAATGGAAACTTAAATTATCCGATTACGAATTCGAAATAAATTATAAAAAAGGGGAAAGTAACCTCAACGCTGATGCGTTATCCCGCAATCCACCAGAAGTATGCCTACCGATAAGAGCAAGAGAGGAAGAGGATCCTCCAGAAGGCGAACCGCCTCAAAAGAAAAATTTACGGTCAACTTCACCGGAAGATTTCAAAGGAGCAATGACGAGAAGTAGACATTTAGCCTTCCCAAATAGGGAACTCAAATATTTAGAATTTCCAAAAAGGAGACGTAAACGCATACCAATACCAGAAGAATCAGAAGATGTAGATATGGAACAAAATACATTATCGTCAGAAACACCTCAAAATTTAGAACAAAAACGGAAAAGAACTCTATCAAGCGATTCATCAATTGCTGGTCCTTCACCAAAAAGGAAAATCCAAGAAGAACCAATTGACATCGCAGGAACATCACAAGAAGAAGAAGAATCAATTGAAACTACCGAAACACTACAAGAAGAACAATCAATCGAAACTACTGGAACACTACAAGAAGAAGAATCAATGGAAACCACAGAAACACCGCAAGACGAAGAATCCATGGAAATAATAGATATATCTCCATCACCGCCTCAATTATCACCAAGAACAACTACAAGTAGAAGCGAGGATACAATTCCTCATCAAAACCAATTGGTGATAAGAGAATCTAGAGATTCTCTTGCAAAAATAAAAGATAATAGAGTCATTTTCATCGGATTGGATGGAAGTCCAATCGATAGAGGTGCTAAAGAACTAGAAACAGAAAATCTACTACCAAATCATGTAGATCTTACCCTAGAAAGGGCCCGACCAGTACCAGATGGAGTAAGATATATAATAAGTTTACCAATCAAAGAAAATCCAAGAACTATTATACGACCTGATAACATTTTAAATGGTCTCATGTCATTATGGGACGTAGTCACGGAATTCGACCTGAAATCGTTCTCCATAAGTAGAACCCATAATATAGAAGACATACCATGGAAATATATCATAAATAGATTAAAGCACATCTTCGAAAACCTACCGATTACAATCACCATTTGCACTGGTGAAGTGGTAACACCACCTGAAAATCTGAGAGAACATATAATAAAAGAAAAACATACGTCGTCCAGTGGAGGACACAAAGGAGTTACGAAAACCTACCACAGGATACGACAAAATTACTATTGGGAAAATATGAAGAAGGAAATTCAAAAATTCATCAGAGAATGCCAAGACTGTCAAATGAAAAAGTTAACAAGAATAAAAATAAAACAACCAATGGTCTTGACAGATACTCCAGGTAAAGCGTTCGACAAAATCAGCATGGACATCGTAGGACCATTGCCAAAAACCAGAAAAGGAAGAACACACATACTAACGATACAAGATTTATTAACGAAATATTCAATAGCGATACCTTTAGCTCGAACCACCTCTGCCGATATAGCAGACGTATTTATAAAACGGTTTATTTGCCGATTCGGATCACCTAAAGCCATTTTAACTGATCAAGGAACAAATTTTACTTCAAATTTGCTAAAAATCATCGCTAAGCGATTCAAAATTAAACGTTATGTTACTACAGCTTATCATCCACAGAGTAACGGTTCGATAGAAAGATCGCATCACGTACTAACAGAATATTTAAAACAGTATACGACAAATGATGATAATTGGGATAATTGGATAGATTTAGCAATGTTTTCATACAACACTGCAGTACATGAGGGTACTAAATTTTCACCACATGAATTAGTTTTCGGATGCATAGCACGAGAACCTTCAAGCGAAAAACCTATTGGTGAAGATTTGGAACCTACATATGTTGAATATCTAAGAGATTTATTTTGTAAAATAACTAATCTGCAAACCCAAGCCCGAGAAAATTTGATAAAGGCAAAAGCCAAATCTAAACAATATTATGATCGGAAAATTAATCCACAAGATTTTAAAGCAGGAGATTTAGTATATCTTTTGAAAGAACCTCGGAGGACAAAGTTCGCAGATCAGTACTCAGGACCGTATAAAGTACTCGAATTGTTGCCTAATCAGAATGTTAAAATATTATCTGATGGAACAACTCGTACTGTACATATAAATAAACTTAAGCTCGCGTATATTAAGTCCTATCCAGGATGATAATCAAATAAAATAAAATTGTACACAAATAGAGAATAGATCGACAAAATGACTGAGTAATACAATACTTAGATTGTCGTCTATTACAGACCATAAAATTCTGTTCAGGAGCTTTCCAAAAGGAAAATTAGATAATTTTAATACGATTACTTGCGAGAGGAGACACATGGGACGAAGAGCGGGTACCCATAAAATTTCTATATATATATAGAATAAGATTTCGAGAGTACGAAATACTAAAGGGAAAATTATAAATCGTTATTAACATAACGATAGTTTAAACCAAATTTTTTTTTTTAAAAGGGGAATCACCATGATTTTACCATGGATAATTGTAATTAACTTGAATCTTGTTTCGGCCCTCATTGGATACGATTGCAATGGGCAACATTTAAACGTGACAATCGTTTCATTAAATTCAGTAGGAGATTGCGAAATTAACCCAATCTCCACAACAACAAAAGAAAGAACATTTGCATCTTTACACAAAATTCCTGTAGAAAATTTGGATATTTTTACGTATGTAAATTCCAAATTTGTCTACGTGGAAAAACACATAAGAACTGAATTAAAAACTCTATACAGAGACATAATTATTCAAAAATGCTTATTGGAACAGCAAATATTAAACAATGCTCTAATAATTGCTACACTGAAACCAGACGAATTTGCCAATATAGTCATGAAATCACCAGGACATATGGCACTAGTAGCTGGCGAAGTGATTCACATTGTTAAATGCATTCCTGTACAAGTTAAAATACGTAAAACCGATGAATGTTATATAGAGTTACCTATATGGTTGAAAAACAATTCTATGTTTTTAACACCGAAATCTCACATATTAACTACTCAAGGGACACATGGAGAATGTAGTCCCATTCTACCAGTCATGTATGAAATTGACCAAGCATGGCACAGAATTTCACCACATCCAATTGAAGTTCATCCACCTCAAATATTACATCCAAAAACAAAACTCAACTGGCATTATACATCTCCTTCGGATCTCGCAACCAGCGGAATATATACACAGAAGGAATTGGAAAATTTAAGGGACCACATTATGTTCCCTGCAGAAAAAGCAGCGATATTAAATACACTCGCCAGAGGAGTATCCGGGAAAAATATTCCCGTTGGATCAATTTCAATAATGGGAATTTTGGACGAAGAAACCATCACCACGTTTGCCGAAAATGCAGCAGCCAAATTCTGGAATGGATTTCTTAAATTTGGAACAGTCACCGCAGGACTACTTGGAGTTTTTATTATCATTAAAATAATAAAAACAGTATTTGATACCATTGTACACGGATATCAAATACATGCAGTCTATGGATGCGGACTACACTTGTTAGGGGCAATTTGGAGCTCCTTAACTACTTTAATAATACATTTTGCAAAGAAAAAGCAACCGTCATCGCAGAATGCAGATCAACCAGCAACAACTGACGAGGGACAACAACCGACTCCAGCAGCAAGAGAATTCAAGGAAGCCATCCAAGAATTGAAACAAATTTCCTCTGGAAATTTGCTTTCTAAGGGGGGAGGTGTCACGTCCCGCGACGTGGAGTCTACTATTATCTAACCCTTTAAATCGAATATATTTACTATTTCGTACTTTGGTGTATTGTAATCACCTAGTATACAAGTGTTGCCGATAAGGCATTGTAATCCGTAATCTACAAGAAGAAATCAAGTCAAGAATCAACGGACGGCAACAGTGAGCAGGAGGACCAGCATGAAGGAGGTAGCCGCACAGCTACTAGCCGCACACCAGCTAGCCAGTCGTGCGCACACAAAGGGGACCAGTGGACGCCAGCTGATGGGTCAGAGGCCCCTTCCGCCAGCGGAGTCGACACCTTCGCGAAGCTGCGCTCCTGATCATCGCCACAAATTTGCCCTCCCTATTATATCCCGTAAATCGAGCTCCAATACGGAACCGATGTATTTTAACTTCAATCCCTAGTATGTGGGCTGTACGAAACCAATCGTACAGAGCACATCGAAAACCCAGTAGCGTAAACTTCTAAAAAGGAATTAAAATAAGAATTTAACTATCGACGCTACTGAGGGTTTCGTATAACTGCAGAAATACGTCTTAAGTAAAGCAGAAGACACCGAAATAGGCGCGCAATAGCTCAAATTCTGCAGTAAACAAAACTCTCGGATAGCCCGCTGGAAAGAATTCTTCAGGTGGATCCCACGGCAGATGATTGGGCGATTTCATCTCCCACCGTCTTAATTGTCATGTGACAAACCTGGAGAAGGAGTGACCAATTGCCCTATAAAAAGGGATCGGACCACCCGCGGATGATTACCATGTTATAAAAGTTATCATGTTCAGTTATTATATTAATTCCTCATCAATCACACGTTAAAGACTACAAGAATCTTTTGAATCGAGAAAAAACAAAACAGTAATAAAAGTTGAAGTGTAGACATCGTAACGGACAAATGCCAAGGAATCATCGTGCGGGGCGACGAGTGCAGCTACGAAAACTGAATTGTTATTATCGTGAAGCGCCGGCGACCGGCGACGAGCTTCTTGGTATCGCTACACCTCCGATCGTCAGGCAAGAGATCGAACCCCCTGCATTTGGGCGAACCCTGGTTGTTGGCGAGTGGACCACCCCGAAGCCCGACCAGGCCCAGGAGATATCAGGGGTTTCATCAGGTCCCATCTCGTGGAAGTTAATCCAAATCTCACAATAAGAAAGGTAGGGTACTTCACAGAATAATAATATTGAATATCTAAAACCGTTGTCTCAACTATCCCAGAGCGTAAATCCCTGGATTAGCTCAAAAGCGGTTAAATACGAGAACTCCCGAAAATCGCGCCCAAATAGAAAGTAGGGACGTAACACTGGTCAATGGTAACTTGTCACTGGCCAGTGGTCAATGGTCACTGGTCACTGGTCACTGGTCACTGGTCACAGGTCAATGGTCACTGGTCACTGGACACAGGTCACTGGTCACTGGTCACTGGTCACTGGTCACTGGTCACTGGTCACTGGTCAATGGTCACTGGCCACTGGTCACTGGTCACTGGTCAATGGTCACTTTCGCTGGTCAATGGTCACTGTCGCTGGTCACTGGTCACAGGTCAATGGTCACTGGCCACTGGTCACTGGTCACTGGTCAATGGTCACTTTCGCTGGTCAATGGTCACTGTCGCTGGTAAATGGTCACTGTCGCTGGTAAATGGTCACTGTCGCTGGTCACTGGTCACTGGTCACTGGTCACTGGTCACTGGACACTGGTCACTGGTAACTGGTCAATGGTCACTGTCGCTGGTCACTGGTCACTGGTCACTGGTCACTGGTCAATGGTCACTGGTCACTGGACACAGGTCACTGGTCACTGGTCACTGGTCACTGGTCAATGGTCACTGGCCACTGGTCAATGGTCACTGTCGCTGGTCACTGGTCACTGGTCACTTGTCCCTGGGCAGTGGTCACTTGTCACTGGTCAATGGTCACTATCGCTGGTCAATGGTCACTGTCGCTGGTCACTGGTCACTGGTCACTTGTCACTGGTCACTGGTCACTGGTCACTGGTCACTGGTCACTGGTCACTGGTCACAAGTCACTGGTCACTTGTCACTGGTCAGTGGCCACTCGTCAATGGTCACTGGTCACTGGTCACTGGTCAATGGTCTCTGTGGCTGGTCACTTGTCACGATTCGCTGGTCCCTGGTCACTGGTCACTGGTCAATGGTCACTGTCGCTGGTCACTGGTCACTGGTCACTGGTCACTGGTCACTGGTCACTGGTCACTGGTCACTGGTCACTGGACACTGGTCACTGGTCACTGGTCACAAGTCACTGGTCACTTGTCACTGGTCACTGGTCACTCGTCACTGGTCACAGGTCAATGGTAACTTGTCACTGGGCAGTGGTCAATGGTCACTGGTCACTGGTCACTGGTCACAGGTCAATGGTCACTGGTCACTGGACACAGATCACTGGTCACTGGTCACTGGTCACTGGTCACTGGTCACTGGTCAATGGTCACTGGCCACTGGTCACTGGTCACTGGTCAGTGGCCACTGGTCACTGGTCACTGGTCACTGGTCACTGGTCACTGGTCACTGGTCACTGGTCACTGGTCACTGGTCACTGGTCACTGGTCACTGGTCAATGGTCACTGTCGCTGGTCACTGGTCACTGGTCAATGGTCACTATCGCTGGTCAATGGTCACTGTCGCTGGTCACTGGTCACTGGTCACTGGTCAATGGTCACTTGTCCCTGGGCAGTGGTCACTGATCACTGGTCAATGGTCACTGTCGCTGGTCAATGGTCACAGTCGCTGGTCACTGGTCACTGGTCACTTGTCACTGGTCACTGGTCACTGGTCACTGGTCACTGGTCAATGGTCACTGGTCACTGGTCACAAGTCACTGGTCACTTGTCACTGGTCAGTGGCCACTCGTCAATGGTCACTGGTCACTGGTCACTGGTCAATGGTCTCTGTCGCTGGTCACTGGTCACGATTCGCTGGTCCCTGGTCATTGGTCACTGGTCAATGGTCACTGTCGCTGGTCACTGGTCACTGGTCACTGGTCACTGGTCACTTGTCACTGGTCAGTGGCCACTCGTCGCTGTTCACTTGTCACTGGTCACTGGTCACTGGTCAATGGTCACTGGTCACTGGTTACTGGTCAATGGTCACTATCGCTGGTCAAAGGTCATTGTCGCTGGTCACTGGTCATTGGTCACTTGTCACTGGTCACTGGTCACTGGTCACTGGTCACTGGTCACAGGTCAATGGTCACTGGTCACTGGTCACTGGTCAATGGTCACTGTCGCTGGTCACTGGTCACTGGTCACTGGTCACTGGTCACTGGTCACTGGTCACTGGTCACTGGTCACTGGTCACTGGTCACTGGTAACTGGTCAATGGTCACTGTCGCTGGTCACTGGTCACCGGTCACTGGTCACTGGTCAATGGTAACTTGTCACTGGCCAGTGGTCAATGGTCACTGGTCACTGGTCACTGGTCACTGGTCACTGGTCACTGGTCACTGGTCACTGGTCAATGGTCTCTGTCGCTGGTCACTGGTCACGATTCGCTGGTCCCTGGTCACTGGTCACTGGTCAATGGTCACTGTCGCTGGTCACAGGTCACTGGTCACTGGTCACTGGACACTGGTCACTGGTCACTGGTCACTGGTCACTGGTCACTGGTCACTGGTCACTGGTCACAAGTCTCTGGTCACTTGTCACTGGTCACTGGTCACTGGTCACTCGTCACTGGTCACAGGTCAATGGTAACTTGTCACTGGGCAGTGGTCAATGGTCACTGGTCACTGGTCACTGGTCACAGGTCAATGGTCACTGGTCACTGGACACAGATCACTGGTCACTGGTCACTGGTCACTGGTCACTGGTCACTGGTTAATGGTAACTTGTCACTGGGCAGTGGTCAATGGTCACTGGTCACTGGTCACTGGTCACTGGTCACTGGTCACAGGTCAATGGTCACTGGTCACTGGACACAGGTCACTGGTCACTGGTCACTGGTCACTGGTCACGGGTCAATGGTCACTGGTCACAGGTCAATGGTCACTGGTCACTGGTCACTGGTCACTGGTCACTGGTCCCTGGTCACAGGTCAATGGTCACTGGTCACTGGTCACTGGTCAATGGTCACTGTCGCTGGTCACTGGTCACTGGTCACTGGTCACTGGTCACTGGTCACTGGTCACTGGTCACTGGTAACTTGTCAATGGTCACTGTCGCTGGTCACTGGTCACTGATCACTGGTCACTGGTCAATGGTAACTTGTCACTGGGCAGTGGTCAATGGTCACTGGTCACTGGTCACTGGTCACTGGTCACTGGTCACTGGTCACAGGTCAATGGTCACTGGTCACTGGACACAGGTCACTGGTCACTGGTCACTGGTCACTGGTCACTGGTCACTGGTCAATAGTCACTGGCCACTGGTCACTGGTCACTGGTCAATGGTCACTTTAGCTGGTCAATGGTCACTGTCGCTGGTAAATGGTCACTGTCGCTGGTCACTGGTCACTGGTCACTAGTCACTGGTCACTGGTCACAGGTCAATGGTCACTGGTCACTGGACACTGGTCACTGGTCACTGGTCACTTGTCACTTGTCAATGATCACTGGTCACTGGTCACTGCTCACTGGTCACTGGTCACTTGTCAATGGTCACTGTCGCTGGTCACTGGTCACTGGTCACTTGTCACTGGTCACTGGTCACTGGTCACTGGTCACTGGTCACTGGTCACTGGTCACTGGTCACTGGTCACTGGTCACTGGTCACTGGTCACTGGTCACTGGTCAATGGTCACTGTCGCTGGTCACTGGTCACTGGTCACTTGTCCCTGGGCAGTGGTCACTGGTCACTGGTCACTGGTCACTGGTCACTGGTCAATGGTCACTGTCGCTGGTCACTGGTCACTGGTCACTTGTCCCTGGGCAGTGGTCACTTGTCACTGGTCAATGGTCACTATCGCTGGTCAATGGTCACTGTCGCTGGTCACTGGTCACTGGTCACTTGTCACTGGTCACTGGTCACTGGTCACTGGTCACTGGTCACTGGTCACTGGTCACAAGTCACTGGTCACTTGTCACTGGTCAGTGGCCACTCGTCAATGGTCACTGGTCACTGGTCACTGGTCAATGGTCTCTGTGGCTGGTCACTTGTCACGATTCGCTGGTCCCTGGTCACTGGTCACTGGTCAATGGTCACTGTCGCTGGTCACTGGTCACTGGTCACTGGTCACTGGTCACTGGTCACTGGTCACTGGTCACTGGTCACTGGTCACTGGTCACAAGTCACTGGTCACTTGTCACTGGTCACTGGTCACTCGTCACTGGTCACAGGTCAATGGTAACTTGTCACTGGGCAGTGGTCAATGGTCACTGGTCACTGGTCACTGGTCACAGGTCAATGGTCACTGGTCACTGGACACAGATCACTGGTCACTGGTCACTGGTCACTGGTCACTGGTCACTGGTCAATGGTCACTGGCCACTGGTCACTGGTCACTGGTCAGTGGCCACTGGTCGCTGGTCACTTGTCACTGGTCACTGGTCACTGGTCACTGGTCACTGGTCACTGGTCACTGGTCACTGGTCACTGGTCACTGGTCACTGGTCACTGGTCACTGGTCAATGGTCACTGTCGCTGGTCACTGGTCACTGGTCAATGGTCACTATCGCTGGTCAATGGTCACTGTCGCTGGTCACTGGTCACTGGTCACTGGTCAATGGTCACTTGTCCCTGGGCAGTGGTCACTGATCACTGGTCAATGGTCACTGTCGCTGGTCAATGGTCACAGTCGCTGGTCACTGGTCACTGGTCACTTGTCACTGGTCACTGGTCACTGGTCACTGGTCACTGGTCAATGGTCACTGGTCACTGGTCACAAGTCACTGGTCACTTGTCACTGGTCAGTGGCCACTCGTCAATGGTCACTGGTCACTGGTCACTGGTCAATGGTCTCTGTCGCTGGTCACTGGTCACGATTCGCTGGTCCCTGGTCATTGGTCACTGGTCAATGGTCACTGTCGCTGGTCACTGGTCACTGGTCACTGGTCACTGGTCACTTGTCACTGGTCAGTGGCCACTCGTCGCTGTTCACTTGTCACTGGTCACTGGTCACTGGTCAATGGTCACTGGTCACTGGTTACTGGTCAATGGTCACTATCGCTGGTCAAAGGTCATTGTCGCTGGTCACTGGTCATTGGTCACTTGTCACTGGTCACTGGTCACTGGTCACTGGTCAATGGTCACTGGTCACAGGTCAATGGTCACTGGTCACTGGTCACTGGTCAATAGTCACTGTCGCTGGTCACTGGTCACTGGTCAATGGTCACTATCGCTGGTCAATGGTCAATGGTCACTTTCGCTGGTCAATGGTCACTGTCGCTGGTAAATGGTCACTGTCGCTGGTCACTGGTCACTGGTCACTGGACACTGGTCACAGGTCAATGGTCACTGGTCACTGGACACTGGTCAATGGTCACTGTCGCTGGTCACTGGTCACTGGTCACTGGTCACTGGTCACTGGTCACTTGTCACTGGTCAGTGGCCACTCGTCGCTGGTCACTTGTCACTGGTCACTGGTCACAGGTCAATGGTCACTGGTCACTGGTCACTTGTCCCTGGGCAGTGGTCACTTGTCACTGGTCAATGGTCACTATCGCTGGTCAAAGGTCACTGACGCTGGTCACTGGTCACTGGTCACTTGTCACTGGTCACTGGTCACTGGTCACTGGTCACTGGTCACTGGTCACTGGTCACAAGTCACTGGTCACTTGTCATTGGTCACTGGTCACTCGTCACTGGTCACAGGTCAATGGTAACTTGTCACTGGGCAGTGGTCAATGGTCACTGGTCACTGGTCACTGGTCACAGGTCAATGGTCACTGGTCACTGGACACAGATCACTGGTCACTGGTCACTGGTCACTGGTCACTGGTCACTGGTCAATGGTCACTGGCCACTGGTCACTGGTCACTGGTCAGTGGCCACTGGTCGCTGGTCACTTGTCACTGGTCACTGGTCACTGGTCACTGGTCACTGGTCAATGGTCACTATCGCTGGTCAATGGTCACTGTCGCTGGTCACTGGTCACTGGTCACTTGTCACTGGTCACTGGTCACTGGTCACTGGTCACTGGTCACTGGTCACTGGTCACTGGTCACTGGTCACTGGTCACTGGTCAATGGTCACTGTCGCTGGTCACTGGTCACTGGTCAATGGTCACTATCGCTGGTCAATGGTCACAGTCGCTGGTCACTGGTCACTGGTCACTTGTCAATGGTCACTGTCGCTGGTCACTGGTCACTGGTCACTGGTCACTGGTCACTGGTCACTGGTCAATAGTCACTATCGCTGGTCAATGGTCACTGTCGCTGGTCACTGGTCACTGGTCACTTGTCACTGGTCACTGGTCACTGGTCACTGGTCACTGGTCACTGGTCACTGGTCACTGGTCACTGGTCACTGGTCACTGGTCAATGGTCACTGTCGCTGGTCACTGGTCACTGGTCACTGATCACTGATCACTGGTCACTGGTCACTGGTCACTGGTCACTGGTCACTGGTCAATGGTCACTATCGCTGGTCAATGGTCACTGTCGCTGGTCACTGGTCACTGGTCACAGTCGCTGGTCACTGGTCACTGGTCTCTAGTCACTGGTCACTGGTCACTGGTCGCTGGTCACTGGTCACTTGTCACTGGTCAGTGGCCACTGGTCGCTGGTCACTTGTCACTGGTCACTGGTCACTGGTCACTGGTCACAAGTCACTGGTCACTGGTCACTGGTCACTGGTCACTGGTCACTGGTCACTGGTCACTGGTCACTGGTCACTGGTCACTGGTCACTGGTCACTGGTCAATGGTCACTGTCGCTGGTCACTGGTCACTGGTCACTGACCACTGGTCACTGGTCACTGGTCACTGGTCACTGGTCAATGGTCACTGGCCACTGGTCACTGGTCACTGGTCAATGGTCACTGTCGCTGGTCACTGGTCACAGGTCAATGGTCACTGGCCACTGGTCACTGGTCACTGGTCAATGGTCACTTTCGCTGGTCAATGGTCACTATCGGTGGTCAATGGTCATTGTCGCTGGTCACTGGTCATTGGTCACTTGTCACTGGTCACTGGTCACTGGTCACTGGTCACTGGTCACAGGTCAATGGTCACTGGTCACTGGTCACTGGTCAATGGTCACTGTCGCTGGTCACTGGTCACTGGTCACTGGTCACTGGTCACTGGTCACTTTTCACTGGTAACTGGTCAATGGTCACTGTCGCTGTTCACTGGTCACTGGTCACTGGTCACTGGTCACTGGTTGTCACGTCCCGCGACGTGGAGTCTACTATTATCTAACCCTTTAAATCGAATATATTTACTATTTCGTACTTTGGTGTATTGTAATCACCTAGTATACAAGTGTTGCCGATAAGGCATTGTAATCCGTAATCTACAAGAAGAAATCAAGTCAAGAATCAACGGACGGCAACAGTGAGCAGGAGGACCAGCATGAAGGAGGTAGCCGCACAGCTACTAGCCGCACACCAGCTAGCCAGTCGTGCGCACACAAAGGGGACCAGTGGACGCCAGCTGATGGGTCAGAGGCCCCTTCCGCCAGCGGAGTCGACACCTTCGCGAAGCTGCGCTCCTGATCATCTCCACAAATTTGCCCTCCCTATTATATCCCGTAAATCGAGCTCCAATACGGAACCGATGTATTTTAACTTCAATCCCTAGTATGTGGGCTGTACGAAACCAATCGTACAGAGCACATCGAAAACCCAGTAGCGTAAACTTCTAAAAAGGAATTAAAATAAGAATTTAACTATCGACGCTACTGAGGGTTTCGTATAACTGCAGAAATACGTCTTAAGTAAAGCAGAAGACCCCGAAATAGGCGCGCAATAGCTCAAATTCTGCAGTAAACAAAACTCTCGGATAGCCCGCTGGAAAGAATTCTTCAGGTGGATCCCACGGCAGATGATTGGGCGATTTCATCTCCCACCGTCTTAATTGTCATGTGACAAACCTGGAGAAGGAGTGACCAATTGCCCTATAAAAAGGGATCGGACCACCCGCGGATGATTACCATGTTATAAAAGTTATCATGTTCAGTTATTATATTAATTCCTCATCAATCACACGTTAAAGACTACAAGAATCTTTTGAATCGAGAAAAAACAAAACAGTAATAAAAGTTGAAGTGTAGACATCGTAACGGACAAATGCCAAGGAATCATCGTGCGGGGCGACGAGTGCAGCTACGAAAACTGAATTGTTATTATCGTGAAGCGCCGGCGACCGGCGACGAGCTTCTTGGTATCGCTACACCTCCGATCGTCAGGCAAGAGATCGAACCCCCTGCATTTGGGCGAACCCTGGTTGTTGGCGAGTGGACCACCCCGAAGCCCGACCAGGCCCAGGAGATATCAGGGGTTTCATCAGGTCCCATCTCGTGGAAGTTAATCCAAATCTCACAATAAGAAAGGTAGGGTACTTCACAGAATAATAATATTGAATATCTAAAACCGTTGTCTCAACTATCCCAGAGCGTAAATCCCTGGATTAGCTCAAAAGCGGTTAAATACGAGAACTCCCGAAAATCGCGCCCAAATAGAAAGTAGGGACGTAACATTAGGAGTTATTTTATTGGTGGCAGCGGTGGGATAATCCGCAATAGTTGAGAAATCAAATCAGTAAAATCAAGCGCGTAAAATCAAGAATCATGTCGGATCACGGTGAAAAGGACGAAGAGGAATTGCGAAAGCAAACAGAGATAATCCGACAGGCAAAGACAGCGTTAGAATCAAAGGGTGAATTGACCCCTTCCGAAACTTTATCTCAACTCCTCACAATATTAACGTTGTGGGATGAAAAATTCGAGCATTTAGAGTCAGTAACAGCAAGAGTAAAAAGATTAGAGAGGGAGCGTGCCGAAGACGTTCACAGTATCAAATCTGAGATAATTACCCCAAATCCGGTCGAAAAACGTCCAGTAACGCGTGAACTAGAAATCTGCGACTTTAAATCTAAACAAGATCCGATGGACGGAAAAATTCCAATCAAACTCGCGTTAGAGGCAGTTCCTTTCTTCGATGGCTATCGACCATCTGTTTTTCAATTTTTAAAGGCATGTGAACGGGCAAAATCAATGTTAGCCCCTCAGCAAGAAATGCAATTAACAAAATTATTAATGAATAAATTACGCGGACATGCTTTAATTGCGATAGGCGATTCTGATCTAATCACTCTAGACGAGTTCGGAAATAAATTGAAACAGTACTTCGCGCCGTGTAAAAATGTGAATCAATATAAAGGCGAATTGGGGTATACATTTAAAAAACCAGGAGAAAATATTCTCGATTACATAACTCGCGTTCAAAATTTGCGCTTAGCTATAATAGACGGGGAAAAACGAAATTATGGAGAAATATCCGCTACACTGCAGGAAAATATCAATGCGGACACACTGGAAGCTTTTATTAAAGGATTACCTCGTGAAATTTCTTTACGCTTGAGACAAGAACGTCAAGGACTAGGGCTGGATGAAATCTATGCTCTAGCCGTAAAAATTGACAAAGAAGTCAAACTAGAAGACGAGAGAATGAAGACAAGTTCATATACTCGTCAGCAACCTGTGTCCCGTGATCAAAGAGCGAATCCATCGGTACCCCAAAATAAACCAAATTCTGGACCGCCTAAATACGAAGGAGCCATACCGAAATGGCAAAATAACCAGCCGCGAAATAGCGGATGGCAAAACAATCAGCCGCGAAATAACGCGTGGCAACCAAATTCATTACAAAACAGCGGAGCTGCAACATCATCACCGAATCAATTAGAAATTTCTTGCAATTATTGTAAGAAATCGGGACATCTGATTAAGGATTGTTTCAAGTTCAAGGCCAAAGTAGAATCAGGAGAAATAGTCCCATACTCAAGAATGAATCAGGGAAACGAGCAGGGCCACCCGGAAACGTCTGGCGCAATCCGGAGTGGGAACCCTCCACAGCGTCAGAAAATAATGAAAATAGGAGTCCCAAAAACGGAAGAAGCAAAACCATCAGGAAAATCAACGCCCTGGAAACCGACGTTGGAAATCGAAGGAAAAAAGTCAGTGAAGGAACAACAAACGAAGAAGAAATCAATGGAGGAAGAAGACGAACAAATAAACGAACAGTAACTGTTCCTATTAATACCGTACGAAATATTCCAACAATACTAATAACATCTCCAAATCTGGAAGGGAAGGCACGATTAATGGTTGATTCGGGATCCGATGTCAACCTCATCAAGAAATCAATGGTAACAGCATCGACAATCGTCAACACTCAAGAAATCATATATATCCGTGGAATAATCGATTCGAATCAAGCTACCTTAGGGACTGCATCAATAATGATTGCGAATCATCCAGTGAATTTCCACGTGGTAAACGACGCACTGTTTGACGATGAAGACGGAATCTTAGGATCCGAATTTCTGTTACATCAAGAAGCCAGCATCGATTATGCAAAAAGGCAAATCAAGTGGGGAAATAACTATATTCCCTTTAATACATACGAGGAGATATTCGTGCCAAAAAGAAGTTCAGTCCCTTTCCATATTAATATTGCAAATCCAGAACTGCGTGAAGGATACGTAGGAAAATTGCACGTCAAAGAAGGAATCTATTTGGGAAATGCCTTAGTAACAAATCGATAGGGAAAAGCCCATATGAGAATAATAAATAGTACGGACGAGGATTGTAATGTTGTAGTACCTACAATCGAAATACTTCCATTTGAAGAACGTTCCTATAAACGCTGTAACTTGACGAAAATATCGAAAGAAAATCGATTCGAAGAAATCTTGAAACTACTCAGGTTGGATCACTTAAACAAGGAAGAAAAAGAAAATGTGATACAACTAATAAAGGAAAACGAAGATCGTTTTCATCTGGCAGGAGAAATTTTGGAAGGAACAGATAGCATACAACACAGAATTCATACTACAGATGATATACCGATAAATACTCGGCAATATCGATATCCACCAGTTCATAAGGATGAAATAAATCAACAAATAAATGAATTATTGGAAACTGGTGTGATAGAATCATCTTCATCTCCGTATAGTTCTCCCATATGGATCGTTCCTAAAAAACCAGATTCAACAGGGAAAAAACGATGGAGAGTAGTAATCGATTATCGTAAATTAAACGAAAAAACGATAGGTGACGCTTATCCTCTACCAAATATTACAGAAATATTGGATCAATTAGGAAGCGCAAAATATTTCTCTACATTCGACTTAGCATCAGGGTTTCATCAGATTAAGATGGCACCAGACGACGCACACAAGACAGCATTTTCTACACCATATGGACATTATCAGTTTACAAGAATGCCCTTTGGATTAAAAAATGCTCCTGCAACATTTCAACGCCTTATGAATAGCGTTCTATCAGGACTTCAAGGAACCGAACTTTTTGTTTATCTGGATGACATAGTAATATATTCCCGTTCTCTTCGTGAACACGAAATAAAATTTACAAGATTAATGAAAAGACTACGGGAAGCAAAACTAATGCTTCAACCAGACAAATGCGAATTTTTACGACATGAAGTGATCTATTTAGGACACATAATTGACGAACATGGAGTAAAACCGGATCCAAAAAAGATTGAAGCAGTAGAAAATTTTCCTAGACCCAAAACCCCTAAGAACATTAAACAATTCTTGGGATTAATTGGATACTATAGACGATTTATACCTGAATTTTCAAGAAAATCGAAACCATTAACAAATCTATTAAAAAAGACAAAGAAATTTATTTGGGACAAAGAAGAAGAAGAAGCATTTCAAATATTAAAGAAAGCTCTAATATCTAAGCCAATACTTCAATACCCAGATTTCTCGCACCCGTTCAAAGTAACGACGGATGCTTCGGGTTACGCTATAGGAGGAGTGCTTAGTCAGGAATTTACCGGCGACGATCTTCCTATTGCTTATGCGTCCCGCTTATTAAATACAGCAGAACAAAATTATTCTACAATTGAAAAAGAATGTTTAGCAATTATTTATTGCGTAACACATTTTAGACCCTATTTATATGGTCGTAAATTTAAAATAGAAACAGACCACAAACCTCTAGTATGGATGAATTCAATAAAAGATCCAAATTCTCGAATTTGGAAATGGAAACTTAAATTATCCGATTACGAATTCGAAATAAATTATAAAAAAGGGGAAAGTAACCTCAACGCTGATGCGTTATCCCGCAATCCACCAGAAGTATGCCTACCGATAAGAGCAAGAGAGGAAGAGGATCCTCCAGAAGGCGAACCGCCTCAAAAGAAAAATTTACGGTCAACTTCACCGGAAGATTTCAAAGGAGCAATGACGAGAAGTAGACATTTAGCCTTCCCAAATAGGGAACTCAAATATTTAGAATTTCCAAAAAGGAGACGTAAACGCATACCAATACCAGAAGAATCAGAAGATGTAGATATGGAACAAAATACATTATCGTCAGAAACACCTCAAAATTTAGAACAAAAACGGAAAAGAACTCTATCAAGCGATTCATCAATTGCTGGTCCTTCACCAAAAAGGAAAATCCAAGAAGAACCAATTGACATCGCAGGAACATCACAAGAAGAAGAAGAATCAATTGAAACTACCGAAACACTACAAGAAGAACAATCAATCGAAACTACTGGAACACTACAAGAAGAAGAATCAATGGAAACCACAGAAACACCGCAAGACGAAGAATCCATGGAAATAATAGATATATCTCCATCACCGCCTCAATTATCACCAAGAACAACTACAAGTAGAAGCGAGGATACAATTCCTCATCAAAACCAATTGGTGATAAGAGAATCTAGAGATTCTCTTGCAAAAATAAAAGATAATAGAGTCATTTTCATCGGATTGGATGGAAGTCCAATCGATAGAGGTGCTAAAGAACTAGAAACAGAAAATCTACTACCAAATCATGTAGATCTTACCCTAGAAAGGGCCCGACCAGTACCAGATGGAGTAAGATATATAATAAGTTTACCAATCAAAGAAAATCCAAGAACTATTATACGACCTGATAACATTTTAAATGGTCTCATGTCATTATGGGACGTAGTCACGGAATTCGACCTGAAATCGTTCTCCATAAGTAGAACCCATAATATAGAAGACATACCATGGAAATATATCATAAATAGATTAAAGCACATCTTCGAAAACCTACCGATTACAATCACCATTTGCACTGGTGAAGTGGTAACACCACCTGAAAATCTGAGAGAACATATAATAAAAGAAAAACATACGTCGTCCAGTGGAGGACACAAAGGAGTTACGAAAACCTACCACAGGATACGACAAAATTACTATTGGGAAAATATGAAGAAGGAAATTCAAAAATTCATCAGAGAATGCCAAGACTGTCAAATGAAAAAGTTAACAAGAATAAAAATAAAACAACCAATGGTCTTGACAGATACTCCAGGTAAAGCGTTCGACAAAATCAGCATGGACATCGTAGGACCATTGCCAAAAACCAGAAAAGGAAGAACACACATACTAACGATACAAGATTTATTAACGAAATATTCAATAGCGATACCTTTAGCTCGAACCACCTCTGCCGATATAGCAGACGTATTTATAAAACGGTTTATTTGCCGATTCGGATCACCTAAAGCCATTTTAACTGATCAAGGAACAAATTTTACTTCAAATTTGCTAAAAATCATCGCTAAGCGATTCAAAATTAAACGTTATGTTACTACAGCTTATCATCCACAGAGTAACGGTTCGATAGAAAGATCGCATCACGTACTAACAGAATATTTAAAACAGTATACGACAAATGATGATAATTGGGATAATTGGATAGATTTAGCAATGTTTTCATACAACACTGCAGTACATGAGGGTACTAAATTTTCACCACATGAATTAGTTTTCGGATGCATAGCACGAGAACCTTCAAGCGAAAAACCTATTGGTGAAGATTTGGAACCTACATATGTTGAATATCTAAGAGATTTATTTTGTAAAATAACTAATCTGCAAACCCAAGCCCGAGAAAATTTGATAAAGGCAAAAGCCAAATCTAAACAATATTATGATCGGAAAATTAATCCACAAGATTTTAAAGCAGGAGATTTAGTATATCTTTTGAAAGAACCTCGGAGGACAAAGTTCGCAGATCAGTACTCAGGACCGTATAAAGTACTCGAATTGTTGCCTAATCAGAATGTTAAAATATTATCTGATGGAACAACTCGTACTGTACATATAAATAAACTTAAGCTCGCGTATATTAAGTCCTATCCAGGATGATAATCAAATAAAATAAAATTGTACACAAATAGAGAATAGATCGACAAAATGACTGAGTAATACAATACTTAGATTGTCGTCTATTACAGACCATAAAATTCTGTTCAGGAGCTTTCCAAAAGGAAAATTAGATAATTTTAATACGATTACTTGCGAGAGGAGACACATGGGACGAAGAGCGGGTACCCATAAAATTTCTATATATATATAGAATAAGATTTCGAGAGTACGAAATACTAAAGGGAAAATTATAAATCGTTATTAACATAACGATAGTTTAAACCAAATTTTTTTTTTTAAAAGGGGAATCACCATGATTTTACCATGGATAATTGTAATTAACTTGAATCTTGTTTCGGCCCTCATTGGATACGATTGCAATGGGCAACATTTAAACGTGACAATCGTTTCATTAAATTCAGTAGGAGATTGCGAAATTAACCCAATCTCCACAACAACAAAAGAAAGAACATTTGCATCTTTACACAAAATTCCTGTAGAAAATTTGGATATTTTTACGTATGTAAATTCCAAATTTGTCTACGTGGAAAAACACATAAGAACTGAATTAAAAACTCTATACAGAGACATAATTATTCAAAAATGCTTATTGGAACAGCAAATATTAAACAATGCTCTAATAATTGCTACACTGAAACCAGACGAATTTGCCAATATAGTCATGAAATCACCAGGACATATGGCACTAGTAGCTGGCGAAGTGATTCACATTGTTAAATGCATTCCTGTACAAGTTAAAATACGTAAAACCGATGAATGTTATATAGAGTTACCTATATGGTTGAAAAACAATTCTATGTTTTTAACACCGAAATCTCACATATTAACTACTCAAGGGACACATGGAGAATGTAGTCCCATTCTACCAGTCATGTATGAAATTGACCAAGCATGGCACAGAATTTCACCACATCCAATTGAAGTTCATCCACCTCAAATATTACATCCAAAAACAAAACTCAACTGGCATTATACATCTCCTTCGGATCTCGCAACCAGCGGAATATATACACAGAAGGAATTGGAAAATTTAAGGGACCACATTATGTTCCCTGCAGAAAAAGCAGCGATATTAAATACACTCGCCAGAGGAGTATCCGGGAAAAATATTCCCGTTGGATCAATTTCAATAATGGGAATTTTGGACGAAGAAACCATCACCACGTTTGCCGAAAATGCAGCAGCCAAATTCTGGAATGGATTTCTTAAATTTGGAACAGTCACCGCAGGACTACTTGGAGTTTTTATTATCATTAAAATAATAAAAACAGTATTTGATACCATTGTACACGGATATCAAATACATGCAGTCTATGGATGCGGACTACACTTGTTAGGGGCAATTTGGAGCTCCTTAACTACTTTAATAATACATTTTGCAAAGAAAAAGCAACCGTCATCGCAGAATGCAGATCAACCAGCAACAACTGACGAGGGACAACAACCGACTCCAGCAGCAAGAGAATTCAAGGAAGCCATCCAAGAATTGAAACAAATTTCCTCTGGAAATTTGCTTTCTAAGGGGGGAGGTGTCACGTCCCGCGACGTGGAGTCTACTATTATCTAACCCTTTAAATCGAATATATTTACTATTTCGTACTTTGGTGTATTGTAATCACCTAGTATACAAGTGTTGCCGATAAGGCATTGTAATCCGTAATCTACAAGAAGAAATCAAGTCAAGAATCAACGGACGGCAACAGTGAGCAGGAGGACCAGCATGAAGGAGGTAGCCGCACAGCTACTAGCCGCACACCAGCTAGCCAGTCGTGCGCACACAAAGGGGACCAGTGGACGCCAGCTGATGGGTCAGAGGCCCCTTCCGCCAGCGGAGTCGACACCTTCGCGAAGCTGCGCTCCTGATCATCGCCACAAATTTGCCCTCCCTATTATATCCCGTAAATCGAGCTCCAATACGGAACCGATGTATTTTAACTTCAATCCCTAGTATGTGGGCTGTACGAAACCAATCGTACAGAGCACATCGAAAACCCAGTAGCGTAAACTTCTAAAAAGGAATTAAAATAAGAATTTAACTATCGACGCTACTGAGGGTTTCGTATAACTGCAGAAATACGTCTTAAGTAAAGCAGAAGACACCGAAATAGGCGCGCAATAGCTCAAATTCTGCAGTAAACAAAACTCTCGGATAGCCCGCTGGAAAGAATTCTTCAGGTGGATCCCACGGCAGATGATTGGGCGATTTCATCTCCCACCGTCTTAATTGTCATGTGACAAACCTGGAGAAGGAGTGACCAATTGCCCTATAAAAAGGGATCGGACCACCCGCGGATGATTACCATGTTATAAAAGTTATCATGTTCAGTTATTATATTAATTCCTCATCAATCACACGTTAAAGACTACAAGAATCTTTTGAATCGAGAAAAAACAAAACAGTAATAAAAGTTGAAGTGTAGACATCGTAACGGACAAATGCCAAGGAATCATCGTGCGGGGCGACGAGTGCAGCTACGAAAACTGAATTGTTATTATCGTGAAGCGCCGGCGACCGGCGACGAGCTTCTTGGTATCGCTACACCTCCGATCGTCAGGCAAGAGATCGAACCCCCTGCATTTGGGCGAACCCTGGTTGTTGGCGAGTGGACCACCCCGAAGCCCGACCAGGCCCAGGAGATATCAGGGGTTTCATCAGGTCCCATCTCGTGGAAGTTAATCCAAATCTCACAATAAGAAAGGTAGGGTACTTCACAGAATAATAATATTGAATATCTAAAACCGTTGTCTCAACTATCCCAGAGCGTAAATCCCTGGATTAGCTCAAAAGCGGTTAAATACGAGAACTCCCGAAAATCGCGCCCAAATAGAAAGTAGGGACGTAACACTGGTCAATGGTAACTTGTCACTGGCCAGTGGTCAATGGTCACTGGTCACTGGTCACTGGTCACTGGTCACAGGTCAATGGTCACTGGTCACTGGACACAGGTCACTGGTCACTGGTCACTGGTCACTGGTCACTGGTCACTGGTCACTGGTCAATGGTCACTGGCCACTGGTCACTGGTCACTGGTCAATGGTCACTTTCGCTGGTCAATGGTCACTGTCGCTGGTCACTGGTCACAGGTCAATGGTCACTGGCCACTGGTCACTGGTCACTGGTCAATGGTCACTTTCGCTGGTCAATGGTCACTGTCGCTGGTAAATGGTCACTGTCGCTGGTAAATGGTCACTGTCGCTGGTCACTGGTCACTGGTCACTGGTCACTGGTCACTGGACACTGGTCACTGGTAACTGGTCAATGGTCACTGTCGCTGGTCACTGGTCACTGGTCACTGGTCACTGGTCAATGGTCACTGGTCACTGGACACAGGTCACTGGTCACTGGTCACTGGTCACTGGTCAATGGTCACTGGCCACTGGTCAATGGTCACTGTCGCTGGTCACTGGTCACTGGTCACTTGTCCCTGGGCAGTGGTCACTTGTCACTGGTCAATGGTCACTATCGCTGGTCAATGGTCACTGTCGCTGGTCACTGGTCACTGGTCACTTGTCACTGGTCACTGGTCACTGGTCACTGGTCACTGGTCACTGGTCACTGGTCACAAGTCACTGGTCACTTGTCACTGGTCAGTGGCCACTCGTCAATGGTCACTGGTCACTGGTCACTGGTCAATGGTCTCTGTGGCTGGTCACTTGTCACGATTCGCTGGTCCCTGGTCACTGGTCACTGGTCAATGGTCACTGTCGCTGGTCACTGGTCACTGGTCACTGGTCACTGGTCACTGGTCACTGGTCACTGGTCACTGGTCACTGGACACTGGTCACTGGTCACTGGTCACAAGTCACTGGTCACTTGTCACTGGTCACTGGTCACTCGTCACTGGTCACAGGTCAATGGTAACTTGTCACTGGGCAGTGGTCAATGGTCACTGGTCACTGGTCACTGGTCACAGGTCAATGGTCACTGGTCACTGGACACAGATCACTGGTCACTGGTCACTGGTCACTGGTCACTGGTCACTGGTCAATGGTCACTGGCCACTGGTCACTGGTCACTGGTCAGTGGCCACTGGTCACTGGTCACTGGTCACTGGTCACTGGTCACTGGTCACTGGTCACTGGTCACTGGTCACTGGTCACTGGTCACTGGTCACTGGTCAATGGTCACTGTCGCTGGTCACTGGTCACTGGTCAATGGTCACTATCGCTGGTCAATGGTCACTGTCGCTGGTCACTGGTCACTGGTCACTGGTCAATGGTCACTTGTCCCTGGGCAGTGGTCACTGATCACTGGTCAATGGTCACTGTCGCTGGTCAATGGTCACAGTCGCTGGTCACTGGTCACTGGTCACTTGTCACTGGTCACTGGTCACTGGTCACTGGTCACTGGTCAATGGTCACTGGTCACTGGTCACAAGTCACTGGTCACTTGTCACTGGTCAGTGGCCACTCGTCAATGGTCACTGGTCACTGGTCACTGGTCAATGGTCTCTGTCGCTGGTCACTGGTCACGATTCGCTGGTCCCTGGTCATTGGTCACTGGTCAATGGTCACTGTCGCTGGTCACTGGTCACTGGTCACTGGTCACTGGTCACTTGTCACTGGTCAGTGGCCACTCGTCGCTGTTCACTTGTCACTGGTCACTGGTCACTGGTCAATGGTCACTGGTCACTGGTTACTGGTCAATGGTCACTATCGCTGGTCAAAGGTCATTGTCGCTGGTCACTGGTCATTGGTCACTTGTCACTGGTCACTGGTCACTGGTCACTGGTCACTGGTCACAGGTCAATGGTCACTGGTCACTGGTCACTGGTCAATGGTCACTGTCGCTGGTCACTGGTCACTGGTCACTGGTCACTGGTCACTGGTCACTGGTCACTGGTCACTGGTCACTGGTCACTGGTCACTGGTAACTGGTCAATGGTCACTGTCGCTGGTCACTGGTCACCGGTCACTGGTCACTGGTCAATGGTAACTTGTCACTGGCCAGTGGTCAATGGTCACTGGTCACTGGTCACTGGTCACTGGTCACTGGTCACTGGTCACTGGTCACTGGTCAATGGTCTCTGTCGCTGGTCACTGGTCACGATTCGCTGGTCCCTGGTCACTGGTCACTGGTCAATGGTCACTGTCGCTGGTCACAGGTCACTGGTCACTGGTCACTGGACACTGGTCACTGGTCACTGGTCACTGGTCACTGGTCACTGGTCACTGGTCACTGGTCACAAGTCTCTGGTCACTTGTCACTGGTCACTGGTCACTGGTCACTCGTCACTGGTCACAGGTCAATGGTAACTTGTCACTGGGCAGTGGTCAATGGTCACTGGTCACTGGTCACTGGTCACAGGTCAATGGTCACTGGTCACTGGACACAGATCACTGGTCACTGGTCACTGGTCACTGGTCACTGGTCACTGGTTAATGGTCACTGGTCAGTGGCCACTCGTCGCTGGTCACTGGTCACTGGTCACTGGTCACAGGTCAATGGTCACTGGTCACAGGTCAATGGTCACTGGTCACTGGACACAGATCGCTGGTCACTGGTCACTGGTCACTGGTCACTGGTCACTGGTCAATGGTCACTGGCCACTGGTCACTGGTCACTGGTCAATGGTCACTTTCGCTGGTCAATGGTCAGTGTCGCTGGTCACTGGTCACTGGTAACTGGTCAATGGTCACTGTAGCTGGTCACTGGTCACTGGTCACTGGTCACTGGTCAATGGTAACTTGTCACTGGGCAGTGGTCAATGGTCACTGGTCACTGGTCCCTATTCACTGGTCACTGTTCACAGGTCAATGGTCACTGGTCACTGGACACAGGTCACTGGTCACTGGTCACTGGTCACTGGTCACTGGTCACTGGTCACTGGTCACTGGTAACTGGTCAATCGTCACTGTCGCTGGTCACTGGTCACTGGTCACTGGTCACTGGTCAATGGTAACTTGTCACTGGGCAGTGGTCAATGGTCACTGGTCACTGGTCACTGGTCACTGGTCACTGGTCACAGGTCAATGGTCACTGGTCACTGGACACAGGTCACTGGTCACTGGTCACTGGTCACTGGTCACGGGTCAATGGTCACTGGTCACAGGTCAATGGTCACTGGTCACTGGTCACTGGTCACTGGTCACTGGTCCCTGGTCACAGGTCAATGGTCACTGGTCACTGGTCACTGGTCAATGGTCACTGTCGCTGGTCACTGGTCACTGGTCACTGGTCACTGGTCACTGGTCACTGGTCACTGGTCACTGGTAACTTGTCAATGGTCACTGTCGCTGGTCACTGGTCACTGATCACTGGTCACTGGTCAATGGTAACTTGTCACTGGGCAGTGGTCAATGGTCACTGGTCACTGGTCACTGGTCACTGGTCACTGGTCACTGGTCACAGGTCAATGGTCACTGGTCACTGGACACAGGTCACTGGTCACTGGTCACTGGTCACTGGTCACTGGTCACTGGTCAATAGTCACTGGCCACTGGTCACTGGTCACTGGTCAATGGTCACTTTAGCTGGTCATTGGTCACTGTCGCTGGTAAATGGTCACTGTCGCTGGTCACTGGTCACTGGTCACTAGTCACTGGTCACTGGTCACAGGTCAATGGTCACTGGTCACTGGACACTGGTCACTGGTCACTGGTCACTTGTCACTTGTCAATGATCACTGGTCACTGGTCACTGCTCACTGGTCACTGGTCACTTGTCAATGGTCACTGTCGCTGGTCACTGGTCACTGGTCACTTGTCACTGGTCACTGGTCACTGGTCACTGGTCACTGGTCACTGGTCACTGGTCACTTGTCACTGGTCACTGGTCACTGGTCACTGGTCACTGGTCACTGGTCAATGGTCACTGTCGCTGGTCACTGGTCACTGGTCACTTGTCCCTGGGCAGTGGTCACTGGTCACTGGTCACTGGTCACTGGTCACTGGTCAATGGTCACTGTCGCTGGTCACTGGTCACTGGTCACTTGTCCCTGGGCAGTGGTCACTTGTCACTGGTCAATGGTCACTATCGCTGGTCAATGGTCACTGTCGCTGGTCACTGGTCACTGGTCACTTGTCACTGGTCACTGGTCACTGGTCACTGGTCACTGGTCACTGGTCACTGGTCACAAGTCACTGGTCACTTGTCACTGGTCAGTGGCCACTCGTCAATGGTCACTGGTCACTGGTCACTGGTCAATGGTCTCTGTGGCTGGTCACTTGTCACGATTCGCTGGTCCCTGGTCACTGGTCACTGGTCAATGGTCACTGTCGCTGGTCACTGGTCACTGGTCACTGGTCACTGGTCACTGGTCACTGGTCACTGGTCACTGGTCACTGGTCACTGGTCACAAGTCACTGGTCACTTGTCACTGGTCACTGGTCACTCGTCACTGGTCACAGGTCAATGGTAACTTGTCACTGGGCAGTGGTCAATGGTCACTGGTCACTGGTCACTGGTCACAGGTCAATGGTCACTGGTCACTGGACACAGATCACTGGTCACTGGTCACTGGTCACTGGTCACTGGTCACTGGTCAATGGTCACTGGCCACTGGTCACTGGTCACTGGTCAGTGGCCACTGGTCGCTGGTCACTTGTCACTGGTCACTGGTCACTGGTCACTGGTCACTGGTCACTGGTCACTGGTCACTGGTCACTGGTCACTGGTCACTGGTCACTGGTCACTGGTCAATGGTCACTGTCGCTGGTCACTGGTCACTGGTCAATGGTCACTATCGCTGGTCAATGGTCACTGTCGCTGGTCACTGGTCACTGGTCACTGGTCAATGGTCACTTGTCCCTGGGCAGTGGTCACTGATCACTGGTCAATGGTCACTGTCGCTGGTCAATGGTCACAGTCGCTGGTCACTGGTCACTGGTCACTTGTCACTGGTCACTGGTCACTGGTCACTGGTCACTGGTCAATGGTCACTGGTCACTGGTCACAAGTCACTGGTCACTTGTCACTGGTCAGTGGCCACTCGTCAATGGTCACTGGTCACTGGTCACTGGTCAATGGTCTCTGTCGCTGGTCACTGGTCACGATTCGCTGGTCCCTGGTCATTGGTCACTGGTCAATGGTCACTGTCGCTGGTCACTGGTCACTGGTCACTGGTCACTGGTCACTTGTCACTGGTCAGTGGCCACTCGTCGCTGTTCACTTGTCACTGGTCACTGGTCACTGGTCAATGGTCACTGGTCACTGGTTACTGGTCAATGGTCACTATCGCTGGTCAAAGGTCATTGTCGCTGGTCACTGGTCATTGGTCACTTGTCACTGGTCACTGGTCACTGGTCACTGGTCACTGGTCACAGGTCACTGGTCACTGGTCAATGGTCACTGGTCAATGGTCACTGTCGCTGGTCACTGGTCACTGGTCACTGGTCACTGGTCACTGGTAACTGGTCAATGGTCACTGTCGCTGGTCACTGGTCAATGGTAACTTGTCACTGGGCAGTGGTCAATGGTCACTGGTCACTGGTCCCTATTCACTGGTCACTGTTCACAGGTCAATGGTCACTGGTCACTGGACACAGGTCACTGGTCACTGGTCACTGGTCACTGGTCACTGGTCACTGGTCACTGGTCACTGGTAACTGGTCAATCGTCACTGTCGCTGGTCACTGGTCACTGGTCACTGGTCACTGGTCAATGGTAACTTGTCACTGGGCAGTGGTCAATGGTCACTGGTCACTGGTCACTGGTCACTGGTCACTGGTCACAGGTCAATGGTCACTGGTCACTGGACACAGGTCACTGGTCACTGGTCACTGGTCACTGGTCACGGGTCAATGGTCACTGGTCACAGGTCAATGGTCACTGGTCACTGGTCACTGGTCACTGGTCACTGGTCCCTGGTCACAGGTCAATGGTCACTGGTCACTGGTCACTGGTCAATGGTCACTGTCGCTGGTCACTGGTCACTGGTCACTGGTCACTGGTCACTGGTCACTGGTCACTGGTCACTGGTAACTTGTCAATGGTCACTGTCGCTGGTCACTGGTCACTGATCACTGGTCACTGGTCAATGGTAACTTGTCACTGGGCAGTGGTCAATGGTCACTGGTCACTGGTCACTGGTCACTGGTCACTGGTCACTGGTCACAGGTCAATGGTCACTGGTCACTGGACACAGGTCACTGGTCACTGGTCACTGGTCACTGGTCACTGGTCACTGGTCAATAGTCACTGGCCACTGGTCACTGGTCACTGGTCAATGGTCACTTTAGCTGGTCAATGGTCACTGTCGCTGGTAAATGGTCACTGTCGCTGGTCACTGGTCACTGGTCACTAGTCACTGGTCACTGGTCACAGGTCAATGGTCACTGGTCACTGGACACTGGTCACTGGTCACTGGTCACTTGTCACTTGTCAATGATCACTGGTCACTGGTCACTGCTCACTGGTCACTGGTCACTTGTCAATGGTCACTGTCGCTGGTCACTGGTCACTGGTCACTTGTCACTGGTCACTGGTCACTGGTCACTGGTCACTGGTCACTGGTCACTGGTCACTGGTCACTGGTCACTGGTCACTGGTCACTGGTCACTGGTCACTGGTCAATGGTCACTGTCGCTGGTCACTGGTCACTGGTCACTTGTCCCTGGGCAGTGGTCACTGGTCACTGGTCACTGGTCACTGGTCACTGGTCAATGGTCACTGTCGCTGGTCACTGGTCACTGGTCACTTGTCCCTGGGCAGTGGTCACTTGTCACTGGTCAATGGTCACTATCGCTGGTCAATGGTCACTGTCGCTGGTCACTGGTCACTGGTCACTTGTCACTGGTCACTGGTCACTGGTCACTGGTCACTGGTCACTGGTCACTGGTCACAAGTCACTGGTCACTTGTCACTGGTCAGTGGCCACTCGTCAATGGTCACTGGTCACTGGTCACTGGTCAATGGTCTCTGTGGCTGGTCACTTGTCACGATTCGCTGGTCCCTGGTCACTGGTCACTGGTCAATGGTCACTGTCGCTGGTCACTGGTCACTGGTCACTGGTCACTGGTCACTGGTCACTGGTCACTGGTCACTGGTCACTGGTCACTGGTCACAAGTCACTGGTCACTTGTCACTGGTCACTGGTCACTCGTCACTGGTCACAGGTCAATGGTAACTTGTCACTGGGCAGTGGTCAATGGTCACTGGTCACTGGTCACTGGTCACAGGTCAATGGTCACTGGTCACTGGACACAGATCACTGGTCACTGGTCACTGGTCACTGGTCACTGGTCACTGGTCAATGGTCACTGGCCACTGGTCACTGGTCACTGGTCAGTGGCCACTGGTCGCTGGTCACTTGTCACTGGTCACTGGTCACTGGTCACTGGTCACTGGTCACTGGTCACTGGTCACTGGTCACTGGTCACTGGTCACTGGTCACTGGTCACTGGTCAATGGTCACTGTCGCTGGTCACTGGTCACTGGTCAATGGTCACTATCGCTGGTCAATGGTCACTGTCGCTGGTCACTGGTCACTGGTCACTGGTCAATGGTCACTTGTCCCTGGGCAGTGGTCACTGATCACTGGTCAATGGTCACTGTCGCTGGTCAATGGTCACAGTCGCTGGTCACTGGTCACTGGTCACTTGTCACTGGTCACTGGTCACTGGTCACTGGTCACTGGTCAATGGTCACTGGTCACTGGTCACAAGTCACTGGTCACTTGTCACTGGTCAGTGGCCACTCGTCAATGGTCACTGGTCACTGGTCACTGGTCAATGGTCTCTGTCGCTGGTCACTGGTCACGATTCGCTGGTCCCTGGTCATTGGTCACTGGTCAATGGTCACTGTCGCTGGTCACTGGTCACTGGTCACTGGTCACTGGTCACTTGTCACTGGTCAGTGGCCACTCGTCGCTGTTCACTTGTCACTGGTCACTGGTCACTGGTCAATGGTCACTGGTCACTGGTTACTGGTCAATGGTCACTATCGCTGGTCAAAGGTCATTGTCGCTGGTCACTGGTCATTGGTCACTTGTCACTGGTCACTGGTCACTGGTCACTGGTCACTGGTCACAGGTCAATGGTCACTGGTCACTGGTCACTGGTCAATGGTCACTGGTCAATGGTCACTGTCGCTGGTCACTGGTCACTGGTCACTGGTCACTGGTCACTGGTAACTGGTCAATGGTCACTGTCGCTGGTCACTGGTCACCGGTCACTGGTCACTGGTCAATGGTAACTTGTCACTGGCCAGTGGTCAATGGTCACTGGTCACTGGTCACTGGTCACTGGTCACTGGTCACTGGTCACTGGTCACTGGTCAATGGCCTCTGTCGCTGGTCACTGGTCACGATTTGCTGGTCCCTGGTCACTGGTCACTGGTCAATGGTCACTGTCGCTGGTCACTGGTCACTGGTCACTGGTCACTGGACACTGGTCACTGGTCACTGGTCACTGGTCACTGGTCACTGGTCACTGGTCACTGGTCACTGGTCACAAGTCTCTGGTCACTTGTCACTGGTCACTGGTCACTGGTCACTCGTCACTGGTCACAGGTCAATGGTAACTTGTCACTGGGCAGTGGTCAATGGTCACTGGTCACTGGTCACTGGTCACAGGTCAATGGTCACTGGTCACTGGACACAGATCACTGGTCACTGGTCACTGGTCACTGGTCACTGGTCACTGGTCAATGGTCACTGGCCACTGGTCACTGGTCACTGGTCAGTGGCCACTGGTCACTGGTCACTGGTCACTGGTCACTGGTCACTGGTCACTGGTCACTGGTCACTGGTCACTGGTCACTGGTCACTGGTCACTGGTCAATGGTCACTGTCGCTGGTCACTGGTCACTGGTCAATGGTCACTATCGCTGGTCAATGGTCACTGTCGCTGGTCACTGGTCACTGGTCACTGGTCAATGGTCACTTGTCCCTGGGCAGTGGTCACTGATCACTGGTCAATGGTCACTGTCGCTGGTCAATGGTCACAGTCGCTGGTCACTGGTCACTGGTCACTTGTCACTGGTCACTGGTCACTGGTCACTGGTCACTGGTCAATGGTCACTGGTCACTGGTCACAAGTCACTGGTCACTTGTCACTGGTCAGTGGCCACTCGTCAATGGTCACTGGTCACTGGTCACTGGTCAATGGTCTCTGTCGCTGGTCACTGGTCACGATTCGCTGGTCCCTGGTCATTGGTCACTGGTCAATGGTCACTGTCGCTGGTCACTGGTCACTGGTCACTGGTCACTGGTCACTTGTCACTGGTCAGTGGCCACTCGTCGCTGTTCACTTGTCACTGGTCACTGGTCACTGGTCAATGGTCACTGGTCACTGGTTACTGGTCAATGGTCACTATCGCTGGTCAAAGGTCATTGTCGCTGGTCACTGGTCATTGGTCACTTGTCACTGGTCACTGGTCACTGGTCACTGGTCACTGGTCACAGGTCAATGGTCACTGGTCACTGGTCACTGGTCAATGGTCACTGTCGCTGGTCACTGGTCACTGGTCACTGGTCACTGGTCACTGGTCACTGGTCACTGGTCACTGGTCACTGGTCACTGGTCACTGGTAACTGGTCAATGGTCACTGTCGCTGGTCACTGGTCACCGGTCACTGGTCACTGGTCAATGGTAACTTGTCACTGGCCAGTGGTCAATGGTCACTGGTCACTGGTCACTGGTCACTGGTCACTGGTCACTGGTCACTGGTCACTGGTCAATGGTCTCTGTCGCTGGTCACTGGTCACGATTCGCTGGTCCCTGGTCACTGGTCACTGGTCAATGGTCACTGTCGCTGGTCACAGGTCACTGGTCACTGGTCACTGGACACTGGTCACTGGTCACTGGTCACTGGTCACTGGTCACTGGTCACTGGTCACTGGTCACAAGTCTCTGGTCACTTGTCACTGGTCACTGGTCACTGGTCACTCGTCACTGGTCACAGGTCAATGGTAACTTGTCACTGGGCAGTGGTCAATGGTCACTGGTCACTGGTCACTGGTCACAGGTCAATGGTCACTGGTCACTGGACACAGATCACTGGTCACTGGTCACTGGTCACTGGTCACTGGTCACTGGTTAATGGTCACTGGTCAGTGGCCACTCGTCGCTGGTCACTGGTCACTGGTCACTGGTCACAGGTCAATGGTCACTGGTCACAGGTCAATGGTCACTGGTCACTGGACACAGATCGCTGGTCACTGGTCACTGGTCACTGGTCACTGGTCACTGGTCAATGGTCACTGGCCACTGGTCACTGGTCACTGGTCAATGGTCACTTTCGCTGGTCAATGGTCAGTGTCGCTGGTCACTGGTCACTGGTAACTGGTCAATGGTCACTGTAGCTGGTCACTGGTCACTGGTCACTGGTCACTGGTCAATGGTAACTTGTCACTGGGCAGTGGTCAATGGTCACTGGTCACTGGTCCCTATTCACTGGTCACTGTTCACAGGTCAATGGTCACTGGTCACTGGACACAGGTCACTGGTCACTGGTCACTGGTCACTGGTCACTGGTCACTGGTCACTGGTCACTGGTAACTGGTCAATCGTCACTGTCGCTGGTCACTGGTCACTGGTCACTGGTCACTGGTCAATGGTAACTTGTCACTGGGCAGTGGTCAATGGTCACTGGTCACTGGTCACTGGTCACTGGTCACTGGTCACAGGTCAATGGTCACTGGTCACTGGACACAGGTCACTGGTCACTGGTCACTGGTCACTGGTCACGGGTCAATGGTCACTGGTCACAGGTCAATGGTCACTGGTCACTGGTCACTGGTCACTGGTCACTGGTCCCTGGTCACAGGTCAATGGTCACTGGTCACTGGTCACTGGTCAATGGTCACTGTCGCTGGTCACTGGTCACTGGTCACTGGTCACTGGTCACTGGTCACTGGTCACTGGTCACTGGTAACTTGTCAATGGTCACTGTCGCTGGTCACTGGTCACTGATCACTGGTCACTGGTCAATGGTAACTTGTCACTGGGCAGTGGTCAATGGTCACTGGTCACTGGTCACTGGTCACTGGTCACTGGTCACTGGTCACAGGTCAATGGTCACTGGTCACTGGACACAGGTCACTGGTCACTGGTCACTGGTCACTGGTCACTGGTCACTGGTCAATAGTCACTGGCCACTGGTCACTGGTCACTGGTCAATGGTCACTTTAGCTGGTCATTGGTCACTGTCGCTGGTAAATGGTCACTGTCGCTGGTCACTGGTCACTGGTCACTAGTCACTGGTCACTGGTCACAGGTCAATGGTCACTGGTCACTGGACACTGGTCACTGGTCACTGGTCACTTGTCACTTGTCAATGATCACTGGTCACTGGTCACTGCTCACTGGTCACTGGTCACTTGTCAATGGTCACTGTCGCTGGTCACTGGTCACTGGTCACTTGTCACTGGTCACTGGTCACTGGTCACTGGTCACTGGTCACTGGTCACTGGTCACTGGTCACTGGTCACTGGTCACTGGTCACTGGTCACTGGTCACTGGTCAATGGTCACTGTCGCTGGTCACTGGTCACTGGTCACTTGTCCCTGGGCAGTGGTCACTGGTCACTGGTCACTGGTCACTGGTCACTGGTCAATGGTCACTGTCGCTGGTCACTGGTCACTGGTCACTTGTCCCTGGGCAGTGGTCACTTGTCACTGGTCAATGGTCACTATCGCTGGTCAATGGTCACTGTCGCTGGTCACTGGTCACTGGTCACTTGTCACTGGTCACTGGTCACTGGTCACTGGTCACTGGTCACTGGTCACTGGTCACAAGTCACTGGTCACTTGTCACTGGTCAGTGGCCACTCGTCAATGGTCACTGGTCACTGGTCACTGGTCAATGGTCTCTGTGGCTGGTCACTTGTCACGATTCGCTGGTCCCTGGTCACTGGTCACTGGTCAATGGTCACTGTCGCTGGTCACTGGTCACTGGTCACTGGTCACTGGTCACTGGTCACTGGTCACTGGTCACTGGTCACTGGTCACTGGTCACAAGTCACTGGTCACTTGTCACTGGTCACTGGTCACTCGTCACTGGTCACAGGTCAATGGTAACTTGTCACTGGGCAGTGGTCAATGGTCACTGGTCACTGGTCACTGGTCACAGGTCAATGGTCACTGGTCACTGGACACAGATCACTGGTCACTGGTCACTGGTCACTGGTCACTGGTCACTGGTCAATGGTCACTGGCCACTGGTCACTGGTCACTGGTCAGTGGCCACTGGTCGCTGGTCACTTGTCACTGGTCACTGGTCACTGGTCACTGGTCACTGGTCACTGGTCACTGGTCACTGGTCACTGGTCACTGGTCACTGGTCACTGGTCACTGGTCAATGGTCACTGTCGCTGGTCACTGGTCACTGGTCAATGGTCACTATCGCTGGTCAATGGTCACTGTCGCTGGTCACTGGTCACTGGTCACTGGTCAATGGTCACTTGTCCCTGGGCAGTGGTCACTGATCACTGGTCAATGGTCACTGTCGCTGGTCAATGGTCACAGTCGCTGGTCACTGGTCACTGGTCACTTGTCACTGGTCACTGGTCACTGGTCACTGGTCACTGGTCAATGGTCACTGGTCACTGGTCACAAGTCACTGGTCACTTGTCACTGGTCAGTGGCCACTCGTCAATGGTCACTGGTCACTGGTCACTGGTCAATGGTCTCTGTCGCTGGTCACTGGTCACGATTCGCTGGTCCCTGGTCATTGGTCACTGGTCAATGGTCACTGTCGCTGGTCACTGGTCACTGGTCACTGGTCACTGGTCACTTGTCACTGGTCAGTGGCCACTCGTCGCTGTTCACTTGTCACTGGTCACTGGTCACTGGTCAATGGTCACTGGTCACTGGTTACTGGTCAATGGTCACTATCGCTGGTCAAAGGTCATTGTCGCTGGTCACTGGTCATTGGTCACTTGTCACTGGTCACTGGTCACTGGTCACTGGTCACTGGTCACAGGTCACTGGTCACTGGTCAATGGTCACTGGTCAATGGTCACTGTCGCTGGTCACTGGTCACTGGTCACTGGTCACTGGTCACTGGTAACTGGTCAATGGTCACTGTCGCTGGTCACTGGTCAATGGTAACTTGTCACTGGGCAGTGGTCAATGGTCACTGGTCACTGGTCCCTATTCACTGGTCACTGTTCACAGGTCAATGGTCACTGGTCACTGGACACAGGTCACTGGTCACTGGTCACTGGTCACTGGTCACTGGTCACTGGTCACTGGTCACTGGTAACTGGTCAATCGTCACTGTCGCTGGTCACTGGTCACTGGTCACTGGTCACTGGTCAATGGTAACTTGTCACTGGGCAGTGGTCAATGGTCACTGGTCACTGGTCACTGGTCACTGGTCACTGGTCACAGGTCAATGGTCACTGGTCACTGGACACAGGTCACTGGTCACTGGTCACTGGTCACTGGTCACGGGTCAATGGTCACTGGTCACAGGTCAATGGTCACTGGTCACTGGTCACTGGTCACTGGTCACTGGTCCCTGGTCACAGGTCAATGGTCACTGGTCACTGGTCACTGGTCAATGGTCACTGTCGCTGGTCACTGGTCACTGGTCACTGGTCACTGGTCACTGGTCACTGGTCACTGGTCACTGGTAACTTGTCAATGGTCACTGTCGCTGGTCACTGGTCACTGATCACTGGTCACTGGTCAATGGTAACTTGTCACTGGGCAGTGGTCAATGGTCACTGGTCACTGGTCACTGGTCACTGGTCACTGGTCACTGGTCACAGGTCAATGGTCACTGGTCACTGGACACAGGTCACTGGTCACTGGTCACTGGTCACTGGTCACTGGTCACTGGTCAATAGTCACTGGCCACTGGTCACTGGTCACTGGTCAATGGTCACTTTAGCTGGTCAATGGTCACTGTCGCTGGTAAATGGTCACTGTCGCTGGTCACTGGTCACTGGTCACTAGTCACTGGTCACTGGTCACAGGTCAATGGTCACTGGTCACTGGACACTGGTCACTGGTCACTGGTCACTTGTCACTTGTCAATGATCACTGGTCACTGGTCACTGCTCACTGGTCACTGGTCACTTGTCAATGGTCACTGTCGCTGGTCACTGGTCACTGGTCACTTGTCACTGGTCACTGGTCACTGGTCACTGGTCACTGGTCACTGGTCACTGGTCACTGGTCACTGGTCACTGGTCACTGGTCACTGGTCACTGGTCACTGGTCAATGGTCACTGTCGCTGGTCACTGGTCACTGGTCACTTGTCCCTGGGCAGTGGTCACTGGTCACTGGTCACTGGTCACTGGTCACTGGTCAATGGTCACTGTCGCTGGTCACTGGTCACTGGTCACTTGTCCCTGGGCAGTGGTCACTTGTCACTGGTCAATGGTCACTATCGCTGGTCAATGGTCACTGTCGCTGGTCACTGGTCACTGGTCACTTGTCACTGGTCACTGGTCACTGGTCACTGGTCACTGGTCACTGGTCACTGGTCACAAGTCACTGGTCACTTGTCACTGGTCAGTGGCCACTCGTCAATGGTCACTGGTCACTGGTCACTGGTCAATGGTCTCTGTGGCTGGTCACTTGTCACGATTCGCTGGTCCCTGGTCACTGGTCACTGGTCAATGGTCACTGTCGCTGGTCACTGGTCACTGGTCACTGGTCACTGGTCACTGGTCACTGGTCACTGGTCACTGGTCACTGGTCACTGGTCACAAGTCACTGGTCACTTGTCACTGGTCACTGGTCACTCGTCACTGGTCACAGGTCAATGGTAACTTGTCACTGGGCAGTGGTCAATGGTCACTGGTCACTGGTCACTGGTCACAGGTCAATGGTCACTGGTCACTGGACACAGATCACTGGTCACTGGTCACTGGTCACTGGTCACTGGTCACTGGTCAATGGTCACTGGCCACTGGTCACTGGTCACTGGTCAGTGGCCACTGGTCGCTGGTCACTTGTCACTGGTCACTGGTCACTGGTCACTGGTCACTGGTCACTGGTCACTGGTCACTGGTCACTGGTCACTGGTCACTGGTCACTGGTCACTGGTCAATGGTCACTGTCGCTGGTCACTGGTCACTGGTCAATGGTCACTATCGCTGGTCAATGGTCACTGTCGCTGGTCACTGGTCACTGGTCACTGGTCAATGGTCACTTGTCCCTGGGCAGTGGTCACTGATCACTGGTCAATGGTCACTGTCGCTGGTCAATGGTCACAGTCGCTGGTCACTGGTCACTGGTCACTTGTCACTGGTCACTGGTCACTGGTCACTGGTCACTGGTCAATGGTCACTGGTCACTGGTCACAAGTCACTGGTCACTTGTCACTGGTCAGTGGCCACTCGTCAATGGTCACTGGTCACTGGTCACTGGTCAATGGTCTCTGTCGCTGGTCACTGGTCACGATTCGCTGGTCCCTGGTCATTGGTCACTGGTCAATGGTCACTGTCGCTGGTCACTGGTCACTGGTCACTGGTCACTGGTCACTTGTCACTGGTCAGTGGCCACTCGTCGCTGTTCACTTGTCACTGGTCACTGGTCACTGGTCAATGGTCACTGGTCACTGGTTACTGGTCAATGGTCACTATCGCTGGTCAAAGGTCATTGTCGCTGGTCACTGGTCATTGGTCACTTGTCACTGGTCACTGGTCACTGGTCACTGGTCACTGGTCACAGGTCAATGGTCACTGGTCACTGGTCACTGGTCAATGGTCACTGGTCAATGGTCACTGTCGCTGGTCACTGGTCACTGGTCACTGGTCACTGGTCACTGGTAACTGGTCAATGGTCACTGTCGCTGGTCACTGGTCACCGGTCACTGGTCACTGGTCAATGGTAACTTGTCACTGGCCAGTGGTCAATGGTCACTGGTCACTGGTCACTGGTCACTGGTCACTGGTCACTGGTCACTGGTCACTGGTCAATGGCCTCTGTCGCTGGTCACTGGTCACGATTTGCTGGTCCCTGGTCACTGGTCACTGGTCAATGGTCACTGTCGCTGGTCACTGGTCACTGGTCACTGGTCACTGGACACTGGTCACTGGTCACTGGTCACTGGTCACTGGTCACTGGTCACTGGTCACTGGTCACTGGTCACAAGTCTCTGGTCACTTGTCACTGGTCACTGGTCACTGGTCACTCGTCACTGGTCACAGGTCAATGGTAACTTGTCACTGGGCAGTGGTCAATGGTCACTGGTCACTGGTCACTGGTCACAGGTCAATGGTCACTGGTCACTGGACACAGATCACTGGTCACTGGTCACTGGTCACTGGTCACTGGTCACTGGTCAATGGTCACTGGTCAGTGGCCACTCGTCGCTGGTCACTGGTCACTGGTCACTGGTCACAGGTCAATGGTCACTGGTCACAGGTCAATGGTCACTGGTCACTGGACACAGGTCGCTGGTCACTGGTCACTGGTCACTGGTCACTGGTCACTGGTCAATGGTCACTGGCCACTGGTCACTGGTCACTGGTCAATGGTCACTTTCGCTGGTCAATGGTCAGTGTCGCTGGTCACTGGTCACTGGTAACTGGTCAATGGTCACTGTAGCTGGTCACTGGTCACTGGTCACTGGTCACTGGTCAATGGTAACTTGTCACTGGGCAGTGGTCAATGGTCACTGGTCACTGGTCCCTATTCACTGGTCACTGTTCACAGGTCAATGGTCACTGGTCACTGGACACAGGTCACTGGTCACTGGTCACTGGTCACTGGTCACTGGTCACTGGTCACTGGTCACTGGTAACTGGTCAATGGTCACTGTCGCTGGTCACTGGTCACTGGTCACTGGTCACTGGTCAATGGTAACTTGTCACTGGGCAGTGGTCAATGGTCACTGGTCACTGGTCACTGGTCACTGGTCACTGGTCACAGGTCAATGGTCACTGGTCACTGGACACAGGTCACTGGTCACTGGTCACTGGTCACTGGTCACTGGTCAATGGTCACTGGTCACAGGTCAATGGTCACTGGTCACTGGTCACTGGTCAATGGTCACTGTCGCTGGTCACTGGTCACTGGTCAATGGTCACTATCGCTGGTCAATGGTCAATGGTCACTTTCGCTGGTCAATGGTCACTGTCGCTGGTAAATGGTCACTGTCGCTGGTCACTGGTCACTGGTCACTGGACACTGGTCACAGGTCAATGGTCACTGGTCACTGGACACTGGTCACTGGTCACTGGTCACTTGTCACTGGTCACTGATCACTGGTCACTGGTCACTGGTCACTGGTCACTGGTCACTGGTCACTGGTCAATGGTCACTGTCGCTGGTCACTGGTCACTGGTCACTGATCACTGGTCACTGGTCACTGGTAACTGGTCACTGGTCAATGGTCACTATCGCTGGTCAATGGTCACTGTCGCTGGTCACTGGTCACTGGTCACTTGTCACTGGTCACTGGTCACTGGTCATTGGTCACTGGTCACTGGTCAATGGTCACTGTCGCTGGTCACTGGACACTGGTCACTGGTCACTGGTCAATGGTCACTGGTCACTGGTCACTGGTCAATGGTCACTATCGCTGGTCAATGGTCATTGTCGCTGGTCACTGGTCATTGGTCACTTGTCACTGGTCACTGGTCACTGGTCACTGGTCACTGGTCACTGGTCACTGGTCACAGGTCAATGGTCACTGGTCACTGGTCACTGGTCAATTGTCACTGTCGCTGGTCACTGGTCACTGGTCACTGGTCACTGGTCACTGGTCACTGGTAACTGGGCAATGGTCACTGTCGCTGGTCACTGGTCACTGGTCACTGGTCACTGGTCAATGGTAACTTGTCACTGGGCAGTGGTCAATGGTCACTGGTCACTGGTCACTGGTCACTGGTCACTGGTCACTGGTCACAGGTCAATGGTCACTGGTCACTGGACACAGGTCACTGGTCACTGGTCACTGGTCACTGGTCACTGGTCACTGGTCAATGGTCACTGGCCACTGGTCACTGGTCACTGGTCAATGGTCACTTTCGCTGGTCAATGGTCACTGTCGCTGGTAAATGGTCACTGTCGCTGGTCACTGGTCACTGGTCACTAGTCACTGGTCACTGGTCACAGGTCAATGGTCACTGGTCACTGGACACTGGTCACTGGTCACTGGTCACTTGTCACTGGTCAATGATCACTGGTCACTGGTCACTGGTCACTGGTCACTGGTCACTGGTCACTTGTCAATGGTCACTGTCGCTGGTCACTGGTCAATGGTCACTGATCACTGGTCACTGGTCACTGGTCACTGGTCTCTGGTCAATGGTCACTATCGCTGGTCAATGGTCACTGTCGCTGGTCACTGGTCACTGGTCACTTGTCACTGGTCACTGGTCACTGGTCACTGGTCACTGGTCACTGGTCACTGGTCACTGGTCAATGGTCACTGTCGCTGGTCACTGGTCACTGGTCACTGGTCACTGGTCAATGGTCACTGGTCACTGGTCACTGGTCAATGGTCACTATCGCTGGTCAATGGTCATTGTCGCTGGTCACTGGTCATTGGTCACTTGTCAATGGTTACTGGCCACTGGTCACTGGTCACTGGTCAATGGTCACTATCGCTGGTCAATGGTCACTTTCGCTGGTCACTGTCGCTGGTAAATGGTCACTGTCGCTGGTCACTGGTCACTGGTCACTGGTCACTGGTCACTGGTCAATGGTAACTTGTCACTGGGCAGTGGTCAATGGTCACTGGTCACTGGTCACTGGTCACTGGTCACTGGTCACTGGTCACTGGTCACTGGTCACAGGTCAATGGTCACTGGTCACTGGACACAGGTCACTGGTCACTGGTCACTGGTCACTGGTCACTGGTCACTGGTCAATGGTCACTGGCCACTGGTCACTGGTCACTGGTCAATGGTCACTTTCGCTGGTCAATGGTCACTGTCGCTGGTAAATGGTCACTGTCGCTCGTCACTGGTCACTGGTCACTAGTCACTGGTCACTGGTCACTGGTCACTGGACACTGGTCACTGGTCACTGGTCACTTGTCACTGGTCAATGATCACTGGTCACTGGTCACTGGTCACTGGTCACTGGTCACTGGTCACTTGTCAATGGTCACTGTCGCTGGTCACTGGTCACTGGTCACTGATCACTGGTCACTGGTCACTGGTCACTGGTCACTGGTCAATAGTCACTATCGCTGGTCAATGGTCACTGTCGCTGGTCACTGGTCACTGGTCACTTGTCACTGGTCACTGGTCACTGGTCACTGGTCACTGGTCACATGTCACTGGTCACTGGTCACTGGTCAATGGTCACTGTCGCTGGTCACTGGTCACTGGTCACTTGTCCCTGGGCAGTGGTCACTGGTCACTGGTCACTGGTCACTGGTCACTGGTCAATGGTCACTGTCGCTGGTCACTGGTCACTGGTCACTTGTCCCTGGGCAGTGGTCACTTGTCACTGGTCAATGGTCACTATCGCTGGTCAATGGTCACTGACGCTGGTCACTGGTCACTGGTCACTTGTCACTGGTCACTTGTCACTGGTCACTGGTCACTCGTCACAGGTCACAGGTCAATGGTAACTTGTCACTGGGCAGTGGTCAATGGTCACTGGTCACTGGTCACTGGTCACAGGTCAATGGTCACTGGTCACTGGAAACAGATCACTGGTCACTGGTCACTGGTCACTGGTCACTGGTCACTGGTCAATGGTCACTGGCCACTGGTCACTGGTCACTGGTCACTGGTAACTGGTCAATGGTCACTGTCGCTGGTCACTGGTCACTGGTCACTGGTCACTGGTCAATGGTAACTTGTCACTGGGCAGTGGTCAATGGTCACTGGTCACTGGTCACTGGTCACTGGTCACTGGTCACTGGTCACAGGTCAATGGTCACTGGTCACTGGACACAGGTCACTGGTCACTGGTCACTGGTCACTGGTCACTGGTCACTGGTCAATGGTCACTGGCCACTGGTCACTGGTCACTGGTCAATGGTCACTTTCGCTGGTCAATGGTCACTGTCGCTGGTAAATGGTCACTGTCGCTGGTCACTGGTCACTGGTCACTAGTCACTGGTCACTGGTCACAGGTCAAAGGTCACTGGTCACTGGACACTGGTCACTGGTCACTTGTCACTGGTCACTGGTCACTGGTCACTGGTCACTGGTCACTGGTCACTGGTCACTGGTCACTGGTCACTGGTCACTGGTCAATGGTCACTGTCGCTGGTCACTGGTCACTGGTCAATGGTCACTATCGCTGGTCAATGGTCACTGTCGCTGGTCACTTGTCACTGGTCACTGGTCACTGGTCACTGGTCACTGGTCACTGGTCACTGGTCACTGGTCACTGGTCACTGGTCACTGGTCACTGGTCACTGGTCAATGGTCACTATCGCTGGTCAATGGTCACTGTCGCTGGTCACTGGTCACTGGTCACTTGTCACTGGTCACTGGTCACTGGTCACTGGTCACTGGTCACTGGTCACTGGTCACTGGTCACTGGTCACTGGTCAATGGTCACTGTCGCTGGTCAATGGTCACTATCGCTGGTCAATGGTCACTGTCGCTGGTCATTGGTCACTGGTCAGTTGTCACTGGTCACTGGTCACTGGTCACTGGTCACTGGTCACTGGTCAATGGTCACTGTCGCTGGTCACTGGACACTGGTCACTGGTCACTGGTCAATGGTCACTGGTCACTGGTCACTGGTCAATGGTCACTATCGCTGGTCAATGGTCATTGTCGCTGGTCACTGGTCATTGGTCACTTGTCACTGGTCACTGGTCACTGGTCACTGGTCCCTGATCACAGGTCAATGGTCACTGGTCACTGGTCACTGGTCAATGGTCACTGTCGCTGGTCACTGGTCACTGGTCACTGGTCACTGGTCACTGTTCACTGGTCACTGGTAACTTGTCAATGGTCACTGTCGCTGGTCACTGGTCACTGGTCACTGGTCACTGGTCAATGGTAACTTGTCACTGGGCAGTGGTCAATGGTCACTGGTCACTGGTCACTGGTCACTGGTCACTGGTCACTGGTCACAGGTCAATGGTCACTGGTCACTGGACACAGGTCACTGGTCACTGGTCACTGGTCACTGGTCACTGGTCACTGGTCAATGGTCACTGGCCACTGGTCACTGGTCACTGGTCAATGGTCACTTTAGCTGGTCAATGGTCACTGTCGCTGGTAAATGGTCACTGTCGCTGGTCACTGGTCACTGGTCACTAGTCACTGGTCACTGGTCACAGGTCAATGGTCACTGGTCACTGGACACTGGTCACTGGTCACTGGTCACTTGTCACTTGTCAATGATCACTGGTCACTGGTCACTGCTCACTGGTCACTGGTCACTTGTCAATGGTCACTGTCGCTGGTCACTGGTCACTGGTCACTTGTCACTGGTCACTGGTCACTGGTCACTGGTCACTGGTCACTGGTCACTGTTCACTGGTCACTGGTCACTGGTCACTGGTCACTGGTCACTGGTCACTGGTCACTGGTCACTGGTCACTGGTCAATGGTCACTGTCGCTGGTCACTGGTCACTGGTCACTTGTCCCTGGGCAGTGGTCACTGGTCACTGGTCACTGGTCACTGGTCACTGGTCAATGGTCACTGTCGCTGGTCACTGGTCACTGGTCACTTGTCCCTGGGCAGTGGTCACTTGTCACTGGTCAATGGTCACTATCGCTGGTCAATGGTCACTGTCGCTGGTCACTGGTCACTGGTCACTTGTCACTGGTCACTGGTCACTGGTCACTGGTCACTGGTCACTGGTCACTGGTCACAAGTCACTGGTCACTTGTCACTGGTCAGTGGCCACTCGTCAATGGTCACTGGTCACTGGTCACTGGTCAATGGTCACTTTCGCTGGTCAATGGTCACTGTCGCTGGTCACTGGTCACAGGTCAATGGTCACTGGCCACTGGTCACTGGTCACTGGTCAATGGTCACTTTCGCTGGTCAATGGTCACTCTCGCTGGTAAATGGTCACTGTCGCTGGTAAATGGTCACTGTCGCTGGTCACTGGTCACTGGTCACTGGTCACTGGTCACTGGTCACTGGTCAATGGTCACTGGCCACTGGTCACTGGTCACTGGTCAATGGTCACTTTCGCTGGTCAATGGTCACTGTCGCTGGTCACTGGTCACAGGTCAATGGTCACTGGCCACTGGTCACTGGTCACTGGTCAATGGTCACTTTCGCTGGTCAATGGTCACTGTCGCTGGTAAATGGTCACTGTCGCTGGTAAATGGTCACTGTCGCTGGTCACTGGTCACTGGTCACTGGTCACTGGTCACTGGACACTGGTCACTGGTAACTGGTCAATGGTCACTGTCGCTGGTCACTGGTCACTGGTCACTGGTCACTGGTCAATGGTCACTGGTCACTGGACACAGGTCACTGGTCACTGGTCACTGGTCACTGGTCAATGGTCACTGGCCACTGGTCAATGGTCACTGTCGCTGGTCACTGGTCACTGGTCACTTGTCCCTGGGCAGTGGTCACTTGTCACTGGTCAATGGTCACTATCGCTGGTCAATGGTCACTGTCGCTGGTCACTGGTCACTGGTCACTTGTCACTGGTCACTGGTCACTGGTCACTGGTCACTGGTCACTGGTCACTGGTCACAAGTCACTGGTCACTTGTCACTGGTCAGTGGCCACTCGTCAATGGTCACTGGTCACTGGTCACTGGTCAATGGTCTCTGTGGCTGGTCACTTGTCACGATTCGCTGGTCCCTGGTCACTGGTCACTGGTCAATGGTCACTGTCGCTGGTCACTGGTCACTGGTCACTGGTCACTGGTCACTGGTCACTGGTCACTGGTCACTGGTCACTGGTCACTGGTCACTGGTCACTGGTCACAAGTCACTGGTCACTTGTCACTGGTCACTGGTCACTCGTCACTGGTCACAGGTCAATGGTAACTTGTCACTGGGCAGTGGTCAATGGTCACTGGTCACTGGTCACTGGTCACAGGTCAATGGTCACTGGTCACTGGACACAGATCACTGGTCACTGGTCACTGGTCACTGGTCACTGGTCACTGGTCAATGGTCACTGGCCACTGGTCACTGGTCACTGGTCAGTGGCCACTGGTCACTGGTCACTGGTCACTGGTCACTGGTCACTGGTCACTGGTCACTGGTCACTGGTCACTGGTCACTGGTCACTGGTCAATGGTCACTGTCGCTGGTCACTGGTCACTGGTCAATGGTCACTATCGCTGGTCAATGGTCACTGTCGCTGGTCACTGGTCACTGGTCACTGGTCAATGGTCACTTGTCCCTGGGCAGTGGTCACTGATCACTGGTCAATGGTCACTGTCGCTGGTCAATGGTCACAGTCGCTGGTCACTGGTCACTGGTCACTTGTCACTGGTCACTGGTCACTGGTCACTGGTCACTGGTCAATGGTCACTGGTCACTGGTCACAAGTCACTGGTCACTTGTCACTGGTCAGTGGCCACTCGTCAATGGTCACTGGTCACTGGTCACTGGTCAATGGTCTCTGTCGCTGGTCACTGGTCACGATTCGCTGGTCCCTGGTCATTGGTCACTGGTCAATGGTCACTGTCGCTGGTCACTGGTCACTGGTCACTGGTCACTGGTCACTTGTCACTGGTCAGTGGCCACTCGTCGCTGTTCACTTGTCACTGGTCACTGGTCACTGGTCAATGGTCACTGGTCACTGGTTACTGGTCAATGGTCACTATCGCTGGTCAAAGGTCATTGTCGCTGGTCACTGGTCATTGGTCACTTGTCACTGGTCACTGGTCACTGGTCACTGGTCACTGGTCACAGGTCAATGGTCACTGGTCACTGGTCACTGGTCAATGGTCACTGTCGCTGGTCACTGGTCACTGGTCACTGGTCACTGGTCACTGGTCACTGGTCACTGGTCACTGGTCACTGGTCACTGGTCACTGGTAACTGGTCAATGGTCACTGTCGCTGGTCACTGGTCACCGGTCACTGGTCACTGGTCAATGGTAACTTGTCACTGGCCAGTGGTCAATGGTCACTGGTCACTGGTCACTGGTCACTGGTCACTGGTCACTGGTCACTGGTCACTGGTCAATGGTCTCTGTCGCTGGTCACTGGTCACGATTCGCTGGTCCCTGGTCACTGGTCACTGGTCAATGGTCACTGTCGCTGGTCACAGGTCACTGGTCACTGGTCACTGGACACTGGTCACTGGTCACTGGTCACTGGTCACTGGTCACTGGTCACTGGTCACTGGTCACAAGTCTCTGGTCACTTGTCACTGGTCACTGGTCACTGGTCACTCGTCACTGGTCACAGGTCAATGGTAACTTGTCACTGGGCAGTGGTCAATGGTCACTGGTCACTGGTCACTGGTCACAGGTCAATGGTCACTGGTCACTGGACACAGATCACTGGTCACTGGTCACTGGTCACTGGTCACTGGTCACTGGTTAATGGTCACTGGTCAGTGGCCTCTCGTCGCTGGTCACTGGTCACTGGTCACTGGTCACAGGTCAATGGTCACTGGTCACAGGTCAATGGTCACTGGTCACTGGACACAGGTCGCTGGTCACTGGTCACTGGTCACTGGTCACTGGTCACTGGTCAATGGTCACTGGCCACTGGTCACTGGTCACTGGTCAATGGTCACTTTCGCTGGTCAATGGTCAGTGTCGCTGGTCACTGGTCACTGGTAACTGGTCAATGGTCACTGTAGCTGGTCACTGGTCACTGGTCACTGGTCACTGGTCAATGGTAACTTGTCACTGGGCAGTGGTCAATGGTCACTGGTCACTGGTCCCTATTCACTGGTCACTGTTCACAGGTCAATGGTCACTGGTCACTGGACACAGGTCACTGGTCACTGGTCACTGGTCACTGGTCACTGGTCACTGGTCACTGGTCACTGGTAACTGGTCAATCGTCACTGTCGCTGGTCACTGGTCACTGGTCACTGGTCACTGGTCAATGGTAACTTGTCACTGGGCAGTGGTCAATGGTCACTGGTCACTGGTCACTGGTCACTGGTCACTGGTCACAGGTCAATGGTCACTGGTCACTGGACACAGGTCACTGGTCACTGGTCACTGGTCACTGGTCACGGGTCAATGGTCACTGGTCACAGGTCAATGGTCACTGGTCACTGGTCACTGGTCACTGGTCACTGGTCCCTGGTCACAGGTCAATGGTCACTGGTCACTGGTCACTGGTCAATGGTCACTGTCGCTGGTCACTGGTCACTGGTCACTGGTCACTGGTCACTGGTCACTGGTCACTGGTCACTGGTAACTTGTCAATGGTCACTGTCGCTGGTCACTGGTCACTGATCACTGGTCACTGGTCAATGGTAACTTGTCACTGGGCAGTGGTCAATGGTCACTGGTCACTGGTCACTGGTCACTGGTCACTGGTCACTGGTCACAGGTCAATGGTCACTGGTCACTGGACACAGGTCACTGGTCACTGGTCACTGGTCACTGGTCACTGGTCACTGGTCAATGGTCACTGGCCACTGGTCACTGGTCACTGGTCAATGGTCACTTTAGCTGGTCAATGGTCACTGTCGCTGGTAAATGGTCACTGTCGCTGGTCACTGGTCACTGGTCACTAGTCACTGGTCACTGGTCACAGGTCAATGGTCACTGGTCACTGGACACTGGTCACTGGTCACTGGTCACTTGTCACTTGTCAATGATCACTGGTCACTGGTCACTGCTCACTGGTCACTGGTCACTTGTCAATGGTCACTGTCGCTGGTCACTGGTCACTGGTCACTTGTCACTGGTCACTGGTCACTGGTCACTGGTCACTGGTCACTGGTCACTGGTCACTGGTCACTGGTCACTGGTCACTGGTCACTGGTCACTGGTCACTGGTCAATGGTCACTGTCGCTGGTCACTGGTCACTGGTCACTTGTCCCTGGGCAGTGGTCACTGGTCACTGGTCACTGGTCACTGGTCACTGGTCAATGGTCACTGTCGCTGGTCACTGGTCACTGGTCACTTGTCCCTGGGCAGTGGTCACTTGTCACTGGTCAATGGTCACTATCGCTGGTCAATGGTCACTGTCGCTGGTCACTGGTCACTGGTCACTTGTCACTGGTCACTGGTCACTGGTCACTGGTCACTGGTCACTGGTCACTGGTCACAAGTCACTGGTCACTTGTCACTGGTCAGTGGCCACTCGTCAATGGTCACTGGTCACTGGTCACTGGTCAATGGTCTCTGTGGCTGGTCACTTGTCACGATTCGCTGGTCCCTGGTCACTGGTCACTGGTCAATGGTCACTGTCGCTGGTCACTGGTCACTGGTCACTGGTCACTGGTCACTGGTCACTGGTCACTGGTCACTGGTCACTGGTCACTGGTCACAAGTCACTGGTCACTTGTCACTGGTCACTGGTCACTCGTCACTGGTCACAGGTCAATGGTAACTTGTCACTGGGCAGTGGTCAATGGTCACTGGTCACTGGTCACTGGTCACAGGTCAATGGTCACTGGTCACTGGACACAGATCACTGGTCACTGGTCACTGGTCACTGGTCACTGGTCACTGGTCAATGGTCACTGGCCACTGGTCACTGGTCACTGGTCAGTGGCCACTGGTCGCTGGTCACTTGTCACTGGTCACTGGTCACTGGTCACTGGTCACTGGTCACTGGTCACTGGTCACTGGTCACTGGTCACTGGTCACTGGTCACTGGTCACTGGTCAATGGTCACTGTCGCTGGTCACTGGTCACTGGTCAATGGTCACTATCGCTGGTCAATGGTCACTGTCGCTGGTCACTGGTCACTGGTCACTGGTCAATGGTCACTTGTCCCTGGGCAGTGGTCACTGATCACTGGTCAATGGTCACTGTCGCTGGTCAATGGTCACAGTCGCTGGTCACTGGTCACTGGTCACTTGTCACTGGTCACTGGTCACTGGTCACTGGTCACTGGTCAATGGTCACTGGTCACTGGTCACAAGTCACTGGTCACTTGTCACTGGTCAGTGGCCACTCGTCAATGGTCACTGGTCACTGGTCACTGGTCAATGGTCTCTGTCGCTGGTCACTGGTCACGATTCGCTGGTCCCTGGTCATTGGTCACTGGTCAATGGTCACTGTCGCTGGTCACTGGTCACTGGTCACTGGTCACTGGTCACTTGTCACTGGTCAGTGGCCACTCGTCGCTGTTCACTTGTCACTGGTCACTGGTCACTGGTCAATGGTCACTGGTCACTGGTTACTGGTCAATGGTCACTATCGCTGGTCAAAGGTCATTGTCGCTGGTCACTGGTCATTGGTCACTTGTCACTGGTCACTGGTCACTGGTCACTGGTCACTGGTCACAGGTCAATGGTCACTGGTCACTGGTCACTGGTCAATGGTCACTGGTCAATGGTCACTGTCGCTGGTCACTGGTCACTGGTCACTGGTCACTGGTCACTGGTAACTGGTCAATGGTCACTGTCGCTGGTCACTGGTCACCGGTCACTGGTCACTGGTCAATGGTAACTTGTCACTGGCCAGTGGTCAATGGTCACTGGTCACTGGTCACTGGTCACTGGTCACTGGTCACTGGTCACTGGTCACTGGTCAATGGCCTCTGTCGCTGGTCACTGGTCACGATTTGCTGGTCCCTGGTCACTGGTCACTGGTCAATGGTCACTGTCGCTGGTCACTGGTCACTGGTCACTGGTCACTGGACACTGGTCACTGGTCACTGGTCACTGGTCACTGGTCACTGGTCACTGGTCACTGGTCACTGGTCACAAGTCTCTGGTCACTTGTCACTGGTCACTGGTCACTGGTCACTCGTCACTGGTCACAGGTCAATGGTAACTTGTCACTGGGCAGTGGTCAATGGTCACTGGTCACTGGTCACTGGTCACAGGTCAATGGTCACTGGTCAGTGGACACAGATCACTGGTCACTGGTCACTGGTCACTGGTCACTGGTCACTGGTCAATGGTCACTGGTCAGTGGCCACTCGTCGCTGGTCACTGGTCACTGGTCACTGGTCACAGGTCAATGGTCACTGGTCACAGGTCAATGGTCACTGGTCACTGGACACAGGTCGCTGGTCACTGGTCACTGGTCACTGGTCACTGGTCACTGGTCAATGGTCACTGGCCACTGGTCACTGGTCACTGGTCAATGGTCACTTTCGCTGGTCAATGGTCAGTGTCGCTGGTCACTGGTCACTGGTAACTGGTCAATGGTCACTGTAGCTGGTCACTGGTCACTGGTCACTGGTCACTGGTCAATGGTAACTTGTCACTGGGCAGTGGTCAATGGTCACTGGTCACTGGTCCCTATTCACTGGTCACTGTTCACAGGTCAATGGTCACTGGTCACTGGACACAGGTCACTGGTCACTGGTCACTGGTCACTGGTCACTGGTCACTGGTCACTGGTCACTGGTAACTGGTCAATGGTCACTGTCGCTGGTCACTGGTCACTGGTCACTGGTCACTGGTCAATGGTAACTTGTCACTGGGCAGTGGTCAATGGTCACTGGTCACTGGTCACTGGTCACTGGTCACTGGTCACACGTCAATGGTCACTGGTCACTGGACACAGGTCACTGGTCACTGGTCACTGGTCACTGGTCACTGGTCAATGGTCACTGGTCACAGGTCAATGGTCACTGGTCACTGGTCACTGGTCAATGGTCACTGTCGCTGGTCACTGGTCACTGGTCAATGGCCACTATCGCTGGTCAATGGTCAATGGTCACTTTCGCTGGTCAATGGTCACTGTCGCTGGTAAATGGTCACTGTCGCTGGTCACTGGTCACTGGTCACTGGACACTGGTCACAGGTCAATGGTCACTGGTCACTGGACACTGGTCACTGGTCACTGGTCACTTGTCACTGGTCACTGATCACTGGTCACTGGTCACTGGTCACTGGTCACTGGTCACTGGTCACTGGTCAATGGTCACTGTCGCTGGTCACTGGTCACTGGTCACTGATCACTGGTCACTGGTCACTGGTAACTGGTCACTGGTCAATGGTCACTATCGCTGGTCAATGGTCACTGTCGCTGGTCACTGGTCACTGGTCACTTGTCACTGGTCACTGGTCACTGGTCATTGGTCACTGGTCACTGGTCAATGGTCACTGTCGCTGGTCACTGGACACTGGTCACTGGTCACTGGTCAATGGTCACTGGTCACTGGTCACTGGTCAATGGTCACTATCGCTGGTCAATGGTCATTGTCGCTGGTCACTGGTCATTGGTCACTTGTCACTGGTCACTGGTCACTGGTCACTGGTCACTGGTCACTGGTCACTGGTCACAGGTCAATGGTCACTGGTCACTGGTCACTGGTCAATTGTCACTGTCGCTGGTCACTGGTCACTGGTCACTGGTCACTGGTCACTGGTCACTGGTAACTGGGCAATGGTCACTGTCGCTGGTCACTGGTCACTGGTCACTGGTCACTGGTCAATGGTAACTTGTCACTGGGCAGTGGTCAATGGTCACTGGTCACTGGTCACTGGTCACTGGTCACTGGTCACTGGTCACAGGTCAATGGTCACTGGTCACTGGACACAGGTCACTGGTCACTGGTCACTGGTCACTGGTCACTGGTCACTGGTCAATGGTCACTGGCCACTGGTCACTGGTCACTGGTCAATGGTCACTTTCGCTGGTCAATGGTCACTGTCGCTGGTAAATGGTCACTGTCGCTGGTCACTGGTCACTGGTCACTAGTCACTGGTCACTGGTCACAGGTCAATGGTCACTGGTCACTGGACACTGGTCACTGGTCACTGGTCACTTGTCACTGGTCAATGATCACTGGTCACTGGTCACTGGTCACTGGTCACTGGTCACTTGTCAATGGTCACTGTCGCTGGTCACTGGTCAATGGTCACTGATCACTGGTCACTGGTCACTGGTCACTGGTCTCTGGTCAATGGTCACTATCGCTGGTCAATGGTCACTGTCGCTGGTCACTGGTCACTGGTCACTTGTCACTGGTCACTGGTCACTGGTCACTGGTCACTGGTCACTGGTCACTGGTCACTGGTCACTGGTCAATGGTCACTGTCGCTGGTCACTGGTCACTGGTCACTGGTCACTGGTCAATGGTCACTGGTCACTGGTCACTGGTCAATGGTCATTGTCGCTGGTCACTGGTCATTGGTCACTTGTCAATGGTTACTGGCCACTGGTCACTGGTCACTGGTCAATGGTCACTATCGCTGGTCAATGGTCACTTTCGCTGGTCACTGTCGCTGGTAAATGGTCACTGTCGCTGGTCACTGGTCACTGGTCACTGGTCACTGGTCACTGGTCAATGGTAACTTGTCACTGGGCAGTGGTCAATGGTCACTGGTCACTGGTCACTGGTCACTGGTCACTGGTCACTGGTCACTGGTCACTGGTCACAGGTCAATGGTCACTGGTCACTGGACACAGGTCACTGGTCACTGGTCACTGGTCACTGGTCAATGGTCACTGGCCACTGGTCACTGGTCACTGGTCAATGGTCACTTTCGCTGGTCAATGGTCACTGTCGCTGGTAAATGGTCACTGTCGCTCGTCACTGGTCACTGGTCACTAGTCACTGGTCACTGGTCACTGGTCACTGGACACTGGTCACTGGTCACTGGTCACTTGTCACTGGTCAATGATCACTGGTCACTGGTCACTGGTCACTGGTCACTGGTCACTGGTCACTTGTCAATGGTCACTGTCGCTGGTCACTGGTCACTGGTCACTGATCACTGGTCACTGGTCACTGGTCACTGGTCACTGGTCAATAGTCACTATCGCTGGTCAATGGTCACTGTCGCTGGTCACTGGTCACTGGTCACTTGTCACTGGTCACTGGTCACTGGTCACTGGTCACTGGTCACATGTCACTGGTCACTGGTCACTGGTCAATGGTCACTGTCGCTGGTCACTGGTCACTGGTCACTTGTCCCTGGGCAGTGGTCACTGGTCACTGGTCACTGGTCACTGGTCACTGGTCAATGGTCACTGTCGCTGGTCACTGGTCACTGGTCACTTGTCCCTGGGCAGTGGTCACTTGTCACTGGTCAATGGTCACTATCGCTGGTCAATGGTCACTGACGCTGGTCACTGGTCACTGGTCACTTGTCACTGGTCACTTGTCACTGGTCACTGGTCACTCGTCACAGGTCACAGGTCAATGGTAACTTGTCACTGGGCAGTGGTCAATGGTCACTGGTCACTGGTCACTGGTCACAGGTCAATGGTCACTGGTCACTGGAAACAGATCACTGGTCACTGGTCACTGGTCACTGGTCACTGGTCACTGGTCAATGGTCACTGGCCACTGGTCACTGGTCACTGGTCACTGGTAACTGGTCAATGGTCACTGTCGCTGGTCACTGGTCACTGGTCACTGGTCACTGGTCAATGGTAACTTGTCACTGGGCAGTGGTCAATGGTCACTGGTCACTGGTCACTGGTCACTGGTCACTGGTCACTGGTCACAGGTCAATGGTCACTGGTCACTGGACACAGGTCACTGGTCACTGGTCACTGGTCACTGGTCACTGGTCACTGGTCAATGGTCACTGGCCACTGGTCACTGGTCACTGGTCAATGGTCACTTTCGCTGGTCAATGGTCACTGTCGCTGGTAAATGGTCACTGTCGCTGGTCACTGGTCACTGGTCACTAGTCACTGGTCACTGGTCACAGGTCAAAGGTCACTGGTCACTGGACACTGGTCACTGGTCACTTGTCACTGGTCACTGGTCACTGGTCACTGGTCACTGGTCACTGGTCACTGGTCACTGGTCAATGGTCACTGTCGCTGGTCACTGGTCACTGGTCAATGGTCACTATCGCTGGTCAATGGTCACTGTCGCTGGTCACTTGTCACTGGTCACTGGTCACTGGTCACTGGTCACTGGTCACTGGTCACTGGTCACTGGTCACTGGTCACTGGTCACTGGTCACTGGTCACTGGTCAATGGTCACTATCGCTGGTCAATGGTCACTGTCGCTGGTCACTGGTCACTGGTCACTTGTCACTGGTCACTGGTCACTGGTCACTGGTCACTGGTCACTGGTCACTGGTCACTGGTCACTGGTCACTGGTCAATGGTCACTGTCGCTGGTCAATGGTCACTATCGCTGGTCAATGGTCACTGTCGCTGGTCATTGGTCACTGGTCAGTTGTCACTGGTCACTGGTCACTGGTCACTGGTCACTGGTCACTGGTCAATGGTCACTGTCGCTGGTCACTGGACACTGGTCACTGGTCACTGGTCAATGGTCACTGGTCACTGGTCACTGGTCAATGGTCACTATCGCTGGTCAATGGTCATTGTCGCTGGTCACTGGTCATTGGTCACTTGTCACTGGTCACTGGTCACTGGTCACTGGTCCCTGATCACAGGTCAATGGTCACTGGTCACTGGTCACTGGTCAATGGTCACTGTCGCTGGTCACTGGTCACTGGTCACTGGTCACTGGTCACTGTTCACTGGTCACTGGTAACTTGTCAATGGTCACTGTCGCTGGTCACTGGTCACTGGTCACTGGTCACTGGTCAATGGTAACTTGTCACTGGGCAGTGGTCAATGGTCACTGGTCACTGGTCACTGGTCACTGGTCACTGGTCACTGGTCACAGGTCAATGGTCACTGGTCACTGGACACAGGTCACTGGTCACTGGTCACTGGTCACTGGTCACTGGTCACTGGTCAATGGTCACTGGCCACTGGTCACTGGTCACTGGTCAATGGTCACTTTAGCTGGTCAATGGTCACTGTCGCTGGTAAATGGTCACTGTCGCTGGTCACTGGTCACTGGTCACTAGTCACTGGTCACTGGTCACAGGTCAATGGTCACTGGTCACTGGACACTGGTCACTGGTCACTGGTCACTTGTCACTTGTCAATGATCACTGGTCACTGGTCACTGCTCACTGGTCACTGGTCACTTGTCAATGGTCACTGTCGCTGGTCACTGGTCACTGGTCACTTGTCACTGGTCACTGGTCACTGGTCACTGGTCACTGGTCACTGGTCACTGTTCACTGGTCACTGGTCACTGGTCACTGGTCACTGGTCACTGGTCACTGGTCACTGGTCACTGGTCACTGGTCAATGGTCACTGTCGCTGGTCACTGGTCACTGGTCACTTGTCCCTGGGCAGTGGTCACTGGTCACTGGTCACTGGTCACTGGTCACTGGTCAATGGTCACTGTCGCTGGTCACTGGTCACTGGTCACTTGTCCCTGGGCAGTGGTCACTTGTCACTGGTCAATGGTCACTATCGCTGGTCAATGGTCACTGTCGCTGGTCACTGGTCACTGGTCACTTGTCACTGGTCACTGGTCACTGGTCACTGGTCACTGGTCACTGGTCACTGGTCACAAGTCACTGGTCACTTGTCACTGGTCAGTGGCCACTCGTCAATGGTCACTGGTCACTGGTCACTGGTCAATGGTCTCTGTCGCTGGTCACTGGTCACGATTCGCTGGTCCCTGGTCACTGGTCACTGGTCAATGGTCACTGTCGCTGGTCACTGGTCACTGGTCACTGGTCACTGGTCACTGGTCACTGGTCACTGGTCACTGGTCACTGGTCACAAGTCACTGGTCACTTGTCACTGGTCACTGGTCACTCGTCACTGGTCACAGGTCAATGGTAACTTGTCACTGGGCAGTGGTCACTGGTCACTGGTCAATGGTCACTATCGCTGGTCAATGGTCATTGTCGCTGGTCACTGGTCATTGGTCACTTGTCACTGGTCACTGGTCACTGGTCACTGGTCACTGGTCACTGGTCACAGGTCAATGGTCACTGGTCACTGGTCACTGGTAAATGGTCACTGTCGCTGGTCACTGGTCACTGGTCACTAGTCACTGGTCACTGGTCACAGGTCAATGGTCACTGGTCACTGGACACTGGTCACTGGTCACTGGTCACTTGTCACTGTTCAATGATCACTGGTCACTGGTCACTGGTCACTGGTCACTGGTCACTTGTCAATGGTCACTGTCGCTGGTCACTGGTCACTGGTCACTGGTCACTGGTCACTGGTCACTGGTCAATAGTCACTATCGCTGGTCAATGGTCACTGTCGCTGGTCACTGGTCACTGGTCACTTGTCACTGGTCACTGGTCACTGGTCACTGGTCACTGGTCACTGGTCACTGGTCACTGGTCACTGGTCACTGGTCACTGGTCACTGGTCACTGTCGCTGGTCACTGGTCACTGGTCACTTGTCCCTGGGCAGTGGTCACTGGTCACTGGTCACTGGTCACTGGTCACTGGTCAATGGTCACTGTCGCTGGTCACTGGTCACTGGTCACTTGTCCCTGGGCAGTGGTCACTTGTCACTGGTCAATGGTCACTATCGCTGGTCAAAGGTCACTGACGCTGGTCACTGGTCACTGGTCACTTGTCACTGGTCACTGGTCACTGGTCACTGGTCACTGGTCACTGGTCACTGGTCACAAGTCACTGGTCACTTGTCATTGGTAACTGGTCACTCGTCACTGGTCACAGGTCAATGGTAACTTGTCACTGGGCAGTGGTCAATGGTCACTGGTCACTGGTCACTGGTCACAGGTCAATGGTCACTGGTCACTGGACACAGATCACTGGTCACTGGTCACTGGTCACTGGTCACTGGTCACTGGTCAATGGTCACTGGCCACTGGTCACTGGTCACTGGTCAGTGGCCACTGGTCGCTGGTCACTTGTCACTGGTCACTGGTCACTGGTCACTGGTCACTGGTCACTGGTCACTGGTCAATGGTCACTATCGCTGGTCAATGGTCACTGTCGCTGGTCACTGGTCACTGGTCACTTGTCACTGGTCACTGGTCACTGGTCACTGGTCACTGGTCACTGGTCACTGGTCACTGGTCACTGGTCACTGGTCACTGGTCAATGGTCACTGTCGCTGGTCACTGGTCACTGGTCAATGGTCACTATCGCTGGTCAATGGTCACTGTCGCTGGTCATTGGTCACTGGTCACTGGTCAATGGTCACTTGTCCCTGGGCAGTGGTCACTGGTCACTGGTCAATGGCCACTATCGCTGGTCAATGGTCACAGTCGCTGGTCACTGGTCACTGGTCACTTGTCACTGGTCACTGGTCACTGGTCACTGGTCACTGGTCACTGGTCACAAGTCACTGGTCACTTGTCACTGGTCAGTGGCCACTCGTCAATGGTCACTGGTCACTGGTCACTGGTCAATGGTCTCTGTCGCTGATCACTGGTCACGATTCGCTGGTCCCTGGTCATTGGTCACTGGTCAATGGTCACTGTCGCTGGTCACTGGTCACTGGTCACTGGTCACTGGTCACTGGTCACTTGTCACTGGTCAGTGGCCACTCGTCGCTGGTCACTTGTCACTGGTCACTGGTCACAGGTCAATGGTCACTGGTCACTGGTCACTTGTCCCTGGGCAGTGGTCACTTGTCACTGGTCAATGGTCACTATCGCTGGTCAAAGGTCACTGACGCTGGTCACTGGTCACTGGTCACTTGTCACTGGTCACTGGTCACTGGTCACTGGTCACTGGTCACTGGTCACTGGTCACAAGTCACTGGTCACTTGTCATTGGTCACTGGTCACTCGTCACTGGTCACAGGTCAATGGTAACTTGTCACTGGGCAGTGGTCAATGGTCACTGGTCACTGGTCACTGGTCACAGGTCAATGGTCACTGGTCACTGGACACAGATCACTGGTCACTGGTCACTGGTCACTGGTCACTGGTCACTGGTCAATGGTCACTGTCGCTGGTCACTGGTCACCGGTCAATGGTCACTATCGCTGGTCAATGGTCACTGTCGCTGGTCATTGGTCACTGGTCACTGGTCAATGGTCACTTGTCCCTGGGCAGTGGTCACTGGTCACTGGTCAATGGTCACTATCGCTGGTCAATGGTCACAGTCGCTGGTCACTGGTCACTGGTCACTTGTCACTGGTCACTGGTCACTGGTCACTGGTCACTGGTCACTGGTCACATGTCACTGGTCACTTGTCACTGGTCAGTGGCCACTCGTCAATGGTCACTGGTCACTGGTCACTGGTCAATGGTCTCTGTCGCTGGTCACTGGTCACGATTCGCTGGTCCCTGGTCATTGGTCACTGGTCAATGGTCACTGTCGCTGGTCACTGGTCACTGGTCACTGGTCACTGGTCACTGGTCACTTGTCACTGGTCAGTGGCCACTCGTCGCTGGTCACTTGTCACTGGTCACTGGTCACAGGTCAATGGTCACTGGTCACTGGACACTGGTCACTGGTCACTGGTCACTTGTCACTGGTCACTGATCACTGGTCACTGGTCACTGGTCACTGGTCACAGGTCAATGGTCACTGGTCACTGGACACAGGTCACTTGTCACTGGTCACTGGTCACTGGTCACTGGTCACAAGTCACTGGTCACTTGTCACTGGTCACTGGTCACTGGTAACTGGTCAATGGTCACTGTCGCTGGTCACTGGTCACTGGTCACTGGTCACTGGTCACTGGTCACTGGTCACAAGTCACTGGTCACTTGTCACTGGTCACTGGTCACTGGTCACTGGTCACTTGTCACTGGTCAATGGTCACTGTCGCTGGTCAATGGTCACTGTCGCTGGTCAATGGTCACTGTCGCTGGTCACTGGTCACTGGTCACTGGTCACAAAGCACTGGTCACTTGTCACTGGGCAGTGGCCACTGGTCGCTGGTCACTTGTCACTGGTCACTGGTCACTGGTCACTAGTCACAAGTCACTGGTCACTGGTCACTTGTCATTGGTCACTGGTCACTGGTCACTGGTCACTGGTCACTGGTCAATGGTCACTGTCGCTGGTCACTGGTCACTGGTCACTGATCACTGATCACTGGTCACTGGTCACTGGTCACTGGTCACTGGTCACTGGTCACTGGTCAATGGTCACTATCGCTGGTCAATGGTCACTGTCGCTGGTCACTGGTCACTGGTCACAGTCGCTGGTCACTGGTCACTGGTCTCTAGTCACTGGTCACTGGTCACTGGTCGCTGGTCACTGGTCACTTGTCACTGGTCAGAGGCCACTGGTCGCTGGTCACTTGTCACTGGTCACTGGTCAGTGGTCACTGGTCACAAGTCACTGGTCACTGGTCACTGGTCACTGGTCACTGGTCACTGGTCACTGGTCACTGGTCACTGGTCACTGGTCACTGGTCACTGGTCAATGGTCACTGTCGCTGGTCACTGGTCACTGGTCACTGATCACTGGTCACTGGTCACTGGTCACTGGTCACTGGTCAATGGTCACTGGCCACTGGTCACTGGTCACTGGTCAATGGTCACTTTCGCTGGTCAATGGTCACTGTCGCTGGTCACTGGTCACAGGTCAATGGTCACTGGCCACTGGTCACTGGTCACTGGTCAATGGTCACTTTCGCTGGTCAATGGTCACTATCGCTGGTCAATGGTCATTGTCGCTGGTCACTGGTCATTGGTCACTTGTCACTGGTCACTGGTCACTGGTCACTGGTCACTGGTCACAGGTCAATGGTCACTGGTCACTGGTCACTGGTCAATGGTCACTGTCGCTGGTCACTGGTCACTGGTCACTGGTCACTGGTCACTGGTCACTGTTCACTGGTAACTGGTCAATGGTCACTGTCGCTGTTCACTGGTCACTGGTCACTGGTCACTGGTCAATGGTAACTTGTCACTGGCCAGTGGTCAATGGTCACTGGTCACTGGTCACTGGTCACTGGTCACTGGTCACAGGTCAATGGTCACTGGTCACTGGACACAGGTCACTGGTCACTGGTCACTGGTCACTGGTCACTGGTCACTGGTCAATGGTCACTGGCCACTGGTCACTGGTCACTGGTCAATGGTCACTTTCGCTGGTCAATGGTCACTGTCGCTGGTCACTGGTCACAGGTCAATGGTCACTGGCCACTGGTCACTGGTCACTGGTCAATGGTCACTTTCGCTGGTCAATGGTCACTGTCGCTGGTAAATGGTCACTGTCGCTGGTAAATGGTCACTGTCGCTGGTCACTGGTCACTGGTCACTGGTCACTGGTCACTGGACACTGGTCACTGGTAACTGGTCAATGGTCACTGTCGCTGGTCACTGGTCACTGGTCACTGGTCACTGGTCAATAGTCACTGGTCACTGGACACAGGTCACTGGTCACTGGTCACTGGTCACTGGTCAATGGTCACTGGCCACTGGTCACTGGTCACTGGTCAATGGTCACTTTCGCTGGTCAATGGTCACTGTCGCTGGTCACTGGACACTGGTCACTGGTCACAGGTCAATGGTCACTGGTCACTGGTCACTGGTCAATGGTCACTATCGCTGGTCAATGGTCATTGTCGCTGGTCACTGGTCATTGGTCACTTGTCACTGGTCACTGGTCACTGGTCACTGGTCACTGGTCACTGGTCACTGGTCACTGGTCACTGGACACTGGTCACTGGTAACTGGTCAATGGTCACTGTCGCTGGTCACTGGTCACTGGTCACTGGTCACTGGTCAATGGTCACTGGTCACTGGACACAGGTCACTGGTCACTGGTCACTGGTCATTGGTCAATGGTCACTGGCCACTGGTCACTGGTCACTGGTCAATGGTCACTTTCGCTGGCCAATGGTCACTGTCGCTGGTCACTGGTCACTGGTCACTGGTAACTGGTCAATGGTCACTGTCGCTGGTCACTGGTCACTGGTCACTGGTCACTGGTCAATGGTAACTTGTCACTGGGCAGTGGTCAATGGTCACTGGTCACTGGTCACTGGTCACTGGTCACTGATCACTGGTGACTGGTCAATGGTCACTGTCGCTGGTCACTGGACACTGGTCACTGGTCACAGGTCAATGGTCACTGGTCACTGGTCACTGGTCAATGGTCAATATCGCTGGTCAATGGTCATTGTCGCTGGTCACTGGTCATTGGTCACTTGTCACTGGTCACTGGTCACTGGTCACTGGTCACTGGTCACTGGTCACTGGTCACTGGACACTGGTCGCTGGTAACTGGTCAATGGTCACTGTCGCTGGTCACTGGTCACTGGTCACTGGTCACTGGTCAATGGTCACTGGTCACTGGACACAGGTCACTGGTCACTGGTCACTGGTCATTGGTCAATGGTCACTGGCCACTGGTCACTGGTCACTGGTCAATGGTCACTTTCGCTGGTCAATGGTCACTGTCGCTGGTCACTGGTCACTGGTCACTGGTCACTGGTAACTGGTCAATGGTAACTTGTCACTGGGCAGTGGTCAATGGTCACTGGTCACTGGTCACTGGTCACTGGTCACTGATCACTGGTGACTGGTCAATGGTCACTGTCGCTGGTCACTGGACACTGGTCACTGGTCACAGGTCAATGGTCACTGGTCACTGGTCACTGGTCAATGGTCAATATCGCTGGTCAATGGTCATTGTCGCTGGTCTCTGGTCATTGGTCACTTGTCACTGGTCACTGGTCACTGGTCACTGGTCACTGGTCACTGGTCACTGGTCACTGGACACTGGTCACTGGTAACTGGTCAATGGTCACTGTCGCTGGTCACTGGTCACTGGTCACTGGACACTGGTCACAGGTCAATGGTCACTGGTCACTGGACACTGGTCACTGGTCACTGGTCACTTGTCACTCGTCACTGATCACTGGTCACTGGTCACTGGTCACTGGTCACTGGTCACTGGTCAATGGTCACTGTCGCTGGTCACTGGTCACTGGTCACTGATCACTGGTGACTGGTCAATGGTCACTGTCGCTGGTCACTGGACACTGGTCACTGGCCACAGGTCAATGGTCACTGGTCACTGGTCACTGGTCAATGGTCAATATCGCTGGTCAATGGTCATTGTCGCTGGTCACTGGTCATTGGTCACTTGTCACTGGTCACTGGTCACTGGTCACTGGTCACTGGTCACTGGTAACTGGTCACATGTCAATGGTCACTGGACACTGGTCACAGGTCAATGGTCACTGGTCACTGGACACGGGTCACTGGTCACTGGTCACTGATCACTTGTCACTGGTCACTGGTCACTGGTCACTGGTCACTGGTCAATGGTCACTGTCGCTGGTCACTGGTCACTGGTCACTGATCACTGGTCACTGGTCACTGGTCACTGGTCACTGGACAATGGTCACTATCGCTGGTCAATGGTCACTGTCGCTGGTCACTTGTCACTGGTCACTGGTCACTGGTCACTGGTCACTGGTCACTGGTCACAAGTCACTGGTCACTTGTCACTGGTCAGTGGCCACTCGTCAATGGTCACTGGTCACTGGTCACTGGTCAATGGTCTCTGTCGCTGGTCACTGGTCACGATTCGCTGGTCCCTGGTCACTGGTCACTGGTCAATGGTCACTGTCGCTGGTCACTGGTCACTGGTCACTGGTCACTGGTCACTGGTCACTTGTCACTGGTCAGTGGCCACTCGTCGCTGGTCACTTGTCACTGGTCACTTGTCACTGGTCACTCATCACTGGTCACTGGTCACTGGTCACTGGTCACAGGTCAATGGACACTGGTCACTGGACACAGGTCACTTGTCACTCGTCACTGGTCACTGGTCACTGGTCACAAGTCACTGGTCACAGGTCACTGGTCACTTGTCACTGGTCACTGGTCACTGGTAACTGGTCAATGGTCACTGTCGCTGGTCAATGGTCACTGTCGCTGGTCACTGGTCACTGGTCACTGGTCACTGGTCACTTGTCACTGGTCAGTGGCCACTGGTCGCTGGTCACTTGTCACTGGTCACTGGTCACTGGTCGCTGGTCACTGGTCACAGGTCAATGGACACTGGTCACTGGACACAGGTCACTTGTCACTGGTCACTGGTCACTGGTCACTATCGCTGGTCAATGGTCACTGTCGCTGGTCACTGGTCACTGGTCACTGGTCACTTGTCACTGGTCAGTGGCCACTCGTCGCTGGTCACTTGTCACTGGTCACTTGTCACTGGTCACTGATCACTGGTCACTGGTCACTGGTCACTGGTCACAGGTCAATGGACACTGGTCACTGGACACAGGTCACTTGTCACTGGTCACTGGTCACTGGTCACTGGTCACTTGTCACTGGTCACTGGTCACTGGTAACTGGTCAATGGTCACTGTCGCTGGTCAATGGTCACTGTCGCTGGTCACTGGTCACTGGTCACTGGTCACTGGTCACTTGTCACTGGTCACTGATCACTGGTCACTGGTCACTGGTCACTGGTCACTGGTCACTGGTCAATGGTCACTGTCGCTGGTCACTGGTCACTGGTCACTGATCACTGGTCACTGGTCAATGGTCACTGTCGCTGGTCACTGGTCATTGGTCACTTGTCACTGGTCACTGGTCACTGGTCACTGGTCACAGGTCAATGGTCACTGGTCACTGGACACTGGTCACTGGTCACTGGTCACTTGTCACTGGTCACTGATCACTGGTCACTGGTCACTGGTCACTGGTCACTGGTCAATGGTCACTGTCGCTGGCCACTGGTCACTGGTCACTGATCACTGGTCACTGGTCACTGGTCACTGGTCACTGGTCACTGGTCAATGGTCACTATCGCTGGTCAATGGTCACTGGTCACTTGTCACTGGTCACTGGTCACTGGTCAATGGTCACTGTCGCTGGTCACTGGTCACTGGTCACTGGTCAATGGTCACTTGTCCCTGGGCAGTGGTCACTGGTCACTGGTCAATGGTCACTATCGCTGGTCAATGGTCACTGTCGCTGGTCACTGGTCACTGGTCACTTGTCACTGGTCACTGGTCACTGGTCACTGGTCACTGGTCACTGGTCACTGGTCACTGGTCACAAGTCACTGGTCACCTGTCACTGGTCAGTGGCCACTCGTCAATGGTCACTGGTCACTGGTCACTGGTCAATGGTCTCTGTCGCTGGTCACTGGTCACGATTCGCTGGTCCCTGGTCACTGGTCACTGGTCAATGGTCACTGTCGCTGGTCACTGGTCACTGGTCACTGGTCACTGGTCACTGGTCACTGGTCACTTGTCAGTGGTCACTGGTCACTGGTCACTGGTCACAAGTCACTAGTCACTGGTCACTGGTCACTGGTCACTGGTCACTGGTCACTGGTCACTGGTCACTGGTCACTGGTCACTGGTCAATGGTCACCGGTCAATGGTCACTGTCGCTGGTCACTGGTCACTGGTCACTGATCACTGGTCACTGGTCACTGGTCACTGGTCACTGGTCAATGGTCACTATCGCTGGTCAATGGTCACTGTCGCTGGTCATTGGTCACTGGTCACTGGTCAATGGTCACTTGTCCCTGGGCAGTGGTCACTGGTCACTGGTCAATGGTCACTATCGCTGGTCAATGGTCACAGTCGCTGGTCACTGGTCACTGGTCACTTGTCACTGGTCACTGGTCACTGGTCACTGGTCACTGGTCACTGGTCACATGTCACTGGTCACTTGTCACTGGTCAGTGGCCACTCGTCAATGGTCACTGGTCACTGGTCACTGGTCAATGGTCTCTGTCGCTGGTCACTGGTCACGATTCGCTGGTCCCTGGTCATTGGTCACTGGTCAATGGTCACTGTCGCTGGTCACTGGTCACTGGTCACTGGTCACTGGTCACTGGTCACTTGTCACTGGTCAGTGGCCACTCGTCGCTGGTCACTTGTCACTGGTCACTGGTCACAGGTCAATGGTCACTGGTCACTGGACACTGGTCACTGGTCACTGGTCACTTGTCACTGGTCACTGATCACTGGTCACTGGTCACTGGTCACTGGTCACAGGTCAATGGTCACTGGTCACTGGACACAGGTCACTTGTCACTGGTCACTGGTCACTGGTCACTGGTCACAAGTCACTGGTCACTTGTCACTGGTCACTGGTCACTGGTAACTGGTCAATGGTCACTGTCGCTGGTCACTGGTCACTGGTCACTGGTCACTGGTCACTGGTCACTGGTCACAAGTCACTGGTCACTTGTCACTGGTCACTGGTCACTGGTCACTGGTCACTTGTCACTGGTCAATGGTCACTGTCGCTGGTCAATGGTCACTGTCGCTGGTCAATGGTCACTGTCGCTGGTCACTGGTCACTGGTCACTGGTCACAAAGCACTGGTCACTTGTCACTGGGCAGTGGCCACTGGTCGCTGGTCACTTGTCACTGGTCACTGGTCACTGGTCACTAGTCACAAGTCACTGGTCACTGGTCACTTGTCATTGGTCACTGGTCACTGGTCACTGGTCACTGGTCACTGGTCAATGGTCACTGTCGCTGGTCACTGGTCACTGGTCACTGATCACTGATCACTGGTCACTGGTCACTGGTCACTGGTCACTGGTCACTGGTCACTGGTCAATGGTCACTATCGCTGGTCAATGGTCACTGTCGCTGGTCACTGGTCACTGGTCACAGTCGCTGGTCACTGGTCACTGGTCTCTAGTCACTGGTCACTGGTCACTGGTCGCTGGTCACTGGTCACTTGTCACTGGTCAGAGGCCACTGGTCGCTGGTCACTTGTCACTGGTCACTGGTCAGTGGTCACTGGTCACAAGTCACTGGTCACTGGTCACTGGTCACTGGTCACTGGTCACTGGTCACTGGTCACTGGTCACTGGTCACTGGTCACTGGTCACTGGTCAATGGTCACTGTCGCTGGTCACTGGTCACTGGTCACTGATCACTGGTCACTGGTCACTGGTCACTGGTCACTGGTCAATGGTCACTGGCCACTGGTCACTGGTCACTGGTCAATGGTCACTTTCGCTGGTCAATGGTCACTGTCGCTGGTCACTGGTCACAGGTCAATGGTCACTGGCCACTGGTCACTGGTCACTGGTCAATGGTCACTTTCGCTGGTCAATGGTCACTATCGCTGGTCAATGGTCATTGTCGCTGGTCACTGGTCATTGGTCACTTGTCACTGGTCACTGGTCACTGGTCACTGGTCACTGGTCACAGGTCAATGGTCACTGGTCACTGGTCACTGGTCAATGGTCACTGTCGCTGGTCACTGGTCACTGGTCACTGGTCACTGGTCACTGGTCACTGTTCACTGGTAACTGGTCAATGGTCACTGTCGCTGTTCACTGGTCACTGGTCACTGGTCACTGGTCAATGGTAACTTGTCACTGGCCAGTGGTCAATGGTCACTGGTCACTGGTCACTGGTCACTGGTCACTGGTCACAGGTCAATGGTCACTGGTCACTGGACACAGGTCACTGGTCACTGGTCACTGGTCACTGGTCACTGGTCACTGGTCAATGGTCACTGGCCACTGGTCACTGGTCACTGGTCAATGGTCACTTTCGCTGGTCAATGGTCACTGTCGCTGGTCACTGGTCACAGGTCAATGGTCACTGGCCACTGGTCACTGGTCACTGGTCAATGGTCACTTTCGCTGGTCAATGGTCACTGTCGCTGGTAAATGGTCACTGTCGCTGGTAAATGGTCACTGTCGCTGGTCACTGGTCACTGGTCACTGGTCACTGGTCACTGGACACTGGTCACTGGTAACTGGTCAATGGTCACTGTCGCTGGTCACTGGTCACTGGTCACTGGTCACTGGTCAATAGTCACTGGTCACTGGACACAGGTCACTGGTCACTGGTCACTGGTCACTGGTCAATGGTCACTGGCCACTGGTCACTGGTCACTGGTCAATGGTCACTTTCGCTGGTCAATGGTCACTGTCGCTGGTCACTGGACACTGGTCACTGGTCACAGGTCAATGGTCACTGGTCACTGGTCACTGGTCAATGGTCACTATCGCTGGTCAATGGTCATTGTCGCTGGTCACTGGTCATTGGTCACTTGTCACTGGTCACTGGTCACTGGTCACTGGTCACTGGTCACTGGTCACTGGTCACTGGTCACTGGACACTGGTCACTGGTAACTGGTCAATGGTCACTGTCGCTGGTCACTGGTCACTGGTCACTGGTCACTGGTCAATGGTCACTGGTCACTGGACACAGGTCACTGGTCACTGGTCACTGGTCATTGGTCAATGGTCACTGGCCACTGGTCACTGGTCACTGGTCAATGGTCACTTTCGCTGGCCAATGGTCACTGTCGCTGGTCACTGGTCACTGGTCACTGGTAACTGGTCAATGGTCACTGTCGCTGGTCACTGGTCACTGGTCACTGGTCACTGGTCAATGGTAACTTGTCACTGGGCAGTGGTCAATGGTCACTGGTCACTGGTCACTGGTCACTGGTCACTGATCACTGGTGACTGGTCAATGGTCACTGTCGCTGGTCACTGGACACTGGTCACTGGTCACAGGTCAATGGTCACTGGTCACTGGTCACTGGTCAATGGTCAATATCGCTGGTCAATGGTCATTGTCGCTGGTCACTGGTCATTGGTCACTTGTCACTGGTCACTGGTCACTGGTCACTGGTCACTGGTCACTGGTCACTGGTCACTGGACACTGGTCGCTGGTAACTGGTCAATGGTCACTGTCGCTGGTCACTGGTCACTGGTCACTGGTCACTGGTCAATGGTCACTGGTCACTGGACACAGGTCACTGGTCACTGGTCACTGGTCATTGGTCAATGGTCACTGGCCACTGGTCACTGGTCACTGGTCAATGGTCACTTTCGCTGGTCAATGGTCACTGTCGCTGGTCACTGGTCACTGGTCACTGGTCACTGGTAACTGGTCAATGGTAACTTGTCACTGGGCAGTGGTCAATGGTCACTGGTCACTGGTCACTGGTCACTGGTCACTGATCACTGGTGACTGGTCAATGGTCACTGTCGCTGGTCACTGGACACTGGTCACTGGTCACAGGTCAATGGTCACTGGTCACTGGTCACTGGTCAATGGTCAATATCGCTGGTCAATGGTCATTGTCGCTGGTCTCTGGTCATTGGTCACTTGTCACTGGTCACTGGTCACTGGTCACTGGTCACTGGTCACTGGTCACTGGTCACTGGACACTGGTCACTGGTAACTGGTCAATGGTCACTGTCGCTGGTCACTGGTCACTGGTCACTGGACACTGGTCACAGGTCAATGGTCACTGGTCACTGGACACTGGTCACTGGTCACTGGTCACTTGTCACTCGTCACTGATCACTGGTCACTGGTCACTGGTCACTGGTCACTGGTCACTGGTCAATGGTCACTGTCGCTGGTCACTGGTCACTGGTCACTGATCACTGGTGACTGGTCAATGGTCACTGTCGCTGGTCACTGGACACTGGTCACTGGCCACAGGTCAATGGTCACTGGTCACTGGTCACTGGTCAATGGTCAATATCGCTGGTCAATGGTCATTGTCGCTGGTCACTGGTCATTGGTCACTTGTCACTGGTCACTGGTCACTGGTCACTGGTCACTGGTCACTGGTAACTGGTCACATGTCAATGGTCACTGGACACTGGTCACAGGTCAATGGTCACTGGTCACTGGACACGGGTCACTGGTCACTGGTCACTGATCACTTGTCACTGGTCACTGGTCACTGGTCACTGGTCACTGGTCAATGGTCACTGTCGCTGGTCACTGGTCACTGGTCACTGATCACTGGTCACTGGTCACTGGTCACTGGTCACTGGACAATGGTCACTATCGCTGGTCAATGGTCACTGTCGCTGGTCACTTGTCACTGGTCACTGGTCACTGGTCACTGGTCACTGGTCACTGGTCACAAGTCACTGGTCACTTGTCACTGGTCAGTGGCCACTCGTCAATGGTCACTGGTCACTGGTCACTGGTCAATGGTCTCTGTCGCTGGTCACTGGTCACGATTCGCTGGTCCCTGGTCACTGGTCACTGGTCAATGGTCACTGTCGCTGGTCACTGGTCACTGGTCACTGGTCACTGGTCACTGGTCACTTGTCACTGGTCAGTGGCCACTCGTCGCTGGTCACTTGTCACTGGTCACTTGTCACTGGTCACTCATCACTGGTCACTGGTCACTGGTCACTGGTCACAGGTCAATGGACACTGGTCACTGGACACAGGTCACTTGTCACTCGTCACTGGTCACTGGTCACTGGTCACAAGTCACTGGTCACAGGTCACTGGTCACTTGTCACTGGTCACTGGTCACTGGTAACTGGTCAATGGTCACTGTCGCTGGTCAATGGTCACTGTCGCTGGTCACTGGTCACTGGTCACTGGTCACTGGTCACTTGTCACTGGTCAGTGGCCACTGGTCGCTGGTCACTTGTCACTGGTCACTGGTCACTGGTCGCTGGTCACTGGTCACAGGTCAATGGACACTGGTCACTGGACACAGGTCACTTGTCACTGGTCACTGGTCACTGGTCACTATCGCTGGTCAATGGTCACTGTCGCTGGTCACTGGTCACTGGTCACTGGTCACTTGTCACTGGTCAGTGGCCACTCGTCGCTGGTCACTTGTCACTGGTCACTTGTCACTGGTCACTGATCACTGGTCACTGGTCACTGGTCACTGGTCACAGGTCAATGGACACTGGTCACTGGACACAGGTCACTTGTCACTGGTCACTGGTCACTGGTCACTGGTCACTTGTCACTGGTCACTGGTCACTGGTAACTGGTCAATGGTCACTGTCGCTGGTCAATGGTCACTGTCGCTGGTCACTGGTCACTGGTCACTGGTCACTGGTCACTTGTCACTGGTCACTGATCACTGGTCACTGGTCACTGGTCACTGGTCACTGGTCACTGGTCAATGGTCACTGTCGCTGGTCACTGGTCACTGGTCACTGATCACTGGTCACTGGTCAATGGTCACTGTCGCTGGTCACTGGTCATTGGTCACTTGTCACTGGTCACTGGTCACTGGTCACTGGTCACAGGTCAATGGTCACTGGTCACTGGACACTGGTCACTGGTCACTGGTCACTTGTCACTGGTCACTGATCACTGGTCACTGGTCACTGGTCACTGGTCACTGGTCAATGGTCACTGTCGCTGGCCACTGGTCACTGGTCACTGATCACTGGTCACTGGTCACTGGTCACTGGTCACTGGTCACTGGTCAATGGTCACTATCGCTGGTCAATGGTCACTGGTCACTTGTCACTGGTCACTGGTCACTGGTCAATGGTCACTGTCGCTGGTCACTGGTCACTGGTCACTGGTCAATGGTCACTTGTCCCTGGGCAGTGGTCACTGGTCACTGGTCAATGGTCACTATCGCTGGTCAATGGTCACTGTCGCTGGTCACTGGTCACTGGTCACTTGTCACTGGTCACTGGTCACTGGTCACTGGTCACTGGTCACTGGTCACTGGTCACTGGTCACAAGTCACTGGTCACCTGTCACTGGTCAGTGGCCACTCGTCAATGGTCACTGGTCACTGGTCACTGGTCAATGGTCTCTGTCGCTGGTCACTGGTCACGATTCGCTGGTCCCTGGTCACTGGTCACTGGTCAATGGTCACTGTCGCTGGTCACTGGTCACTGGTCACTGGTCACTGGTCACTGGTCACTGGTCACTTGTCAGTGGTCACTGGTCACTGGTCACTGGTCACAAGTCACTAGTCACTGGTCACTGGTCACTGGTCACTGGTCACTGGTCACTGGTCACTGGTCACTGGTCACTGGTCACTGGTCAATGGTCACCGGTCAATGGTCACTGTCGCTGGTCACTGGTCACTGGTCACTGATCACTGGTCACTGGTCACTGGTCACTGGTCACTGGTCAATGGTCACTATCGCTGGTCAATGGTCACTGTCGCTGGTCAATGGTCACTGTCGCTGGTCACTGGTCACTGGTCACTGGTCACAAAGCACTGGTCACTTGTCACTGGTCAGTGGCCACTGGTCGCTGGTCACTTGTCACTGGTCACTGGTCACTGGTCACTAGTCACAAGTCACTGGTCACTGGTCACTTGTCATTGGTCACTGGTCACTGGTCACTGGTCACTGGTCACTGGTCAATGGTCACTGTCGCTGGTCACTGGTCACTGGTCACTGATCACTGATCACTGGTCACTGGTCACTGGTCACTGGTCACTGGTCACTGGTCAATGGTCACTATCGCTGGTCAATGGTCACTGTCGCTGGTCACTGGTCACTGGTCACAGTCGCTGGTCACTGGTCACTGGTCTCTAGTCACTGGTCACTGGTCACTGGTCGCTGGTCACTGGTCACTTGTCACTGGTCAGTGGCCACTGATCGCTGGTCACTTGTCACTGGTCACTGGTCACTGGTCACTGGTCACAAGTCACTGGTCACTGGTCACTGGTCACTGGTCACTTGTCACTGGTCACTGGTCACTGGTCACTGGTCACTGGTCACTGGTCACTGGTCACTGGTCAATGGTCACTGTCGCTGGTCACTGGTCACTGGTCACTGATCACTGGTCACTGGTCACTGGTCACTGGTCACTGGTCAATGGTCACTGGCCACTGGTCACTGGTCACTGGTCAATGGTCACTTTCACTGTTCAATGGTCACTGTCGCTGGTCACTGGTCACAGGTCAATGGTCACTGGCCACTGGTCACTGGTCACTGGTCAATGGTCACTTTCGCTGGTCAATGGTCACTATCGCTGGTCAATGGTCATTGTCGCTGGTCACTGGTCATTGGTCACTTGTCACTGGTCACTGGTCACTGGTCACTGGTCACTGGTCACAGGTCAATGGTCACTGGACACTGGTCACTGGTCAATGGTCACTGTCGCTGGTCACTGGTCACTGGTCACTGGTCACTGGTCAGTGGTCACGGGTCACTGGTCACTGGTGACTGGTCAATGGTCACTGTCGCTGGTCACTGGACACTGGTCACTGGTCACAGGTCAATGGTCACTGGTCACTGGTCACTGGTCAATGGTCAATATCGCTGGTCAATGGTCATTGTCGCTGGTCACTGGTCATTGGTCACTTGTCACTGGTCACTGGTCACTGGTCACTGGTCACTGGTCACTGGTCACTGGTCACTGGACACTGGTCACTGGTAACTGGTCAATGGTCACTGTCGCTGGTCACTGGTCACTGGTCACTGGTCACTGGTCAATGGTCACTGGTCACTGGACACAGGTCACTGGTCACTGGTCACTGGTCATTGGTCAATGGTCACTGGCCACTGGTCACTGGTCACTGGTCAATGGTCACTTTCGCTGGTCAATGGTCACTGTCGCTGGTCACTGGTCACTGGTCACTGGTCACTGGTAACTGGTCAATGGTCACTGTCGCTGGTCACTGGTCACTGGTCACTGGTCACTGGTCAATGGTAACTTGTCACTGGGCAGTGGTCAATGGTCACTGGTCACTGGTCACTGGTCACTGGTCACTGATCACTGGTGACTGGTCAATGGTCACTGTCGCTGGTCACTGGACACTGGTCACTGGTCACAGGTCAATGGTCACTGGTCACTGGTCACTGGTCAATGGTCAATATCGCTGGTCAATGGTCATTGTCGCTGGTCTCTGGTCATTGGTCACTTGTCACTGGTCACTGGTCACTGGTCACTGGTCACTGGTCACTGGTCACTGGTCACTGGACACTGGTCACTGGTAACTGGTCAATGGTCACTGTCGCTGGTCACTGGTCACTGGTCACTGGACACTGGTCACAGGTCAATGGTCACTGGTCACTGGACACTGGTCACTGGTCACTGGTCACTTGTCACTCGTCACTGATCACTGGTCACTGGTCACTGGTCACTGGTCACTGGTCACTGGTCAATGGTCACTGGCGCTGGTCACTGGTCACTGGTCACTGATCACTGGTGACTGGTCAATGGTCACTGTCGCTGGTCACTGGACACTGGTCACTGGCCACAGGTCAATGGTCACTGGTCACTGGTCACTGGTCAATGGTCAATATCGCTGGTCAATGGTCATTGTCGCTGGTCACTGGTCATTGGTCACTTGTCACTGGTCACTGGTCACTGGTCACTGGTAACTGGTCACATGTCAATGGTCACTGGACACTGGTCACAGGTCAATGGTCACTGGTCACTGGACACGGGTCACTGGTCACTGGTCACTGATCACTTGTCACTGGTCACTGGTCACTGGTCACTGGTCACTGGTCAATGGTCACTGTCGCTGGTCACTGGTCACTGGTCACTGATCACTGGTCACTGGTCACTGGTCACTGGTCACTGGACAATGGTCACTATCGCTGGTCAATGGTCACTGTCGCTGGTCACTTGTCACTGGTCACTGGTCACTGGTCACTGGTCACTGGTCACTGGTCACAAGTCACTGGTCACTTGTCACTGGTCAGTGGCCACTCGTCAATGGTCACTGGTCACTGGTCACTGGTCAATGGTCTCTGTCGCTGGTCACTGGTCACGATTCGCTGGTCCCTGGTCACTGGTCACTGGTCAATGGTCACTGTCGCTGGTCACTGGTCACTGGTCACTGGTCACTGGTCACTGGTCACTTGTCACTGGTCAGTGGCCACTCGTCGCTGGTCACTTGTCACTGGTCACTTGTCACTGGTCACTCATCACTGGTCACTGGTCACTGGTCACTGGTCACAGGTCAATGGACACTGGTCACTGGACACAGGTCACTTGTCACTCGTCACTGGTCACTGGTCACTGGTCACAAGTCACTGGTCACAGGTCACTGGTCACTTGTCACTGGTCACTGGTCACTGGTAACTGGTCAATGGTCACTGTCGCTGGTCAATGGTCACTGTCGCTGGTCACTGGTCACTGGTCACTGGTCACTGGTCACTTGTCACTGGTCAGTGGCCACTGGTCGCTGGTCACTTGTCACTGGTCACTGGTCACTGGTCGCTGGTCACTGGTCACAGGTCAATGGACACTGGTCACTGGACACAGGTCACTTGTCACTGGTCACTGGTCACTGGTCACTATCGCTGGTCAATGGTCACTGTCGCTGGTCACTGGTCACTGGTCACTGGTCACTTGTCACTGGTCAGTGGCCACTCGTCGCTGGTCACTTGTCACTGGTCACTTGTCACTGGTCACTGATCACTGGTCACTGGTCACTGGTCACTGGTCACAGGTCAATGGACACTGGTCACTGGACACAGGTCACTTGTCACTGGTCACTGGTCACTGGTCACTGGTCACTTGTCACTGGTCACTGGTCACTGGTAACTGGTCAATGGTCACTGTCGCTGGTCAATGGTCACTGTCGCTGGTCACTGGTCACTGGTCACTGGTCACTGGTCACTTGTCACTGGTCACTGATCACTGGTCACTGGTCACTGGTCACTGGTCACTGGTCACTGGTCAATGGTCACTGTCGCTGGTCACTGGTCACTGGTCACTGATCACTGGTCACTGGTCAATGGTCACTGTCGCTGGTCACTGGTCATTGGTCACTTGTCACTGGTCACTGGTCACTGGTCACTGGTCACAGGTCAATGGTCACTGGTCACTGGACACTGGTCACTGGTCACTGGTCACTTGTCACTGGTCACTGATCACTGGTCACTGGTCACTGGTCACTGGTCACTGGTCAATGGTCACTGTCGCTGGCCACTGGTCACTGGTCACTGATCACTGGTCACTGGTCACTGGTCACTGGTCACTGGTCACTGGTCAATGGTCACTATCGCTGGTCAATGGTCACTGGTCACTTGTCACTGGTCACTGGTCACTGGTCAATGGTCACTGTCGCTGGTCACTGGTCACTGGTCACTGGTCAATGGTCACTTGTCCCTGGGCAGTGGTCACTGGTCACTGGTCAATGGTCACTATCGCTGGTCAATGGTCACTGTCGCTGGTCACTGGTCACTGGTCACTTGTCACTGGTCACTGGTCACTGGTCACTGGTCACTGGTCACTGGTCACTGGTCACTGGTCACAAGTCACTGGTCACCTGTCACTGGTCAGTGGCCACTCGTCAATGGTCACTGGTCACTGGTCACTGGTCAATGGTCTCTGTCGCTGGTCACTGGTCACGATTCGCTGGTCCCTGGTCACTGGTCACTGGTCAATGGTCACTGTCGCTGGTCACTGGTCACTGGTCACTGGTCACTGGTCACTGGTCACTGGTCACTTGTCAGTGGTCACTGGTCACTGGTCACTGGTCACAAGTCACTAGTCACTGGTCACTGGTCACTGGTCACTGGTCACTGGTCACTGGTCACTGGTCACTGGTCACTGGTCAATGGTCACCGGTCAATGGTCACTGTCGCTGGTCACTGGTCACTGGTCACTGATCACTGGTCACTGGTCACTGGTCACTGGTCACTGGTCAATGGTCACTATCGCTGGTCAATGGTCACTGTCGCTGGTCAATGGTCACTGTCGCTGGTCACTGGTCACTGGTCACTGGTCACAAAGCACTGGTCACTTGTCACTGGTCAGTGGCCACTGGTCGCTGGTCACTTGTCACTGGTCACTGGTCACTGGTCACTAGTCACAAGTCACTGGTCACTGGTCACTTGTCATTGGTCACTGGTCACTGGTCACTGGTCACTGGTCACTGGTCAATGGTCACTGTCGCTGGTCACTGGTCACTGGTCACTGATCACTGATCACTGGTCACTGGTCACTGGTCACTGGTCACTGGTCACTGGTCAATGGTCACTATCGCTGGTCAATGGTCACTGTCGCTGGTCACTGGTCACTGGTCACAGTCGCTGGTCACTGGTCACTGGTCTCTAGTCACTGGTCACTGGTCACTGGTCGCTGGTCACTGGTCACTTGTCACTGGTCAGTGGCCACTGATCGCTGGTCACTTGTCACTGGTCACTGGTCACTGGTCACTGGTCACAAGTCACTGGTCACTGGTCACTGGTCACTGGTCACTTGTCACTGGTCACTGGTCACTGGTCACTGGTCACTGGTCACTGGTCACTGGTCACTGGTCAATGGTCACTGTCGCTGGTCACTGGTCACTGGTCACTGATCACTGGTCACTGGTCACTGGTCACTGGTCACTGGTCAATGGTCACTGGCCACTGGTCACTGGTCACTGGTCAATGGTCACTTTCACTGTTCAATGGTCACTGTCGCTGGTCACTGGTCACAGGTCAATGGTCACTGGCCACTGGTCACTGGTCACTGGTCAATGGTCACTTTCGCTGGTCAATGGTCACTATCGCTGGTCAATGGTCATTGTCGCTGGTCACTGGTCATTGGTCACTTGTCACTGGTCACTGGTCACTGGTCACTGGTCACTGGTCACAGGTCAATGGTCACTGGACACTGGTCACTGGTCAATGGTCACTGTCGCTGGTCACTGGTCACTGGTCACTGGTCACTGGTCACTGGTCACGGGTCACTGGTCACTGGTCACTGCTCACTGGTAACTGGTCAATGGTCACTGTCGCTGGTCACTGGTCACTGGTCACTGGTCACTGGTCAATGGTAACTTGTCACTGGCCAGTGGTCAATGGTCACTGGTCACTGGTCACTGGTCACTGGTCACTGGTCACAGGTCAATGGTTACTGGTCACTGGACACAGGTCACAGGTCACTGGTCACTGGTCACTGGTCACTGGTCACTGGTCAATGGTCACTGGCCACTGGTCTCTGGTCACTGGTCAATGGTCACTTTCGCTGGTCAATGGTCAATGTCGCTGGTCACTGGTCACAGGTCAATGGTCACTGGCCACTGGTCACTGGTCACTGGTCAATGGTCACTTTCGCTGGTCAATGGTCACTGTCGCTGGTAAATGGTCACTGTCGCTGGTAAATGGTCACTGTCGCTGGTCACTGGTCACTGGTCACTGGTCACTGGTCACTGGACACTGGTCACTGGTAACTGGTCAATGGTCACTGTCGCTGGTCACTGGTCACTGGTCACTGGTCACTGGTCACTGGTCAATGGTCACTGGTCACTGGACACAGGTCACTGGTCACTGGTCACTGGTCACTGGTCAATGGTCACTGGTCACTGGTCAATGGTCACTTTCGCTGGTCAATTGTCACTGTCGCTGGTCACTGGTCACTGGTCACTGGTCACTGGTAACTGGTCAATGGTCACTGTCGCTGGTCACTGTTCACTGGTCACTGGTCACTGGTCAATGGTCACTGTCGCTGGTCACTGGACACTGGTCACTGGTCACAGGTCAATGGTCACTGGTCACTGGTCACTGGTCAATGGTCACTATCGCTGGTCAATGGTCATTGTCGCTGGTCACTGGTCATTGGTCACTTGTCACTGGTCACTGGTCACTGGTCACTGGTCACTGGTCACTGGTCACTGGTCACTGGACACTGGTCACTGGTAACTGGTCAATGGTCACTGTCGCTGGTCACTGGTCACTGGTCACTGGTCACTGGTCAATGGTCACTGGTCACTGGACACAGGTCACTGGTCACTGGTCACTGGTCATTGGTCAATGGTCACTGGCCACTGGTCACTGGTCACTGGTCAATGGTCACTTTCGCTGGTCAATGGTCACTGTCGCTGGTCACTGGTCACTGGTCACTGGTCACTGGTCAATGGTCACTGGTCACTGGTCAATGGTCACTTTCGCTGGTCAATGGTCACTGTCGCTGGTAAATGGTCACTGTCGCTGGTCACTGGTCACTGGTCACTGGACACTGGTCACAGGTCAATGGTCACTGGTCACTGGACACTGGTCACTGGTCACTGGTCACTTGTCACTCGTCACTGATCACTGGTCACTGGTCACTGGTCACTGGTCACTGGTCACTGGTCAATGGTCACTGTCGCTGGTCACTGGTCACTGGTCACTGATCACTGGTGACTGGTCAATGGTCACTGTCGCTGGTCACTGGACACTGGTCACTGGTCACAGGTCAATGGTCACTGGTCACTGGTCACTGGTCAATGGTCACTATCGCTGGTCAATGGTCATTGTCGCTGGTCACTGGTCATTGGTCACTTGTCACTGGTCACTGGTCACTGGTCACTGGTCACTGGTCACTGGTAACTGGTCACAGGTCAATGGTCACTGGACACTGGTCACAGGTCAATGGTCACTGGTCACTGGACACTGGTCACTGGTCACTGGTCACTGGTCACTGGTCACAGGTCACTGGTCACTGGTCACTGGACACAGGTCACTGGTCACTGGTCACTGGTCACTGGTCACTGGTCACTGGTCAATGGTCACTGGCCACTGGTCACTGGTCACTGGTCAATGGTCACTTTCGCTGGTCAATGGTCACTGTCGCTGGTAAATGGTCACTGTCGCTGGTCACTGGTCACTGGTCACTGGACACTGGTCACAGGTCAATGGTCACTGGTCACTGGACACTGGTCACTGGTCACTGGTCACTTGTCACTCGTCACTGATCACTGGTCACTGGTCACTGGTCACTGGTCACTGGTCACTGGTCAATGGTCACTGTCGCTGGTCACTGGTCACTGGTCACTGATCACTGGTGACTGGTCAATGGTCACTGTCGCTGGTCACTGGACACTGGTCACTGGTCACAGGTCAATGGTCACTGGTCACTGGTCACTGGTCAATGGTCACTATCGCTGGTCAATGGTCATTGTCGCTGGTCACTGGTCATTGGTCACTTGTCACTGGTCACTGGTCACTGGTCACTGGTCACTGGTCACTGGTAACTGGTCACAGGTCAATGGTCACTGGACACTGGTCACAGGTCAATGGTCACTGGTCACTGGACACTGGTCACTGGTCACTGGTCACTGGTCACTTGTCACTGGTCACTGATCACGGGTCACTGGTCACTGGTCACTGGTCACTGGTCACTGGTCACAGGTCAATGGTCACTGTCGCTGGTCACTTGTCACTGGTCACTGATCACTGGTCACTGGTCAATGGTCACTGTCGCTGGTCACTGGTCATTGGTCACTTGTCACTGGTCACTGGTCACTGGTCACTGGTCACAGGTCAATGGTCACTGGTCACTGGTCACTGGTCAATGGTCACTCTCGCTCGTCACTGGTCACTGGTCACTGGTCACTGGTCACTGGTCACTGGTAACTGGTCAATGGTCACTGTCGCTGGTCACTGGTCACTGGTCACTGGTCAATGGTAACTTGTCACTGGGCAGTGGTCAATGGTCACTGGTCACTGGTCACTGGTCACTGGTCACTGGTCACAGGTCAATGGTCACTGGTCACTGGTCACTGGTCACTGGTCACTGGTCAATGGTCACTGGCCACTGGTCACTGGTCACTTGTCACTGGTCACTGATCACTTGTCACTGGTCACTGGTCACTGGTCACTGGTCACTGGTCAATGGTCACTGTCGCTGGTCACTGGTCACTGGTCACTGATCACTGGTCACTGGTCACTGGTCACTGGTCACTGGTCAATGGTCACTATCGCTGGTCAATGGTCACTGTCGCTGGTCACTGGTCACTGGTCACTTGTCACTGGTCACTGGTCACTGGTCACTGGTCACTGGTCACTGGTCACTGGTCACAAGTCACTGGTCATTTGTCACTGGTCAGTGGCCACTCGTCAATGGTCACTGGTCACTGGTCACTGGTCAATGGTCTCTGTCGCTGGTCACTGGTCACGATTCGCTGGTCCCTGGTCACTGGTCACTGGTCAATGGTCACTGTCGCTGGTCACTGGTCACTGGTCACTGGTCACTGGTCACTGGTCACTTGTCACTGGTCAGTGGCCACTCGTCGCTGGTCACTTGTCACTGGTCACTTGTCACTGGTCACTGATCACTGGTCACTGGTCACTGGTCACTGGTCACAGGTCAATGGACACTGGTCACTGGACACAGGTCACTTGTCACTGGTCACTGGTCACTGGTCACTGGTCACAAGTCACTGGTCACAAGTCACTGGTCACTTGTCACTGGTCACTGGTCACTGGTAACTGGTCAATGGTCACTGTCGCTGGTCAATGGTCACTGTCGCTGGTCACTGGTCACTGGTCACTGGTCACTGGTCACTTGTCACTGGTCAGTGGCCACTGGTCGCTGGTCACTTGTCACTGGTCACTGGTCACTGGTCGCTGGTCACTGGTCACAGGTCAATGGACACTGGTCACTGGACACAGGTCACTTGTCACTGGTCACTGGTCACTGGTCACTATCGCTGGTCAATGGTCACTGTCGCTGGTCACTGGTCACTGGTCACTGGTCACTTGTCACTGGTCAGTGGCCACTCGTCGCTGGTCACTTGTCACTGGTCACTTGTCACTGGTCACTGATCACTGGTCACTGGTCACTGGTCACTGGTCATAGGTCAATGGACACTGGTCACTGGACACAGGTCACTTGTCACTGGTCACTGGTCACTGGTCACTGGTCACTTGTCACTGGTCACTGGTCACTGGTAACTGGTCAATGGTCACTGTCGCTGGTCAATGGTCACTGTCGCTGGTCACTGGTCACTGGTCACTGGTCACTGGTCACTTGTCACTGGTCACTGATCACTGGTCACTGGTCAATGGTCACTGGTCACTGGTCACTGGTCAATGGTCACTGTCGCTGGTCACTGGTCACTGGTCACTGATCACTGGTCACTGGTCAATGGTCACTGTCGCTGGTCACTGGTCATTGGTCACTTGTCACTGGTCACTGGTCACTGGTCACTGGTCACAGGTCAATGGTCACTGGTCACTGGACACTGGTCACTGGTCACTGGTCACTTGTCACTGGTCACTGATCACTGGTCACTGGTCACTGGTCACTGGTCACTGGTCAATGGTCACTGTCGCTGGCCACTGGTCACTGGTCACTGATCACTGGTCACTGGTCACTGGTCACTGGTCACTGGTCAATGGTCACTATCGCTGGTCAATGGTCACTGTCGCTGGTCACTGGTCACTGGTCACTGGTCAATGGTCACTGTCGCTGGTCACTGGTCACTGGTCACTGGTCACTGGTCAATGGTCACTTGTCCCTGGGCAGTGGTCACTGGTCACTGGTCAATGGTCACTATCGCTGGTCAATGGTCACTGTCGCTGGTCACTGGTCACTGGTCACTTGTCACTGGTCACTGGTCACTGGTCACTGGTCACTGGTCACTGGTCACTGGTCACTGGTCACAAGTCACTGGTCACCTGTCACTGGTCAGTGGCCACTCGTCAATGGTCACTGGTCACTGGTCACTGGTCAATGGTCTCTGTCGCTGGTCACTGGTCACGATTCGCTGGTCCCTGGTCACTGGTCACTGGTCGATGGTCACTGTCGCTGGCCACTGGTCACTGGTCACTGGTCACTGGTCACTGGTCACTGGTCACTGGTCACTTGTCACTGGTCAGTGGTCACTGGTCACTGGTCACTGGTCACAAGTCACTAGTCACTGGTCACTGGTCACTGGTCACTGGTCACTGGTCACTGGTCACTGGTCACTGGTCACCGGTCAATGGTCACTGTCGCTGGTCACTGGTCACTGGTCACTGATCACTGGTCACTGGTCACTGGTCACTGGTCACTGGTCAATGGTCACTATCGCTGGTCAATGGTCACTGTCGCTGGTCACTGGTCACTGGTCACTTGTCACTGGTCACTGGTCACTGGTCACTGGTCACTGGTCACTGGTCTCTGGTCGATGGTCAGTGGTCACTGTCGCTGGTCACTGGTCACTGGTCACTTGTCCCTGGGCAGTGGTCACTGGTCACTGGTCACTGGTCACTGGTCACTGGTCAATGGTCACTGTCGCTGGTCACTGGTCACTGGTCACTTGTCCCTGGGCAGTGGTCACTTGTCACTGGTCAATGGTCACTATCGCTGGTCAATGGTCACTGTCGCTGGTCACTGGTCACTGGTCACTTGTCACTGGTCACTGGTCACTGGTCACTGGTCACTTGTCACTGGTCAGTGGCCACTCGTCAATGGTCACTGGTCACTGGTCACTGGTCAATGGTCTCTGTCGCTGGTCACTGGTCACGATTCGCTGGTCCCTGGTCACTGGTCACTGGTCAATGGTCACTGTCGCTGGTCACTGGTCACTGGTCACTGGTCACTGGTCACTGGTCACTGGTCACTGGTCACTGGTCACTGGTCACTGGTCACTGGTCACTGGTCACAAGTCACTGGTCACTTGTCACTGGTCACTGGTCACTCGTCACTGGTCACAGGTCAATGGTATCTTGTCACTGGGCAGTGGTCAATGGTCACTGGTCACTGGTCACTGGTCACAGGTCAATGGTCACTGGTCACTGGACACAGATCACTGGTCACTGGTCACTGGTCACTGGTCACTGGTCACTGGTCAATGGTCACTGGCCACCGGTCACTGGTCACTGGTCAGTGGCCACTGGTCGCTGGTCACTTGTCACTGGTCACTGGTCACTGGTCACTGGTCACTGGTCACTGGTCACTGGTCACTGGTCACTGGTCACTGGTCACTGGTCACTGGTCACTGGTCACTGGTCAATGGTCACTATCGCTGGTCAATGGTCACTGTCGCTGGTCACTGGTCACTGGTCACTTGTCACTGGTCACTGGTCACTGGTCACTGGTCACTGGTCACTGGTCACTGGTCACTGGTCACTGGTCAATGGTCACTGTCGCTGGTCACTGGTCACTGGTCAATGGTCACTATCGCTGGTCAATGGTCACTGTTGCTGGTCACTGGTCACTGGTCACTGGTCAATGGTCACTTGTCCCTGGGCAGTGGTCACTGGTCACTGGTCAATGGTCACTATCGCTGGTCAATGGTCACAGTCGCTGGTCACTGGTCACTGGTCACTTGTCACTGGTCACTGGTCACTGGTCACTGATCACTGGTCACTGGTCACAAGTCACTGGTCACTTGTCACTGGTCAGTGGCCACTCGTCAATGGTCACTGGTCTCTGGTCACTGGTCAATGGTCTCTGTCGCTGGTCACTGGTCACGATTCGCTGGTCCCTGGTCATTGGTCACTGGTCAATGGTCACTGTCGCTGGTCACTGGTCACTGGTCACTGGTCACTGGTCACTTGTCACTGGTCAGTGGCCACTCGTCGCTGGTCACTTGTCACTGGTCACTGGTCACAGGTCAATGGTCACTGGTCACTGGACACTGGCCACTGGTCACTTGTCACTTGTCAGTGGTCACTGGTCACTGGTCACTGGTCACTGGTCACAAGTCACTGGTCACTTGTCACTGGTCACTGGTCACTGGTAACTGGTCAATGGTCACTGCCGCTGGTCAATGGTCACTGTCGCTGGTCACTGGTCACTGGTCACTGGTCACTGGTCACTTGTCACTGGTCAGTGGCCACTGGTCGCACGTCACTTGTCACTGGTCACTGGTCACTGGTCACTGGTCACTGGTCACTGGTCACAAGTCACTGGTCACTGGTCACTGGTCATTGGTCACTGGTCACTGGTCACTGGTCACTGGTCACTGGTCAATGGTCACTGTCGCTGGTAAATGGTCACTGTCGCTGGTCAATGGTCAGTGTCGCTGGTCACTGGTCACTATTCGCTGGTCACTGGTCTCTGGTCACTGTCGCTGGTCACTGGTCACTGGTCACTGGTCACTGGTCACTGGTCACAAGTCACTGGTCACTTGTCACTGGTCACTGGTCACTGGTCACTGGTCACTGGTCACTGGTCAATGGTCACTGTCGCTGGTCAATGGTCACTGTCGCTGGTCAATGGTCACTGTCGCTGGTCACTGGTCACTGGTCACTGGTCACAAAGCACTGGTCACTTGTCACTGGTCAGTGGCCACTGATCGCTGGTCACTTGTCACTGGTCACTGGTCACTGGTCACTAGTCACAAGTCACTGGTCACTGGTCACTTGTCATTGGTCACTGGTCACTGGTCACTGGTCACTGGTCACTGGTCAATGGTCACTGTCGCTGGTCACTGGTCACTGGTCACTGATCACTGATCACTGGTCACTGGTCACTGGTCACTGGTCAATGGTCACTATCGCTGGTCAATGGTCACTGTCGCTGGTTACTGGTCACTGGTCACAGTCGCTGGTCACTGGTCCCTGGTCTCTAGTCACTGGTCACTGGTCACTGGTCGCTGGTCACTGGTCACTTGTCACTGGTCAGTGGCCACTGGTCGCTGGTCACTTGTCACTGGTCACTGGTCACTGGTCACTGGTCACAAGTCACTGGTCACTGGTCACTGTTCACTGGTCACTGGTCAATGGTCACAATCGCAGGTCAATGGCCACTGTCGCTGGTGACTGGTCACTGGTCACTTGTCACTGGTCACTGGTCACTGGTCACTGGTCACTGGTCACTGGTCACTGGTCACTGGTCGATGGTCACTGTCGCTGGTCACTGGTCACTGGTCACTGGTCACTGGTCAATGGTCACTGGTCACTGGTTACTGGTCAATGGTCACTATCGCTGGTCAATGGTCATTGTCGCTGGTCACTGGTCATTGGTCACTTGTCACTGGTCACTGGTCACTGGTCACTGGTCACTGGTCACTGGTCACTGGTCACAGGTCAATGGTCACTGGTCACTGGTCACTGGTCAATGGTCACTGTCGCTGGTCACTGGTCACTGGTCACTGGTCACTGGTCACTGGTCACTGGTCACAAGTCACTGGTCACTTGTCACTGGTCACTGGTCACTGGTAACTGGTCAATGGTCACTGTCGCTGGTCAATGGTCACTGTCGCTGGTCACTGGTCACTGGTCACTGGTCACTGGTCACTTGTCACTGGTCAGTGGCCACTGGTCGCTGGTCACTGGTCACTATTCGCTGGTCACTGGTCTCTGGTCACTGTCGCTGGTCACTGGTCACTGGTCACTGGTCACTGGTCACTGGTCACAAGTCACTGGTCACTTGTCACTGGTCACTGGTCACTGGTCACTGGTCACTGGTCACTGGTCAATGGTCACTGTCGCTGGTCAATGGTCACTGTCGCTGGTCAATGGTCACTGTCGCTGGTCACTGGTCACTGGTCACTGGTCACAAAGCACTGGTCACTTGTCACTGGTCAGTGGCCACTGATCGCTGGTCACTTGTCACTGGTCACTGGTCACTGGTCACTAGTCACAAGTCACTGGTCACTGGTCACTTGTCATTGGTCACTGGTCACTGGTCACTGGTCACTGGTCACTGGTCAATGGTCACTGTCGCTGGTCACTGGTCACTGGTCACTGATCACTGATCACTGGTCACTGGTCACTGGTCACTGGTCAATGGTCACTATCGCTGGTCAATGGTCACTGTCGCTGGTTACTGGTCACTGGTCACAGTCGCTGGTCACTGGTCCCTGGTCTCTAGTCACTGGTCACTGGTCACTGGTCGCTGGTCACTGGTCACTTGTCACTGGTCAGTGGCCACTGGTCGCTGGTCACTTGTCACTGGTCACTGGTCACTGGTCACTGGTCACAAGTCACTGGTCACTGGTCACTGTTCACTGGTCACTGGTCAATGGTCACAATCGCAGGTCAATGGCCACTGTCGCTGGTGACTGGTCACTGGTCACTTGTCACTGGTCACTGGTCACTGGTCACTGGTCACTGGTCACTGGTCACTGGTCACTGGTCGATGGTCACTGTCGCTGGTCACTGGTCACTGGTCACTGGTCACTGGTCAATGGTCACTGGTCACTGGTTACTGGTCAATGGTCACTATCGCTGGTCAATGGTCATTGTCGCTGGTCACTGGTCATTGGTCACTTGTCACTGGTCACTGGTCACTGGTCACTGGTCACTGGTCACTGGTCACTGGTCACAGGTCAATGGTCACTGGTCACTGGTCACTGGTCAATGGTCACTGTCGCTGGTCACTGGTCACTGGTCACTGGTCACTGGTCACTGGTCACTGGTCACAAGTCACTGGTCACTTGTCACTGGTCACTGGTCACTGGTAACTGGTCAATGGTCACTGTCGCTGGTCAATGGTCACTGTCGCTGGTCACTGGTCACTGGTCACTGGTCACTGGTCACTTGTCACTGGTCAGTGGCCACTGGTCGCTGGTCACTTGTCACTGGTCACTGGTCACTGGTCACTGGTCACTGGTCACTGGTCACTGGTCACAAGTCACTGGTCACTGGTCACTGGTCATTGGTCACTGGTCACTGGTCACTGGTCACTGGTCACTGGTCAATGGTCACTGTCGCTGGTAAATGGTCACTGTCGCTGGTCAATGGTCAGTGTCGCTGGTCACTGGTCACTATTCGCTGGTCACTGGTCACTGGTCACTGTCGCTGGTCACTGGTCACTGGTCACTGGTCACTGGTCACTGGTCACAAGTCACTGGTCACTTGTCACTGGTCACTGGTCACTGGTCACTGGTCACTGGTCACTGGTCAATGGTCACTGTCGCTGGTCAATGGTCACTGTCGCTGGTCAATGGTCACTGTCGCTGGTCACTGGTCACTGGTCACTGGTCACAAAGCACTGGTCACTTGTCACTGGTCAGTGGCCACTGATCGCTGGTCACTTGTCACTGGTCACTGGTCACTGGTCACTAGTCACAAGTCACTGGTCACTGGTCACTTGTCATTGGTCACTGGTCACTGGTCACTGGTCACTGGTCACTGGTCAATGGTCACTGTCGCTGGTCACTGGTCAATGGTCACTATCGCTGGTCAATGGTCACTGTCGCTGGTCACTGGTCACTGGTCACAGTCGCTGGTCACTGGTCCCTGGTCTCTAGTCACTGGTCACTGGTCACTGGTCGCTGGTCACTGGTCACTTGTCACTGGTCAGTGGCCACTGGTCGCTGGTCACTTGTCACTGGTCACTGGTCACTGGTCACTGGTCACTGGTCACTGGTCACTGGTCACTGGTCACTGGTCACTGGTCACTGGTCAATGGTCACTATCGCTGGTCAATGGTCACTGTCGCTGGTCACTGGTCACTGGTCACTTGTCACTGGTCACTGGTCACTGGTCACTGGTCGCTGGTCACTTGTCACTGGTCACTGGTCACTGGTCACTGGTCACTGGTCACTGGTCACTGGTCACTGGTCACTGGTCACTGGTCACTGGTCACTGGTCACTGGTCACTGGTCAATGGTCACTATCGCTGGTCAATGGTCACTGTCGCTGGTCACTGGTCACTGGTCACTTGTCACTGGTCACTGGTCACTGGTCACTGGTCACTGGTCACTGGTCACTGGTCACTGGTCACTGGTCAATGGTCACTGTCGCTGGTCACTGGTCACTGGTCAATGGTCACTATCGCTGGTCAATGGTCACTGTTGCTGGTCACTGGTCACTGGTCACTGGTCAATGGTCACTTGTCCCTGGGCAGTGGTCACTGGTCACTGGTCAATGGTCACTATCGCTGGTCAATGGTCACAGTCGCTGGTCACTGGTCACTGGTCACTTGTCACTGGTCACTGGTCACTGGTCACTGATCACTGGTCACTGGTCACAAGTCACTGGTCACTTGTCACTGGTCAGTGGCCACTCGTCAATGGTCACTGGTCTCTGGTCACTGGTCAATGGTCTCTGTCGCTGGTCACTGGTCACGATTCGCTGGTCCCTGGTCATTGGTCACTGGTCAATGGTCACTGTCGCTGGTCACTGGTCACTGGTCACTGGTCACTGGTCACTTGTCACTGGTCAGTGGCCACTCGTCGCTGGTCACTTGTCACTGGTCACTGGTCACAGGTCAATGGTCACTGGTCACTGGACACTGGCCACTGGTCACTTGTCACTTGTCAGTGGTCACTGGTCACTGGTCACTGGTCACTGGTCACAAGTCACTGGTCACTTGTCACTGGTCACTGGTCACTGGTAACTGGTCAATGGTCACTGCCGCTGGTCAATGGTCACTGTCGCTGGTCACTGGTCACTGGTCACTGGTCACTGGTCACTTGTCACTGGTCAGTGGCCACTGGTCGCACGTCACTTGTCACTGGTCACTGGTCACTGGTCACTGGTCACTGGTCACTGGTCACAAGTCACTGGTCACTGGTCACTGGTCATTGGTCACTGGTCACTGGTCACTGGTCACTGGTCACTGGTCAATGGTCACTGTCGCTGGTAAATGGTCACTGTCGCTGGTCAATGGTCAGTGTCGCTGGTCACTGGTCACTATTCGCTGGTCACTGGTCTCTGGTCACTGTCGCTGGTCACTGGTCACTGGTCACTGGTCACTGGTCACTGGTCACAAGTCACTGGTCACTTGTCACTGGTCACTGGTCACTGGTCACTGGTCACTGGTCACTGGTCAATGGTCACTGTCGCTGGTCAATGGTCACTGTCGCTGGTCAATGGTCACTGTCGCTGGTCACTGGTCACTGGTCACTGGTCACAAAGCACTGGTCACTTGTCACTGGTCAGTGGCCACTGATCGCTGGTCACTTGTCACTGGTCACTGGTCACTGGTCACTAGTCACAAGTCACTGGTCACTGGTCACTTGTCATTGGTCACTGGTCACTGGTCACTGGTCACTGGTCACTGGTCAATGGTCACTGTCGCTGGTCACTGGTCACTGGTCACTGATCACTGATCACTGGTCACTGGTCACTGGTCACTGGTCAATGGTCACTATCGCTGGTCAATGGTCACTGTCGCTGGTTACTGGTCACTGGTCACAGTCGCTGGTCACTGGTCCCTGGTCTCTAGTCACTGGTCACTGGTCACTGGTCGCTGGTCACTGGTCACTTGTCACTGGTCAGTGGCCACTGGTCGCTGGTCACTTGTCACTGGTCACTGGTCACTGGTCACTGGTCACAAGTCACTGGTCACTGGTCACTGTTCACTGGTCACTGGTCAATGGTCACAATCGCAGGTCAATGGCCACTGTCGCTGGTGACTGGTCACTGGTCACTTGTCACTGGTCACTGGTCACTGGTCACTGGTCACTGGTCACTGGTCACTGGTCACTGGTCGATGGTCACTGTCGCTGGTCACTGGTCACTGGTCACTGGTCACTGGTCAATGGTCACTGGTCACTGGTTACTGGTCAATGGTCACTATCGCTGGTCAATGGTCATTGTCGCTGGTCACTGGTCATTGGTCACTTGTCACTGGTCACTGGTCACTGGTCACTGGTCACTGGTCACTGGTCACTGGTCACAGGTCAATGGTCACTGGTCACTGGTCACTGGTCAATGGTCACTGTCGCTGGTCACTGGTCACTGGTCACTGGTCACTGGTCACTGGTCACTGGTCACAAGTCACTGGTCACTTGTCACTGGTCACTGGTCACTGGTAACTGGTCAATGGTCACTGTCGCTGGTCAATGGTCACTGTCGCTGGTCACTGGTCACTGGTCACTGGTCACTGGTCACTTGTCACTGGTCAGTGGCCACTGGTCGCTGGTCACTGGTCACTATTCGCTGGTCACTGGTCTCTGGTCACTGTCGCTGGTCACTGGTCACTGGTCACTGGTCACTGGTCACTGGTCACAAGTCACTGGTCACTTGTCACTGGTCACTGGTCACTGGTCACTGGTCACTGGTCACTGGTCAATGGTCACTGTCGCTGGTCAATGGTCACTGTCGCTGGTCAATGGTCACTGTCGCTGGTCACTGGTCACTGGTCACTGGTCACAAAGCACTGGTCACTTGTCACTGGTCAGTGGCCACTGATCGCTGGTCACTTGTCACTGGTCACTGGTCACTGGTCACTAGTCACAAGTCACTGGTCACTGGTCACTTGTCATTGGTCACTGGTCACTGGTCACTGGTCACTGGTCACTGGTCAATGGTCACTGTCGCTGGTCACTGGTCACTGGTCACTGATCACTGATCACTGGTCACTGGTCACTGGTCACTGGTCAATGGTCACTATCGCTGGTCAATGGTCACTGTCGCTGGTTACTGGTCACTGGTCACAGTCGCTGGTCACTGGTCCCTGGTCTCTAGTCACTGGTCACTGGTCACTGGTCGCTGGTCACTGGTCACTTGTCACTGGTCAGTGGCCACTGGTCGCTGGTCACTTGTCACTGGTCACTGGTCACTGGTCACTGGTCACAAGTCACTGGTCACTGGTCACTGTTCACTGGTCACTGGTCAATGGTCACAATCGCAGGTCAATGGCCACTGTCGCTGGTGACTGGTCACTGGTCACTTGTCACTGGTCACTGGTCACTGGTCACTGGTCACTGGTCACTGGTCACTGGTCACTGGTCGATGGTCACTGTCGCTGGTCACTGGTCACTGGTCACTGGTCACTGGTCAATGGTCACTGGTCACTGGTTACTGGTCAATGGTCACTATCGCTGGTCAATGGTCATTGTCGCTGGTCACTGGTCATTGGTCACTTGTCACTGGTCACTGGTCACTGGTCACTGGTCACTGGTCACTGGTCACTGGTCACAGGTCAATGGTCACTGGTCACTGGTCACTGGTCAATGGTCACTGTCGCTGGTCACTGGTCACTGGTCACTGGTCACTGGTCACTGGTCACTGGTCACAAGTCACTGGTCACTTGTCACTGGTCACTGGTCACTGGTAACTGGTCAATGGTCACTGTCGCTGGTCAATGGTCACTGTCGCTGGTCACTGGTCACTGGTCACTGGTCACTGGTCACTTGTCACTGGTCAGTGGCCACTGGTCGCTGGTCACTTGTCACTGGTCACTGGTCACTGGTCACTGGTCACTGGTCACTGGTCACTGGTCACAAGTCACTGGTCACTGGTCACTGGTCATTGGTCACTGGTCACTGGTCACTGGTCACTGGTCACTGGTCAATGGTCACTGTCGCTGGTAAATGGTCACTGTCGCTGGTCAATGGTCAGTGTCGCTGGTCACTGGTCACTATTCGCTGGTCACTGGTCACTGGTCACTGTCGCTGGTCACTGGTCACTGGTCACTGGTCACTGGTCACTGGTCACAAGTCACTGGTCACTTGTCACTGGTCACTGGTCACTGGTCACTGGTCACTGGTCACTGGTCAATGGTCACTGTCGCTGGTCAATGGTCACTGTCGCTGGTCAATGGTCACTGTCGCTGGTCACTGGTCACTGGTCACTGGTCACAAAGCACTGGTCACTTGTCACTGGTCAGTGGCCACTGATCGCTGGTCACTTGTCACTGGTCACTGGTCACTGGTCACTAGTCACAAGTCACTGGTCACTGGTCACTTGTCATTGGTCACTGGTCACTGGTCACTGGTCACTGGTCACTGGTCAATGGTCACTGTCGCTGGTCACTGGTCAATGGTCACTATCGCTGGTCAATGGTCACTGTCGCTGGTCACTGGTCACTGGTCACAGTCGCTGGTCACTGGTCCCTGGTCTCTAGTCACTGGTCACTGGTCACTGGTCGCTGGTCACTGGTCACTTGTCACTGGTCAGTGGCCACTGGTCGCTGGTCACTTGTCACTGGTCACTGGTCACTGGTCACTGGTCACTGGTCACTGGTCACTGGTCACTGGTCACTGGTCACTGGTCACTGGTCAATGGTCACTATCGCTGGTCAATGGTCACTGTCGCTGGTCACTGGTCACTGGTCACTTGTCACTGGTCACTGGTCACTGGTCACTGGTCACTGGTCACTGGTCACTGGTCACTGGTCACTGGTCACTGGTCAATGGTCACTGTCGCTGGTCACTGGTCACTGGTCAATGGTCACTATCGCTGGTCAATGGTCACTGTTGCTGGTCACTGGTCACTGGTCACTGGTCAATGGTCACTTGTCCCTGGGCAGTGGTCACTGGTCACTGGTCAATGGTCACTATCGCTGGTCAATGGTCACAGTCGCTGGTCACTGGTCACTGGTCACTTGTCACTGGTCACTGGTCACTGGTCACTGATCACTGGTCACTGGTCACAAGTCACTGGTCACTTGTCACTGGTCAGTGGCCACTCGTCAATGGTCACTGGTCACTGGTCACTGGTCAATGGTCTCTGTCGCTGGTCACTGGTCACGATTCGCTGGTCCCTGGTCATTGGTCACTGGTCAATGGTCACTGTCGCTGGTCACTGGTCACTGGTCACTGGTCACTGGTCACTTGTCACTGGTCAGTGGCCACTCGTCGCTGGTCACTTGTCACTGGTCACTGGTCACAGGTCAATGGTCACTGGTCACTGGACACTGGCCACTGGTCACTGGTCACTTGTCAGTGGTCACTGGTCACTGGTCACTGGTCACTGGTCACAAGTCACTGGTCACTTGTCACTGGTCACTGGTCACTGGTAACTGGTCAATGGTCACTGTCGCTGGTCAGTGGTCACTGTCGCTGGTCACTGGTCACAGGTCACTGGTCACTGGTCACTTGTCACTGGTCAGTGGCCACTGGTCGCTGGTCACTTGTCACTGGTCACTGGTCACTGGTCACTGGTCACTGGTCACTGGTCACAAGTCACTGGTCACTGGTCACTGGTCATTGGTCACTGGTCACTGGTCACTGGTCACTGGTCACTGGTCAATGGTCACTGTCGCTGGTAAATGGTTACTGTCGCTGGTCAATGGTCAGTGTCGCTGGTCACTGGTCACTATTCGCTGGTCACTGGTCACTGGTCACTGTCGCTGGTCACTGGTCACTGGTCACTGGTCACTGGTCACTGGTCACTGGTCACAAGTCACTGGTCACTTGTCACTGGTCACTGGTCACTGGTCACTGGTCACTGGTCACTGGTCACTGGTCAATGGTCACTGTCGCTGGTCAATGGTCACTGTCGCTGGTCAATGGTCACTGTCGCTGGTCACTGGTCACTGGTCACTGGTCACAAAACACTGGTCACTTGTCACTGGTCAGTGGCCACTGATCGCTGGTCACTTGTCACTGGTCACTGGTCACTGGTCACTAGTCACAAGTCACTGGTCACTGGTCACTTGTCATTGGTCACTGGTCACTGGTCACTGGTCACTGGTCACTGGTCAATGGTCACTGTCGCTGGTCACTGGTCACTGATCACTGATCACTGGTCACTGGTCACTGGTCACTGGTCAATGGTCACTATCGCTGGTCAATGGTCACTGTCGCTGGTCACTGGTCACTGGTCACAGTCGCTGGTCACTGGTCCCTGGTCTCTAGTCACTGGTCACTGGTCACTGGTCGCTGGTCACTGGTCACTTGTCACTGGTCAGTGGCCACTGGTCGCTGGTCACTTGTCACTGGTCACTGGTCACTGGTCACTGGTCACAAGTCACTGGTCACTGGTCACTGTTCACTGGTCACTGGTCACTGGTCACTGGTCACTGGTCACTGGTCACTGGTCAATGGTCACAATCGCAGGTCAATGGCCACTGTCGCTGGTCACTGGTCACTGGTCACTTGTCACTGGTCACTGGTCACTGGTCACTGGTCACTGGTCACTGGTCACTGGTCACTGGTCACTGGTCGATGGTCACTGTCGCTGGTCACTGGTCACTGGTCACTGGTCACTGGTCAATGGTCACTGGTCACTGGTTACTGGTCAATGGTCACTATCGCTGGTCAATGGTCATTGTCGCTGGTCACTGGTCATTGGTCACTTGTCACTGGTCACTGGTCACTGGTCACTGGTCACTGGTCACTGGTCACAGGTCAATGGTCACTGGTCACTGGTCACTGGTCAATGGTCACTGTCGCTGGTCACTGGTCACTGGTCACTGGTCACTGGTCACTGGTCACTGGTCACTGGTCACTGGTCACTGGTAACTGGTCAATGGTCACTGTCGCTGGTCACTGGTCACTGGTCACTGGTCACTGGTCAATGGTAACTTGTCACTGGCCAGTGGTCAATGGTCACTGGTCACTGGTCACTGGTTACTGGTCACTGGTCACTGGTCACTGGTCACTGGTCAATGGTCTCTGTCGCTGGTCACTGGTCACGATTCGCTGGTCCCTGGTCACTGGTCACTGGTCAATGGTTACTGTCGCTGGTCACTGGTCACTGGTCACTGGACACTGGTCACTGGTCACTGGTCACTGGTCACTGGTCACTGGTCACTGGTCACAAGTCACTGGTCACTTGTCACTGGTCACTGGTCACTCGTCACTGGTCAATGGTCTCTGGTCGATGGTCAATGGTCACTGTCGCTGGTCACTGGTCACTGGTCACTTGTCCCTGGGCAGTGGTCACTGGTCACTGGTCACTGGTCACTGGTAACTGGTCAATGGTCACTGTCGCTGGTCACTGGTCACTGGTCACTTGTCCCTGGGCAGTGGTCACTTGTCACTGGTCAATGGTCACTATCGCTGGTCAATGGTCACTGTCGCTGGTCACTGGTCACTGGTCACTTGTCACTGGTCACTGGTCACTGGTCACTGGTCACTGGTCACTGGTCACAGGTCAATGGTCACTGGTCACTGGACACAGGTCACTGGTCACTGGTCACTGGTCACTGGTCACTTGTCACTGGTCAATGGTCACTGGCCACTGGTCACTGGTCACTTGTCACTGGTCACTGATCACTTGTCACTGGTCACTGGTCACTGGTCACTGGTCACTGGTCAATGGTCACTGTCGCTGGTCACTGGTCACTGGTCACTGATCACTGGTCACTGGTCACTGGTCACTGGTCACTGGTCAATGGTCACTATCGCTGGTCAATGGTCACTGTCGCTGGTCACTGGTCACTGGTCACTTGTCACTGGTCACTGGTCACTGGTCACTGGTCACTGGTCACTGGTCACTGGTCACTGGTCACAAGTCACTGGTCACTTGTCACTGGTCAGTGGCCACTCGTCAATGGTCACTGGTCACTGGTCACTGGTCAATGGTCTCTGTCGCTGGTCACTGGTCACGATTCGCTGGTCCCTGGTCACTGGTCACTGGTCAATGGTCACTGTCGCTGGTCACTGGTCACTGGTCACTGGTCACTGGTCACAGGTCAATGGACACTGGTCACTGGACACAGGTCACTTGTCACTGGTCACTGGTCACTGGTCACTGGTCACAAGTCACTGGTCACAAGTCACTGGTCACTTGTCACTGGTCACTGGTCACTGGTAACTGGTCAATGGTCACTGTCGCTGGTCAATGGTCACTGTCGCTGGTCACTGGTCACTGGTCACTGGTCACTGGTCACTTGTCACTGGTCAGTGGCCACTGGTCGCTGGTCACTTGTCACTGGTCACTGGTCACTGGTCGCTGGTCACTGGTCACAGGTCAATGGACACTGGTCACTGGACACAGGTCACTTGTCACTGGTCACTGGTCACTGGTCCCTATCGCTGGTCAATGGTCACTGTCGCTGGTCACTGGTCACTGGTAACTGGTCACATGTCAATGGTCACTGGACACTGGTCACAGGTCAATGGTCACTGGTCACTGGACACTGGTCACTGGTCACTGGTCACTGGTCACTTGTCACTGGTCACTGATCACTGGTCACTGGTCACTGGTCACTGGTCACTGGTCACTGGTCACAGGTCAATGGTCACTGTCGCTGGTCACTGGTCACTGGTCACTGATCACTGGTCACTGGTCAATGGTCAATATCGCTGGTCAATGGTCATTGTCGCTGGTCACTGGTCATTGGTCACTTGTCACTGGTCACTGGTCACTGGTCACTGGTCACTGGTCACTGGTCACTGGACACTGGTCACTGGTAACTGGTCAATGGTCACTGTCGCTGGTCACTGGTCACTGGTCACTGGACACTGGTCACAGGTCAATGGTCACTGGTCACTGGACACTGGTCACTGGTCACTGGTCACTTGTCACTCGTCACTGATCACTGGTCACTGGTCACTGGTCACTGGTCACTGGTCACTGGTCAATGGTCACTGTCGCTGGTCACTGGTCACTGGTCACTGATCACTGGTGACTGGTCAATGGTCACTGTCGCTGGTCACTGGACACTGGTCACTGGTCACAGGTCAATGGTCACTGGTCACTGGTCACTGGTCAATGGTCAATATCGCTGGTCAATGGTCATTGTCGCTGGTCACTGGTCATTGGTCACTTGTCACTGGTCACTGGTCACTGGTCACTGGTCACTGGCCACTGGTAACTGGTCACATGTCAATGGTCACTGGACACTGGTCACAGGTCAATGGTCACTGGTCACTGGACACTGGTCACTGGTCACTGGTCACTGGTCACTTGTCACTGGTCACTGATCACTGGTCACTGGTCACTGGTCACTGGTCACTGGTCACTGGTCACAGGTCAATGGTCACTGTCGCTGGTCACTGGTCACTGGTCACTGATCACTGGTCACTGGTCAATGGTCACTGTCGCTGGTCACTGGTCATTGGTCACTTGTCACTGGTCACTGGTCACTGGTCACTGGTCACAGGTCACAGGTCAATGGTCACTGGTCACTGGTCACTGGTCAATGGTCACTGTCGCTCGTCACTGGTCACTGGTCACTGGTCACTGGTCACTGGTCACTGGTAACTGGTCAATGGTCACTGTCGCTGGTCACTGGTCACTGGTCACTGGTCAATGGTAACTTGTCACTGGGCAGTGGTCAATGGTCACTGGTCACTGGTCACTGGTCACAGGTCAATGGTCACTGGTCACTGGACACAGGTCACTGGTCACTGGTCACTGGTCACGGGTCACTGGTCACTGGTCAATGGTCACTGGCCACTGGTCACTGGTCACTGGTCACAGGTCAATGGTCACTGGTCACTGGACACTGGTCACTGGTCACTGGTCACTTGTCACTGGTCACTGATCACTTGTCACTGGTCACTGGTCACTGGTCACTGGTCACTGGTCAATGGTCACTGTCGCTGGTCACTGGTCACTGGTCACTGATCACTGGTCACTGGTCACTGGTCACTGGTCACTGGACAATGGTCACTATCGCTGGTCAATGGTCACTGTCGCTGGTCACTTGTCACTGGTCACTGGTCACTGGTCACTGGTCACTGGTCACTGGTCACAAGTCACTGGTCACTTGTCACTGGTCAGTGGCCACTCGTCAATGGTCACTGGTCAATGGTCTCTGTCGCTGGTCACTGGTCACGATTCGCTGGTCCCTGGTCACTGGTCACTGGTCAATGGTCACAGTCGCTGGTCACTGGTCACTGGTCACTGGTCACTGGTCACTGGTCACTTGTCACTGGTCAGTGGCCACTCGTCGCTGGTCACTTGTCACTGGTCACTTGTCACTGGTCACTGATCACTGGTCACTGGTCACTGGTCGCTGGTCACTGGTCACAGGTCAATGGACACTGGTCACTGGACACAGGTCACTTGTCACTGGTCACTGGTCACTGGTCACTGGTCACTTGTCACTGGTCACTGGTCACTGGTAACTGGTCAATGGTCACTGTCGCTGGTCAATGGTCACTGTCGCTGGTCACTGGTCACTGGTCACTGGTCACTGGTCACTTGTCACTGGTCACTGATCACTGGTCACTGGTCACTGGTCACTGGTCACTGGTCACTGGTCAATGGTCACTGTCGCTGGTCACTGGTCACTGGTCACTGATCACTGGTCACTGGTCAATGGTCACTGTCGCTGGTCACTGGTCATTGGTCACTTGTCACTGGTCACTGGTCACTGGTCACTGGTCACAGGTCAATGGTCACTGGTCACTGGACACTGGTCACTGGTCACTGGTCACTTGTCACTGTTCACTGATCACTGGTCACTGGTCACTGGTCACTGGTCACTGGTCAATGGTCACTGTCGCTGGCCACTGGTCACTGGTCACTGATCACTGGTCACTGGTCACTGGTCACTGGTCACTGGTCAATGGTCACTATCGCTGGTCAGTGGTCACTGGTCACTTGTCACTGGTCACTGGTCACTGGTCAATGGTCACTGTCGCTGGTCACTGGTCACTGGTCACTGGTCACTGGTCAATGGTCACTTGTCCCTGGGCAGTGGTCACTGGTCACTGGTCAATGGTCACTATCGCTGGTCAATGGTCACTGTCGCTGGTCACTGGTCACTGGTCACTTGTCACTGGTCACTGGTCACTGGTCACTGGTCACTGGTCACTGGTCACTGGTCACTGGTCACAAGTCACTGGTCACCTGTCACTGGTCAGTGGCCACTCGTCAATGGTCACTGGTCACTGGTCACTGGTCAATGGTCTCTGTCGCTGGTCACTGGTCACGATTTGCTGGTCCCTGGTCACTGGTCACTGGTCAATGGTCACTGTCGCTGGTCACTGGTCACTGGTCACTGGTCACTGGTCACTGGTCACTGGTCACTTGTCAGTGGTCACTGGTCACTGGTCACTGGTCACAAGTCACTAGTCACTGGTCACTGGTCACTGGTCACTGGTCACTGGTCACTGGTCACTGGTCACTGGTCACTGGTCAATGGTCACCGGTCAATGGTCACTGTCGCTGGTCACTGGTCACTGGTCACTGATCACTGGTCACTGGTCACTGGTCACTGGTCACTGGTCAATGGTCACTATCGCTGGTCAATGGTCACTGTCGCTGGTCACTGGTCACTGGTCACTTGTCACTGGTCACTGGTCACTGGTCACTGGTCACTGGTCACTGGTCTCTGGTCGATGGTCAATGGTCACTGTCGCTGGTCCCTGGTCATTGGTCACTGGTCAATGGTCACTGTCGCTGGTCACTGGTCACTGGTCACTGGTCACTGGTCACAAGTCACTGGTCACTTGTCACTGGTCAGTGGTCACTGGTAACTGGTCAATGGTCACTGTCGCTGGTCACTGGTCACTGGTCACTTGTCAGTGGTCACTGGTCACTGGTCACTGGTCACAAGTCACTAGTCACTGGTCACTGGTCACTGGTCACTGGTCACAGGTCAATGGTCACTGGTCACTGGACACAGGTCACTTGTCACTGGTCACTGGTCACTGGTCACTGGTCACAAGTCACTGGTCACTTGTCACTGGTCACTGGTCACTGGTAACTGGTCAATGGTCACTGTCGCTGGTCACTGGTCACTGGTCACTGGTCACTGGTCACTGGTCACTGGTCACAAAGCACTGGTCACTTGTCACTGGTCAGTGGCCACTGGTCGCTGGTCACTTGTCACTGGTCACTGGTCACTGGTCAGTGGCCACTGGTCGCTGGTCACTTGTCACTGGTCACTGGTCACTGGTCACTAGTCACAAGTCACTGGTCACTGGTCACTTGTCATTGGTCACTGGTCACTGGTCACTGGTCACTGGTCACTGGTCAATGGTCACTGTCGCTGGTCACTGGTCACTGGTCACTGATCACTGGTCACTGGTCACTGGTCACTGGTCACTGGTCACTGGTCACTGGTCAATGGTCACTATCGCTGGTCAATGGTCACTGTCGCTGGTCACTGGTCACTGGTCACAGTCGCTGGTCACTGGTCACTGGTCTCTAGTCACTGGTCACTGGTCACTGGTCGCTGGTCACTGGTCACTTGTCACTGGTCAGTGGCCACTGATCGCTGGTCACTTGTCACTGGTCACTGGTCACTGGTCACTGGTCACAAGTCACTGGTCACTGGTCACTGGTCACTGGTCACTGGTCACTGGTCACTGGTCACTGGTCACTGGTCAATGGTCACTGGTCACTGGTCAATGGTCACTGTCGCTGGTCACTGGTCACTGGTCACTGATCACTGGTCACTGGTCACTGGTCACTGGTCACTGGTCAATGGTCACTGGCCACTGGTCACTGGTCACTGGTCAATGGTCACTTTCACTGGTCAATGGTCACTGTCGCTGGTCACTGGTCACAGGTCAATGGTCACTGGCCACTGGTCACTGGTCACTGGTCAATGGTCACTTTCGCTGGTCAATGGTCACTATCGCTGGTCAATGGTCATTGTCGCTGGTCACTGGTCATTGGTCACTTGTCACTGGTCACTGGTCACTGGTCACTGGTCACTGGTCACAGGTCAATGGTCACTGGACACTGGTCACTGGTCAATGGTCACTGTCGCTGGTCACTGGTCACTGGTCACTGGTCACTGGTCACTGGTCACGGGTCACTGGTCACTGGTCACTGGTCACTGGTAACTGGTAAAAGGTCACTGTCGCTGGTCACTGGTCACTGGTCACTGGTCACTGGTCAATGGTAACTTGTCACTGGCCAGTGGTCAATGGTCACTGGTCACTGGTCACTGGTCACTGGTCACTGGTCACAGGTCAATGGTTACTGGTCAGTGGACACAGGTCACTGGTCACTGGTCACTGGTCACTGGTCACTGGTCACTGGTCAATGGTCACTGGCCACTGGTCACTGGTCACTGGTCAATGGTCACTTTCGCTGGTCAATGGTCAATGTCGCTGGTCACTGGTCACAGGTCAATGGTCACTGGCCACTGGTCACTGGTCACTGGTCAATGGTCACTTTCGCTGGTCAATGGTCACTGTCGCTGGTAAATGGTCACTGTCGCTGGTAAATGGTCACTGTCGCTGGTCACTGGTCACTGGTCACTGGTCACTGGTAACTGGTCAATGGTCACTGTCGCTGGTCACTGGTCACTGGTCACTGGTCACTGGTCACTGGTCAATGGTCACTGGTCACTGGACACAGGTCACTGGTCACTGGTCACTGGTCACTGGTCAATGGTCACTGGCCACTGGTCACTGGTCACTGGTCAATGGTCACTTTCGCTGGTCAATTGTCACTGTCGCTGGTCACTGGTCACTGGTCACTGGTCACTGGTAACTGGTCAATGGTCACTGTCGCTGGTCACTGGTCACTGGTCACTGGTCACTGGTCAATGGTCACTGTCGCTGGTCACTGGACACTGGTCACTGGTCACTGGTCACTGGTCACTGGTCACTGGTCACTGGTCACTGGACACTGGTCACTGGTAACTGGTCAATGGTCACTGTCGCTGGTCACTGGTCACTGGTCACTGGTCACTGGTCAATGGCCACTGGTCACTGGACACAGGTCACTGGTCACTGGTCACTGGTCATTGGTCAATGGTCACTGGCCACTGGTCACTGGTCACTGGTCAATGGTCACTTTCGCTGGTCAATGGTCACTGTCGCTGGTCACTGGTCACTGGTCACTGGTCACTGGTAACTGGTCAATGGTCACTGTCGCTGGTCACTGGTCACTGGTCACTTGTCACTGGTCAATGGTAACTTGTCACTGGGCAGTGGTCAATGGTCACTGGTCACTGGTCACTGGTCACTGGTCACTGGTCACAGGTCACTGGTCACTGGTCACTGGTCAATGGTCACTGGCCACTGGTCACTGGTCACTGGTCAATGGTCACTTTCGCTGGTCAATGGTCACTGTCGCTGGTAAATGGTCACTGTCGCTGGTCACTGGTCACTGGTCACTGGTCACTGGTCAATGGTCACTGGCCACTGGTCACTGGTCACTGGTCAATGGTCACTTTCGCTGGTCAATGGTCACTGTCGCTGGTAAATGGTCACTGTCGCTGGTCACTGGTCACTGGTCACTGGACACTGGTCACAGGTCAATGGTCACTGGTCACTGGACACTGGTCACTGGTCACTGGTCACTTGTCACTCGTCACTGATCACTGGTCACTGGTCACTGGTCACTGGTCACTGGTCACTGGTCAATGGTCACTGTCGCTGGTCACTGGTCACTGGTCACTGATCACTGGTGACTGGTCAATGGTCACTGTCGCTGGTCACTGGACACTGGTCACTGGTCACAGGTCAATGGTCACTGGTCACTGGTCACTGGTCAATGGTCACTATCGCTGGTCAATGGTCATTGTCGCTGGTCACTGGTCATTGGTCACTTGTCACTGGTCACTGGTCACTGGTCACTGGTCACTGGTCACTGGTAACTGGTCACAGGTCAATGGTCACTGGACACTGGTCACAGGTCAATGGTCACTGGTCACTGGACACTGGTCACTGGTCACTGGTCACTGGTCACTTGTCACTGGTCACTGATCACTGGTCACTGGTCACTGGTCACTAGTCACTGGTCACTGGTCACAGGTCAATGGTCACTGTCGCTGGTCACTGGTCACTGGTCACTGATCACTGGTCACTGGTCAATGGTCACTGTCGCTGGTCACTGGTCATTGGTCACTTGTCACTGGTCACTGGTCACTGGTCACTGGTCACAGGTCAATGGTCACTGGTCACTGGTCACTGGTCAATGGTCACTGTCGCTCGTCACTGGTCACTGGTCACTGGTCACTGGTCACTGGTCACTGGTAACTGGTCAATGGTCACTGTCGCTGGTCACTGGTCACTGGTCACTGGTCAATGGTAACTTGTCACTGGGCAGTGGTCAATGGTCACTGGTCACTGGTCACTGGTCACTGGTCACTGGTCACTGGTCAATGGTCACTGGTCACTGGACACAGGTCACTGGTCACTGGTCACTGGTCACTGGTCACTGGTCACTGGTCAATGGTCACTGGCCACTGGTCACTGGTCACTTGTCACTGGTCACTGATCACTTGTCACTGGTCACTGGTCACTGGTCACTGGTCACTGGTCAATGGTCACTGTCGCTGGTCACTGGTCACTGGTCACTGATCACTGGTCACTGGTCACTGGTCACTGGTCACTGGTCAATGGTCACTATCGCTGGTCAATGGTCACTGTCGCTGGTCACTGGTCACTGGTCACTTGTCACTGGTCACTGGTCACTGGTCACTGGTCACTGGTCACTGGTCACTGGTCACAAGTCACTGGTCATTTGTCACTGGTCAGTGGCCACTCGTCAATGGTCACTGGTCACTGGTCACTGGTCAATGGTCTCTGTCGCTGGTCACTGGTCACGATTCGCTGGTCCCTGGTCACTGGTCACTGGTCAATGGTCACTGTCGCTGGTCACTGGTCACTGGTCACTGGTCACTGGTCACTGGTCACTTGTCACTGGTCAGTGGCCACTCGTCGCTGGTCACTTGTCACTGGTCACTTGTCACTGGTCACTGATCACTGGTCACTGGTCACTGGTCACTGGTCACAGGTCAATGGACACTGGTCACTGGACACAGGTCACTTGTCACTGGTCACTGGTCACTGGTCACTGGTCACAAGTCACTGGTCACAAGTCACTGGTCACTTGTCACTGGTCACTGGTCACTGGTAACTGGTCAATGGTCACTGTCGCTGGTCAATGGTCACTGTCGCTGGTCACTGGTCACTGGTCACTGGTCACTGGTCACTTGTCACTGGTCAGTGGCCACTGGTCGCTGGTCACTTGTCACTGGTCACTGGTCACTGGTCGCTGGTCACTGGTCACAGGTCAATGGACACTGGTCACTGGACACAGGTCACTTGTCACTGATCACCGGTCACTGGTCACTATCGCTGGTCAATGGTCACTGGTCACTGGACACTGGTCACTGGTCACTGGTCACTTGTCACTGGTCACTGATCACTGGTCACTGGTCACTGGTCACTGGTCACAGGTCAATGGACACTGGTCACTGGACACAGGTCACTTGTCACTGGTCACTGGTCACTGGTCACTGGTCACTTGTCACTGGTCACTGGTCACTGGTAACTGGTCAATGGTCACTGTCGCTGGTCAATGGTCACTGTCGCTGGTCACTGGTCACTGGTCACTGGTCACTGGTCACTTGTCACTGGTCACTGATCACTGGTCACTGGTCACTGGTCACTGGTCACTGGTCACTGGTCAATGGTCACTGTCGCTGGTCACTGGTCACTGGTCACTGATCACTGGTCACTGGTCAATGTTCACTGTCGCTGGTCACTGGACATTGGTCACTTGTCACTGGTCACTGGTCACTGGTCACTGGTCACAGGTCAATGGTCACTGGTCACTGGACACTGGTCACTGGTCACTGGTCACAAGTCACTGGTCACAAGTCACTGGTCACTTGTCACTGGTCACTGGTCACTGGTAACTGGTCAATGGTCACTGTCGCTGGTCAATGGTCACTGGTCACTGGTCACTGGTCACTTGTCACTGGTCAGTGGCCACTCGTCGCTGGTCACTTGTCACTGGTCACTTGTCACTGGTCACTGATCACTGGTCACTGGTCACTGGTCACTGGTCACAGGTCAATGGACACTGGTCACTGGACACAGGTCACTTGTCACTGGTCACTGGTCACTGGTCACTGGTCACTTGTCACTGGTCACTGGTCACTGGTAACTGGTCAATGGTCACTGTCGCTGGTCAATGGTCACTGTCGCTGGTCACTGGTCACTGGTCACTGGTCACTGGTCACTTGTCACTGGTCACTGATCACTGGTCACTGGTCACTGGTCACTGGTCACTGGACACTGGTCACTGGTAACTGGTCAATGGTCACTGTCGCTGGTCACTGGTCACTGGTCACTGGTCACTGGTCAATGGCCACTGGTCACTGGACACAGGTCACTGGTCACTGGTCACTGGTCATTGGTCAATGGTCACTGGCCACTGGTCACTGGTCACTGGTCAATGGTCACTTTCGCTGGTCAATGGTCACTGTCGCTGGTCACTGGTCACTGGTCACTGGTCACTGGTAACTGGTCAATGGTCACTGTCGCTGGTCACTGGTCACTGGTCACTGGTCACTGGTCAATGGTAACTTGTCACTGGGCAGTGGTCAATGGTCACTGGTCACTGGTCACTGGTCACTGGTCACTGGTCACAGGTCACTGGTCACTGGTCACTGGTCAATGGTCACTGGCCACTGGTCACTGGTCACTGGTCAATGGTCACTTTCGCTGGTCAATGGTCACTGTCGCTGGTAAATGGTCACTGTCGCTGGTCACTGGTCACTGGTCACTGGTCACTGGTCAATGGTCACTGGCCACTGGTCACTGGTCACTGGTCAATGGTCACTTTCGCTGGTCAATGGTCACTGTCGCTGGTAAATGGTCACTGTCGCTGGTCACTGGTCACTGGTCACTGGACACTGGTCACAGGTCAATGGTCACTGGTCACTGGACACTGGTCACTGGTCACTGGTCACTTGTCACTCGTCACTGATCACTGGTCACTGGTCACTGGTCACTGGTCACTGGTCACTGGTCAATGGTCACTGTCGCTGGTCACTGGTCACTGGTCACTGATCACTGGTGACTGGTCAATGGTCACTGTCGCTGGTCACTGGACACTGGTCACTGGTCACAGGTCAATGGTCACTGGTCACTGGTCACTGGTCAATGGTCACTATCGCTGGTCAATGGTCATTGTCGCTGGTCACTGGTCATTGGTCACTTGTCACTGGTCACTGGTCACTGGTCACTGGTCACTGGTCACTGGTAACTGGTCACAGGTCAATGGTCACTGGACACTGGTCACAGGTCAATGGTCACTGGTCACTGGACACTGGTCACTGGTCACTGGTCACTGGTCACTTGTCACTGGTCACTGATCACTGGTCACTGGTCACTGGTCACTAGTCACTGGTCACTGGTCACAGGTCAATGGTCACTGTCGCTGGTCACTGGTCACTGGTCACTGATCACTGGTCACTGGTCAATGGTCACTGTCGCTGGTCACTGGTCATTGGTCACTTGTCACTGGTCACTGGTCACTGGTCACTGGTCACAGGTCAATGGTCACTGGTCACTGGTCACTGGTCAATGGTCACTGTCGCTCGTCACTGGTCACTGGTCACTGGTCACTGGTCACTGGTCACTGGTAACTGGTCAATGGTCACTGTCGCTGGTCACTGGTCACTGGTCACTGGTCAATGGTAACTTGTCACTGGGCAGTGGTCAATGGTCACTGGTCACTGGTCACTGGTCACTGGTCACTGGTCACAGGTCAATGGTCACTGGTCACTGGACACAGGTCACTGGTCACTGGTCACTGGTCACTGGTCACTGGTCACTGGTCAATGGTCACTGGCCACTGGTCACTGGTCACTTGTCACTGGTCACTGATCACTTGTCACTGGTCACTGGTCACTGGTCACTGGTCACTGGTCAATGGTCACTGTCGCTGGTCACTGGTCACTGGTCACTGATCACTGGTCACTGGTCACTGGTCACTGGTCACTGGTCAATGGTCACTATCGCTGGTCAATGGTCACTGTCGCTGGTCACTGGTCACTGGTCACTTGTCACTGGTCACTGGTCACTGGTCACTGGTCACTGGTCACTGGTCACTGGTCACAAGTCACTGGTCATTTGTCACTGGTCAGTGGCCACTCGTCAATGGTCACTGGTCACTGGTCACTGGTCAATGGTCTCTGTCGCTGGTCACTGGTCACGATTCGCTGGTCCCTGGTCACTGGTCACTGGTCAATGGTCACTGTCGCTGGTCACTGGTCACTGGTCACTGGTCACTGGTCACTGGTCACTTGTCACTGGTCAGTGGCCACTCGTCGCTGGTCACTTGTCACTGGTCACTTGTCACTGGTCACTGATCACTGGTCACTGGTCACTGGTCACTGGTCACAGGTCAATGGACACTGGTCACTGGACACAGGTCACTTGTCACTGGTCACTGGTCACTGGTCACTGGTCACAAGTCACTGGTCACAAGTCACTGGTCACTTGTCACTGGTCACTGGTCACTGGTAACTGGTCAATGGTCACTGTCGCTGGTCAATGGTCACTGTCGCTGGTCACTGGTCACTGGTCACTGGTCACTGGTCACTTGTCACTGGTCAGTGGCCACTGGTCGCTGGTCACTTGTCACTGGTCACTGGTCACTGGTCGCTGGTCACTGGTCACAGGTCAATGGACACTGGTCACTGGACACAGGTCACTTGTCACTGATCACCGGTCACTGGTCACTATCGCTGGTCAATGGTCACTGGTCACTGGACACTGGTCACTGGTCACTGGTCACTTGTCACTGGTCACTGATCACTGGTCACTGGTCACTGGTCACTGGTCACAGGTCAATGGACACTGGTCACTGGACACAGGTCACTTGTCACTGGTCACTGGTCACTGGTCACTGGTCACTTGTCACTGGTCACTGGTCACTGGTAACTGGTCAATGGTGACTGTCGCTGGTCAATGGTCACTGTCGCTGGTCACTGGTCACTGGTCACTGGTCACTGGTCACTTGTCACTGGTCACTGATCACTGGTCACTGGTCACTGGTCACTGGTCACTGGTCACTGGTCAATGGTCACTGTCGCTGGTCACTGGTCACTGGTCACTGATCACTGGTCACTGGTCAATGTTCACTGTCGCTGGTCACTGGACATTGGTCACTTGTCACTGGTCACTGGTCACTGGTCACTGGTCACAGGTCAATGGTCACTGGTCACTGGACACTGGTCACTGGTCACTGGTCACAAGTCACTGGTCACAAGTCACTGGTCACTTGTCACTGGTCACTGGTCACTGGTAACTGGTCAATGGTCACTGTCGCTGGTCAATGGTCACTGGTCACTGGTCACTGGTCACTTGTCACTGGTCAGTGGCCACTCGTCGCTGGTCACTTGTCACTGGTCACTTGTCACTGGTCACTGATCACTGGTCACTGGTCACTGGTCACTGGTCACAGGTCAATGGACACTGGTCACTGGACACAGGTCACTTGTCACTGGTCACTGGTCACTGGTCACTGGTCACTTGTCACTGGTCACTGGTCACTGGTAACTGGTCAATGGTCACTGTCGCTGGTCAATGGTCACTGTCGCTGGTCACTGGTCACTGGTCACTGGTCACTGGTCACTTGTCACTGGTCACTGATCACTGGTCACTGGTCACTGGTCACTGGTCACTGGTCACTGGTCAATGGTCACTGTCGCTGGTCACTGGTCACTGGTCACTGATCACTGGTCACTGGTCAATGTTCACTGTCGCTGGTCACTGGACATTGGTCACTTGTCACTGGTCACTGGTCACTGGTCACTGGTCACAGGTCAATGGTCACTGGTCACTGGACACTGGTCACTGGTCACTGGTCACTTGTCACTGGTCACTGATCACTGGTCACTGGTCACTGGTCACTGGTCACTGGTCAATGGTCAATGGTCACTATCGCTGGTCAATGGTCACTGTCGCTGGTCACTGGTCACTGGTCACTTGTCACTGGTCACTGGTCACTGGTCACTGGTCACTGGTCACTGGTCACTGGTCACTGGTCACTGGTCACTGGTCACTGGTCAATGGTCACTGTCGCTGGTCACTGGTCACTGGTCACTGGTCACTGGTCAATGGTCACTTGTCCCTGGGCAGTGGTCACTGGTCACTGGTCAATGGTCACTATCGCTCGTCAATGGTCACTGTCGCTGGTCACTGGTCACTGGTCACTTGTCACTGGTCACTGGTCACTGGTCACTGGTCACTGGTCACTGGTCACAAGTCACTGGTCACCTGTCACTGGTCAGTGGCCACTCGTCAATGGTCACTGGTCACTGGTCACTGGTCAATGGTCTCTGTCGCTGGTCACTGGTCACGATTCGCTGGTCCCTGGTCACTGGTCACTGGTCGATGGTCACTGTCGCTGGTCACTGGTCACTGGTCACTGGTCACTGGTCACTGGTCAGTGGTCACTGGTCACTGGTCACTGGTCACAAGTCACTAGTCACTGGTCACTGGTCACTGGTCACTGGTCACTGGTCACTGGTCACTGGTCACCGGTCAATGGTCACTGTCGCTGGTCACTGGTCACTGGTCACTGATCACTGGTCACTGGTCACTGGTCACTGGTCACTGGTCAATGGTCACTATCGCTGGTCAATGGTCACTGTCGCTGGTCACTGGTCACTGGTCACTTGTCACTGTTCACTGGTCACTGGTAACTGGTCACTGGTCACTGGTCTCTGGTCACTGGTCACTGGTCACTGGTCAATGGTCACTGGCCACTGGTCACTGGTCACTGGTCAGTGGCCACTGGTCGCTGGTCACTTGTCACTGGTCACTGGTCACTGGTCACTGGTCACTGGTCACTGGTCACTGGTCACTGGTCACTGGTCACTGGTCACTGGTCACTGGTCACTGGTCAATGGTCACTATCGCTGGTCAATGGTCACTGTCGCTGGTCACTGGTCACTGGTCACTTGTCACTGGTCACTGGTCACTGGTCACTGGTCACTGGTCACTGGTCACTGGTCACTGGTCACTGGTCACTGGTCAATGGTCACTGTCGCTGGTCACTGGTCACTGGTCAATGGTCACTATCGCTGGTCAATGGTCACTGTTGCTGGTCACTGGTCACTGGTCACTGGTCAATGGTCACTTGTCCCTGGGCAGTGGTCACTGGTCACTGGTCAATGGTCACTATCGCTGGTCAATGGTCACAGTCGCTGGTCACTGGTCACTGGTCACTTGTCACTGGTCACTGGTCACTGGTCACTGATCACTGGTCACTGGTCACAAGTCACTGGTCACTTGTCACTGGTCAGTGGCCACTCGTCAATGGTCACTGGTCACTGGTCACTGGTCAATGGTCTCTGTCGCTGGTCACTGGTCACGATTCGCTGGTCCCTGGTCATTGGTCACTGGCCAATGGTCACTGTCGCTGGTCACTGGTCACTGGTCACTGGTCACTGGTCACTTGTCACTGGTCAGTGGCCACTCGTCGCTGGTCACTTGTCACTGGTCACTGGTCACAGGTCAATGGTCACTGGTCACTGGACACTGGCCACTGGTCACTGGTCACTTGTCAGTGGTCACTGGTCACTGGTCACTGGTCACTGGTCACAAGTCACTGGTCACTTGTCACTGGTCACTGGTCACTGGTAACTGGTCAATGGTCACTGTCGCTGGTCAATGGTCACTGTCGCTGGTCACTGGTCACTGGTCACTGGTCACTGGTCACTTGTCACTGGTCAGTGGCCACTGGTCGCTGGTCACTTGTCACTGGTCACTGGTCACTGGTCACTGGTCACTGGTCACTGGTCACAAGTCACTGGTCACTGGTCACTGGTCATTGGTCACTGGTCACTGGTCACTGGTCACTGGTCACTGGTCAATGGTCACTGTCGCTGGTAAATGGTCACTGTCGCTGGTCAATGGTCAGTGTCGCTGGTCACTGGTCACTATTCGCTGGTCACTGGTCACTGGTCACTGTCGCTGGTCACTGGTCACTGGTCACTGGTCACTGGTCACTGGTCACAAGTCACTGGTCACTTGTCACTGGTCACTGGTCACTGGTCACTGGTCACTGGTCACTGGTCACTAGTCACAAGTCACTGGTCACTGGTCACTTGTCATTGGTCACTGGTCACTGGTCACTGGTCACTGGTCACTGGTCAATGGTCACTGTCGCTGGTCACTGGTCACTGGTCACTGATCACTGATCACTGGTCACTGGTCACTGGTCACTGGTCAATGGTCACTATCGCTGGTCAATGGTCACTGTCGCTGGTCACTGGTCACTGGTCACAGTCGCTGGTCACTGGTCCCTGGTCTCTAGTCACTGGTCACTGGTCACTGGTCGCTGGTCACTGGTCACTTGTCACTGGTCAGTGGCCACTGGTCGCTGGTCACTTGTCACTGGTCACTGGTCACTGGTCACTGGTCACAAGTCACTGGTCACTGGTCACTGTTCACTGGTCACTGGTCACTGGTCACTGGTCACTGGTCACTGGTCACTGGTCAATGGTCACAATCGCAGGTCAATGGCCACTGTCGCTGGTCACTGGTCACTGGTCACTTGTCACTGGTCACTGGTCACTGGTCACTGGTCACTGGTCACTGGTCACTGGTCACTGGTCGATGGTCACTGTCTCTGGTCACTGGTCACTGGTCACTGGTCACTGGTCAATGGTCACTGGTCACTGGTCACTGGTCACTGGTCACTGGTCACTGGTCACAGGTCACTGGTCACTGGTCACTGGACACAGGTCACTGGTCACTGGTCACTGGTCACTGGTCACTGGTCAATGGTCACTGGCCACTGGTCACTGGTCACTGGTCAATGGTCACTTTCGCTGGTCAATGGTCACTGTCGCTGGTAAATGGTCACTGTCGCTGGTCACTGGTCACTGGTCACTGGACACTGGTCACAGGTCAATGGTCACTGGTCACTGGACACTGGTCACTGGTCACTGGTCACTTGTCACTCGTCACTGATCACTGGTCACTGGTCACTGGTCACTGGTCACTGGTCACTGGTCAATGGTCACTGTCGCTGGTCACTGGTCACTGGTCACTGATCACTGGTGACTGGTCAATGGTCACTGTCGCTGGTCACTGGACACTGGTCACTGGTCACAGGTCAATGGTCACTGGTCACTGGTCACTGGTCAATGGTCACTATCGCTGGTCAATGGTCATTGTCGCTGGTCACTGGTCATTGGTCACTTGTCACTGGTCACTGGTCACTGGTCACTGGTCACTGGTCACTGGTCACTGGTCACTGGTAACTGGTCACAGGTCAATGGTCACTGGACACTGGTCACAGGTCAATGGTCACTGGTCACTGGACACTGGTCACTGGTCACTGGTCACTGGTCACTTGTCACTGGTCACTGATCACTGGTCACTGGTCACTGGTCACTGGTCACTGGTCACTGGTCACAGGTCAATGGTCACTGTCGCTGGTCACTGGTCACTGGTCACTGATCACTGGTCACTGGTCAATGGTCACTGTCGCTGGTCACTGGTCATTGGTCACTTGTCACTGGTCACTGGTCACTGGTCACTGGTCACAGGTCAATGGTCACTGGTCACTGGTCACTGGTCAATGGTCACTGTCGCTCGTCACTGGTCACTGGTCACTGGTCACTGGTCACTGGTCACTGGTAACTGGTCAATGGTCACTGTCGCTGGTCACTGGTCACTGGTCACTGGTCAATGGTAACTTGTCACTGGGCAGTGGTCAATGGTCACTGGTCACTGGTCACTGGTCACTGGTCACTGGTCACAGGTCAATGGTCACTGGTCACTGGACACAGGTCACTGGTCACTGGTCACTGGTCACTGGTCACTGGTCACTGGTCACTGGTCAATGGTCACTGGCCACTGGTCACTGGTCACTTGTCACTGGTCACTGATCACTTGTCACTGGTCACTGGTCACTGGTCACTGGTCACTGGTCAATGGTCACTGTCGCTGGTCACTGGTCACTGGTCACTGATCACTGGTCACTGGTCACTGGTCACTGGTCACTGGTCAATGGTCACTATCGCTGGTCAATGGTCACTGTCGCTGGTCACTGGTCACTGGTCACTTGTCACTGGTCACTGGTCACTGGTCACTGGTCACTGGTCACTGGTCACTGGTCACAAGTCACTGGTCATTTGTCACTGGTCAGTGGCCACTCGTCAATGGTCACTGGTCACTGGTCACTGGTCAATGGTCTCTGTCGCTGGTCACTGGTCACGATTCGCTGGTCCCTGGTCACTGGTCACTGGTCAATGGTCACTGTCGCTGGTCACTGGTCACTGGTCACTGGTCACTGGTCACTGGTCACTTGTCACTGGTCAGTGGCCACTCGTCGCTGGTCACTTGTCACTGGTCACTTGTCACTGGTCACTGATCACTGGTCACTGGTCACTGGTCACTGGTCACAGGTCAATGGACACTGGTCACTGGACACAGGTCACTTGTCACTGGTCACTGGTCACTGGTCACTGGTCACAAGTCACTGGTCACAAGTCACTGGTCACTTGTCACTGGTCACTGGTCACTGGTAACTGGTCAATGGTCACTGTCGCTGGTCAATGGTCACTGTCGCTGGTCACTGGTCACTGGTCACAGGTCACTTGTCACTTGTCACTGGTCAGTGGCCACTGGTCGCTGGTCACTTGTCACTGGTCACTGGTCACTTGTCACTGGTCAGTGGCCACTGGTCGCTGGTCACTTGTCACTGGTCACTGGTCACTGGTCACTGGTCACTGGTCACTGGTCACAAGTCACTGGTCACTGGTCACTGGTCATTGGTCACTGGTCACTGGTCACTGGTCACTGGTCACTGGTCAATGGTCACTGTCGCTGGTAAATGGTCACTGTCGCTGGTCAATGGTCAGTGTCGCTGGTCACTGGTCACTATTCGCTGGTCACTGGTCACTGGTCACTGTCGCTGGTCACTGGTCACTGGTCACTGGTCACTGGTCACTGGTCACAAGTCACTGGTCACTTGTCACTGGTCACTGGTCACTGGTCACTGGTCACTGGTCACTGGTCACTAGTCACAAGTCACTGGTCACTGGTCACTTGTCATTGGTCACTGGTCACTGGTCACTGGTCACTGGTCACTGGTCAATGGTCACTGTCGCTGGTCACTGGTCACTGGTCACTGATCACTGATCACTGGTCACTGGTCACTGGTCACTGGTCAATGGTCACTATCGCTGGTCAATGGTCACTGTCGCTGGTCACTGGTCACTGGTCACAGTCGCTGGTCACTGGTCCCTGGTCTCTAGTCACTGGTCACTGGTCACTGGTCGCTGGACACTGGTCACTTGTCACTGGTCAGTGGCCACTGGTCGCTGGTCACTTGTCACTGGTCACTGGTCACTGGTCACTGGTCACAAGTCACTGGTCACTGGTCACTGTTCACTGGTCACTGGTCACTGGTCACTGGTCACTGGTCACTGGTCACTGCTCAATGGTCACAATCGCAGGTCAATGGCCACTGTCGCTGGTCACTGGTCACTGGTCACTTGTCACTGGTCACTGGTCACTGGTCACTGGTCACTGGTCACTGGTCACTGGTCACTGGTCGATGGTCACTGTCTCTGGTCACTGGTCACTGGTCACTGGTCACTGGTCAATGGTCACTGGTCACTGGTCACTGGTCACTGGTCACTGGTCACTGGTCACAGGTCACTGGTCACTGGTCACTGGACACAGGTCACTGGTCACTGGTCACTGGTCACTGGTCACTGGTCAATGGTCACTGGCCACTGGTCACTGGTCACTGGTCAATGGTCACTTTCGCTGGTCAATGGTCACTGTCGCTGGTCACTGGTCACTGGTCACTGATCACTGGTGACTGGTCAATGGTCACTGTCGCTGGTCACTGGACACTGGTCACTGGTCACAGGTCAATGGTCACTGGTCACTGGTCACTGGTCAATGGTCACTATCGCTGGTCAATGGTCATTGTCGCTGGTCACTGGTCATTGGTCACTTGTCACTGGTCACTGGTCACTGGTCACTGGTCACTGGTCACTGGTAACTGGTCACAGGTCAATGGTCACTGGACACTGGTCACAGGTCAATGGTCACTGGTCACTGGACACTGGTCACTGGTCACTGGTCACTGGTCACTTGTCACTGGTCACTGATCACTGGTCACTGGTCACTGGTCACTGGTCACTGGTCACTGGTCACAGGTCAATGGTCACTGTCGCTGGTCACTGGTCACTGGTCACTGATCACTGGTCACTGGTCAATGGTCACTGTCGCTGGTCACTGGTCATTGGTCACTTGTCACTGGTCACTGGTCACTGGTCACTGGTCACAGGTCAATGGTCACTGGTCACTGGTCACTGGTCAATGGTCACTGTCGCTCGTCACTGGTCACTGGTCACTGGTCACTGGTCACTGGTCACTGGTAACTGGTCAATGGTCACTGTCGCTGGTCACTGGTCACTGGTCACTGGTCAATGGTAACTTGTCACTGGGCAGTGGTCAATGGTCACTGGTCACTGGTCACTGGTCACTGGTCACTGGTCACAGGTCAATGGTCACTGGTCACTGGACACAGGTCACTGGTCACTGGTCACTGGTCACTGGTCACTGGTCAATGGTCACTGGCCACTGGTCACTGGTCACTTGTCACTGGTCACTGATCACTTGTCACTGGTCACTGGTCACTGGTCACTGGTCACTGGTCAATGGTCACTGTCGCTGGTCACTGGTCACTGGTCACTGATCACTGGTCACTGGTCACTGGTCACTGGTCACTGGTCAATGGTCACTATCGCTGGTCAATGGTCACTGTCGCTGGTCACTGGTCACTGGTCACTTGTCACTGGTCACTGGTCACTGGTCACTGGTCACTGGTCACTGGTCACTGGTCACAAGTCACTGGTCATTTGTCACTGGTCAGTGGCCACTCGTCAATGGTCACTGGTCACTGGTCACTGGTCAATGGTCTCTGTCGCTGGTCACTGGTCACGATTCGCTGGTCCCTGGTCACTGGTCACTGGTCAATGGTCACTGTCGCTGGTCACTGGTCACTGGTCACTGGTCACTGGTCACTGGTCACTTGTCACTGGTCAGTGGCCACTCGTCGCTGGTCACTTGTCACTGGTCACTTGTCACTGGTCACTGATCACTGGTCACTGGTCACTGGTCACTGGTCACAGGTCAATGGACACTGGTCACTGGACACAGGTCACTTGTCACTGGTCACTGGTCACTGGTCACTGGTCACAAGTCACTGGTCACAAGTCACTGGTCACTTGTCACTGGTCACTGGTCACTGGTAACTGGTCAATGGTCACTGTCGCTGGTCAATGGTCACTGTCGCTGGTCACTGGTCACTGGTCACTGGTCACTGGTCACTTGTCACTGGTCAGTGGCCACTGGTCGCTGGTCACTTGTCACTGGTCACTGGTCACTGGTCGCTGGTCACTGGTCACAGGTCAATGGACACTGGTCACTGGACACAGGTCACTTGTCACTGGTCACCGGTCACTGGTCACTATCGCTGGTCAATGGTCACTGTCGCTGGTCACTGGTCACTGGTCACTGGTCACTTGTCACTGGTCACTGGCCACTCGTCGCTGGTCACTTGTCACTGGTCACTTGTCACTGGTCACTGATCACTGGTCACTGGTCACTGGTCACTGGTCACAGGTCAATGGACACTGGTCACTGGACACAGGTCACTTGTCACTGGTCACTGGTCACTGGTCACTGGTCACTTGTCACTGGTCACTGGTCACTGGTAACTGGTCAATGGTCACTGTCGCTGGTCAATGGTCACTGTCGCTGGTCACTGGTCACTGGTCACTGGTCACTGGTCACTTGTCACTGGTCACTGATCACTGGTCACTGGTCACTGGTCACTGGTCACTGGTCACTGGTCAATGGTCACTGTCGCTGGTCACTGGTCACTGGTCACTGATCACTGGTCACTGGTCAATGTTCACTGTCGCTGGTCACTGGTCATTGGTCACTTGTCACTGGTCACTGGTCACTGGTCACTGGTCACAGGTCAATGGTCACTGGTCACTGGACACTGGTCACTGGTCACTGGTCACTTGTCACTGGTCACTGATCACTGGTCACTGGTCACTGGTCACTGGTCACTGGTCAATGGTCAATGGTCACTATCGCTGGTCAATGGTCACTGTCGCTGGTCACTGGTCACTGGTCACTTGTCACTGGTCACTGGTCACTGGTCACTGGTCACTGGTCACTGGTCACTGGTCACTGGTCACTGGTCACTGGTCACTGGTCAATGGTCACTGTCGCTGGTCACTGGTCACTGGTCACTGGTCACTGGTCAATGGTCACTTGTCCCTGGGCAGTGGTCACTGGTCACTGGTCAATGGTCACTATCGCTGGTCAATGGTCACTGTCGCTGGTCACTGGTCGCTGGTCACTTGTCACTGGTCACTGGTCACTGGTCACTGGTCACTGGTCACTGGTCACAAGTCACTGGTCACCTGTCACTGGTCAGTGGCCACTCGTCAATGGTCACTGGTCACTGGTCACTGGTCAATGGTCTCTGTCGCTGGTCACTGGTCACGATTCGCTGGTCCCTGGTCACTGGTCACTGGTCGATGGTCACTGTCGCTGGTCACTGGTCACTGGTCACTGGTCACTGGTCACTGGTCAGTGGTCACTGGTCACTGGTCACTGGTCACAAGTCACTAGTCACTGGTCACTGGTCACTGGTCACTGGTCACTGGTCACTGGTCACTGGTCACTGGTCACTGGTCACCGGTCAATGGTCACTGTCGCTGGTCACTGGTCACTGGTCACTGATCACTGGTCACTGGTCACTGGTCACTGGTCAATGGTCACTATCGCTGGTCAATGGTCACTGTCGCTGGTCACTGGTCACTGGTCACTTGTCACTGTTCACTGGTCACTGGTCACTGGTCACTGGTCACTGGTCTCTGGTCGATGGTCAGTGGTCACTGTCGCTGGTCACTGGTCACTGGTCACTTGTCCCTGGGCAGTGGTCACTGGTCACTGGTCACTGGTCACTTGTCACTGGTCAATGGTCACTTGTCACTGGTCAATGGTCACTATCGCTGGTCAATGGTCACTGTCGCTGGTCACTGGTCACTGGTCACTTGTCACTGGTCACTGGTCACTGGTCACTGGTCACTTGTCACTGGTCAGTGGCCACTCGTCAATGGTCACTGGTCACTGGTCACTGGTCAATGGTCTCTGTCGCTGGTCACTGGTCACGATTCGCTGGTCCCTGGTCACTGGTCACTGGTCAATGGTCACTGTCGCTGGTCACTGGTCACTGGTCACTGGTCACTGGTCACTGGTCACTGGTCACTGGTCACTGGTCACTGGTCACTGGTCACTGGTCACTGGTCACAAGTCACTGGTCACTTGTCACTGGTCACTGGTCACTCGTCACTGGTCACAGGTCAATGGTAACTTGTCACTGGGCAGTGGTCAATGGTCACTGGTCACTGGTCACTGGTCACAGGTCAATGGTCACTGGTCACTGGACACAGATCACTGGTCACTGGTCACTGGTCACTGGTCACTGGTCACTGGTCAATGGTCACTGGCCACTGGTGACTGGTCACTGGTCAGTGGCCACTGGTCGCTGGTCACTTGTCACTGGTCACTGGTCACTGGTCAATGGTCACTATCGCTGGTCAATGGTCACAGTCGCTGGTCACTGGTCACTGGTCACTTGTCACTGGTCACTGGTCACTGGTCACTGATCACTGGTCACTGGTCACAAGTCACTGGTCACTTGTCACTGGTCAGTGGCCACTCGTCAATGGTCACTGGTCACTGGTCACTGGTCAATGGTCTCTGTCGCTGGTCACTGGTCACGATTCGCAGGTCAATGGCCACTGTCGCTGGTCACTGGTCACTGGTCACTTGTCACTGGTCACTGGTCACTGGTCACTGGTCACTGGTCACTGGTCGATGGTCACTGTCTCTGGTCACTGGTCACTGGTCACTGGTCACTGGTCAATGGTCACTGGTCACTGGTCACAGGTCACTGGTCACTGGTCACTGGTCACAGGTCACTGGTCACTGGTCACTGGTCACTGGTCACTGGTCACTGGTCAATGGTCACAATCGCAGGTCAATGGCCACTGTCGCTGGTCACTGGTCACTGGTCACTTGTCACTGGTCACTGGTCACTGGTCACTGGTCACTGGTCACTGGTCACTGGTCACTGGTCGATGGTCACTGTCTCTGGTCACTGGTCACTGGTCACTGGTCACTGGTCAATGGTCACTGGTCACTGGTCACTGGTCACTGGTCACTGGTCACTGGTCACAGGTCACTGGTCACTCGTCACTGGACACAGGTCACTGGTCACTGGTCACTGGTCACTGGTCACTGGTCAATGGTCACTGGCCACTGGTCACTGGTCACTGGTCAATGGTCACTTTCGCTGGTCAATGGTCACTGTCGCTGGTAAATGGTCACTGTCGCTGGTCACTGGTCACTGGTCACTGGACACTGGTCACAGGTCAATGGTCACTGGTCACTGGACACTGGTCACTGGTCACTGGTCACTTGTCACTCGTCACTGATCACTGGTCACTGGTCACTGGTCACTGGTCACTGGTCACTGGTCAATGGTCACTGTCGCTGGTCACTGGTCACTGGTCACTGATCACTGGTGACTGGTCAATGGTCACTGTCGCTGGTCACTGGACACTTGTCACTGGTCACTGGTCACTGGTCAATGGTCACTATCGCTGGTCAATGGTCACAGTCGCTGGTCACTGGTCACTGGTCACTTGTCACTGGTCACTGGTCACTGGTCACTGATCACTGGTCACTGGTCACAAGTCACTGGTCACTTGTCACTGGTCAGTGGCCACTCGTCAATGGTCACTGGTCACTGGTCACTGGTCAATGGTCTCTGTCGCTGGTCACTGGTCACGATTCGCAGGTCAATGGCCACTGTCGCTGGTCACTGGTCACTGGTCACTTGTCACTGGTCACTGGTCACTGGTCACTGGTCACTGGTCACTGGTCACTGGTCACTGGTCGATGGTCACTGTCTCTGGTCACTGGTCACTGGTCACTGGTCACTGGTCAATGGTCACTGGTCACTGGTCACAGGTCACTGGTCACTGGTCACTGGTCACATGTCACTGGTCACTGGTCACTGGTCACTGGTCACTGGTCACTGGTCAATGGTCACAATCGCAGGTCAATGGCCACTGTCGCTGGTCACTGGTCACTGGTCACTTGTCACTGGTCACTGGTCACTGGTCACTGGTCACTGGTCACTGGTCACTGGTCACTGGTCGATGGTCACTGTCTCTGGTCACTGGTCACTGGTCACTGGTCACTGGTCAATGGTCACTGGTCACTGGTCACTGGTCACTGGTCACTGGTCACTTGTCACAGGTCACTGGTCACTCGTCACTGGACACAGGTCACTGGTCACTGGTCACTGGTCACTGGTCACTGGTCAATGGTCACTGGCCACTGGTCACTGGTCACTGGTCAATGGTCACTTTCGCTGGTCAATGGTCACTGTCGCTGGTAAATGGTCACTGTCGCTGGTCACTGGTCACTGGTCACTGGACACTGGTCACAGGTCAATGGTCACTGGTCACTGGACACTGGTCACTGGTCACTGGTCACTTGTCACTCGTCACTGATCACTGGTCACTGGTCACTGGTCACTGGTCACTGGTCACTGGTCAATGGTCACTGTCGCTGGTCACTGGTCACTGGTCACTGATCACTGGTGACTGGTCAATGGTCACTGTCGCTGGTCACTGGACACTGGTCACTGGTCACAGGTCAATGGTCACTGGTCACTGGTCACTGGTCAATGGTCACTATCGCTGGTCAATGGTCATTGTCGCTGGTCACTGGTCATTGGTCACTTGTCACTGGTCACTGGTCACTGGTCACTGGTCACTGGTCACTGGTAACTGGTCACAGGTCAATGGTCACTGGACACTGGTCACAGGTCAATGGTCACTGGTCACTGGACACTGGTCACTGGTCACTGGTCACTGGTCACTTGTCACTGGTCACTGATCACTGGTCACTGGTCACTGGTCACTGGTCACTGGTCACTGGTCACAGGTCAATGGTCACTGTCGCTGGTCACTGGTCACTGGTCACTGATCACTGGTCACTGGTCAATGGTCACTGTCGCTGGTCACTGGTCATTGGTCACTTGTCACTGGTCACTGGTCACTGGTCACTGGTCACAGGTCAATGGTCACTGGTCACTGGTCACTGGTCAATGGTCACTGTCGCTCGTGACTGGTCACTGGTCACTGGTCACTGGTCACTGGTCACTGGTAACTGGTCAATGGTCACTGTCGCTGGTCACTGGTCACTGGTCACTGGTCAATGGTAACTTGTCACTGGGCAGTGGTCAATGGTCACTGGTCACTGGTCACTGGTCACTGGTCACTGGTCACAGGTCAATGGTCACTGGTCACTGGACACAGGTCACTGGTCACTGGTCACTGGTCACTGGTCACTGGTCACTGGTCACTGGTCAATGGTCACTGGCCACTGGTCACTGGTCACTTGTCACTGGTCACTGATCACTTGTCACTGGTCACTGGTCACTGGTCACTGGTCACTGGTCAATGGTCACTGTCGCTGGTCACTGGTCACTGGTCACTGATCACTGGTCACTGGTCACTGGTCACTGGTCACTGGTCAATGGTCACTATCGCTGGTCAATGGTCACTGTCGCTGGTCACTGGTCACTGGTCACTTGTCACTGGTCACTGGTCACTGGTCACTGGTCACTGGTCACTGGTCACTGGTCACAAGTCACTGGTCATTTGTCACTGGTCAGTGGCCACTCGTCAATGGTCACTGGTCACTGGTCACTGGTCAATGGTCTCTGTCGCTGGTCACTGGTCACGATTCGCTGGTCCCTGGTCACTGGTCACTGGTCAATGGTCACTGTCGCTGGTCACTGGTCACTGGTCACTGGTCACTGGTCACTGGTCAGTGGCCACTGGTCGCTGGTCACTTGTCACTGGTCACTGGTCACTGGTCACTGGTCACTGGTCACTGGTCACAAGTCACTGGTCACTGGTCACTGGTCATTGGTCACTGGTCACTGGTCACTGGTCACTGGTCACTGGTCAATGGTCACTGTCGCTGGTAAATGGTCACTGTCGCTGGTCAATGGTCAGTGTCGCTGGTCACTGGTCACTATTCGCTGGTCACTGGTCACTGGTCACTGTCGCTGGTCACTGGTCACTGGTCACTTGTCACTGGTCACTGGTCACTGGTCACTGGTCACAGGTCAATGGTCACTGGTCACTGGTCACTGGTCAATGGTCACTGTCGCTCGTGACTGGTCACTGGTCACTGGTCACTGGTCACTGGTCACTGGTAACTGGTCAATGGTCACTGTCGCTGGTCACTGGTCACTGGTCACTGGTCAATGGTAACTTGTCACTGGGCAGTGGTCAATGGTCACTGGTCACTGGTCACTGGTCACTGGTCACTGGTCACAGGTCAATGGTCACTGGTCACTGGACACAGGTCACTGGTCACTGGTCACTGGTCACTGGTCACTGGTCACTGGTCACTGGTCAATGGTCACTGGCCACTGGTCACTGGTCACTTGTCACTGGTCACTGATCACTTGTCACTGGTCACTGGTCACTGGTCACTGGTCACTGGTCAATGGTCACTGTCGCTGGTCACTGGTCACTGGTCACTGATCACTGGTCACTGGTCACTGGTCACTGGTCACTGGTCAATGGTCACTATCGCTGGTCAATGGTCACTGTCGCTGGTCACTGGTCACTGGTCACTTGTCACTGGTCACTGGTCACTGGTCACTGGTCACTGGTCACTGGTCACTGGTCACAAGTCACTGGTCATTTGTCACTGGTCAGTGGCCACTCGTCAATGGTCACTGGTCACTGGTCACTGGTCAATGGTCTCTGTCGCTGGTCACTGGTCACGATTCGCTGGTCCCTGGTCACTGGTCACTGGTCAATGGTCACTGTCGCTGGTCACTGGTCACTGGTCACTGGTCACTGGTCACTGGTCACTTGTCACTGGTCAGTGGCCACTCGTCGCTGGTCACTTGTCACTGGTCACTTGTCACTGGTCACTGATCACTGGTCACTGGTCACTGGTCACTGGTCACAGGTCAATGGACACTGGTCACTGGACACAGGTCACTTGTCACTGGTCACTGGTCACTGGTCACTGGTCACAAGTCACTGGTCACAAGTCACTGGTCACTTGTCACTGGTCACTGGTCACTGGTAACTGGTCAATGGTCACTGTCGCTGTTCAATGGTCACTGTCGCTGGTCACTGGTCACTGGTCACTGGTCACTGGTCACTTGTCACTGGTCAGTGGCCACTGGTCGCTGGTCACTTGTCACTGGTCACTGGTCACTTGTCACTGGTCAGTGGCCACTGGTCGCTGGTCACTTGTCACTGGTCACTGGTCACTGGTCACTGGTCACTGGTCACTGGTCACAAGTCACTGGTCACTGGTCACTGGTCATTGGTCACTGGTCACTGGTCACTGGTCACTGGTCACTGGTCAATGGTCACTGTCGCTGGTAAATGGTCACTGTCGCTGGTCAATGGTCAGTGTCGCTGGTCACTGGTCACTATTCGCTGGTCACTGGTCACTGGTCACTGTCGCTGGTCACTGGTCACTGGTCACTGGTCACTGGTCACTGGTCACTGGTCACAAGTCACTGGTCACTTGTCACAGGTCACTGGTCACTGGTCACTGGTCACTGGTCACTGGTCACTAGTCACAAGTCACTGGTCACTGGTCACTTGTCATTGGTCACTGGTCACTGGTCACTGGTCACTGGTCACTGGTCAATGGTCACTGTCGCTGGTCACTGGTCACTGGTCACTGATCACTGATCACTGGTCACTGGTCACTGGTCACTGGTCAATGGTCACTATCGCTGGTCAATGGTCACTGTCGCTGGTCACTGGTCACTGGTCACAGTCGCTGGTCACTGGTCCCTGGTCTCTAGTCACTGGTCACTGGTCACTGGTCGCTGGTCACTGGTCACTTGTCACTGGTCAGTGGCCACTGGTCGCTGGTCACTTGTCACTGGTCACTGGTCACTGGTCACTGGTCACAAGTCACTGGTCACTGGTCACTGTTCACTGGTCACTGGTCACTGGTCACTGGTCACTGGTCACTGGTCACTGGTCAATGGTCACAATCGCAGGTCAATGGCCACTGTCGCTGGTCACTGGTCACTGGTCACTTGTCACTGGTCACTGGTCACTGGTCACTGGTCACTGGTCACTGGTCACTGGTCACTGGTCGATGGTCACTGTCTCTGGTCACTGGTCACTGGTCACTGGTCACTGGTCAATGGTCACTGGTCACTGGTCACTGGTCACTGGTCACTGGTCACTGGTCACAGGTCACTGGTCACTGGTCACTGGACACAGGTCACTGGTCACTGGTCACTGGTCACTGGTCACTGGTCAATGGTCACTGGCCACTGGTCACTGGTCACTGGTCAATGGTCACTTTCGCTGGTCAATGGTCACTGTCGCTGGTCACTGGTCACTGGTCACTGATCACTGGTGACTGGTCAATGGTCACTGTCGCTGGTCACTGGACACTGGTCACTGGTCACAGGTCAATGTTCACTGGTCACTGGTCACTGGTCAATGGTCACTATCGCTGGTCAATGGTCATTGTCGCTGGTCACTGGTCATTGGTCACTTGTCACTGGTCACTGGTCACTGGTCACTGGTCACTGGTCACTGGTAACTGGTCACAGGTCAATGGTCACTGGACACTGGTCACAGGTCAATGGTCACTGGTCACTGGACACTGGTCACTGGTCACTGGTCACTGGTCACTTGTCACTGGTCACTGATCACTGGTCACTGGTCACTGGTCACTGGTCACTGGTCACTGGTCACAGGTCAATGGTCACTGTCGCTGGTCACTGGTCACTGGTCACTGATCACTGGTCACTGGTCAATGGTCACTGTCGCTGGTCACTGGTCATTGGTCACTTGTCACTGGTCACTGGTCACTGGTCACTGGTCACAGGTCAATGGTCACTGGTCACTGGTCACTGGTCAATGGTCACTGTCGCTCGTCACTGGTCACTGGTCACTGGTCACTGGTCACTGGTAACTGGTCAATGGTCACTGTCGCTGGTCACTGGTCACTGGTCACTGGTCAATGGTAACTTGTCACTGGGCAGTGGTCAATGGTCACTGGTCACTGGTCACTGGTCACTGGTCACTGGTCACAGGTCAATGGTCACTGGTCACTGGACACAGGTCACTGGTCACTGGTCACTGGTCACTGGTCACTGGTCACTGGTCAATGGTCACTGGCCACTGGTCACTGGTCACTTGTCACTGGTCACTGATCACTTGTCACTGGTCACTGGTCACTGGTCACTGGTCACTGGTCAATGGTCACTGTCGCTGGTCACTGGTCACTGGTCACTGATCACTGGTCACTGGTCACTGGTCACTGGTCACTGGTCAATGGTCACTATCGCTGGTCAATGGTCACTGTCGCTGGTCACTGGTCACTGGTCACTTGTCACTGGTCACTGGTCACTGGTCACTGGTCACTGGTCACTGGTCACTGGTCACAAGTCACTGGTCATTTGTCACTGGTCAGTGGCCACTCGTCAATGGTCACTGGTCACTGGTCACTGGTCAATGGTCTCTGTCGCTGGTCACTGGTCACGATTCGCTGGTCCCTGGTCACTGGTCACTGGTCAATGGTCACTGTCGCTGGTCACTGGTCACTGGTCACTGGTCACTGGTCACTGGTCACTTGTCACTGGTCAGTGGCCACTCGTCGCTGGTCACTTGTCACTGGTCACTTGTCACTGGTCACTGATCACTGGTCACTGGTCACTGGTCACTGGTCACAGGTCAATGGACACTGGTCACTGGACACAGGTCACTTGTCACTGGTCACTGGTCACTGGTCACTGGTCACAAGTCACTGGTCACAAGTCACTGGTCACTTGTCACTGGTCACTGGTCACTGGTAACTGGTCAATGGTCACTGTCGCTGGTCAATGGTCACTGTCGCTGGTCACTGGTCACTGGTCACTGGTCACTGGTCACTTGTCACTGGTCAGTGGCCACTGGTCGCTGGTCACTTGTCACTGGTCACTGGTCACTGGTCGCTGGTCACTGGTCACAGGTCAATGGACACTGGTCACTGGACACAGGTCACTTGTCACAGGTCACCGGTCACTGGTCACTATCGCTGGTCAATGGTCACTGTCGCTGGTCACTGGTCACTGGTCACTGGTCACTTGTCACTGGTCAGTGGCCACTCGTCGCTGGTCACTGGTCACTGGTCACTAGTCACAAGTCACTGGTCACTGGTCACTTGTCATTGGTCACTGGTCACTGGTCACTGGTCACTGGTCACTGGTCAATGGTCACTGTCGCTGGTCACTGGTCACTGGTCACTGATCACTGATCACTGGTCACTGGTCACTGGTCACTGGTCAATGGTCACTATCGCTGGTCAATGGTCACTGTCGCTGGTCACTGGTCACTGGTCACAGTCGCTGGTCACTGGTCCCTGGTCTCTAGTCACTGGTCACTGGTCACTGGTCGCTGGTCACTGGTCACTTGTCACTGGTCAGTGGCCACTGGTCGCTGGTCACTTGTCACTGGTCACTGGTCACTGGTCACTGGTCACAAGTCACTGGTCACTGGTCACTGTTCACTGGTCACTGGTCACTGGTCACTGGTCACTGGTCACTGGTCACTGGTCAATGGTCACAATCGCAGGTCAATGGCCACTGTCGCTGGTCACTGGTCACTGGTCACTTGTCACTGGTCACTGGTCACTGGTCACTGGTCACTGGTCACTGGTCACTGGTCACTGGTCGATGGTCACTGTCTCTGGTCACTGGTCACTGGTCACTGGTCACTGGTCAATGGTCACTGGTCACTGGTCCCTGGTCACTGGTCACTGGTCACTGGTCACAGGTCACTGGTCACTGGTCACTGGACACAGGTCACTGGTCACTGGTCACTGGTCACTGGTCACTGGTCAATGGTCACTGGCCACTGGTCACTGGTCACTGGTCAATGGTCACTTTCGCTGGTCAATGGTCACTGTCGCTGGTCACTGGTCACTGGTCACTGATCACTGGTGACTGGTCAATGGTCACTGTCGCTGGTCACTGGACACTGGTCACTGGTCACAGGTCAATGTTCACTGGTCACTGGTCACTGGTCAATGGTCACTATCGCTGGTCAATGGTCATTGTCGCTGGTCACTGGTCATTGGTCACTGTCGCTCGTCACTGGTCACTGGTCACTGGTCACTGGTCACTGGTCACTGGTAACTGGTCAATGGTCACTGTCGCTGGTCACTGGTCACTGGTCACTGGTCAATGGTAACTTGTCACTGGGCAGTGGTCAATGGTCACTGGTCACTGGTCACTGGTCACTGGTCACTGGTCACAGGTCAATGGTCACTGGTCACTGGACACAGGTCACTGGTCACTGGTCACTGGTCACTGGTCACTGGTCACTGGTCAATGGTCACTGGCCACTGGTCACTGGTCACTTGTCACTGGTCACTGATCACTTGTCACTGGTCACTGGTCACTGGTCACTGGTCACTGGTCAATGGTCACTGTCGCTGGTCACTGGTCACTGGTCACTGATCACTGGTCACTGGTCACTGGTCACTGGTCACTGGTCAATGGTCACTATCGCTGGTCAATGGTCACTGTCGCTGGTCACTGGTCACTGGTCACTTGTCACTGGTCACTGGTCACTGGTCACTGGTCACTGGTCACTGGTCACTGGTCACAAGTCACTGGTCATTTGTCACTGGTCAGTGGCCACTCGTCAATGGTCACTGGTCACTGGTCACTGGTCAATGGTCTCTGTCGCTGGTCACTGGTCACGATTCGCTGGTCCCTGGTCACTGGTCACTGGTCAATGGTCACTGTCGCTGGTCACTGGTCACTGGTCACTGGTCACTGGTCACTGGTCACTTGTCACTGGTCAGTGGCCACTCGTCGCTGGTCACTTGTCACTGGTCACTTGTCACTGGTCACTGATCACTGGTCACTGGTCACTGGTCACTGGTCACAGGTCAATGGACACTGGTCACTGGACACAGGTCACTTGTCACTGGTCACTGGTCACTGGTCACTGGTCACAAGTCACTGGTCACAAGTCACTGGTCACTTGTCACTGGTCACTGGTCACTGGTAACTGGTCAATGGTCACTGTCGCTGGTCAATGGTCACTGTCGCTGGTCACTCGTCACTGGTCACTGGTCACTGGTCACTTGTCACTGGTCAGTGGCCACTGGTCGCTGGTCACTTGTCACTGGTCACTGGTCACTGGTCGCTGGTCACTGGTCACAGGTCAATGGACACTGGTCACTGGACACAGGTCACTTGTCACAGGTCACCGGTCACTGGTCACTATCGCTGGTCAATGGTCACTGTCGCTGGTCACTGGTCACTGGTCACTGGTCACTTGTCACTGGTCAGTGGCCACTCGTCGCTGGTCACTTGTTACTGGTCACTTGTTACTGGTCACTGATCACTGGTCACTGGTCACTGGTCACTGGTCACAGGTCAATGGACACTGGTCACTGGACACAGGTCACTTGTCACTGGTCACTGGTCACTGGTCACTGGTCACTTGTCACTGGTCACTGGTCACTGGTAACTGGTCAATGGTCACTGTCGCTGGTCAATGGTCACTGTCGCTGGTCACTGGTCACTGGTCACTGGTCACTGGTCACTTGTCACTGGTCACTGATCACTGGTCACTGGTCACTGGTCACTGGTCACTGGTCACTGGTCAATGGTCACTGTCGCTGGTCACTGGTCACTGGTCACTGATCACTGGTCACTGGTCAATGTTCACTGTCGCTGGTCACTGGTCATTGGTCACTTGTCACTGGTCACTGGTCACTGGTCACTGGTCACAGGTCAATGGTCACTGGTCACTGGACACTGGTCACTGGTCACTGGTCACTTGTCACTGGTCACTGATCACTGGTCACTGGTCACTGGTCACTGGTCACTGGTCAATGGTCAATGGTCACTATCGCTGGTCAATGGTCACTGTCGCTGGTCACTGGTCACTGGTCACTTGTCACTGGTCACTGGTCACTGGTCACTGGTCACTGGTCACTGGTCACTGGTCACTGGTCACTGGTCACTGGTCACTGGTCAATGGTCACTGTCGCTGGTCACTGGTCACTGGTCACTGGTCACTGGTCAATGGTCACTTGTCCCTGGGCAGTGGTCACTGGTCACTGGTCAATGGTCACTATCGCTGGTCAATGGTCACTGTCGCTGGTCACTGGTCGCTGGTCACTTGTCACTGGTCACTGGTCACTGGTCACTGGTCACTGGTCACTGGTCACAAGTCACTGGTCACCTGTCACTGGTCAGTGGCCACTCGTCAATGGTCACTGGTCACTGGTCACTGGTCAATGGTCTCTGTCGCTGGTCACTGGTCACGATTCGCTGGTCCCTGGTCACTGGTCACTGGTCGATGGTCACTGTCGCTGGTCACTGGTCACTGGTCACTGGTCACTGGTCACTGGTCAGTGGTCACTGGTCACTGGTCACTGGTCACAAGTCACTAGTCACTGGTCACTGGTCACTGGTCACTGGCCACTGGTCACTGGTCACTGGTCACTGGTCACTGGTCACCGGTCAATGGTCACTGTCGCTGGTCACTGGTCACTGGTCACTGATCACTGGTCACTGGTCACTGGTCACTGGTCACTGGTCAATGGTCACTATCGCTGGTCAATGGTCACTGTCGCTGGTCACTGGTCACTGGTCACTTGTCACTGTTCACTGGTCACTGGTCACTGGTCACTGGTCACTGGTCACTGGTCTCTGGTCGATGGTCAGTGGTCACTGTCGCTGGTCACTGGTCACTGGTCACTTGTCCCTGGGCAGTGGTCACTGGTCACTGGTCACTGGTCACTGGTCACTGGTCAATGGTCACTTGTCACTGGTCAATGGTCACTATCGCTGGTCAATGGTCACTGTCGCTGGTCACTGGTCACTGGTCACTTGTCACTGGTCACTGGTCACTGGTCACTGGTCACTTGTCACTGGTCAGTGGCCACTCGTCAATGGTCACTGGTCACAGGTCACTGGTCAATGGTCTCTGTCGCTGGTCACTGGTCACGATTCGCTGGTCCCTGGTCACTGGTCACTGGTCAATGGTCACTGTCGCTGGTCACTGGTCACTGGTCACTGGTCACTGGTCACTGGTCACTGGTCACTGGTCACTGGTCACTGGTCACTGGTCACTGGTCACTGGTCACAAGTCACTGGTCACTTGTCACTGGTCACTGGTCACTCGTCACTGGTCACAGGTCAATGGTAACTTGTCACTGGGCAGTGGTCAATGGTCACTGGTCACTGGTCACTGGTCACAGGTCAATGGTCACTGGTCACTGGACACAGATCACTGGTCACTGGTCACTGGTCACTGGTCACTGGTCACTGGTCAATGGTCACTGGCCACTGGTCACTGGTCACTGGTCAGTGGCCACTGGTCGCTGGTCACTTGTCACTGGTCACTGGTCACTGGTCACTGGTCACTGGTCACTGGTCACTGGTCACTGGTCACTGGTCACTGGTCACTGGTCACTGGTCACTGGTCACTGGTCAATGGTCACTATCGCTGGTCAATGGTCACTGTCGCTGGTCACTGGTCACTGGTCACTGGTCACTGGTCACTGGTCAATGGTCACTGTCGCTGGTCACTGGTCACTGGTCACTGATCACTGGTCACTGGTCAATGTTCACTGTCGCTGGTCACTGGACATTGGTCACTTGTCACTGGTCACTGGTCACTGGTCACTGGTCACAGGTCAATGGTCACTGGTCACTGGACACTGGTCACTGGTCACTGGTCACTTGTCACTGGTCACTGATCACTGGTCACTGGTCACTGGTCACTGGTCACTGGTCAATGGTCAATGGTCACTATCGCTGGTCAATGGTCACTGTCGCTGGTCACTGGTCACTGGTCACTTGTCACTGGTCACTGGTCACTGGTCACTGGTCACTGGTCACTGGTCACTGGTCACTGGTCACTGGTCACTGGTCACTGGTCAATTGTCACTGTCGCTGGTCACTGGTCACTGGTCACTGGTCACTGGTCAATGGTCACTTGTCCCTGGGCAGTGGTCACTGGTCACTGGTCAATGGTCACTATCGCTGGTCAATGGTCACTGTCGCTGGTCACTGGTCACTGGTCACTTGTCACTGGTCACTGGTCACTGGTCACTGGTCACTGGTCACTGGTCACAAGTCACTGGTCACCTGTCACTGGTCAGTGGCCACTCGTCAATGGTCACTGGTCACTGGTCACTGGTCAATGGTCTCTGTCGCTGGTCACTGGTCACGATTCGCTGGTCCCTGGTCACTGGTCACTGGTCGATGGTCACTGTCGCTGGTCACTGGTCACTGGTCACTGGTCACTGGTCACTGGTCAGTGGTCACTGGTCACTGGTCACTGGTCACAAGTCACTAGTCACTGGTCACTGGTCACTGGTCACTGGTCACTGGTCACTGGTCACTGGTCACCGGTCAATGGTCACTGTCGCTGGTCACTGGTCACTGGTCACTGATCACTGGTCACTGGTCACTGGTCACTGGTCACTGGTCAATGGTCACTATCGCTGGTCAATGGTCACTGTCGCTGGTCACTGGTCACTGGTCACTTGTCACTGTTCACTGGTCACTGGTCACTGGTCACTGGTCACTGGTCTCTGGTCGATGGTCAGTGGTCACTGTCGCTGGTCACTGGTCACTGGTCACTTGTCCCTGGGCAGTGGTCACTGGTCACTGGTCACTGGTCACTGGTCACTGGTCAATGGTCACTTGTCACTGGTCAATGGTCACTATCGCTGGTCAATGGTCACTGTCGCTGGTCACTGGTCACTGGTCACTTGTCACTGGTCACTGGTCACTGGTCACTGGTCACTTGTCACTGGTCAGTGGCCACTCGTCAATGGTCACTGGTCACTGGTCACTGGTCAATGGTCTCTGTCGCTGGTCACTGGTCACGATTCGCTGGTCCCTGGTCACTGGTCACTGGTCAATGGTCACTGTCGCTGGTCACTGGTCACTGGTCACTGGTCACTGGTCACTGGTCACTGGTCACTGGTCACTGGTCACTGGTCACTGGTCACTGGTCACAAGTCACTGGTCACTGGTCACTGGTCACTGGTCACTCGTCACTGGCTACAGGTCAATGGTAACTTGTCACTGGGCAGTGGTCAATGGTCACTGGTCACTGGTCACTGGTCACAGGTCAATGGTCACTGGTCACTGGACACAGATCACTGGTCACTGGTCACTGGTCACTGGTCACTGGTCACTGGTCAATGGTCACTGGCCACTGGTCACTGGTCACTGGTCAGTGGCCACTGGTCGCTGGTCACTTGTCACTGGTCACTGGTCACTGGTCACTGGTCACTGGTCACTGGTCACTGGTCACTGGTCACTGGTCACTGGTCACTGGTCACTGGTCACTGGTCAATGGTCACTATCGCTGGTCAATGGTCACTGTCGCTGGTCACTGGTCACTGGTCACTTGTCACTGGTCACTGGTCACTGGTCACTGGTCACTGGTCACTGGTCACTGGTCACTGGTCACTGGTCACTGGTCAATGGTCACTGTCGCTGGTCACTGGTCACTGGTCAATGGTCACTATCGCTGGTCAATGGTCACTGTTGCTGGTCACTGGTCACTGGTCACTGGTCAATGGTCACTTGTCCCTGGGCAGTGGTCACTGGTCACTGGTCAATGGTCACTATCGCTGGTCAATGGTCACAGTCGCTGGTCACTGGTCACTGGTCACTTGTCACTGGTCACTGGTCACTGGTCACTGATCACTGGTCACTGGTCACAAGTCACTGGTCACTTGTCACTGGTCAGTGGCCACTCGTCAATGGTCACTGGTCACTGGTCACTGGTCAATGGTCTCTGTCGCTGGTCACTGGTCACGATTCGCTGGTCCCTGGTCATTGGTCACTGGCCAATGGTCACTGTCGCTGGTCACTGGTCACTGGTCACTGGTCACTGGTCACTTGTCACTGGTCAGTGGCCACTCGTCGCTGGTCACTTGTCACTGGTCACTGGTCACAGGTCAATGGTCACTGGTCACTGGACACTGGCCACTGGTCACTGGTCACTTGTCAGTGGTCACTGGTCACTGGTCACTGGTCACTGGTCACAAGTCACTGGTCACTTGTCACTGGTCACTGGTCACTGGTAACTGGTCAATGGTCACTGTCGCTGGTCAATGGTCACTGTCGCTGGTCACTGGTCACTGGTCACTGGTCACTGGTCACTTGTCACTGGTCAGTGGCCACTGGTCGCTGGTCACTTGTCACTGGTCACTGGTCACTGGTCACTGGTCACTGGTCACTGGTCACAAGTCACTGGTCACTGGTCACTGGTCATTGGTCACTGGTCACTGGTCACTGGTCACTGGTCACTGGTCAATGGTCACTGTCGCTGGTAAATGGTCACTGTCGCTGGTCAATGGTCAGTGTCGCTGGTCACTGGTCACTATTCGCTGGTCACTGGTCACTGGTCACTGTCGCTGGTCACTGGTCACTGGTCACTGGTCACTGGTCACTGGTCACAAGTCACTGGTCACTTGTCACTGGTCACTGGTCACTGGTCACTGGTCACTGGTCACTGGTCACTAGTCACAAGTCACTGGTCACTGGTCACTTGTCATTGGTCACTGGTCACTGGTCACTGGTCACTGGTCACTGGTCAATGGTCACTGTCGCTGGTCACTGGTCACTGGTCACTGATCACTGATCACTGGTCACTGGTCACTGGTCACTGGTCAATGGTCACTATCGCTGGTCAATGGTCACTGTCGCTGGTCACTGGTCACTGGTCACAGTCGCTGGTCACTGGTCCCTGGTCTCTAGTCACTGGTCACTGGTCACTGGTCGCTGGTCACTGGTCACTTGTCACTGGTCAGTGGCCACTGGTCGCTGGTCACTTGTCACTGGTCACTGGTCACTGGTCACTGGTCACAAGTCACTGGTCACTGGTCACTGTTCACTGGTCACTGGTCACTGGTCACTGGTCACTGGTCACTGGTCACTGGTCAATGGTCACAATCGCAGGTCAATGGCCACTGTCGCTGGTCACTGGTCACTGGTCACTTGTCACTGGTCACTGGTCACTGGTCACTGGTCACTGGTCACTGGTCACTGGTCACTGGTCACTGGTCGATGGTCACTGTCTCTGGTCACTGGTCACTGGTCACTGGTCACTGGTCAATGGTCACTGGTCACTGGTCACTGGTCACTGGTCACTGGTCACTGGTCACAGGTCACTGGTCACTGGTCACTGGACACAGGTCACTGGTCACTGGTCACTGGTCACTGGTCACTGGTCAATGGTCACTGGCCACTGGTCACTGGTCACTGGTCAATGGTCACTTTCGCTGGTCAATGGTCACTGTCGCTGGTAAATGGTCACTGTCCCTGGTCACTGGTCACTGGTCACTGGACACTGGTCACAGGTCAATGGTCACTGGTCACTGGACACTGGTCACTGGTCACTGGTCACTTGTCACTCGTCACTGATCACTGGTCACTGGTCACTGGTCACTGGTCACTGGTCACTGGTCAATGGTCACTGTCGCTGGTCACTGGTCACTGGTCACTGATCACTGGTGACTGGTCAATGGTCACTGTCGCTGGTCACTGGACACTGGTCACTGGTCACAGGTCAATGGTCACTGGTCACTGGTCACTGGTCAATGGTCACTATCGCTGGTCAATGGTCATTGTCGCTGGTCACTGGTCATTGGTCACTTGTCACTGGTCACTGGTCACTGGTCACTGGTCACTGGTCACTGGTCACTGGTCACTGGTAACTGGTCACAGGTCAATGGTCACTGGACACTGGTCACAGGTCAATGGTCACTGGTCACTGGACACTGGTCACTGGTCACTGGTCACTGGTCACTTGTCACTGGTCACTGATCACTGGTCACTGGTCACTGGTCACTGGTCACTGGTCACTGGTCACAGGTCAATGGTCACTGTCGCTGGTCACTGGTCACTGGTCACTGATCACTGGTCACTGGTCAATGGTCACTGTCGCTGGTCACTGGTCATTGGTCACTTGTCACTGGTCACTGGTCACTGGTCACTGGTCACAGGTCAATGGTCACTGGTCACTGGTCACTGGTCAATGGTCACTGTCGCTCGTCACTGGTCACTGGTCACTGGTCACTGGTCACTGGTCACTGGTAACTGGTCAATGGTCACTGTCGCTGGTCACTGGTCACTGGTCACTGGTCAATGGTAACTTGTCACTGGGCAGTGGTCAATGGTCACTGGTCACTGGTCACTGGTCACTGGTCACTGGTCACAGGTCAATGGTCACTGGTCACTGGACACAGGTCACTGGTCACTGGTCACTGGTCACTGGTCACTGGTCACTGGTCACTGGTCAATGGTCACTGGCCACTGGTCACTGGTCACTTGTCACTGGTCACTGATCACTTGTCACTGGTCACTGGTCACTGGTCACTGGTCACTGGTCAATGGTCACTGTCGCTGGTCACTGGTCACTGGTCACTGATCACTGGTCACTGGTCACTGGTCACTGGTCACTGGTCAATGGTCACTATCGCTGGTCAATGGTCACTGTCGCTGGTCACTGGTCACTGGTCACTTGTCACTGGTCACTGGTCACTGGTCACTGGTCACTGGTCACTGGTCACTGGTCACAAGTCACTGGTCATTTGTCACTGGTCAGTGGCCACTCGTCAATGGTCACTGGTCACTGGTCACTTGTCAATGGTCTCTGTCGCTGGTCACTGGTCACGATTCGCTGGTCCCTGGTCACTGGTCACTGGTCAATGGTCACTGTCGCTGGTCACTGGTCACTGGTCACTGGTCACTGGTCACTGGTCACTTGTCACTGGTCAGTGGCCACTCGTCGCTGGTCACTTGTCACTGGTCACTTGTCACTGGTCACTGATCACTGGTCACTGGTCACTGGTCACTGGTCACAGGTCAATGGACACTGGTCACTGGACACAGGTCACTTGTCACTGGTCACTGGTCACTGGTCACTGGTCACAAGTCACTGGTCACAAGTCACTGGTCACTTGTCACTGGTCACTGGTCACTGGTAACTGGTCAATGGTCACTGTCGCTGGTCAATGGTCACTGTCGCTGGTCACTGGTCACTGGTCACAGGTCACTTGTCACTTGTCACTGGTCAGTGGCCACTGGTCGCTGGTCACTTGTCACTGGTCACTGGTCACTTGTCACTGGTCAGTGGCCACTGGTCGCTGGTCACTTGTCACTGGTCACTGGTCACTGGTCACTGGTCACTGGTCACTGGTCACAAGTCACTGGTCACTGGTCACTGGTCATTGGTCACTGGTCACTGGTCACTGGTCACTGGTCACTGGTCAATGGTCACTGTCGCTGGTAAATGGTCACTGTCGCTGGTCAATGGTCAGTGTCGCTGGTCACTGGTCACTATTCGCTGGTCACTGGTCACTGGTCACTGTCGCTGGTCACTGGTCACTGGTCACTGGTCACTGGTCACTGGTCACAAGTCACTGGTCACTTGTCACTGGTCACTGGTCACTGGTCACTGGTCACTGGTCACTGGTCACTAGTCACAAGTCACTGGTCACTGGTCACTTGTCATTGGTCACTGGTCACTGGTCGCTGGTCACTGGTCACTGGTCAATGGTCACTGTCGCTGGTCACTGGTCACTGGTCACTTGTCACTGGTCACTGGTCACTGGTCACTGGTCACTGGTCACTGGTCACTGGTCACTGGTCGATGGTCACTGTCTCTGGTCACTGGTCACTGGTCACTGGTCACTGGTCAATGGTCACTGGTCACTGGTCACTGGTCACTGGTCACTGGTCACTGGTCACAGGTCACTGGTCACTGGTCACTGGACACAGGTCACTGGTCACTGGTCACTGGTCACTGGTCACTGGTCAATGGTCACTGGCCACTGGTCACTGGTCACTGGTCAATGGTCACTTTCGCTGGTCAATGGTCACTGTCGCTGGTCACTGGTCACTGGTCACTGATCACTGGTTACTGGTCAATGGTCACTGTCGCTGGTCACTGGACACTGGTCACTGGTCACAGGTCAATGGTCACTGGTCACTGGTCACTGGTCAATGGTCACTATCGCTGGTCAATGGTCATTGTCGCTGGTCACTGGTCATTGGTCACTTGTCACTGGTCACTGGTCACTGGTCACTGGTCACTGGTCACTGGTAACTGGTCACAGGTCAATGGTCACTGGACACTGGTCACAGGTCGATGGTCACTGGTCACTGGACACTGGTCACTGGTCACTGGTCACTGGTCACTTGTCACTGGTCACTGATCACTGGTCACTGGTCACTGGTCACTGGTCACTGGTCACTGGTCACAGGTCAATGGTCACTGTCGCTGGTCACTGGTCACTGGTCACTGATCACTGGTCACTGGTCAATGGTCACTGTCGCTGGTCACTGGTCATTGGTCACTTGTCACTGGTCACTGGTCACTGGTCACTGGTCACAGGTCAATGGTCACTGGTCACTGGTCACTGGTCAATGGTCACTGTCGCTCGTCACTGGTCACTGGTCACTGGTCACTGGTCACTGGTCACTGGTAACTGGTCAATGGTCACTGTCGCTGGTCACTGGTCACTGGTCACTGGTCAATGGTAACTTGTCACTGGGCAGTGGTCAATGGTCACTGGTCACTGGTCACTGGTCACTGGTCACTGGTCACAGGTCAATGGTCACTGGTCACTGGACACAGGTCACTGGTCACTGGTCACTGGTCACTGGTCACTGGTCACTGGTCAATGGTCACTGGCCACTGGTCACTGGTCACTTGTCACTGGTCACTGATCACTTGTCACTGGTCACTGGTCACTGGTCACTGGTCACTGGTCAATGGTCACTGTCGCTGGTCACTGGTCACTGGTCACTGATCACTGGTCACTGGTCACTGGTCACTGGTCACTGGTCACTGGTCACTGGTCACAGGTCAATGGACACTGGTCACTGGACACAGGTCACTTGTCACTGGTCACTGGTCACTGGTCACTGGTCACAAGTCACTGGTCACAAGTCACTGGTCACTTGTCACTGGTCACTGGTCACTGGTAACTGGTCAATGGTCACTGTCGCTGGTCAATGGTCACTGTCGCTGGTCACTGGTCACTGGTCACTGGTCACTGGTCACTTGTCACTGGTCAGTGGCCACTGGTCGCTGGTCACTTGTCACTGGTCACTGGTCACTGGTCGCTGGTCACTGGTCACAGGTCAATGGACACTGGTCACTGGACACAGGTCACTTGTCACTGGTCACCGGTCACTGGTCACTATCGCTGGTCAATGGTCACTGTCGCTGGTCACTGGTCACTGGTCACTGGTCACTTGTCACTGGTCACTGGCCACTCGTCGCTGGTCACTTGTCACTGGTCACTTGTCACTGGTCACTGATCACTGGTCACTGGTCACTGGTCACTGGTCACAGGTCAATGGACACTGGTCACTGGACACAGGTCACTTGTCACTGGTCACTGGTCACTGGTCACTGGTCACTTGTCACTGGTCACTGGTCACTGGTAACTGGTCAATGGTCACTGTCGCTGGTCAATGGTCACTGTCGCTGGTCACTGGTCACTGGTCACTGGTCACTGGTCACTTGTCACTGGTCACTGATCACTGGTCACTGGTCACTGGTCACTGGTCACTGGTCACTGGTCAATGGTCACTGTCGCTGGTCACTGGTCACTGGTCACTGATCACTGGTCACTGGTCAATGTTCACTGTCGCTGGTCACTGGTCATTGGTCACTTGTCACTGGTCACTGGTCACTGGTCACTGGTCACAGGTCAATGGTCACTGGTCACTGGACACTGGTCACTGGTCACTGGTCACTTGTCACTGGTCACTGATCACTGGTCACTGGTCACTGGTCACTGGTCACTGGTCAATGGTCAATGGTCACTATCGCTGGTCAATGGTCACTGTCGCTGGTCACTGGTCACTGGTCACTTGTCACTGGTCACTGGTCACTGGTCACTGGTCACTGGTCACTGGTCACTGGTCACTGGTCACTGGTCACTGGTCACTGGTCAATGGTCACTGTCGCTGGTCACTGGTCACTGGTCACTGGTCACTGGTCAATGGTCACTTGTCCCTGGGCAGTGGTCACTGGTCACTGGTCAATGGTCACTATCGCTGGTCAATGGTCACTGTCGCTGGTCACTGGTCGCTGGTCACTTGTCACTGGTCACTGGTCACTGGTCACTGGTCACTGGTCACTGGTCACAAGTCACTGGTCACCTGTCACTGGTCAGTGGCCACTCGTCAATGGTCACTGGTCACTGGTCACTGGTCAATGGTCTCTGTCGCTGGTCACTGGTCACGATTCGCTGGTCCCTGGTCACTGGTCACTGGTCGATGGTCACTGTCGCTGGTCACTGGTCACTGGTCACTGGTCAGTGGTCACTGGTCACTGGTCACTGGTCACAAGTCACTAGTCACTGGTCACTGGTCACTGGTCACTGGTCACTGGTCACTGGTCACTGGTCACTGGTCACTGGTCACCGGTCAATGGTCACTGTCGCTGGTCACTGGTCACTGGTCACTGATCACTGGTCACTGGTCACTGGTCACTGGTCACTGGTCAATGGTCACTATCGCTGGTCAATGGTCACTGTCGCTGGTCACTGGTCACTGGTCACTTGTCACTGTTCACTGGTCACTGGTCACTGGTCACTGGTCACTGGTCTCTGGTCGATGGTCAGTGGTCACTGTCGCTGGTCACTGGTCACTGGTCACTTGTCCCTGGTCAATGGTCACTGGCCACTGGTCACTGGTCACTGGTCAGTGGCCACTGGTCGCTGGTCACTTGTCACTGGTCACTGGTCACTGGTCAATGGTCACTATCGCTGGTCAATGGTCACAGTCGCTGGTCACTGGTCACTGGTCACTTGTCACTGGTCACTGGTCACTGGTCACTGATCACTGGTCACTGGTCACAAGTCACTGGTCACTTGTCACTGGTCAGTGGCCACTCGTCAATGGTCACTGGTCACTGGTCACTGGTCAATGGTCTCTGTCGCTGGTCACTGGTCACGATTCGCAGGTCAATGGCCACTGTCGCTGGTCACTGGTCACTGGTCACTTGTCACTGGTCACTGGTCACTGGTCACTGGTCACTGGTCACTGGTCACTGGTCACTGGTCGATGGTCACTGTCTCTGGTCACTGGTCACTGGTCACTGGTCACTGGTCAATGGTCACTGGTCACTGGTCACAGGTCACTGGTCACTGGTCACTGGTCACATGTCACTGGTCACTGGTCACTGGTCACTGGTCACTGGTCACTGGTCAATGGTCACAATCGCAGGTCAATGGCCACTGTCGCTGGTCACTGGTCACTGGTCACTTGTCACTGGTCACTGGTCACTGGTCACTGGTCACTGGTCACTGGTCACTGGTCACTGGTCGATGGTCACTGTCTCTGGTCACTGGTCACTGGTCACTGGTCACTGGTCAATGGTCACTGGTCACTGGTCACTGGTCACTGGTCACTGGTCACTGGTCACAGGTCACTGGTCACTGGTCACTGGACACAGGTCACTGGTCACTGGTCACTGGTCACTGGTCACTGGTCAATGGTCACTGGCCACTGGTCACTGGTCACTGGTCAATGGTCACTTTCGCTGGTCAATGGTCACTGTCGCTGGTAAATGGTCACTGTCGCTGGTCACTGGTCACTGGTCACTGGACACTGGTCACAGGTCAATGGTCACTGGTCACTGGACACTGGTCACTGGTCACTGGTCACTTGTCACTCGTCACTGATCACTGGTCACTGGTCACTGGTCACTGGTCACTGGTCACTGGTCAATGGTCACTGTCGCTGGTCACTGGTCACTGGTCACTGATCACTGGTGACTGGTCAATGGTCACTGTCGCTGGTCACTGGACACTGGTCACTGGTCACAGGTCAATGGTCACTGGTCACTGGTCACTGGTCAATGGTCACTATCGCTGGTCAATGGTCATTGTCGCTGGTCACTGGTCATTGGTCACTTGTCACTGGTCACTGGTCACTGGTCACTGGTCACTGGTCACTGGTAACTGGTCACAGGTCAATGGTCACTGGACACTGGTCACAGGTCAATGGTCACTGGTCACTGGACACTGGTCACTGGTCACTGGTCACTGGTCACTTGTCACTGGTCACTGATCACTGGTCACTGGTCACTGGTCACTGGTCACTGGTCACTGGTCACAGGTCAATGGTCACTGTCGCTGGTCACTGGTCACTGGTCACTGATCACTGGTCACTGGTCAATGGTCACTGTCGCTGGTCACTGGTCATTGGTCACTTGTCACTGGTCACTGGTCACTGGTCACTGGTCACAGGTCAATGGTCACTGGTCACTGGTCACTGGTCAATGGTCACTGTCGCTCGTCACTGGTCACTGGTCACTGGTCACTGGTCACTGGTCACTGGTAACTGGTCAATGGTCACTGTCGCTGGTCACTGGTCACTGGTCACTGGTCAATGGTAACTTGTCACTGGGCAGTGGTCAATGGTCACTGGTCACTGGTCACTGGTCACTGGTCACTGGTCACAGGTCAATGGTCACTGGTCACTGGACACAGGTCACTGGTCACTGGTCACTGGTCACTGGTCACTGGTCACTGGTCACTGGTCAATGGTCACTGGCCACTGGTCACTGGTCACTTGTCACTGGTCACTGATCACTTGTCACTGGTCACTGGTCACTGGTCACTGATCACTGGTCAATGGTCACTGTCGCTGGTCACTGGTCACTGGTCACTGATCACTGGTCACTGGTCACTGGTCACTGGTCACTGGTCAATGGTCACTATCGCTGGTCAATGGTCACTGTCGCTGGTCACTGGTCACTGGTCACTTGTCACTGGTCACTGGTCACTGGTCACTGGTCACTGGTCACTGGTCACTGGTCACAAGTCACTGGTCATTTGTCACTGGTCAGTGGCCACTCGTCAATGGTCACTGGTCACTGGTCACTGGTCAATGGTCTCTGTCGCTGGTCACTGGTCACGATTCGCTGGTCCCTGGTCACTGGTCACTGGTCAATGGTCACTGTCGCTGGTCACTGGTCACTGGTCACTGGTCACTGGTCACTGGTCACTTGTCACTGGTCAGTGGCCACTCGTCGCTGGTCACTTGTCACTGGTCACTTGTCACTGGTCACTGATCACTGGTCACTGGTCACTGGTCACTGGTCACAGGTCAATGGACACTGGTCACTGGACACAGGTCACTTGTCACTGGTCACTGGTCACTGGTCACTGGTCACAAGTCACTGGTCACAAGTCACTGGTCACTTGTCACTGGTCACTGGTCACTGGTAACTGGTCAATGGTCACTGTCGCTGTTCAATGGTCACTGTCGCTGGTCACTGGTCACTGGTCACTGGTCACTGGTCACTTGTCACTGGTCAGTGGCCACTGGTCGCTGGTCACTTGTCACTGGTCACTGGTCACTTGTCACTGGTCAGTGGCCACTGGTCGCTGGTCACTTGTCACTGGTCACTGGTCACTGGTCACTGGTCACTGGTCACTGGTCACAAGTCACTGGTCACTGGTCACTGGTCATTGGTCACTGGTCACTGGTCACTGGTCACTGGTCACTGGTCAATGGTCACTGTCGCTGGTAAATGGTCACTGTCGCTGGTCAATGGTCAGTGTCGCTGGTCACTGGTCACTATTCGCTGGTCACTGGTCACTGGTCACTGTCGCTGGTCACTGGTCACTGGTCACTGGTCACTGGTCACTGGTCACTGGTCACAAGTCACTGGTCACTTGTCACTGGTCACTGGTCACTGGTCACTGGTCACTGGTCACTGGTCACTAGTCACAAGTCACTGGTCACTGGTCACTTGTCATTGGTCACTGGTCACTGGTCACTGGTCACTGGTCACTGGTCAATGGTCACTGTCGCTGGTCACTGGTCACTGGTCACTGATCACTGATCACTGGTCACTGGTCACTGGTCACTGGTCAATGGTCACTATCGCTGGTCAATGGTCACTGTCGCTGGTCACTGGTCACTGGTCACAGTCGCTGGTCACTGGTCCCTGGTCTCTAGTCACTGGTCACTGGTCACTGGTCGCTGGTCACTGGTCACTTGTCACTGGTCAGTGGCCACTGGTCGCTGGTCACTTGTCACTGGTCACTGGTCACTGGTCACTGGTCACAAGTCACTGGTCACTGGTCACTGTTCACTGGTCACTGGTCACTGGTCACTGGTCACTGGTCACTGGTCACTGGTCAATGGTCACAATCGCAGGTCAATGGCCACTGTCGCTGGTCACTGGTCACTGGTCACTTGTCACTGGTCACTGGTCACTGGTCACTGGTCACTGGTCACTGGTCACTGGACACTGGTCGATGGTCACTGTCTCTGGTCACTGGTCACTGGTCACTGGTCACTGGTCAATGGTCACTGGTCACTGGTCACTGGTCACTGGTCACTGGTCACTGGTCACAGGTCACTGGTCACTGGTCACTGGACACAGGTCACTGGTCACTGGTCACTGGTCACTGGTCACTGGTCAATGGTCACTGGCCACTGGTCACTGGTCACTGGTCAATGGTCACTTTCGCTGGTCAATGGTCACTGTCGCTGGTCACTGGTCACTGGTCACTGATCACTGGTGACTGGTCAATGGTCACTGTCGCTGGTCACTGGACACTGGTCACTGGTCACAGGTCAATGTTCACTGGTCACTGGTCACTGGTCAATGGTCACTATCGCTGGTCAATGGTCATTGTCGCTGGTCACTGGTCATTGGTCACTTGTCACTGGTCACTGGTCACTGGTCACTGGTCACTGGTCACTGGTAACTGGTCACAGGTCAATGGTCACTGGACACTGGTCACAGGTCAATGGTCACTGGTCACTGGACACTGGTCACTGGTCACTGGTCACTGGTCACTTGTCACTGGTCACTGATCACTGGTCACTGGTCACTGGTCACTGGTCACTGGTCACTGGTCACAGGTCAATGGTCACTGTCGCTGGTCACTGGTCACTGGTCACTGATCACTGGTCACTGGTCAATGGTCACTGTCGCTGGTCACTGGTCATTGGTCACTTGTCACTGGTCACTGGTCACTGGTCACTGGTCACAGGTCAATGGTCACTGGTCACTGGTCACTGGTCAATGGTCACTGTCGCTCGTCACTGGTCACTGGTCACTGGTCACTGGTCACTGGTCACTGGTAACTGGTCAATGGTCACTGTCGCTGGTCACTGGTCACTGGTCACTGGTCAATGGTAACTTGTCACTGGGCAGTGGTCAATGGTCACTGGTCACTGGTCACTGGTCACTGGTCACTGGTCACAGGTCAATGGTCACTGGTCACTGGACACAGGTCACTGGTCACTGGTCACTGGTCACTGGTCACTGGTCACTGGTCAATGGTCACTGGCCACTGGTCACTGGTCACTTGTCACTGGTCACTGATCACTTGTCACTGGTCACTGGTCACTGGTCACTGGTCACTGGTCAATGGTCACTGTCGCTGGTCACTGGTCACTGGTCACTGATCACTGGTCACTGGTCACTGGTCACTGGTCACTGGTCAATGGTCACTATCGCTGGTCAATGGTCACTGTCGCTGGTCACTGGTCACTGGTCACTTGTCACTGGTCACTGGTCACTGGTCACTGGTCACTGGTCACTGGTCACTGGTCACAAGTCACTGGTCATTTGTCACTGGTCAGTGGCCACTCGTCAATGGTCACTGGTCACTGGTCACTGGTCAATGGTCTCTGTCGCTGGTCACTGGTCACGATTCGCTGGTCCCTGGTCACTGGTCACTGGTCAATGGTCACTGTCGCTGGTCACTGGTCACTGGTCACTGGTCACTGGTCACTGGTCACTTGTCACTGGTCAGTGGCCACTCGTCGCTGGTCACTTGTCACTGGTCACTTGTCACTGGTCACTGATCACTGGTCACTGGTCACTGGTCACTGGTCACAGGTCAATGGACACTGGTCACTGGACACAGGTCACTTGTCACTGGTCACTGGTCACTGGTCACTGGTCACAAGTCACTGGTCACAAGTCACTGGTCACTTGTCACTGGTCACTGGTCACTGGTAACTGGTCAATGGTCACTGTCGCTGGTCAATGGTCACTGTCGCTGGTCACTCGTCACTGGTTACTGGTCACTGGTCACTTGTCACTGGTCAGTGGCCACTGGTCGCTGGTCACTTGTCACTGGTCACTGGTCACTGGTCGCTGGTCACTGGTCACAGGTCAATGGACACTGGTCACTGGACACAGGTCACTTGTCACAGGTCACCGGTCACTGGTCACTATCGCTGGTCAATGGTCACTGTCGCTGGTCACTGGTCACTGGTCACTGGTCACTTGTCACTGGTCAGTGGCCACTCGTCGCTGGTCACTGGTCACTGGTCACTAGTCACAAGTCACTGGTCACTGGTCACTTGTCATTGGTCACTGGTCACTGGTCACTGGTCACTGGTCACTGGTCAATGGTCACTGTCGCTGGTCACTGGTCACTGGTCACTGATCACTGATCACTGGTCACTGGTCACTGGTCACTGGTCAATGGTCACTATCGCTGGTCAATGGTCACTGTCGCTGGTCACTGGTCACTGGTCACAGTCGCGGGTCACTGGTCCCTGGTCTCTAGTCACTGGTCACTGGTCACTGGTCGCTGGTCACTGGTCACTTGTCACTGGTCAGTGGCCACTGGTCGCTGGTCACTTGTCACTGGTCACTGGTCACTGGTCACTGGTCACAAGTCACTGGTCACTGGTCACTGGTCACTGTTCACTGGTCACTGGTCACTGTTCACTGGTCAATGGTCACAATCGCAGGTCAATGGCCACTGTCGCTGGTCACTGGTCACTGGTCACTTGTCACTGGTCACTGGTCACTGGTCACTGGTCACTGGTCACTGGTCACTGGTCACTGGTCGATGGTCACTGTCTGTGGTCACTGGTCACTGGTCACTGGTCACTGGTCAATGGTCACTGGTCACTGGTCACTGGTCACTGGTCACTGGTCACTGGTCACAGGTCACTGGTCACTGGTCACTGGACACAGGTCACTGGTCACTGGTCACTGGTCACTGGTCACTGGTCAATGGTCACTGGCCACTGGTCACTGGTCACTGGTCAATGGTCACTTTCGCTGGTCAATGGTCACTGTCGCTGGTCACTGGTCACTGGTCACTGATCACTGGTGACTGGTCAATGGTCACTGTCGCTGGTCACTGGACACTGGTCACTGGTCACAGGTCAATGTTCACTGGTCACTGGTCACTGGTCAATGGTCACTATCGCTGGTCAATGGTCATTGTCGCTGGTCACTGGTCATTGGTCACTTGTCACTGGTCACTGGTCACTGGTCACTGGTCACTGGTCACTGGTAACTGGTCACAGGTCAATGGTCACTGGACACTGGTCACAGGTCAATGGTCACTGGTCACTGGACACTGGTCACTGGTCACTGGTCACTGGTCACTTGTCACTGGTCACTGATCACTGGTCACTGGTCACTGGTCACTGGTCACTGGTCACTGGTCACAGGTCAATGGTCACTGTCGCTGGTCACTGGTCACTGGTCACTGATCACTGGTCACTGGTCAATGGTCACTGTCGCTGGTCACTGGTCATTGGTCACTTGTCACTGGTCACTGGTCACTGGTCACTGGTCACAGGTCAATGGTCACTGGTCACTGGTCACTGGTCAATGGTCACTGTCGCTCGTCACTGGTCACTGGTCACTGGTCACTGGTCACTGGTCACTGGTAACTGGTCAATGGTCACTGTCGCTGGTCACTGGTCACTGGTCACTGGTCAATGGTAACTTGTCACTGGGCAGTGGTCAATGGTCACTGGTCACTGGTCACTGGTCACTGGTCACTGGTCACAGGTCAATGGTCACTGGTCACTGGACACAGGTCACTGGTCACTGGTCACTGGTCACTGGTCACTGGTCACTGGTCAATGGTCACTGGCCACTGGTCACTGGTCACTTGTCACTGGTCACTGATCACTTGTCACTGGTCACTGGTCACTGGTCACTGGTCACTGGTCAATGGTCACTGTCGCTGGTCACTGGTCACTGGTCACTGATCACTGGTCACTGGTCACTGGTCACTGGTCACTGGTCAATGGTCACTATCGCTGGTCAATGGTCACTGTCGCTGGTCACTGGTCACTGGTCACTTGTCACTGGTCACTGGTCACTGGTCACTGGTCACTGGTCACTGGTCACTGGTCACAAGTCACTGGTCATTTGTCACTGGTCAGTGGCCACTCGTCAATGGTCACTGGTCACTGGTCACTGGTCAATGGTCTCTGTCGCTGGTCACTGGTCACGATTCGCTGGTCCCTGGTCACTGGTCACTGGTCAATGGTCACTGTCGCTGGTCACTGGTCACTGGTCACAGGTCACTGGTCACTGGTCACTTGTCACTGGTCAGTGGCCACTCGTCGCTGGTCACTTGTCACTGGTCACTTGTCACTGGTCACTGATCACTGGTCACTGGTCACTGGTCACTGGTCACAGGTCAATGGACACTGGTCACTGGACACAGGTCACTTGTCACTGGTCACTGGTCACTGGTCACTGGTCACAAGTCACTGGTCACACGTCACTGGTCACTTGTCACTGGTCACTGGTCACTGGTAACTGGTCAATGGTCACTGTCGCTGGTCAATGGTCACTGTCGCTGGTCACTGGTCACTGGTCACTGGTCACTGGTCACTTGTCACTGGTCAGTGGCCACTGGTCGCTGGTCACTTGTCACTGGTCACTGGTCACTGGTCGCTGGTCACTGGTCACAGGTCAATGGACACTGGTCACTGGACACAGGTCACTTGTCACAGGTCACCGGTCACTGGTCACTATCGCTGGTCAATGGTCACTGTCGCTGGTCACTGGTCACTGGTCACTGGTCACTTGTCACTGGTCAGTGGCCACTCGTCGCTGGTCACTTGTTACTGGTCACTTGTCACTGGTCACTGATCACTGGTCACTGGTCACTGGTCACTGGTCACAGGTCAATGGACACTGGTCACTGGACACAGGTCACTTGTCACTGGTCACTGGTCACTGGTCACTGGTCACTTGTCACTGGTCACTGGTCACTGGTAACTGGTCAATGGTCACTGTCGCTGGTCAATGGTCACTGTCGCTGGTCACTGGTCACTGGTCACTGGTCACTGGTCACTTGTCACTGGTCACTGATCACTGGTCACTGGTCACTGGTCACTGGTCACTGGTCACTGGTCAATGGTCACTGTCGCTGGTCACTGGTCACTGGTCACTGATCACTGGTCACTGGTCAATGTTCACTGTCGCTGGTCACTGGTCATTGGTCACTTGTCACTGGTCACTGGTCACTGGTCACTGGTCACAGGTCAATGGTCACTGGTCACTGGACACTGGTCACTGGTCACTGGTCACTTGTCACTGGTCACTGATCACTGGTCACTGGTCACTGGTCACTGGTCACTGGTCAATGGTCAATGGTCACTATCGCTGGTCAATGGTCACTGTCGCTGGTCACTGGTCACTGGTCACTTGTCACTGGTCACTGGTCACTGGTCACTGGTCACTGGTCACTGGTCACTGGTCACTGGTCACTGTCGCTGGTCACTGGTCACTGGTCACTGGTCACTGGTCACTTGTCACTGGTCAGTGGCCACTGGTCGCTGGTCACTTGTCACTGGTCACTGGTCACTTGTCACTGGTCAGTGGCCACTGGTCGCTGGTCACTTGTCACTGGTCACTGGTCACTGGTCACTGGTCACTGGTCACTGGTCACAAGTCACTGGTCACTGGTCACTGGTCATTGGTCACTGGTCACTGGTCACTGGTCACTGGTCACTGGTCAATGGTCACTGTCGCTGGTAAATGGTCACTGTCGCTGGTCAATGGTCAGTGTCGCTGGTCACTGGTCACTATTCGCTGGTCACTGGTCACTGGTCACTGTCGCTGGTCACTGGTCACTGGTCACTGGTCACTGGTCACTGGTCACTGGTCACAAGTCACTGGTCACTTGTCACTGGTCACTGGTCACTGGTCACTGGTCACTGGTCACTGGTCACTAGTCACAAGTCACTGGTCACTGGTCACTTGTCATTGGTCACTGGTCACTGGTCACTGGTCACTGGTCACTGGTCAATGGTCACTGTCGCTGGTCACTGGTCACTGGTCACTGATCACTGATCACTGGTCACTGGTCACTGGTCACTGGTCAATGGTCACTATCGCTGGTCAATGGTCACTGTCGCTGGTCACTGGTCACTGGTCACAGTCGCTGGTCACTGGTCCCTGGTCTCTAGTCACTGGTCACTGGTCACTGGTCGCTGGTCACTGGTCACTTGTCACTGGTCAGTGGCCACTGGTCGCTGGTCACTTGTCACTGGTCACTGGTCACTGGTCACTGGTCACAAGTCACTGGTCACTGGTCACTGTTCACTGGTCACTGGTCACTGGTCACTGGTCACTGGTCACTGGTCACTGGTCAATGGTCACAATCGCAGGTCAATGGCCACTGTCGCTGGTCACTGGTCACTGGTCACTTGTCACTGGTCACTGGTCACTGGTCACTGGTCACTGGTCACTGGTCACTGGTCACTGGTCGATGGTCACTGTCTCTGGTCACTGGTCACTGGTCACTGGTCACTGGTCAATGGTCACTGGTCACTGGTCACTGGTCACTGGTCACTGGTCACTGGTCACAGGTCACTGGTCACTGGTCACTGGACACAGGTCACTGGTCACTGGTCACTGGTCACTGGTCACTGGTCAATGGTCACTGGCCACTGGTCACTGGTCACTGGTCAATGGTCACTTTCGCTGGTCAATGGTCACTGTCGCTGGTCACTGGTCACTGGTCACTGATCACTGGTGACTGGTCAATGGTCACTGTCGCTGGTCACTGGACACTGGTCACTGGTCACAGGTCAATGTTCACTGGTCACTGGTCACTGGTCAATGGTCACTATCGCTGGTCAATGGTCATTGTCGCTGGTCACTGGTCATTGGTCACTTGTCACTGGTCACTGGTCACTGGTCACTGGTCACTGGTCACTGGTAACTGGTCACAGGTCAATGGTCACTGGACACTGGTCACAGGTCAATGGTCACTGGTCACTGGACACTGGTCACTGGTCACTGGTCACTGGTCACTTGTCACTGGTCACTGATCACTGGTCACTGGTCACTGGTCACTGGTCACTGGTCACTGGTCACAGGTCAATGGTCACTGTCGCTGGTCACTGGTCACTGGTAACTGATCACTGGTCACTGGTCAATGGTCACTGTCGCTGGTCACTGGTCATTGGTCACTTGTCACTGGTCACTGGTCACTGGTCACTGGTCACAGGTCAATGGTCACTGGTCACTGGTCACTGGTCAATGGTCACTGTCGCTCGTCACTGGTCACTGGTCACTGGTCACTGGTCACTGGTCACTGGTAACTGGTCAATGGTCACTGTCGCTGGTCACTGGTCACTGGTCACTGGTCAATGGTAACTTGTCACTGGGCAGTGGTCAATGGTCACTGGTCACTGGTCACTGGTCACTGGTCACTGGTCACAGGTCAATGGTCACTGGTCACTGGACACAGGTCACTGGTCACTGGTCACTGGTCACTGGTCACTGGTCACTGGTCAATGGTCACTGGCCACTGGTCACTGGTCACTTGTCACTGGTCACTGATCACTTGTCACTGGTCACTGGTCACTGGTCACTGGTCACTGGTCAATGGTCACTGTCGCTGGTCACTGGTCACTGGTCACTGATCACTGGTCACTGGTCACTGGTCACTGGTCACTGGTCAATGGTCACTATCGCTGGTCAATGGTCACTGTCGCTGGTCACTGGTCACTGGTCACTTGTCACTGGTCACTGGTCACTGGTCACTGGTCACTGGTCACTGGTCACTGGTCACAAGTCACTGGTCATTTGTCACTGGTCAGTGGCCACTCGTCAATGGTCACTGGTCACTGGTCACTGGTCAATGGTCTCTGTCGCTGGTCACTGGTCACGATTCGCTGGTCCCTGGTCACTGGTCACTGGTCAATGGTCACTGTCGCTGGTCACTGGTCACTGGTCACTGGTCACTGGTCACTGGTCACTTGTCACTGGTCAGTGGCCACTCGTCGCTGGTCACTTGTCACTGGTCACTTGTCACTGGTCACTGATCACTGGTCACTGGTCACTGGTCACTGGTCACAGGTCAATGGACACTGGTCACTGGACACAGGTCACTTGTCACTGGTCACTGGTCACTGGTCACTGGTCACAAGTCACTGGTCACAAGTCACTGGTCACTTGTCACTGGTCACTGGTCACTGGTAACTGGTCAATGGTCACTGTCGCTGGTCAATGGTCACTGTCGCTGGTCACTGGTCACTGGTCACTGGTCACTGGTCACTTGTCACTGGTCAGTGGCCACTGGTCGCTGGTCACTTGTCACTGGTCACTGGTCACTGGTCGCTGGTCACTGGTCACAGGTCAATGGACACTGGTCACTGGACACAGGTCACTTGTCACAGGTCACCGGTCACTGGTCACTATCGCTGGTCAATGGTCACTGTCGCTGGTCACTGGTCACTGGTCACTGGTCACTTGTCACTGGTCAGTGGCCACTCGTCGCTGGTCACTGGTCACTGGTCACTAGTCACAAGTCACTGGTCACTGGTCACTTGTCATTGGTCACTGGTCACTGGTCACTGGTCACTGGTCACTGGTCAATGGTCACTGTCGCTGGTCACTGGTCACTGGTCACTGATCACTGATCACTGGTCACTGGTCACTGGTCACTGGTCAATGGTCACTATCGCTGGTCAATGGTCACTGTCGCTGGTCACTGGTCACTGGTCACAGTCGCTGGTCACTGGTCCCTGGTCTCTAGTCACTGGTCACTGGTCACTGGTCGCTGGTCACTGGTCACTTGTCACTGGTCAGTGGCCACTGGTCGCTGGTCACTTGTCACTGGTCACTGGTCACTGGTCACTGGTCACAAGTCACTGGTCACTGGTCACTGGTCACTGGTCACTGGTCACTGGTCACTGGTCACTGGTCAATGGTCACAATCGCAGGTCAATGGCCACTGTCGCTGGTCACTGGTCACTGGTCACTTGTCACTGGTCACTGGTCACTGGTCACTGGTCACTGGTCACTGGTCGATGGTCACTGTCTCTGGTCACTGGTCACTGGTCACTGGTCACTGGTCAATGGTCACTGGTCACTGGTCACTGGTCACTGGTCACTGGTCACTGGTCACAGGTCACTGGTCACTGGTCACTGGACACAGGTCACTGGTCACTGGTCACTGGTCACTGGTCACTGGTCAATGGTCACTGGCCACTGGTCACTGGTCACTGGTCAATGGTCACTTTCGCTGGTCAATGGTCACTGTCGCTGGTCACTGGTCACTGGTCACTGATCACTGGTGACTGGTCAATGGTCACTGTCGCTGGTCACTGGACACTGGTCACTGGTCACAGGTCAATGTTCACTGGTCACTGGTCACTGGTCAATGGTCACTATCGCTGGTCAATGGTCATTGTCGCTGGTCACTGGTCATTGGTCACTTGTCACTGGTCACTGGTCACTGGTCACTGGTCACTGGTCACTGGTAACTGGTCACAGGTCAATGGTCACTGGACACTGGTCACAGGTCAATGGTCACTGGTCACTGGACACTGGTCACTGGTCACTGGTCACTGGTCACTTGTCACTGGTCACTGATCACTGGTCACTGGTCACTGGTCACTGGTCACTGGTCACTGGTCACAGGTCAATGGTCACTGTCGCTGGTCACTGGTCACTGGTCACTGATCACTGGTCACTGGTCAATGGTCACTGTCGCTGGTCACTGGTCATTGGTCACTTGTCACTGGTCACTGGTCACTGGTCACTGGTCACAGGTCAATGGTCACTGGTCACTGGTCACTGGTCAATGGTCACTGTCGCTCGTCACTGGTCACTGGTCACTGGTCACTGGTCACTGGTCACTGGTAACTGGTCAATGGTCACTGTCGCTGGTCACTGGTCACTGGTCACTGGTCAATGGTAACTTGTCACTGGGCAGTGGTCAATGGTCACTGGTCACTGGTCACTGGTCACTGGTCACTGGTCACAGGTCAATGGTCACTGGTCACTGGACACAGGTCACTGGTCACTGGTCACTGGTCACTGGTCACTGGTCACTGGTCAATGGTCACTGGCCACTGGTCACTGGTCACTTGTCACTGGTCACTGATCACTTGTCACTGGTCACTGGTCACTGGTCACTGGTCACTGGTCAATGGTCACTGTCGCTGGTCACTGGTCACTGGTCACTGATCACTGGTCACTGGTCACTGGTCACTGGTCACTGGTCAATGGTCACTATCGCTGGTCAATGGTCACTGTCGCTGGTCACTGGTCACTGGTCACTTGTCACTGGTCACTGGTCACTGGTCACTGGTCACTGGTCACTGGTCACTGGTCACAAGTCACTGGTCATTTGTCACTGGTCAGTGGCCACTCGTCAATGGTCACTGGTCACTGGTCACTGGTCAATGGTCTCTGTCGCTGGTCACTGGTCACGATTCGCTGGTCCCTGGTCACTGGTCACTGGTCAATGGTCACTGTCGCTGGTCACTGGTCACTGGTCACTGGTCACTGGTCACTGGTCACTTGTCACTGGTCAGTGGCCACTCGTCGCTGGTCACTTGTCACTGGTCACTTGTCACTGGTCACTGATCACTGGTCACTGGTCACTGGTCACTGGTCACAGGTCAATGGACACTGGTCACTGGACACAGGTCACTTGTCACTGGTCACTGGTCACTGGTCACTGGTCACAAGTCACTGGTCACAAGTCACTGGTCACTTGTCACTGGTCACTGGTCACTGGTAACTGGTCAATGGTCACTGTCGCTGGTCAATGGTCACTGTCGCTGGTCACTGGTCACTGGTCACTGGTCACTGGTCACTTGTCACTGGTCAGTGGCCACTGGTCGCTGGTCACTTGTCACTGGTCACTGGTCACTGGTCGCTGGTCACTGGTCACAGGTCAATGGACACTGGTCACTGGACACAGGTCACTTGTCACAGGTCACCGGTCACTGGTCACTATCGCTGGTCAATGGTCACTGTCGCTGGTCACTGGTCACTGGTCACTGGTCACTTGTCACTGGTCAGTGGCCACTCGTCGCTGGTCACTTGTTACTGGTCACTTGTCACTGGTCACTGATCACTGGTCACTGGTCACTGGTCACTGGTCACAGGTCAATGGACACTGGTCACTGGACACAGGTCACTTGTCACTGGTCACTGGTCACTGGTCACTGGTCACTTGTCACTGGTCACTGGTCACTGGTAACTGGTCAATGGTCACTGTCGCTGGTCAATGGTCACTGTCGCTGGTCACTGGTCACTGGTCACTGGTCACTGGTCACTTGCCACTGGTCACTGATCACTGGTCACTGGTCACTGGTCACTGGTCACTGGTCACTGGTCAATGGTCACTGTCGCTGGTCACTGGTCACTGGTCACTGATCACTGGTCACTGGTCAATGTTCACTGTCGCTGGTCACTGGTCATTGGTCACTTGTCACTGGTCACTGGTCACTGGTCACTGGTCACAGGTCAATGGTCACTGGTCACTGGACACTGGTCACTGGTCACTGGTCACTTGTCACTGGTCACTGATCACTGGTCACTGGTCACTGGTCACTGGTCACTGGTCAATGGTCAATGGTCACTATCGCTGGTCAATGGTCACTGTCGCTGGTCACTGGTCACTGGTCACTTGTCACTGGTCACTGGTCACTGGTCACTGGTCACTGGTCACTGGTCACTGGTCACTGGTCACTGGTCACTGGTCACTGGTCAATGGTCACTGTCGCTGGTCACTGGTCACTGGTCACTGGTCACTGGTCAATGGTCACTTGTCCCTGGGCAGTGGTCACTGGTCACTGGTCAATGGTCACTATCGCTGGTCAATGGTCACTGTCGCTGGTCACTGGTCGCTGGTCACTTGTCACTGGTCACTGGTCACTGGTCACTGGTCACTGGTCACTGGTCACAAGTCACTGGTCACCTGTCACTGGTCAGTGGCCACTCGTAAATGGTCACTGGTCACTGGTCACTGGTCAATGGTCTCTGTCGCTGGTCACTGGTCACGATTCGCTGGTCCCTGGTCACTGGTCACAGGTCGATGGTCACTGTCGCTGGTCACTGGTCACTGGTCACTGGTCACTGGTCACTGGTCAGTGGTCACTGGTCACTGGTCACTGGTCACAAGTCACTAGTCACTGGTCACTGGTCACTGGTCACTGGCCACTGGTCACTGGTCACTGGTCACTGGTCACTGGTCACCGGTCAATGGTCACTGTCGCTGGTCACTGGTCACTGGTCACTGATCACTGGTCACTGGTCACTGGTCACTGGTCACTGGTCAATGGTCACTATCGCTGGTCAATGGTCACTGTCGCTGGTCACTGGTCACTGGTCACTTGTCACTGTTCACTGGTCACTGGTCACTGGTCACTGGTCACTGGTCTCTGGTCGATGGTCAGTGGTCACTGTCGCTGGTCACTGGTCACTGGTCACTTGTCCCTGGGCAGTGGTCACTGGTCACTGGTCACTGGTCACTGGTCACTGGTCAATGGTCACTTGTCACTGGTCAATGGTCACTATCGCTGGTCAATGGTCACTGTCGCTGGTCACTGGTCACTGGTCACTTGTCACTGGTCACTGGTCACTGGTCACTGGTCACTTGTCACTGGTCAGTGGCCACTCGTCAATGGTCACTGGTCACTGGTCACTGGTCAATGGTCTCTGTCGCTGGTCACTGGTCACGATTCGCTGGTCCCTGGTCACTGGTCACTGGTCAATGGTCACTGTCGCTGGTCACTGGTCACTGGTCACTGGTCACTGGTCACTGGTCACTGGTCACTGGTCACTGGTCACTGGTCACTGGTCACTGGTCACTGGTCACTGGTCACAAGTCACTGGTCACTTGTCACTGGTCACTGGTCACTCGTCACTGGTCACAGGTCAATGGTAACTTGTCACTGGGCAGTGGTCAATGGTCACTGGTCACTGGTCAATGGTCACTATCGCTGGTCAATGGTCACTGTCGCTGGTCACTGGTCACTGGTCACTTGTCACTGGTCACTGGTCACTGGTCACTGGTCACTGGTCACTGGTCACTGGTCACAAGTCACTGGTCATTTGTCACTGGTCAGTGGCCACTCGTCAATGGTCACTGGTCACTGGTCACTGGTCAATGGTCTCTGTCGCTGGTCACTGGTCACGATTCGCTGGTCCCTGGTCACTGGTCACTGGTCAATGGTCACTGTCGCTGGTCACTGGTCACTGGTCACTGGTCACTGGTCACTGGTCACTTGTCACTGGTCAGTGGCCACTCGTCGCTGGTCACTTGTCACTGGTCACTTGTCACTGGTCACTGATCACTGGTCACTGGTCACTGGTCACTGGTCACAGGTCAATGGACACTGGTCACTGGACACAGGTCACTTGTCACTGGTCACTGGTCACTGGTCACTGGTCACAAGTCACTGGTCACAAGTCACTGGTCACTTGTCACTGGTCACTGGTCACTGGTCACTGGTCAATGGTCTCTGTCGCTGGTCACTGGTCACGATTCGCTGGTCCCTGGTCACTGGTCACTGGTCAATGGTCACTGTCGCTGGTCACTGGTCACTGGTCACTGGTCACTGGTCACTGGTCACTTGTCACTGGTCAGTGGCCACTCGTCAATGGTCACTGGTCACTGGTCACTGGTCAATGGTCTCTGTCGCTGGTCACTGGTCACGATTCGCTGGTCCCTGGTCACTGGTCACTGGTCAATGGTCACTGTCGCTGGTCACTGGTCACTGGTCACTGGTCACTGGTCACTGGTCACTGGTCACTGGTCACTGGTCACTGGTCACTGGTCACTGGTCACTGGTCACTGGTCACAAGTCACTGGTCACTTGTCACTGGTCACTGGTCACTCGTCACTGGTCACAGGTCAATGGTAACTTGTCACTGGGCAGTGGTCAATGGTCACTGGTCACTGGTCAATGGTCACTATCGCTGGTCAATGGTCACTGTCGCTGGTCACTCGTCACTGGTTACTGGTCACTGGTCACTTGTCACTGGTCAGTGGCCACTGGTCGCTGGTCACTTGTCACTGGTCACTGGTCACTGGTCGCTGGTCACTGGTCACAGGTCAATGGACACTGGTCACTGGACACAGGTCACTTGTCACAGGTCACCGGTCACTGGTCACTATCGCTGGTCAATGGTCACTGTCGCTGGTCACTGGTCACTGGTCACTGGTCACTTGTCACTGGTCAGTGGCCACTCGTCGCTGGTCACTGGTCACTGGTCACTAGTCACAAGTCACTGGTCACTGGTCACTTGTCATTGGTCACTGGTCACTGGTCACTGGTCACTGGTCACTGGTCAATGGTCACTGTCGCTGGTCACTGGTCACTGGTCACTGATCACTGATCACTGGTCACTGGTCACTGGTCACTGGTCAATGGTCACTATCGCTGGTCAATGGTCACTGTCGCTGGTCACTGGTCACTGGTCACAGTCGCTGGTCACTGGTCCCTGGTCTCTAGTCACTGGTCACTGGTCACTGGTCGCTGGTCACTGGTCACTTGTCACTGGTCAGTGGCCACTGGTCGCTGGTCACTTGTCACTGGTCACTGGTCACTGGTCACTGGTCACAAGTCACTGGTCACTGGTCACTGGTCACTGGTCACTGGTCACTGGTCACTGTTCACTGGTCAATGGTCACAATCGCAGGTCAATGGCCACTGTCGCTGGTCACTGGTCACTGGTCACTTGTCACTGGTCACTGGTCACTGGTCACTGGTCACTGGTCACTGGTCACTGGTCACTGGTCGATGGTCACTGTCTCTGGTCACTGGTCACTGGTCACTGGTCACTGGTCAATGGTCACTGGTCACTGGTCACTGGTCACTGGTCACTGGTCACTGGTCACAGGTCACTGGTCACTGGTCACTGGACACAGGTCACTGGTCACTGGTCACTGGTCACTGGTCACTGGTCAATGGTCACTGGCCACTGGTCACTGGTCACTGGTCAATGGTCACTTTCGCTGGTCAATGGTCACTGTCGCTGGTCACTGGTCACTGGTCACTGATCACTGGTGACTGGTCAATGGTCACTGTCGCTGGTCACTGGACACTGGTCACTGGTCACAGGTCAATGTTCACTGGTCACTGGTCACTGGTCAATGGTCACTATCGCTGGTCAATGGTCATTGTCGCTGGTCACTGGTCATTGGTCACTTGTCACTGGTCACTGGTCACTGGTCACTGGTCACTGGTCACTGGTAACTGGTCACAGGTCAATGGTCACTGGACACTGGTCACAGGTCAATGGTCACTGGTCACTGGACACTGGTCACTGGTCACTGGTCACTGGTCACTTGTCACTGGTCACTGATCACTGGTCACTGGTCACTGGTCACTGGTCACTGGTCACTGGTCACAGGTCAATGGTCACTGTCGCTGGTCACTGGTCACTGGTCACTGATCACTGGTCACTGGTCAATGGTCACTGTCGCTGGTCACTGGTCATTGGTCACTTGTCACTGGTCACTGGTCACTGGTCACTGGTCACAGGTCAATGGTCACTGGTCACTGGTCACTGGTCAATGGTCACTGTCGCTCGTCACTGGTCACTGGTCACTGGTCACTGGTCACTGGTCACTGGTAACTGGTCAATGGTCACTGTCGCTGGTCACTGGTCACTGGTCACTGGTCAATGGTAACTTGTCACTGGGCAGTGGTCAATGGTCACTGGTCACTGGTCACTGGTCACTGGTCACTGGTCACAGGTCAATGGTCACTGGTCACTGGACACAGGTCACTGGTCACTGGTCACTGGTCACTGGTCACTGGTCACTGGTCAATGGTCACTGGCCACTGGTCACTGGTCACTTGTCACTGGTCACTGATCACTTGTCACTGGTCACTGGTCACTGGTCACTGGTCACTGGTCAATGGTCACTGTCGCTGGTCACTGGTCACTGGTCACTGATCACTGGTCACTGGTCACTGGTCACTGGTCACTGGTCAATGGTCACTATCGCTGGTCAATGGTCACTGTCGCTGGTCACTGGTCACTGGTCACTTGTCACTGGTCACTGGTCACTGGTCACTGGTCACTGGTCACTGGTCACTGGTCACAAGTCACTGGTCATTTGTCACTGGTCAGTGGCCACTCGTCAATGGTCACTGGTCACTGGTCACTGGTCAATGGTCTCTGTCGCTGGTCACTGGTCACGATTCGCTGGTCCCTGGTCACTGGTCACTGGTCAATGGTCACTGTCGCTGGTCACTGGTCACTGGTCACAGGTCACTGGTCACTGGTCACTTGTCACTGGTCAGTGGCCACTCGTCGCTGGTCACTTGTCACTGGTCACTTGTCACTGGTCACTGATCACTGGTCACTGGTCACTGGTCACTGGTCACAGGTCAATGGACACTGGTCACTGGACACAGGTCACTTGTCACTGGTCACTGGTCACTGGTCACTGGTCACAAGTCACTGGTCACAAGTCACTGGTCACTTGTCACTGGTCACTGGTCACTGGTAACTGGTCAATGGTCACTGTCGCTGGTCAATGGTCACTGTCGCTGGTCACTGGTCACTGGTCACTGGTCACTGGTCACTTGTCACTGGTCAGTGGCCACTGGTCGCTGGTCACTTGTCACTGGTCACTGGTCACTGGTCGCTGGTCACTGGTCACAGGTCAATGGACACTGGTCACTGGACACAGGTCACTTGTCACAGGTCACCGGTCACTGGTCACTATCGCTGGTCAATGGTCACTGTCGCTGGTCACTGGTCACTGGTCACTGGTCACTTGTCACTGGTCAGTGGCCACTCGTCGCTGGTCACTTGTTACTGGTCACTTGTCACTGGTCACTGATCACTGGTCACTGGTCACTGGTCACTGGTCACAGGTCAATGGACACTGGTCACTGGACACAGGTCACTTGTCACTGGTCACTGGTCACTGGTCACTGGTCACTTGTCACTGGTCACTGGTCACTGGTAACTGGTCAATGGTCACTGTCGCTGGTCAATGGTCACTGTCGCTGGTCACTGGTCACTGGTCACTGGTCACTGGTCACTTGTCACTGGTCACTGATCACTGGTCACTGGTCACTGGTCACTGGTCACTGGTCACTGGTCAATGGTCACTGTCGCTGGTCACTGGTCACTGGTCACTGATCACTGGTCACTGGTCAATGTTCACTGTCGCTGGTCACTGGTCATTGGTCACTTGTCACTGGTCACTGGTCACTGGTCACTGGTCACAGGTCAATGGTCACTGGTCACTGGACACTGGTCACTGGTCACTGGTCACTTGTCACTGGTCACTGATCACTGGTCACTGGTCACTGGTCACTGGTCACTGGTCAATGGTCAATGGTCACTATCGCTGGTCAATGGTCACTGTCGCTGGTCACTGGTCACTGGTCACTTGTCACTGGTCACTGGTCACTGGTCACTGGTCACTGGTCACTGGTCACTGGTCACTGGTCACTGTCGCTGGTCACTGGTCACTGGTCACTGGTCACTGGTCACTTGTCACTGGTCAGTGGCCACTGGTCGCTGGTCACTTGTCACTGGTCACTGGTCACTTGTCACTGGTCAGTGGCCACTGGTCGCTGGTCACTTGTCACTGGTCACTGGTCACTGGTCACTGGTCACTGGTCACTGGTCACAAGTCACTGGTCACTGGTCACTGGTCATTGGTCACTGGTCACTGGTCACTGGTCACTGGTCACTGGTCAATGGTCACTGTCGCTGGTAAATGGTCACTGTCGCTGGTCAATGGTCAGTGTCGCTGGTCACTGGTCACTATTCGCTGGTCACTGGTCACTGGTCACTGTCGCTGGTCACTGGTCACTGGTCACTGGTCACTGGTCACTGGTCACTGGTCACAAGTCACTGGTCACTTGTCACTGGTCACTGGTCACTGGTCACTGGTCACTGGTCACTGGTCACTAGTCACAAGTCACTGGTCACTGGTCACTTGTCATTGGTCACTGGTCACTGGTCACTGGTCACTGGTCACTGGTCAATGGTCACTGTCGCTGGTCACTGGTCACTGGTCACTGATCACTGATCACTGGTCACTGGTCACTGGTCACTGGTCAATGGTCACTATCGCTGGTCAATGGTCACTGTCGCTGGTCACTGGTCACTGGTCACAGTCGCTGGTCACTGGTCCCTGGTCTCTAGTCACTGGTCACTGGTCACTGGTCGCTGGTCACTGGTCACTTGTCACTGGTCAGTGGCCACTGGTCGCTGGTCACTTGTCACTGGTCACTGGTCACTGGTCACTGGTCACAAGTCACTGGTCACTGGTCACTGTTCACTGGTCACTGGTCACTGGTCACTGGTCACTGGTCACTGGTCACTGGTCAATGGTCACAATCGCAGGTCAATGGCCACTGTCGCTGGTCACTGGTCACTGGTCACTTGTCACTGGTCACTGGTCACTGGTCACTGGTCACTGGTCACTGGTCACTGGTCACTGGTCGATGGTCACTGTCTCTGGTCACTGGTCACTGGTCACTGGTCACTGGTCAATGGTCACTGGTCACTGGTCACTGGTCACTGGTCACTGGTCACTGGTCACAGGTCACTGGTCACTGGTCACTGGACACAGGTCACTGGTCACTGGTCACTGGTCACTGGTCACTGGTCAATGGTCACTGGCCACTGGTCACTGGTCACTGGTCAATGGTCACTTTCGCTGGTCAATGGTCACTGTCGCTGGTCACTGGTCACTGGTCACTGATCACTGGTGACTGGTCAATGGTCACTGTCGCTGGTCACTGGACACTGGTCACTGGTCACAGGTCAATGTTCACTGGTCACTGGTCACTGGTCAATGGTCACTATCGCTGGTCAATGGTCATTGTCGCTGGTCACTGGTCATTGGTCACTTGTCACTGGTCACTGGTCACTGGTCACTGGTCACTGGTCACTGGTAACTGGTCACAGGTCAATGGTCACTGGACACTGGTCACAGGTCAATGGTCACTGGTCACTGGACACTGGTCACTGGTCACTGGTCACTGGTCACTTGTCACTGGTCACTGATCACTGGTCACTGGTCACTGGTCACTGGTCACTGGTCACTGGTCACAGGTCAATGGTCACTGTCGCTGGTCACTGGTCACTGGTCACTGATCACTGGTCACTGGTCAATGGTCACTGTCGCTGGTCACTGGTCATTGGTCACTTGTCACTGGTCACTGGTCACTGGTCACTGGTCACAGGTCAATGGTCACTGGTCACTGGTCACTGGTCAATGGTCACTGTCGCTCGTCACTGGTCACTGGTCACTGGTCACTGGTCACTGGTCACTGGTAACTGGTCAATGGTCACTGTCGCTGGTCACTGGTCACTGGTCACTGGTCAATGGTAACTTGTCACTGGGCAGTGGTCAATGGTCACTGGTCACTGGTCACTGGTCACTGGTCACTGGTCACAGGTCAATGGTCACTGGTCACTGGACACAGGTCACTGGTCACTGGTCACTGGTCACTGGTCACTGGTCACTGGTCAATGGTCACTGGCCACTGGTCACTGGTCACTTGTCACTGGTCACTGATCACTTGTCACTGGTCACTGGTCACTGGTCACTGGTCACTGGTCAATGGTCACTGTCGCTGGTCACTGGTCACTGGTCACTGATCACTGGTCACTGGTCACTGGTCACTGGTCACTGGTCAATGGTCACTATCGCTGGTCAATGGTCACTGTCGCTGGTCACTGGTCACTGGTCACTTGTCACTGGTCACTGGTCACTGGTCACTGGTCACTGGTCACTGGTCACTGGTCACAAGTCACTGGTCATTTGTCACTGGTCAGTGGCCACTCGTCAATGGTCACTGGTCACTGGTCACTGGTCAATGGTCTCTGTCGCTGGTCACTGGTCACGATTCGCTGGTCCCTGGTCACTGGTCACTGGTCAATGGTCACTGTCGCTGGTCACTGGTCACTGGTCACTGGTCACTGGTCACTGGTCACTTGTCACTGGTCAGTGGCCACTCGTCGCTGGTCACTTGTCACTGGTCACTTGTCACTGGTCACTGATCACTGGTCACTGGTCACTGGTCACTGGTCACAGGTCAATGGACACTGGTCACTGGACACAGGTCACTTGTCACTGGTCACTGGTCACTGGTCACTGGTCACAAGTCACTGGTCACAAGTCACTGGTCACTTGTCACTGGTCACTGGTCACTGGTAACTGGTCAATGGTCACTGTCGCTGGTCAATGGTCACTGTCGCTGGTCACTGGTCACTGGTCACTGGTCACTGGTCACTTGTCACTGGTCAGTGGCCACTGGTCGCTGGTCACTTGTCACTGGTCACTGGTCACTGGTCGCTGGTCACTGGTCACAGGTCAATGGACACTGGTCACTGGACACAGGTCACTTGTCACAGGTCACCGGTCACTGGTCACTATCGCTGGTCAATGGTCACTGTCGCTGGTCACTGGTCACTGGTCACTGGTCACTTGTCACTGGTCAGTGGCCACTCGTCGCTGGTCACTGGTCACTGGTCACTAGTCACAAGTCACTGGTCACTGGTCACTTGTCATTGGTCACTGGTCACTGGTCACTGGTCACTGGTCACTGGTCAATGGTCACTGTCGCTGGTCACTGGTCACTGGTCACTGATCACTGATCACTGGTCACTGGTCACTGGTCACTGGTCAATGGTCACTATCGCTGGTCAATGGTCACTGTCGCTGGTCACTGGTCACTGGTCACAGTCGCTGGTCACTGGTCCCTGGTCTCTAGTCACTGGTCACTGGTCACTGGTCGCTGGTCACTGGTCACTTGTCACTGGTCAGTGGCCACTGGTCGCTGGTCACTTGTCACTGGTCACTGGTCACTGGTCACTGGTCACAAGTCACTGGTCACTGGTCACTGGTCACTGGTCACTGGTCACTGGTCACTGGTCACTGGTCAATGGTCACAATCGCAGGTCAATGGCCACTGTCGCTGGTCACTGGTCACTGGTCACTTGTCACTGGTCACTGGTCACTGGTCACTGGTCACTGGTCACTGGTCGATGGTCACTGTCTCTGGTCACTGGTCACTGGTCACTGGTCACTGGTCAATGGTCACTGGTCACTGGTCACTGGTCACTGGTCACTGGTCACTGGTCACAGGTCACTGGTCACTGGTCACTGGACACAGGTCACTGGTCACTGGTCACTGGTCACTGGTCACTGGTCAATGGTCACTGGCCACTGGTCACTGGTCACTGGTCAATGGTCACTTTCGCTGGTCAATGGTCACTGTCGCTGGTCACTGGTCACTGGTCACTGATCACTGGTGACTGGTCAATGGTCACTGTCGCTGGTCACTGGACACTGGTCACTGGTCACAGGTCAATGTTCACTGGTCACTGGTCACTGGTCAATGGTCACTATCGCTGGTCAATGGTCATTGTCGCTGGTCACTGGTCATTGGTCACTTGTCACTGGTCACTGGTCACTGGTCACTGGTCACTGGTCACTGGTAACTGGTCACAGGTCAATGGTCACTGGACACTGGTCACAGGTCAATGGTCACTGGTCACTGGACACTGGTCACTGGTCACTGGTCACTGGTCACTTGTCACTGGTCACTGATCACTGGTCACTGGTCACTGGTCACTGGTCACTGGTCACTGGTCACAGGTCAATGGTCACTGTCGCTGGTCACTGGTCACTGGTCACTGATCACTGGTCACTGGTCAATGGTCACTGTCGCTGGTCACTGGTCATTGGTCACTTGTCACTGGTCACTGGTCACTGGTCACTGGTCACAGGTCAATGGTCACTGGTCACTGGTCACTGGTCAATGGTCACTGTCGCTCGTCACTGGTCACTGGTCACTGGTCACTGGTCACTGGTCACTGGTAACTGGTCAATGGTCACTGTCGCTGGTCACTGGTCACTGGTCACTGGTCAATGGTAACTTGTCACTGGGCAGTGGTCAATGGTCACTGGTCACTGGTCACTGGTCACTGGTCACTGGTCACAGGTCAATGGTCACTGGTCACTGGACACAGGTCACTGGTCACTGGTCACTGGTCACTGGTCACTGGTCACTGGTCAATGGTCACTGGCCACTGGTCACTGGTCACTTGTCACTGGTCACTGATCACTTGTCACTGGTCACTGGTCACTGGTCACTGGTCACTGGTCAATGGTCACTGTCGCTGGTCACTGGTCACTGGTCACTGATCACTGGTCACTGGTCACTGGTCACTGGTCACTGGTCAATGGTCACTATCGCTGGTCAATGGTCACTGTCGCTGGTCACTGGTCACTGGTCACTTGTCACTGGTCACTGGTCACTGGTCACTGGTCACTGGTCACTGGTCACTGGTCACAAGTCACTGGTCATTTGTCACTGGTCAGTGGCCACTCGTCAATGGTCACTGGTCACTGGTCACTGGTCAATGGTCTCTGTCGCTGGTCACTGGTCACGATTCGCTGGTCCCTGGTCACTGGTCACTGGTCAATGGTCACTGTCGCTGGTCACTGGTCACTGGTCACTGGTCACTGGTCACTGGTCACTTGTCACTGGTCAGTGGCCACTCGTCGCTGGTCACTTGTCACTGGTCACTTGTCACTGGTCACTGATCACTGGTCACTGGTCACTGGTCACTGGTCACAGGTCAATGGACACTGGTCACTGGACACAGGTCACTTGTCACTGGTCACTGGTCACTGGTCACTGGTCACAAGTCACTGGTCACAAGTCACTGGTCACTTGTCACTGGTCACTGGTCACTGGTAACTGGTCAATGGTCACTGTCGCTGGTCAATGGTCACTGTCGCTGGTCACTGGTCACTGGTCACTGGTCACTGGTCACTTGTCACTGGTCAGTGGCCACTGGTCGCTGGTCACTTGTCACTGGTCCCTGGTCACTGGTCGCTGGTCACTGGTCACAGGTCAATGGACACTGGTCACTGGACACAGGTCACTTGTCACAGGTCACCGGTCACTGGTCACTATCGCTGGTCAATGGTCACTGTCGCTGGTCACTGGTCACTGGTCACTGGTCACTTGTCACTGGTCAGTGGCCACTCGTCGCTGGTCACTTGTTACTGGTCACTTGTCACTGGTCACTGATCACTGGTCACTGGTCACTGGTCACTGGTCACAGGTCAATGGACACTGGTCACTGGACACAGGTCACTTGTCACTGGTCACTGGTCACTGGTCACTGGTCACTTGTCACTGGTCACTGGCCACTGGTAACTGGTCAATGGTCACTGTCGCTGGTCAATGGTCACTGTCGCTGGTCACTGGTCACTGGTCACTGGTCACTGGTCACTTGTCACTGGTCACTGATCACTGGTCACTGGTCACTGGTCACTGGTCACTGGTCACTGGTCAATGGTCACTGTCGCTGGTCACTGGTCACTGGTCACTGATCACTGGTCACTGGTCAATGTTCACTGTCGCTGGTCACTGGTCATTGGTCACTTGTCACTGGTCACTGGTCACTGGTCACTGGTCACAGGTCAATGGTCACTGGTCACTGGACACTGGTCACTGGTCACTGGTCACTTGTCACTGGTCACTGATCACTGGTCACTGGTCACTGGTCACTGGTCACTGGTCAATGGTCAATGGTCACTATCGCTGGTCAATGGTCACTGTCGCTGGTCACTGGTCACTGGTCACTTGTCACTGGTCACTGGTCACTGGTCACTGGTCACTGGTCACTGGTCACTGGTCACTGGTCACTGGTCACTGGTCACTGGTCAATGGTCACTGTCGCTGGTCACTGGTCACTGGTCACTGGTCACTGGTCAATGGTCACTTGTCCCTGGGCAGTGGTCACTGGTCACTGGTCAATGGTCACTATCGCTGGTCAATGGTCACTGTCGCTGGTCACTGGTCGCTGGTCACTTGTCACTGGTCACTGGTCACTGGTCACTGGTCACTGGTCACTGGTCACAAGTCACTGGTCACCTGTCACTGGTCAGTGGCCACTCGTCAATGGTCACTGGTCACTGGTCACTGGTCAATGGTCTCTGTCGCTGGTCACTGGTCACGATTCGCTGGTCCCTGGTCACTGGTCACTGGTCGATGGTCACTGTCGCTGGTCACTGGTCACTGGTCACTGGTCACTGGTCACTGGTCAGTGGTCACTGGTCACTGGTCACTGGTCACAAGTCACTAGTCACTGGTCACTGGTCACTGGTCACTGGCCACTGGTCACTGGTCACTGGTCACTGGTCACTGGTCACCGGTCAATGGTCACTGTCGCTGGTCACTGGTCACTGGTCACTGATCACTGGTCACTGGTCACTGGTCACTGGTCACTGGTCAATGGTCACTATCGCTGGTCAATGGTCACTGTCGCTGGTCACTGGTCACTGGTCACTTGTCACTGTTCACTGGTCACTGGTCACTGGTCACTGGTCACTGGTCTCTGGTCGATGGTCAGTGGTCACTGTCGCTGGTCACTGGTCACTGGTCACTTGTCCCTGGGCAGTGGTCACTGGTCACTGGTCACTGGTCACTGGTCAATGGTCTCTGTTGCTGGTCACTGGTCACGATTCGCTGGTCCCTGGTCACTGGTCACTGGTCAATGGTCACTGTCGCTGGTCACTGGTCACTGGTCACTGGTCACTGGTCACTGGTCACTTGTCACTGGTCAGTGGCCACTCGTCGCTGGTCACTTGTCACTGGTCACTTGTCACTGGTCACTGATCACTGGTCACTGGTCACTGGTCACTGGTCACAGGTCAATGGACACTGGTCACTGGACACAGGTCACTTGTCACTGGTCACTGGTCACTGGTCACTGGTCACAAGTCACTGGTCACAAGTCACTGGTCACTTGTCACTGGTCACTGGTCACTGGTAACTGGTCAATGGTCACTGTCGCTGGTCAATGGTCACTGTCGCTGGTCACTGGTCACTGGTCACTGGTCACTGGTCACTTGTCACTGGTCAGTGGCCACTGGTCGCTGGTCACTTGTCACTGGTCACTGGTCACTGGTCGCTGGTCACTGGTCACAGGTCAATGGACACTGGTCACTGGACACAGGTCACTTGTCACAGGTCACCGGTCACTGGTCACTATCGCTGGTCAATGGTCACTGTCGCTGGTCACTGGTCACTGGTCACTGGTCACTTGTCACTGGTCAGTGGCCACTCGTCGCTGGTCACTGGTCACTGGTCACTAGTCACAAGTCACTGGTCACTGGTCACTTGTCATTGGTCACTGGTCACTGGTCACTGGTCACTGGTCACTGGTCAATGGTCACTGTCGCTGGTCACTGGTCACTGGTCACTGATCACTGATCACTGGTCACTGGTCACTGGTCACTTGTCACTGGTCAGTGGCCACTCGTCGCTGGTCACTGGTCACTGGTCACTAGTCACAAGTCACTGGTCACTGGTCACTTGTCATTGGTCACTGGTCACTGGTCACTGGTCACTGGTCACTGGTCAATGGTCACTGTCGCTGGTCACTGGTCACTGGTCACTGATCACTGATCACTGGTCACTGGTCACTGGTCACTGGTCAATGGTCACTATCGCTGGTCAATGGTCACTGTCGCTGGTCACTGGTCACTGGTCACAGTCGCTGGTCACTGGTCCCTGGTCTCTAGTCACTGGTCACTGGTCACTGGTCGCTGGTCACTGGTCACTTGTCACTGGTCAGTGGCCACTGGTCGCTGGTCACTTGTCACTGGTCACTGGTCACTGGTCACTGGTCACAAGTCACTGGTCACTGGTCACTGGTCACTGGTCACTGGTCACTGGTCACTGGTCACTGGTCAATGGTCACAATCGCAGGTCAATGGCCACTGTCGCTGGTCACTGGTCACTGGTCACTTGTCACTGGTCACTGGTCACTGGTCACTGGTCACTGGTCACTGGTCGATGGTCACTGTCTCTGGTCACTGGTCACTGGTCACTGGTCACTGGTCAATGGTCACTGGTCACTGGTCACTGGTCACTGGTCACTGGTCACTGGTCACAGGTCACTGGTCACTGGTCACTGGACACAGGTCACTGGTCACTGGTCACTGGTCACTGGTCACTGGTCAATGGTCACTGGCCACTGGTCACTGGTCACTGGTCAATGGTCACTTTCGCTGGTCAATGGTCACTGTCGCTGGTCACTGGTCACTGGTCACTGATCACTGGTGACTGGTCAATGGTCACTGTCGCTGGTCACTGGACACTGGTCACTGGTCACAGGTCAATGTTCACTGGTCACTGGTCACTGGTCAATGGTCACTATCGCTGGTCAATGGTCATTGTCGCTGGTCACTGGTCATTGGTCACTTGTCACTGGTCACTGGTCACTGGTCACTGGTCACTGGTCACTGGTAACTGGTCACAGGTCAATGGTCACTGGACACTGGTCACAGGTCAATGGTCACTGGTCACTGGACACTGGTCACTGGTCACTGGTCACTGGTCACTTGTCACTGGTCACTGATCACTGGTCACTGGTCACTGGTCACTGGTCACTGGTCACTGGTCACAGGTCAATGGTCACTGTCGCTGGTCACTGGTCACTGGTCACTGATCACTGGTCACTGGTCAATGGTCACTGTCGCTGGTCACTGGTCATTGGTCACTTGTCACTGGTCACTGGTCACTGGTCACTGGTCACAGGTCAATGGTCACTGGTCACTGGTCACTGGTCAATGGTCACTGTCGCTCGTCACTGGTCACTGGTCACTGGTCACTGGTCACTGGTCACTGGTAACTGGTCAATGGTCACTGTCGCTGGTCACTGGTCACTGGTCACTGGTCAATGGTAACTTGTCACTGGGCAGTGGTCAATGGTCACTGGTCACTGGTCACTGGTCACTGGTCACTGGTCACAGGTCAATGGTCACTGGTCACTGGACACAGGTCACTGGTCACTGGTCACTGGTCACTGGTCACTGGTCACTGGTCAATGGTCACTGGCCACTGGTCACTGGTCACTTGTCACTGGTCACTGATCACTTGTCACTGGTCACTGGTCACTGGTCACTGGTCACTGGTCAATGGTCACTGTCGCTGGTCACTGGTCACTGGTCACTGATCACTGGTCACTGGTCACTGGTCACTGGTCACTGGTCAATGGTCACTATCGCTGGTCAATGGTCACTGTCGCTGGTCACTGGTCACTGGTCACTTGTCACTGGTCACTGGTCACTGGTCACTGGTCACTGGTCACTGGTCACTGGTCACAAGTCACTGGTCATTTGTCACTGGTCAGTGGCCACTCGTCAATGGTCACTGGTCACTGGTCACTGGTCAATGGTCTCTGTCGCTGGTCACTGGTCACGATTCGCTGGTCCCTGGTCACTGGTCACTGGTCAATGGTCACTGTCGCTGGTCACTGGTCACTGGTCACTGGTCACTGGTCACTGGTCACTTGTCACTGGTCAGTGGCCACTCGTCGCTGGTCACTTGTCACTGGTCACTTGTCACTGGTCACTGATCACTGGTCACTGGTCACTGGTCACTGGTCACAGGTCAATGGACACTGGTCACTGGACACAGGTCACTTGTCACTGGTCACTGGTCACTGGTCACTGGTCACAAGTCACTGGTCACAAGTCACTGGTCACTTGTCACTGGTCACTGGTCACTGGTAACTGGTCAATGGTCACTGTCGCTGGTCAATGGTCACTGTCGCTGGTCACTGGTCACTGGTCACTGGTCACTGGTCACTTGTCACTGGTCAGTGGCCACTGGTCGCTGGTCACTTGTCACTGGTCCCTGGTCACTGGTCGCTGGTCACTGGTCACAGGTCAATGGACACTGGTCACTGGACACAGGTCACTTGTCACAGGTCACCGGTCACTGGTCACTATCGCTGGTCAATGGTCACTGTCGCTGGTCACTGGTCACTGGTCACTGGTCACTTGTCACTGGTCAGTGGCCACTCGTCGCTGGTCACTTGTTACTGGTCACTTGTCACTGGTCACTGATCACTGGTCACTGGTCACTGGTCACTGGTCACAGGTCAATGGACACTGGTCACTGGACACAGGTCACTTGTCACTGGTCACTGGTCACTGGTCACTGGTCACTTGTCACTGGTCACTGGCCACTGGTAACTGGTCAATGGTCACTGTCGCTGGTCAATGGTCACTGTCGCTGGTCACTGGTCACTGGTCACTGGTCACTGGTCACTTGTCACTGGTCACTGATCACTGGTCACTGGTCACTGGTCACTGGTCACTGGTCACTGGTCAATGGTCACTGTCGCTGGTCACTGGTCACTGGTCACTGATCACTGGTCACTGGTCAATGTTCACTGTCGCTGGTCACTGGTCATTGGTCACTTGTCACTGGTCACTGGTCACTGGTCACTGGTCACAGGTCAATGGTCACTGGTCACTGGACACTGGTCACTGGTCACTGGTCACTTGTCACTGGTCACTGATCACTGGTCACTGGTCACTGGTCACTGGTCACTGGTCAATGGTCAATGGTCACTATCGCTGGTCAATGGTCACTGTCGCTGGTCACTGGTCACTGGTCACTTGTCACTGGTCACTGGTCACTGGTCACTGGTCACTGGTCACTGGTCACTGGTCACTGGTCAATGGTCACTATCGCTGGTCAATGGTCACTGTCGCTGGTCACTGGTCACTGGTCACAGTCGCTGGTCACTGGTCCCTGGTCTCTAGTCACTGGTCACTGGTCACTGGTCGCTGGTCACTGGTCACTTGTCACTGGTCAGTGGCCACTGGTCGCTGGTCACTTGTCACTGGTCACTGGTCACTGGTCACTGGTCACAAGTCACTGGTCACTGGTCACTGTTCACTGGTCACTGGTCACTGGTCACTGGTCACTGGTCACTGGTCACTGGTCAATGGTCACAATCGCAGGTCAATGGCCACTGTCGCTGGTCACTGGTCACTGGTCACTTGTCACTGGTCACTGGTCACTGGTCACTGGTCACTGGTCACTGGTCACTGGACACTGGTCGATGGTCACTGTCTCTGGTCACTGGTCACTGGTCACTGGTCACTGGTCAATGGTCACTGGTCACTGGTCACTGGTCACTGGTCACTGGTCACTGGTCACAGGTCACTGGTCACTGGTCACTGGACACAGGTCACTGGTCACTGGTCACTGGTCACTGGTCACTGGTCAATGGTCACTGGCCACTGGTCACTGGTCACTGGTCAATGGTCACTTTCGCTGGTCAATGGTCACTGTCGCTGGTCACTGGTCACTGGTCACTGATCACTGGTGACTGGTCAATGGTCACTGTCGCTGGTCACTGGACACTGGTCACTGGTCACAGGTCAATGTTCACTGGTCACTGGTCACTGGTCAATGGTCACTATCGCTGGTCAATGGTCATTGTCGCTGGTCACTGGTCATTGGTCACTTGTCACTGGTCACTGGTCACTGGTCACTGGTCACTGGTCACTGGTAACTGGTCACAGGTCAATGGTCACTGGACACTGGTCACAGGTCAATGGTCACTGGTCACTGGACACTGGTCACTGGTCACTGGTCACTGGTCACTTGTCACTGGTCACTGATCACTGGTCACTGGTCACTGGTCACTGGTCACTGGTCACTGGTCACAGGTCAATGGTCACTGTCGCTGGTCACTGGTCACTGGTCACTGATCACTGGTCACTGGTCAATGGTCACTGTCGCTGGTCACTGGTCATTGGTCACTTGTCACTGGTCACTGGTCACTGGTCACTGGTCACAGGTCAATGGTCACTGGTCACTGGTCACTGGTCAATGGTCACTGTCGCTCGTCACTGGTCACTGGTCACTGGTCACTGGTCACTGGTCACTGGTAACTGGTCAATGGTCACTGTCGCTGGTCACTGGTCACTGGTCACTGGTCAATGGTAACTTGTCACTGGGCAGTGGTCAATGGTCACTGGTCACTGGTCACTGGTCACTGGTCACTGGTCACAGGTCAATGGTCACTGGTCACTGGACACAGGTCACTGGTCACTGGTCACTGGTCACTGGTCACTGGTCACTGGTCAATGGTCACTGGCCACTGGTCACTGGTCACTTGTCACTGGTCACTGATCACTTGTCACTGGTCACTGGTCACTGGTCACTGGTCACTGGTCAATGGTCACTGTCGCTGGTCACTGGTCACTGGTCACTGATCACTGGTCACTGGTCACTGGTCACTGGTCACTGGTCAATGGTCACTATCGCTGGTCAATGGTCACTGTCGCTGGTCACTGGTCACTGGTCACTTGTCACTGGTCACTGGTCACTGGTCACTGGTCACTGGTCACTGGTCACTGGTCACAAGTCACTGGTCATTTGTCACTGGTCAGTGGCCACTCGTCAATGGTCACTGGTCACTGGTCACTGGTCAATGGTCTCTGTCGCTGGTCACTGGTCACGATTCGCTGGTCCCTGGTCACTGGTCACTGGTCAATGGTCACTGTCGCTGGTCACTGGTCACTGGTCACTGGTCACTGGTCACTGGTCACTTGTCACTGGTCAGTGGCCACTCGTCGCTGGTCACTTGTCACTGGTCACTTGTCACTGGTCACTGATCACTGGTCACTGGTCACTGGTCACTGGTCACAGGTCAATGGACACTGGTCACTGGACACAGGTCACTTGTCACTGGTCACTGGTCACTGGTCACTGGTCACAAGTCACTGGTCACAAGTCACTGGTCACTTGTCACTGGTCACTGGTCACTGGTAACTGGTCAATGGTCACTGTCGCTGGTCAATGGTCACTGTCGCTGGTCACTCGTCACTGGTTACTGGTCACTGGTCACTTGTCACTGGTCAGTGGCCACTGGTCGCTGGTCACTTGTCACTGGTCACTGGTCACTGGTCGCTGGTCACTGGTCACAGGTCAATGGACACTGGTCACTGGACACAGGTCACTTGTCACAGGTCACCGGTCACTGGTCACTATCGCTGGTCAATGGTCACTGTCGCTGGTCACTGGTCACTGGTCACTGGTCACTTGTCACTGGTCAGTGGCCACTCGTCGCTGGTCACTGGTCACTGGTCACTAGTCACAAGTCACTGGTCACTGGTCACTTGTCATTGGTCACTGGTCACTGGTCACTGGTCACTGGTCACTGGTCAATGGTCACTGTCGCTGGTCACTGGTCACTGGTCACTGATCACTGATCACTGGTCACTGGTCACTGGTCACTGGTCAATGGTCACTATCGCTGGTCAATGGTCACTGTCGCTGGTCACTGGTCACTGGTCACAGTCGCGGGTCACTGGTCCCTGGTCTCTAGTCACTGGTCACTGGTCACTGGTCGCTGGTCACTGGTCACTTGTCACTGGTCAGTGGCCACTGGTCGCTGGTCACTTGTCACTGGTCACTGGTCACTGGTCACTGGTCACAAGTCACTGGTCACTGGTCACTGGTCACTGTTCACTGGTCACTGGTCACTGTTCACTGGTCAATGGTCACAATCGCAGGTCAATGGCCACTGTCGCTGGTCACTGGTCACTGGTCACTTGTCACTGGTCACTGGTCACTGGTCACTGGTCACTGGTCACTGGTCACTGGTCACTGGTCGATGGTCACTGTCTGTGGTCACTGGTCACTGGTCACTGGTCACTGGTCAATGGTCACTGGTCACTGGTCACTGGTCACTGGTCACTGGTCACTGGTCACAGGTCACTGGTCACTGGTCACTGGACACAGGTCACTGGTCACTGGTCACTGGTCACTGGTCACTGGTCAATGGTCACTGGCCACTGGTCACTGGTCACTGGTCAATGGTCACTTTCGCTGGTCAATGGTCACTGTCGCTGGTCACTGGTCACTGGTCACTGATCACTGGTGACTGGTCAATGGTCACTGTCGCTGGTCACTGGACACTGGTCACTGGTCACAGGTCAATGTTCACTGGTCACTGGTCACTGGTCAATGGTCACTATCGCTGGTCAATGGTCATTGTCGCTGGTCACTGGTCATTGGTCACTTGTCACTGGTCACTGGTCACTGGTCACTGGTCACTGGTCACTGGTAACTGGTCACAGGTCAATGGTCACTGGACACTGGTCACAGGTCAATGGTCACTGGTCACTGGACACTGGTCACTGGTCACTGGTCACTGGTCACTTGTCACTGGTCACTGATCACTGGTCACTGGTCACTGGTCACTGGTCACTGGTCACTGGTCACAGGTCAATGGTCACTGTCGCTGGTCACTGGTCACTGGTCACTGATCACTGGTCACTGGTCAATGGTCACTGTCGCTGGTCACTGGTCATTGGTCACTTGTCACTGGTCACTGGTCACTGGTCACTGGTCACAGGTCAATGGTCACTGGTCACTGGTCACTGGTCAATGGTCACTGTCGCTCGTCACTGGTCACTGGTCACTGGTCACTGGTCACTGGTCACTGGTAACTGGTCAATGGTCACTGTCGCTGGTCACTGGTCACTGGTCACTGGTCAATGGTAACTTGTCACTGGGCAGTGGTCAATGGTCACTGGTCACTGGTCACTGGTCACTGGTCACTGGTCACAGGTCAATGGTCACTGGTCACTGGACACAGGTCACTGGTCACTGGTCACTGGTCACTGGTCACTGGTCACTGGTCAATGGTCACTGGCCACTGGTCACTGGTCACTTGTCACTGGTCACTGATCACTTGTCACTGGTCACTGGTCACTGGTCACTGGTCACTGGTCAATGGTCACTGTCGCTGGTCACTGGTCACTGGTCACTGATCACTGGTCACTGGTCACTGGTCACTGGTCACTGGTCAATGGTCACTATCGCTGGTCAATGGTCACTGTCGCTGGTCACTGGTCACTGGTCACTTGTCACTGGTCACTGGTCACTGGTCACTGGTCACTGGTCACTGGTCACTGGTCACAAGTCACTGGTCATTTGTCACTGGTCAGTGGCCACTCGTCAATGGTCACTGGTCACTGGTCACTGGTCAATGGTCTCTGTCGCTGGTCACTGGTCACGATTCGCTGGTCCCTGGTCACTGGTCACTGGTCAATGGTCACTGTCGCTGGTCACTGGTCACTGGTCACAGGTCACTGGTCACTGGTCACTTGTCACTGGTCAGTGGCCACTCGTCGCTGGTCACTTGTCACTGGTCACTTGTCACTGGTCACTGATCACTGGTCACTGGTCACTGGTCACTGGTCACAGGTCAATGGACACTGGTCACTGGACACAGGTCACTTGTCACTGGTCACTGGTCACTGGTCACTGGTCACAAGTCACTGGTCACACGTCACTGGTCACTTGTCACTGGTCACTGGTCACTGGTAACTGGTCAATGGTCACTGTCGCTGGTCAATGGTCACTGTCGCTGGTCACTGGTCACTGGTCACTGGTCACTGGTCACTTGTCACTGGTCAGTGGCCACTGGTCGCTGGTCACTTGTCACTGGTCACTGGTCACTGGTCGCTGGTCACTGGTCACAGGTCAATGGACACTGGTCACTGGACACAGGTCACTTGTCACAGGTCACCGGTCACTGGTCACTATCGCTGGTCAATGGTCACTGTCGCTGGTCACTGGTCACTGGTCACTGGTCACTTGTCACTGGTCAGTGGCCACTCGTCGCTGGTCACTTGTTACTGGTCACTTGTCACTGGTCACTGATCACTGGTCACTGGTCACTGGTCACTGGTCACAGGTCAATGGACACTGGTCACTGGACACAGGTCACTTGTCACTGGTCACTGGTCACTGGTCACTGGTCACTTGTCACTGGTCACTGGTCACTGGTAACTGGTCAATGGTCACTGTCGCTGGTCAATGGTCACTGTCGCTGGTCACTGGTCACTGGTCACTGGTCACTGGTCACTTGTCACTGGTCACTGATCACTGGTCACTGGTCACTGGTCACTGGTCACTGGTCACTGGTCAATGGTCACTGTCGCTGGTCACTGGTCACTGGTCACTGATCACTGGTCACTGGTCAATGTTCACTGTCGCTGGTCACTGGTCATTGGTCACTTGTCACTGGTCACTGGTCACTGGTCACTGGTCACAGGTCAATGGTCACTGGTCACTGGACACTGGTCACTGGTCACTGGTCACTTGTCACTGGTCACTGATCACTGGTCACTGGTCACTGGTCACTGGTCACTGGTCAATGGTCAATGGTCACTATCGCTGGTCAATGGTCACTGTCGCTGGTCACTGGTCACTGGTCACTTGTCACTGGTCACTGGTCACTGGTCACTGGTCACTGGTCACTGGTCACTGGTCACTGGTCACTGTCGCTGGTCACTGGTCACTGGTCACTGGTCACTGGTCACTTGTCACTGGTCAGTGGCCACTGGTCGCTGGTCACTTGTCACTGGTCACTGGTCACTTGTCACTGGTCAGTGGCCACTGGTCGCTGGTCACTTGTCACTGGTCACTGGTCACTGGTCACTGGTCACTGGTCACTGGTCACAAGTCACTGGTCACTGGTCACTGGTCATTGGTCACTGGTCACTGGTCACTGGTCACTGGTCACTGGTCAATGGTCACTGTCGCTGGTAAATGGTCACTGTCGCTGGTCAATGGTCAGTGTCGCTGGTCACTGGTCACTATTCGCTGGTCACTGGTCACTGGTCACTGTCGCTGGTCACTGGTCACTGGTCACTGGTCACTGGTCACTGGTCACTGGTCACAAGTCACTGGTCACTTGTCACTGGTCACTGGTCACTGGTCACTGGTCACTGGTCACTGGTCACTAGTCACAAGTCACTGGTCACTGGTCACTTGTCATTGGTCACTGGTCACTGGTCACTGGTCACTGGTCACTGGTCAATGGTCACTGTCGCTGGTCACTGGTCACTGGTCACTGATCACTGATCACTGGTCACTGGTCACTGGTCACTGGTCAATGGTCACTATCGCTGGTCAATGGTCACTGTCGCTGGTCACTGGTCACTGGTCACAGTCGCTGGTCACTGGTCCCTGGTCTCTAGTCACTGGTCACTGGTCACTGGTCGCTGGTCACTGGTCACTTGTCACTGGTCAGTGGCCACTGGTCGCTGGTCACTTGTCACTGGTCACTGGTCACTGGTCACTGGTCACAAGTCACTGGTCACTGGTCACTGTTCACTGGTCACTGGTCACTGGTCACTGGTCACTGGTCACTGGTCACTGGTCAATGGTCACAATCGCAGGTCAATGGCCACTGTCGCTGGTCACTGGTCACTGGTCACTTGTCACTGGTCACTGGTCACTGGTCACTGGTCACTGGTCACTGGTCACTGGTCACTGGTCGATGGTCACTGTCTCTGGTCACTGGTCACTGGTCACTGGTCACTGGTCAATGGTCACTGGTCACTGGTCACTGGTCACTGGTCACTGGTCACTGGTCACAGGTCACTGGTCACTGGTCACTGGACACAGGTCACTGGTCACTGGTCACTGGTCACTGGTCACTGGTCAATGGTCACTGGCCACTGGTCACTGGTCACTGGTCAATGGTCACTTTCGCTGGTCAATGGTCACTGTCGCTGGTCACTGGTCACTGGTCACTGATCACTGGTGACTGGTCAATGGTCACTGTCGCTGGTCACTGGACACTGGTCACTGGTCACAGGTCAATGTTCACTGGTCACTGGTCACTGGTCAATGGTCACTATCGCTGGTCAATGGTCATTGTCGCTGGTCACTGGTCATTGGTCACTTGTCACTGGTCACTGGTCACTGGTCACTGGTCACTGGTCACTGGTAACTGGTCACAGGTCAATGGTCACTGGACACTGGTCACAGGTCAATGGTCACTGGTCACTGGACACTGGTCACTGGTCACTGGTCACTGGTCACTTGTCACTGGTCACTGATCACTGGTCACTGGTCACTGGTCACTGGTCACTGGTCACTGGTCACAGGTCAATGGTCACTGTCGCTGGTCACTGGTCACTGGTAACTGATCACTGGTCACTGGTCAATGGTCACTGTCGCTGGTCACTGGTCATTGGTCACTTGTCACTGGTCACTGGTCACTGGTCACTGGTCACAGGTCAATGGTCACTGGTCACTGGTCACTGGTCAATGGTCACTGTCGCTCGTCACTGGTCACTGGTCACTGGTCACTGGTCACTGGTCACTGGTAACTGGTCAATGGTCACTGTCGCTGGTCACTGGTCACTGGTCACTGGTCAATGGTAACTTGTCACTGGGCAGTGGTCAATGGTCACTGGTCACTGGTCACTGGTCACTGGTCACTGGTCACAGGTCAATGGTCACTGGTCACTGGACACAGGTCACTGGTCACTGGTCACTGGTCACTGGTCACTGGTCACTGGTCAATGGTCACTGGCCACTGGTCACTGGTCACTTGTCACTGGTCACTGATCACTTGTCACTGGTCACTGGTCACTGGTCACTGGTCACTGGTCAATGGTCACTGTCGCTGGTCACTGGTCACTGGTCACTGATCACTGGTCACTGGTCACTGGTCACTGGTCACTGGTCAATGGTCACTATCGCTGGTCAATGGTCACTGTCGCTGGTCACTGGTCACTGGTCACTTGTCACTGGTCACTGGTCACTGGTCACTGGTCACTGGTCACTGGTCACTGGTCACAAGTCACTGGTCATTTGTCACTGGTCAGTGGCCACTCGTCAATGGTCACTGGTCACTGGTCACTGGTCAATGGTCTCTGTCGCTGGTCACTGGTCACGATTCGCTGGTCCCTGGTCACTGGTCACTGGTCAATGGTCACTGTCGCTGGTCACTGGTCACTGGTCACTGGTCACTGGTCACTGGTCACTTGTCACTGGTCAGTGGCCACTCGTCGCTGGTCACTTGTCACTGGTCACTTGTCACTGGTCACTGATCACTGGTCACTGGTCACTGGTCACTGGTCACAGGTCAATGGACACTGGTCACTGGACACAGGTCACTTGTCACTGGTCACTGGTCACTGGTCACTGGTCACAAGTCACTGGTCACAAGTCACTGGTCACTTGTCACTGGTCACTGGTCACTGGTAACTGGTCAATGGTCACTGTCGCTGGTCAATGGTCACTGTCGCTGGTCACTGGTCACTGGTCACTGGTCACTGGTCACTTGTCACTGGTCAGTGGCCACTGGTCGCTGGTCACTTGTCACTGGTCACTGGTCACTGGTCGCTGGTCACTGGTCACAGGTCAATGGACACTGGTCACTGGACACAGGTCACTTGTCACAGGTCACCGGTCACTGGTCACTATCGCTGGTCAATGGTCACTGTCGCTGGTCACTGGTCACTGGTCACTGGTCACTTGTCACTGGTCAGTGGCCACTCGTCGCTGGTCACTGGTCACTGGTCACTAGTCACAAGTCACTGGTCACTGGTCACTTGTCATTGGTCACTGGTCACTGGTCACTGGTCACTGGTCACTGGTCAATGGTCACTGTCGCTGGTCACTGGTCACTGGTCACTGATCACTGATCACTGGTCACTGGTCACTGGTCACTGGTCAATGGTCACTATCGCTGGTCAATGGTCACTGTCGCTGGTCACTGGTCACTGGTCACAGTCGCTGGTCACTGGTCCCTGGTCTCTAGTCACTGGTCACTGGTCACTGGTCGCTGGTCACTGGTCACTTGTCACTGGTCAGTGGCCACTGGTCGCTGGTCACTTGTCACTGGTCACTGGTCACTGGTCACTGGTCACAAGTCACTGGTCACTGGTCACTGGTCACTGGTCACTGGTCACTGGTCACTGGTCACTGGTCAATGGTCACAATCGCAGGTCAATGGCCACTGTCGCTGGTCACTGGTCACTGGTCACTTGTCACTGGTCACTGGTCACTGGTCACTGGTCACTGGTCACTGGTCGATGGTCACTGTCTCTGGTCACTGGTCACTGGTCACTGGTCACTGGTCAATGGTCACTGGTCACTGGTCACTGGTCACTGGTCACTGGTCACTGGTCACAGGTCACTGGTCACTGGTCACTGGACACAGGTCACTGGTCACTGGTCACTGGTCACTGGTCACTGGTCAATGGTCACTGGCCACTGGTCACTGGTCACTGGTCAATGGTCACTTTCGCTGGTCAATGGTCACTGTCGCTGGTCACTGGTCACTGGTCACTGATCACTGGTGACTGGTCAATGGTCACTGTCGCTGGTCACTGGACACTGGTCACTGGTCACAGGTCAATGTTCACTGGTCACTGGTCACTGGTCAATGGTCACTATCGCTGGTCAATGGTCATTGTCGCTGGTCACTGGTCATTGGTCACTTGTCACTGGTCACTGGTCACTGGTCACTGGTCACTGGTCACTGGTAACTGGTCACAGGTCAATGGTCACTGGACACTGGTCACAGGTCAATGGTCACTGGTCACTGGACACTGGTCACTGGTCACTGGTCACTGGTCACTTGTCACTGGTCACTGATCACTGGTCACTGGTCACTGGTCACTGGTCACTGGTCACTGGTCACAGGTCAATGGTCACTGTCGCTGGTCACTGGTCACTGGTCACTGATCACTGGTCACTGGTCAATGGTCACTGTCGCTGGTCACTGGTCATTGGTCACTTGTCACTGGTCACTGGTCACTGGTCACTGGTCACAGGTCAATGGTCACTGGTCACTGGTCACTGGTCAATGGTCACTGTCGCTCGTCACTGGTCACTGGTCACTGGTCACTGGTCACTGGTCACTGGTAACTGGTCAATGGTCACTGTCGCTGGTCACTGGTCACTGGTCACTGGTCAATGGTAACTTGTCACTGGGCAGTGGTCAATGGTCACTGGTCACTGGTCACTGGTCACTGGTCACTGGTCACAGGTCAATGGTCACTGGTCACTGGACACAGGTCACTGGTCACTGGTCACTGGTCACTGGTCACTGGTCACTGGTCAATGGTCACTGGCCACTGGTCACTGGTCACTTGTCACTGGTCACTGATCACTTGTCACTGGTCACTGGTCACTGGTCACTGGTCACTGGTCAATGGTCACTGTCGCTGGTCACTGGTCACTGGTCACTGATCACTGGTCACTGGTCACTGGTCACTGGTCACTGGTCAATGGTCACTATCGCTGGTCAATGGTCACTGTCGCTGGTCACTGGTCACTGGTCACTTGTCACTGGTCACTGGTCACTGGTCACTGGTCACTGGTCACTGGTCACTGGTCACAAGTCACTGGTCATTTGTCACTGGTCAGTGGCCACTCGTCAATGGTCACTGGTCACTGGTCACTGGTCAATGGTCTCTGTCGCTGGTCACTGGTCACGATTCGCTGGTCCCTGGTCACTGGTCACTGGTCAATGGTCACTGTCGCTGGTCACTGGTCACTGGTCACTGGTCACTGGTCACTGGTCACTTGTCACTGGTCAGTGGCCACTCGTCGCTGGTCACTTGTCACTGGTCACTTGTCACTGGTCACTGATCACTGGTCACTGGTCACTGGTCACTGGTCACAGGTCAATGGACACTGGTCACTGGACACAGGTCACTTGTCACTGGTCACTGGTCACTGGTCACTGGTCACAAGTCACTGGTCACAAGTCACTGGTCACTTGTCACTGGTCACTGGTCACTGGTAACTGGTCAATGGTCACTGTCGCTGGTCAATGGTCACTGTCGCTGGTCACTGGTCACTGGTCACTGGTCACTGGTCACTTGTCACTGGTCAGTGGCCACTGGTCGCTGGTCACTTGTCACTGGTCACTGGTCACTGGTCGCTGGTCACTGGTCACAGGTCAATGGACACTGGTCACTGGACACAGGTCACTTGTCACAGGTCACCGGTCACTGGTCACTATCGCTGGTCAATGGTCACTGTCGCTGGTCACTGGTCACTGGTCACTGGTCACTTGTCACTGGTCAGTGGCCACTCGTCGCTGGTCACTTGTTACTGGTCACTTGTCACTGGTCACTGATCACTGGTCACTGGTCACTGGTCACTGGTCACAGGTCAATGGACACTGGTCACTGGACACAGGTCACTTGTCACTGGTCACTGGTCACTGGTCACTGGTCACTTGTCACTGGTCACTGGTCACTGGTAACTGGTCAATGGTCACTGTCGCTGGTCAATGGTCACTGTCGCTGGTCACTGGTCACTGGTCACTGGTCACTGGTCACTTGCCACTGGTCACTGATCACTGGTCACTGGTCACTGGTCACTGGTCACTGGTCACTGGTCAATGGTCACTGTCGCTGGTCACTGGTCACTGGTCACTGATCACTGGTCACTGGTCAATGTTCACTGTCGCTGGTCACTGGTCATTGGTCACTTGTCACTGGTCACTGGTCACTGGTCACTGGTCACAGGTCAATGGTCACTGGTCACTGGACACTGGTCACTGGTCACTGGTCACTTGTCACTGGTCACTGATCACTGGTCACTGGTCACTGGTCACTGGTCACTGGTCAATGGTCAATGGTCACTATCGCTGGTCAATGGTCACTGTCGCTGGTCACTGGTCACTGGTCACTTGTCACTGGTCACTGGTCACTGGTCACTGGTCACTGGTCACTGGTCACTGGTCACTGGTCACTGGTCACTGGTCACTGGTCAATGGTCACTGTCGCTGGTCACTGGTCACTGGTCACTGGTCACTGGTCAATGGTCACTTGTCCCTGGGCAGTGGTCACTGGTCACTGGTCAATGGTCACTATCGCTGGTCAATGGTCACTGTCGCTGGTCACTGGTCGCTGGTCACTTGTCACTGGTCACTGGTCACTGGTCACTGGTCACTGGTCACTGGTCACAAGTCACTGGTCACCTGTCACTGGTCAGTGGCCACTCGTAAATGGTCACTGGTCACTGGTCACTGGTCAATGGTCTCTGTCGCTGGTCACTGGTCACGATTCGCTGGTCCCTGGTCACTGGTCACAGGTCGATGGTCACTGTCGCTGGTCACTGGTCACTGGTCACTGGTCACTGGTCACTGGTCAGTGGTCACTGGTCACTGGTCACTGGTCACAAGTCACTAGTCACTGGTCACTGGTCACTGGTCACTGGCCACTGGTCACTGGTCACTGGTCACTGGTCACTGGTCACCGGTCAATGGTCACTGTCGCTGGTCACTGGTCACTGGTCACTGATCACTGGTCACTGGTCACTGGTCACTGGTCACTGGTCAATGGTCACTATCGCTGGTCAATGGTCACTGTCGCTGGTCACTGGTCACTGGTCACTTGTCACTGTTCACTGGTCACTGGTCACTGGTCACTGGTCACTGGTCTCTGGTCGATGGTCAGTGGTCACTGTCGCTGGTCACTGGTCACTGGTCACTTGTCCCTGGGCAGTGGTCACTGGTCACTGGTCACTGGTCACTGGTCACTGGTCAATGGTCACTTGTCACTGGTCAATGGTCACTATCGCTGGTCAATGGTCACTGTCGCTGGTCACTGGTCACTGGTCACTTGTCACTGGTCACTGGTCACTGGTCACTGGTCACTTGTCACTGGTCAGTGGCCACTCGTCAATGGTCACTGGTCACTGGTCACTGGTCAATGGTCTCTGTCGCTGGTCACTGGTCACGATTCGCTGGTCCCTGGTCACTGGTCACTGGTCAATGGTCACTGTCGCTGGTCACTGGTCACTGGTCACTGGTCACTGGTCACTGGTCACTGGTCACTGGTCACTGGTCACTGGTCACTGGTCACTGGTCACTGGTCACTGGTCACAAGTCACTGGTCACTTGTCACTGGTCACTGGTCACTCGTCACTGGTCACAGGTCAATGGTAACTTGTCACTGGGCAGTGGTCAATGGTCACTGGTCACTGGTCAATGGTCACTATCGCTGGTCAATGGTCACTGTCGCTGGTCACTGGTCACTGGTCACTTGTCACTGGTCACTGGTCACTGGTCACTGGTCACTGGTCACTGGTCACTGGTCACAAGTCACTGGTCATTTGTCACTGGTCAGTGGCCACTCGTCAATGGTCACTGGTCACTGGTCACTGGTCAATGGTCTCTGTCGCTGGTCACTGGTCACGATTCGCTGGTCCCTGGTCACTGGTCACTGGTCAATGGTCACTGTCGCTGGTCACTGGTCACTGGTCACTGGTCACTGGTCACTGGTCACTTGTCACTGGTCAGTGGCCACTCGTCGCTGGTCACTTGTCACTGGTCACTTGTCACTGGTCACTGATCACTGGTCACTGGTCACTGGTCACTGGTCACAGGTCAATGGACACTGGTCACTGGACACAGGTCACTTGTCACTGGTCACTGGTCACTGGTCACTGGTCACAAGTCACTGGTCACAAGTCACTGGTCACTTGTCACTGGTCACTGGTCACTGGTCACTGGTCAATGGTCTCTGTCGCTGGTCACTGGTCACGATTCGCTGGTCCCTGGTCACTGGTCACTGGTCAATGGTCACTGTCGCTGGTCACTGGTCACTGGTCACTGGTCACTGGTCACTGGTCACTTGTCACTGGTCAGTGGCCACTCGTCAATGGTCACTGGTCACTGGTCACTGGTCAATGGTCTCTGTCGCTGGTCACTGGTCACGATTCGCTGGTCCCTGGTCACTGGTCACTGGTCAATGGTCACTGTCGCTGGTCACTGGTCACTGGTCACTGGTCACTGGTCACTGGTCACTGGTCACTGGTCACTGGTCACTGGTCACTGGTCACTGGTCACTGGTCACTGGTCACAAGTCACTGGTCACTTGTCACTGGTCACTGGTCACTCGTCACTGGTCACAGGTCAATGGTAACTTGTCACTGGGCAGTGGTCAATGGTCACTGGTCACTGGTCAATGGTCACTATCGCTGGTCAATGGTCACTGTCGCTGGTCACTCGTCACTGGTTACTGGTCACTGGTCACTTGTCACTGGTCAGTGGCCACTGGTCGCTGGTCACTTGTCACTGGTCACTGGTCACTGGTCGCTGGTCACTGGTCACAGGTCAATGGACACTGGTCACTGGACACAGGTCACTTGTCACAGGTCACCGGTCACTGGTCACTATCGCTGGTCAATGGTCACTGTCGCTGGTCACTGGTCACTGGTCACTGGTCACTTGTCACTGGTCAGTGGCCACTCGTCGCTGGTCACTGGTCACTGGTCACTAGTCACAAGTCACTGGTCACTGGTCACTTGTCATTGGTCACTGGTCACTGGTCACTGGTCACTGGTCACTGGTCAATGGTCACTGTCGCTGGTCACTGGTCACTGGTCACTGATCACTGATCACTGGTCACTGGTCACTGGTCACTGGTCAATGGTCACTATCGCTGGTCAATGGTCACTGTCGCTGGTCACTGGTCACTGGTCACAGTCGCTGGTCACTGGTCCCTGGTCTCTAGTCACTGGTCACTGGTCACTGGTCGCTGGTCACTGGTCACTTGTCACTGGTCAGTGGCCACTGGTCGCTGGTCACTTGTCACTGGTCACTGGTCACTGGTCACTGGTCACAAGTCACTGGTCACTGGTCACTGGTCACTGGTCACTGGTCACTGGTCACTGTTCACTGGTCAATGGTCACAATCGCAGGTCAATGGCCACTGTCGCTGGTCACTGGTCACTGGTCACTTGTCACTGGTCACTGGTCACTGGTCACTGGTCACTGGTCACTGGTCACTGGTCACTGGTCGATGGTCACTGTCTCTGGTCACTGGTCACTGGTCACTGGTCACTGGTCAATGGTCACTGGTCACTGGTCACTGGTCACTGGTCACTGGTCACTGGTCACAGGTCACTGGTCACTGGTCACTGGACACAGGTCACTGGTCACTGGTCACTGGTCACTGGTCACTGGTCAATGGTCACTGGCCACTGGTCACTGGTCACTGGTCAATGGTCACTTTCGCTGGTCAATGGTCACTGTCGCTGGTCACTGGTCACTGGTCACTGATCACTGGTGACTGGTCAATGGTCACTGTCGCTGGTCACTGGACACTGGTCACTGGTCACAGGTCAATGTTCACTGGTCACTGGTCACTGGTCAATGGTCACTATCGCTGGTCAATGGTCATTGTCGCTGGTCACAAGTCACTGGTCACTGGTCACTTGTCATTGGTCACTGGTCACTGGTCACTGGTCACTGGTCACTGGTCAATGGTCACTGTCGCTGGTCACTGGTCACTGGTCACTGATCACTGATCACTGGTCACTGGTCACTGGTCACTGGTCAATGGTCACTATCGCTGGTCAATGGTCACTGTCGCTGGTCACAGGTCACTGGTCACTGGTCACTGGTCACTGGTCACTGGTAACTGGTCACAGGTCAATGGTCACTGGACACTGGTCACAGGTCAATGGTCACTGGTCACTGGACACTGGTCACTGGTCACTGGTCACTGGTCACTTGTCACTGGTCACTGATCACTGGTCACTGGTCACTGGTCACTGGTCACTGGTCACTGGTCACAGGTCAATGGTCACTGTCGCTGGTCACTGGTCACTGGTCACTGATCACTGGTCACTGGTCAATGGTCACTGTCGCTGGTCACTGGTCATTGGTCACTTGTCACTGGTCACTGGTCACTGGTCACTGGTCACAGGTCAATGGTCACTGGTCACTGGTCACTGGTCAATGGTCACTGTCGCTCGTCACTGGTCACTGGTCACTGGTCACTGGTCACTGGTCACTGGTAACTGGTCAATGGTCACTGTCGCTGGTCACTGGTCACTGGTCACTGGTCAATGGTAACTTGTCACTGGGCAGTGGTCAATGGTCACTGGTCACTGGTCACTGGTCACTGGTCACTGGTCACAGGTCAATGGTCACTGGTCACTGGACACAGGTCACTGGTCACTGGTCACTGGTCACTGGTCACTGGTCACTGGTCAATGGTCACTGGCCACTGGTCACTGGTCACTTGTCACTGGTCACTGATCACTTGTCACTGGTCACTGGTCACTGGTCACTGGTCACTGGTCAATGGTCACTGTCGCTGGTCACTGGTCACTGGTCACTGATCACTGGTCACTGGTCACTGGTCACTGGTCACTGGTCAATGGTCACTATCGCTGGTCAATGGTCACTGTCGCTGGTCACTGGTCACTGGTCACTTGTCACTGGTCACTGGTCACTGGTCACTGGTCACTGGTCACTGGTCACTGGTCACAAGTCACTGGTCATTTGTCACTGGTCAGTGGCCACTCGTCAATGGTCACTGGTCACTGGTCACTGGTCAATGGTCTCTGTCGCTGGTCACTGGTCACGATTCGCTGGTCCCTGGTCACTGGTCACTGGTCAATGGTCACTGTCGCTGGTCACTGGTCACTGGTCACAGGTCACTGGTCACTGGTCACTTGTCACTGGTCAGTGGCCACTCGTCGCTGGTCACTTGTCACTGGTCACTTGTCACTGGTCACTGATCACTGGTCACTGGTCACTGGTCACTGGTCACAGGTCAATGGACACTGGTCACTGGACACAGGTCACTTGTCACTGGTCACTGGTCACTGGTCACTGGTCACAAGTCACTGGTCACAAGTCACTGGTCACTTGTCACTGGTCACTGGTCACTGGTAACTGGTCAATGGTCACTGTCGCTGGTCAATGGTCACTGTCGCTGGTCACTGGTCACTGGTCACTGGTCACTGGTCACTTGTCACTGGTCAGTGGCCACTGGTCGCTGGTCACTTGTCACTGGTCACTGGTCACTGGTCGCTGGTCACTGGTCACAGGTCAATGGACACTGGTCACTGGACACAGGTCACTTGTCACAGGTCACCGGTCACTGGTCACTATCGCTGGTCAATGGTCACTGTCGCTGGTCACTGGTCACTGGTCACTGGTCACTTGTCACTGGTCAGTGGCCACTCGTCGCTGGTCACTTGTTACTGGTCACTTGTCACTGGTCACTGATCACTGGTCACTGGTCACTGGTCACTGGTCACAGGTCAATGGACACTGGTCACTGGACACAGGTCACTTGTCACTGGTCACTGGTCACTGGTCACTGGTCACTTGTCACTGGTCACTGGTCACTGGTAACTGGTCAATGGTCACTGTCGCTGGTCAATGGTCACTGTCGCTGGTCACTGGTCACTGGTCACTGGTCACTGGTCACTTGTCACTGGTCACTGATCACTGGTCACTGGTCACTGGTCACTGGTCACTGGTCACTGGTCAATGGTCACTGTCGCTGGTCACTGGTCACTGGTCACTGATCACTGGTCACTGGTCAATGTTCACTGTCGCTGGTCACTGGTCATTGGTCACTTGTCACTGGTCACTGGTCACTGGTCACTGGTCACAGGTCAATGGTCACTGGTCACTGGACACTGGTCACTGGTCACTGGTCACTTGTCACTGGTCACTGATCACTGGTCACTGGTCACTGGTCACTGGTCACTGGTCAATGGTCAATGGTCACTATCGCTGGTCAATGGTCACTGTCGCTGGTCACTGGTCACTGGTCACTTGTCACTGGTCACTGGTCACTGGTCACTGGTCACTGGTCACTGGTCACTGGTCACTGGTCACTGTCGCTGGTCACTGGTCACTGGTCACTGGTCACTGGTCACTTGTCACTGGTCAGTGGCCACTGGTCGCTGGTCACTTGTCACTGGTCACTGGTCACTTGTCACTGGTCAGTGGCCACTGGTCGCTGGTCACTTGTCACTGGTCACTGGTCACTGGTCACTGGTCACTGGTCACTGGTCACAAGTCACTGGTCACTGGTCACTGGTCATTGGTCACTGGTCACTGGTCACTGGTCACTGGTCACTGGTCAATGGTCACTGTCGCTGGTAAATGGTCACTGTCGCTGGTCAATGGTCAGTGTCGCTGGTCACTGGTCACTATTCGCTGGTCACTGGTCACTGGTCACTGTCGCTGGTCACTGGTCACTGGTCACTGGTCACTGGTCACTGGTCACTGGTCACAAGTCACTGGTCACTTGTCACTGGTCACTGGTCACTGGTCACTGGTCACTGGTCACTGGTCACTAGTCACAAGTCACTGGTCACTGGTCACTTGTCATTGGTCACTGGTCACTGGTCACTGGTCACTGGTCACTGGTCAATGGTCACTGTCGCTGGTCACTGGTCACTGGTCACTGATCACTGATCACTGGTCACTGGTCACTGGTCACTGGTCAATGGTCACTATCGCTGGTCAATGGTCACTGTCGCTGGTCACTGGTCACTGGTCACAGTCGCTGGTCACTGGTCCCTGGTCTCTAGTCACTGGTCACTGGTCACTGGTCGCTGGTCACTGGTCACTTGTCACTGGTCAGTGGCCACTGGTCGCTGGTCACTTGTCACTGGTCACTGGTCACTGGTCACTGGTCACAAGTCACTGGTCACTGGTCACTGTTCACTGGTCACTGGTCACTGGTCACTGGTCACTGGTCACTGGTCACTGGTCAATGGTCACAATCGCAGGTCAATGGCCACTGTCGCTGGTCACTGGTCACTGGTCACTTGTCACTGGTCACTGGTCACTGGTCACTGGTCACTGGTCACTGGTCACTGGTCACTGGTCGATGGTCACTGTCTCTGGTCACTGGTCACTGGTCACTGGTCACTGGTCAATGGTCACTGGTCACTGGTCACTGGTCACTGGTCACTGGTCACTGGTCACAGGTCACTGGTCACTGGTCACTGGACACAGGTCACTGGTCACTGGTCACTGGTCACTGGTCACTGGTCAATGGTCACTGGCCACTGGTCACTGGTCACTGGTCAATGGTCACTTTCGCTGGTCAATGGTCACTGTCGCTGGTCACTGGTCACTGGTCACTGATCACTGGTGACTGGTCAATGGTCACTGTCGCTGGTCACTGGACACTGGTCACTGGTCACAGGTCAATGTTCACTGGTCACTGGTCACTGGTCAATGGTCACTATCGCTGGTCAATGGTCATTGTCGCTGGTCACTGGTCATTGGTCACTTGTCACTGGTCACTGGTCACTGGTCACTGGTCACTGGTCACTGGTAACTGGTCACAGGTCAATGGTCACTGGACACTGGTCACAGGTCAATGGTCACTGGTCACTGGACACTGGTCACTGGTCACTGGTCACTGGTCACTTGTCACTGGTCACTGATCACTGGTCACTGGTCACTGGTCACTGGTCACTGGTCACTGGTCACAGGTCAATGGTCACTGTCGCTGGTCACTGGTCACTGGTCACTGATCACTGGTCACTGGTCAATGGTCACTGTCGCTGGTCACTGGTCATTGGTCACTTGTCACTGGTCACTGGTCACTGGTCACTGGTCACAGGTCAATGGTCACTGGTCACTGGTCACTGGTCAATGGTCACTGTCGCTCGTCACTGGTCACTGGTCACTGGTCACTGGTCACTGGTCACTGGTAACTGGTCAATGGTCACTGTCGCTGGTCACTGGTCACTGGTCACTGGTCAATGGTAACTTGTCACTGGGCAGTGGTCAATGGTCACTGGTCACTGGTCACTGGTCACTGGTCACTGGTCACAGGTCAATGGTCACTGGTCACTGGACACAGGTCACTGGTCACTGGTCACTGGTCACTGGTCACTGGTCACTGGTCAATGGTCACTGGCCACTGGTCACTGGTCACTTGTCACTGGTCACTGATCACTTGTCACTGGTCACTGGTCACTGGTCACTGGTCACTGGTCAATGGTCACTGTCGCTGGTCACTGGTCACTGGTCACTGATCACTGGTCACTGGTCACTGGTCACTGGTCACTGGTCAATGGTCACTATCGCTGGTCAATGGTCACTGTCGCTGGTCACTGGTCACTGGTCACTTGTCACTGGTCACTGGTCACTGGTCACTGGTCACTGGTCACTGGTCACTGGTCACAAGTCACTGGTCATTTGTCACTGGTCAGTGGCCACTCGTCAATGGTCACTGGTCACTGGTCACTGGTCAATGGTCTCTGTCGCTGGTCACTGGTCACGATTCGCTGGTCCCTGGTCACTGGTCACTGGTCAATGGTCACTGTCGCTGGTCACTGGTCACTGGTCACTGGTCACTGGTCACTGGTCACTTGTCACTGGTCAGTGGCCACTCGTCGCTGGTCACTTGTCACTGGTCACTTGTCACTGGTCACTGATCACTGGTCACTGGTCACTGGTCACTGGTCACAGGTCAATGGACACTGGTCACTGGACACAGGTCACTTGTCACTGGTCACTGGTCACTGGTCACTGGTCACAAGTCACTGGTCACAAGTCACTGGTCACTTGTCACTGGTCACTGGTCACTGGTAACTGGTCAATGGTCACTGTCGCTGGTCAATGGTCACTGTCGCTGGTCACTGGTCACTGGTCACTGGTCACTGGTCACTTGTCACTGGTCAGTGGCCACTGGTCGCTGGTCACTTGTCACTGGTCACTGGTCACTGGTCGCTGGTCACTGGTCACAGGTCAATGGACACTGGTCACTGGACACAGGTCACTTGTCACAGGTCACCGGTCACTGGTCACTATCGCTGGTCAATGGTCACTGTCGCTGGTCACTGGTCACTGGTCACTGGTCACTTGTCACTGGTCAGTGGCCACTCGTCGCTGGTCACTGGTCACTGGTCACTAGTCACAAGTCACTGGTCACTGGTCACTTGTCATTGGTCACTGGTCACTGGTCACTGGTCACTGGTCACTGGTCAATGGTCACTGTCGCTGGTCACTGGTCACTGGTCACTGATCACTGATCACTGGTCACTGGTCACTGGTCACTGGTCAATGGTCACTATCGCTGGTCAATGGTCACTGTCGCTGGTCACTGGTCACTGGTCACAGTCGCTGGTCACTGGTCCCTGGTCTCTAGTCACTGGTCACTGGTCACTGGTCGCTGGTCACTGGTCACTTGTCACTGGTCAGTGGCCACTGGTCGCTGGTCACTTGTCACTGGTCACTGGTCACTGGTCACTGGTCACAAGTCACTGGTCACTGGTCACTGGTCACTGGTCACTGGTCACTGGTCACTGGTCACTGGTCAATGGTCACAATCGCAGGTCAATGGCCACTGTCGCTGGTCACTGGTCACTGGTCACTTGTCACTGGTCACTGGTCACTGGTCACTGGTCACTGGTCACTGGTCGATGGTCACTGTCTCTGGTCACTGGTCACTGGTCACTGGTCACTGGTCAATGGTCACTGGTCACTGGTCACTGGTCACTGGTCACTGGTCACTGGTCACAGGTCACTGGTCACTGGTCACTGGACACAGGTCACTGGTCACTGGTCACTGGTCACTGGTCACTGGTCAATGGTCACTGGCCACTGGTCACTGGTCACTGGTCAATGGTCACTTTCGCTGGTCAATGGTCACTGTCGCTGGTCACTGGTCACTGGTCACTGATCACTGGTGACTGGTCAATGGTCACTGTCGCTGGTCACTGGACACTGGTCACTGGTCACAGGTCAATGTTCACTGGTCACTGGTCACTGGTCAATGGTCACTATCGCTGGTCAATGGTCATTGTCGCTGGTCACTGGTCATTGGTCACTTGTCACTGGTCACTGGTCACTGGTCACTGGTCACTGGTCACTGGTAACTGGTCACAGGTCAATGGTCACTGGACACTGGTCACAGGTCAATGGTCACTGGTCACTGGACACTGGTCACTGGTCACTGGTCACTGGTCACTTGTCACTGGTCACTGATCACTGGTCACTGGTCACTGGTCACTGGTCACTGGTCACTGGTCACAGGTCAATGGTCACTGTCGCTGGTCACTGGTCACTGGTCACTGATCACTGGTCACTGGTCAATGGTCACTGTCGCTGGTCACTGGTCATTGGTCACTTGTCACTGGTCACTGGTCACTGGTCACTGGTCACAGGTCAATGGTCACTGGTCACTGGTCACTGGTCAATGGTCACTGTCGCTCGTCACTGGTCACTGGTCACTGGTCACTGGTCACTGGTCACTGGTAACTGGTCAATGGTCACTGTCGCTGGTCACTGGTCACTGGTCACTGGTCAATGGTAACTTGTCACTGGGCAGTGGTCAATGGTCACTGGTCACTGGTCACTGGTCACTGGTCACTGGTCACAGGTCAATGGTCACTGGTCACTGGACACAGGTCACTGGTCACTGGTCACTGGTCACTGGTCACTGGTCACTGGTCAATGGTCACTGGCCACTGGTCACTGGTCACTTGTCACTGGTCACTGATCACTTGTCACTGGTCACTGGTCACTGGTCACTGGTCACTGGTCAATGGTCACTGTCGCTGGTCACTGGTCACTGGTCACTGATCACTGGTCACTGGTCACTGGTCACTGGTCACTGGTCAATGGTCACTATCGCTGGTCAATGGTCACTGTCGCTGGTCACTGGTCACTGGTCACTTGTCACTGGTCACTGGTCACTGGTCACTGGTCACTGGTCACTGGTCACTGGTCACAAGTCACTGGTCATTTGTCACTGGTCAGTGGCCACTCGTCAATGGTCACTGGTCACTGGTCACTGGTCAATGGTCTCTGTCGCTGGTCACTGGTCACGATTCGCTGGTCCCTGGTCACTGGTCACTGGTCAATGGTCACTGTCGCTGGTCACTGGTCACTGGTCACTGGTCACTGGTCACTGGTCACTTGTCACTGGTCAGTGGCCACTCGTCGCTGGTCACTTGTCACTGGTCACTTGTCACTGGTCACTGATCACTGGTCACTGGTCACTGGTCACTGGTCACAGGTCAATGGACACTGGTCACTGGACACAGGTCACTTGTCACTGGTCACTGGTCACTGGTCACTGGTCACAAGTCACTGGTCACAAGTCACTGGTCACTTGTCACTGGTCACTGGTCACTGGTAACTGGTCAATGGTCACTGTCGCTGGTCAATGGTCACTGTCGCTGGTCACTGGTCACTGGTCACTGGTCACTGGTCACTTGTCACTGGTCAGTGGCCACTGGTCGCTGGTCACTTGTCACTGGTCCCTGGTCACTGGTCGCTGGTCACTGGTCACAGGTCAATGGACACTGGTCACTGGACACAGGTCACTTGTCACAGGTCACCGGTCACTGGTCACTATCGCTGGTCAATGGTCACTGTCGCTGGTCACTGGTCACTGGTCACTGGTCACTTGTCACTGGTCAGTGGCCACTCGTCGCTGGTCACTTGTTACTGGTCACTTGTCACTGGTCACTGATCACTGGTCACTGGTCACTGGTCACTGGTCACAGGTCAATGGACACTGGTCACTGGACACAGGTCACTTGTCACTGGTCACTGGTCACTGGTCACTGGTCACTTGTCACTGGTCACTGGCCACTGGTAACTGGTCAATGGTCACTGTCGCTGGTCAATGGTCACTGTCGCTGGTCACTGGTCACTGGTCACTGGTCACTGGTCACTTGTCACTGGTCACTGATCACTGGTCACTGGTCACTGGTCACTGGTCACTGGTCACTGGTCAATGGTCACTGTCGCTGGTCACTGGTCACTGGTCACTGATCACTGGTCACTGGTCAATGTTCACTGTCGCTGGTCACTGGTCATTGGTCACTTGTCACTGGTCACTGGTCACTGGTCACTGGTCACAGGTCAATGGTCACTGGTCACTGGACACTGGTCACTGGTCACTGGTCACTTGTCACTGGTCACTGATCACTGGTCACTGGTCACTGGTCACTGGTCACTGGTCAATGGTCAATGGTCACTATCGCTGGTCAATGGTCACTGTCGCTGGTCACTGGTCACTGGTCACTTGTCACTGGTCACTGGTCACTGGTCACTGGTCACTGGTCACTGGTCACTGGTCACTGGTCACTGGTCACTGGTCACTGGTCAATGGTCACTGTCGCTGGTCACTGGTCACTGGTCACTGGTCACTGGTCAATGGTCACTTGTCCCTGGGCAGTGGTCACTGGTCACTGGTCAATGGTCACTATCGCTGGTCAATGGTCACTGTCGCTGGTCACTGGTCGCTGGTCACTTGTCACTGGTCACTGGTCACTGGTCACTGGTCACTGGTCACTGGTCACAAGTCACTGGTCACCTGTCACTGGTCAGTGGCCACTCGTCAATGGTCACTGGTCACTGGTCACTGGTCAATGGTCTCTGTCGCTGGTCACTGGTCACGATTCGCTGGTCCCTGGTCACTGGTCACTGGTCGATGGTCACTGTCGCTGGTCACTGGTCACTGGTCACTGGTCACTGGTCACTGGTCAGTGGTCACTGGTCACTGGTCACTGGTCACAAGTCACTAGTCACTGGTCACTGGTCACTGGTCACTGGCCACTGGTCACTGGTCACTGGTCACTGGTCACTGGTCACCGGTCAATGGTCACTGTCGCTGGTCACTGGTCACTGGTCACTGATCACTGGTCACTGGTCACTGGTCACTGGTCACTGGTCAATGGTCACTATCGCTGGTCAATGGTCACTGTCGCTGGTCACTGGTCACTGGTCACTTGTCACTGTTCACTGGTCACTGGTCACTGGTCACTGGTCACTGGTCTCTGGTCGATGGTCAGTGGTCACTGTCGCTGGTCACTGGTCACTGGTCACTTGTCCCTGGGCAGTGGTCACTGGTCACTGGTCACTGGTCACTGGTCAATGGTCTCTGTCGCTGGTCACTGGTCACGATTCGCTGGTCCCTGGTCACTGGTCACTGGTCAATGGTCACTGTCGCTGGTCACTGGTCACTGGTCACTGGTCACTGGTCACTGGTCACTTGTCACTGGTCAGTGGCCACTCGTCGCTGGTCACTTGTCACTGGTCACTTGTCACTGGTCACTGATCACTGGTCACTGGTCACTGGTCACTGGTCACAGGTCAATGGACACTGGTCACTGGACACAGGTCACTTGTCACTGGTCACTGGTCACTGGTCACTGGTCACAAGTCACTGGTCACAAGTCACTGGTCACTTGTCACTGGTCACTGGTCACTGGTAACTGGTCAATGGTCACTGTCGCTGGTCAATGGTCACTGTCGCTGGTCACTGGTCACTGGTCACTGGTCACTGGTCACTTGTCACTGGTCAGTGGCCACTGGTCGCTGGTCACTTGTCACTGGTCACTGGTCACTGGTCGCTGGTCACTGGTCACAGGTCAATGGACACTGGTCACTGGACACAGGTCACTTGTCACAGGTCACCGGTCACTGGTCACTATCGCTGGTCAATGGTCACTGTCGCTGGTCACTGGTCACTGGTCACTGGTCACTTGTCACTGGTCAGTGGCCACTCGTCGCTGGTCACTGGTCACTGGTCACTAGTCACAAGTCACTGGTCACTGGTCACTTGTCATTGGTCACTGGTCACTGGTCACTGGTCACTGGTCACTGGTCAATGGTCACTGTCGCTGGTCACTGGTCACTGGTCACTGATCACTGATCACTGGTCACTGGTCACTGGTCACTGGTCAATGGTCACTATCGCTGGTCAATGGTCACTGTCGCTGGTCACTGGTCACTGGTCACAGTCGCTGGTCACTGGTCCCTGGTCTCTAGTCACTGGTCACTGGTCACTGGTCACTCGTCACTGGTCACAGGTCAATGGTAACTTGTCACTGGGCAGTGGTCAATGGTCACTGGTCACTGGTCACTGGTCACAGGTCAATGGTCACTGGTCACTGGACACAGATCACTGGTCACTGGTCACTGGTCACTGGTCACTGGTCACTGGTCACTGGTCAATGGTCACTGGCCACTGGTCACTGGTCACTGGTCAGTGGCCACTGGTCGCTGGTCACTTGTCACTGGTCACTGGTCACTGGTCACTGGTCACTGGTCACTGGTCACTGGTCACTGGTCACTGGTCACTGGTCACTGGTCACTGGTCACTGGTCAATGGTCACTATCGCTGGTCAATGGTCACTGTCGCTGGTCACTGGTCACTGGTCACTTGTCACTGGTCACTGGTCACTGGTCACTGGTCACTGGTCACTGGTCACTGGTCACTGGTCACTGGTCACTGGTCAATGGTCACTGTCGCTGGTCACTGGTCACTGGTCAATGGTCACTATCGCTGGTCAATGGTCACTGTTGCTGGTCACTGGTCACTGGTCACTGGTCAATGGTCACTTGTCCCTGGGCAGTGGTCACTGGTCACTGGTCAATGGTCACTATCGCTGGTCAATGGTCACAGTCGCTGGTCACTGGTCACTGGTCACTTGTCACTGGTCACTGGTCACTGGTCACTGATCACTGGTCACTGGTCACAAGTCACTGGTCACTTGTCACTGGTTAGTGGCCACTCGTCAATGGTCACTGGTCACTGGTCACTGGTCAATGGTCTCTGTCGCTGGTCACTGGTCACGATTCGCTGGTCCCTGGTCATTGGTCACTGGTCAATGGTCACTGTCGCTGGTCACTGGTCACTGGTCACTGGTCACTGGTCACTTGTCACTGGTCAGTGGCCACTCGTCGCTGGTCACTTGTCACTGGTCACTGGTCACAGGTCAATGGTCACTGGTCACTGGACACTGGCCACTGGTCACTGGTCACTTGTCAGTGGTCACTGGTCACTGGTCACTGGTCACTGGTCACAAGTCACTGGTCACTTGTCACTGGTCACTGGTCACTGGTAACTGGTCAATGGTCACTGTCGCTGGTCAATGGTCACTGTCGCTGGTCACTGGTCACTGGTCACTGGTCACTGGTCACTTGTCACTGGTCAGTGGCCACTGGTCGCTGGTCACTGGTCACTGGTCACTGGTCACCGGTCAATGGTCACTGTCGCTGGTCACTGGTCACTGGTCACTGATCACTGGTCACTGGTCACTGGTCACTGGTCACTGGTCAATGGTCACTATCGCTGGTCAATGGTCACTGTCGCTGGTCACTGGTCACTGGTCACTTGTCACTGTTCACTGGTCACTGGTCACTGGTCACTGGTCACTGGTCTCTGGTCGATGGTCAGTGGTCACTGTCGCTGGTCACTGGTCACTGGTCACTTGTCCCTGGGCAGTGGTCACTGGTCACTGGTCACTTGTCACTGGTCACTGGTCACTGGTCACTGGTCACTTGTCACTGGTCAGTGGCCACTCGTCAATGGTCACTGGTCACTGGTCACTGGTCAATGGTCTCTGTCGCTGGTCACTGGTCACGATTCGCTGGTCCCTGGTCACTGGTCACTGGTCAATGGTCACTGTCGCTGGTCACTGGTCACTGGTCACTGGTCACTGGTCACTGGTCACTGGTCACTGGTCACTGGTCACTGGTCACTGGTCACTGGTCACTGGTCACTGGTCACAAGTCACTGGTCACTTGTCACTGGTCACTGGTCACTCGTCACTGGTCACAGGTCAATGGTAACTTGTCACTGGGCAGTGGTCAATGGTCACTGGTCACTGGTCACTGGTCACAGGTCAATGGTCACTGGTCACTGGACACAGATCACTGGTCACTGGTCACTGGTCACTGGTCACTGGTCACTGGTCAATGGTCACTGGCCACTGGTCACTGGTCACTGGTCAGTGGCCACTGGTCGCTGGTCACTTGTCACTGGTCACTGGTCACTGGTCACTGGTCACTGGTCACTGGTCACTGGTCACTGGTCACTGGTCACTGGTCACTGGTCAATGGTCACTATCGCTGGTCAATGGTCACTGTCGCTGGTCACTGGTCACTGGTCACTTGTCACTGGTCACTGGTCACTGGTCACTGGTCACTGGTCACTGGTCACTGGTCACTGGTCACTGGTCAATGGTCACTGTCGCTGGTCACTGGTCACTGGTCAATGGTCACTATCGCTGGTCAATGGTCACTGTTGCTGGTCACTGGTCACTGGTCACTGGTCAATGGTCACTTGTCCCTGGGCAGTGGTCACTGGTCACTGGTCAATGGTCACTATCGCTGGTCAATGGTCACAGTCACTGGTCACTGGTCACTGGTCACAAGTCACTAGTCACTGGTCACTGGTCACTGGTCACTGGCCACTGGTCACTGGTCACTGGTCACTGGTCACTGGTCACCGGTCAATGGTCACTGTCGCTGGTCACTGGTCACTGGTCACTGATCACTGGTCACTGGTCACTGGTCACTGGTCACTGGTCAATGGTCACTATCGCTGGTCAATGGTCACTGTCGCTGGTCACTGGTCACTGGTCACTTGTCACTGTTCACTGGTCACTGGTCACTGGTCACTGGTCACTGGTCTCTGGTCGATGGTCAGTGGTCACTGTCGCTGGTCACTGGTCACTGGTCACTTGTCCCTGGGCAGTGGTCACTGGTCACTGGTCACTGGTCACTGGTCACGGGTCAATGGTCACTTGTCACTGGTCAATGGTCACTATCGCTGGTCAATGGTCACTGTCGCTGGTCACTGGTCACTGGTCACTTGTCACTGGTCACTGGTCACTGGTCACTGGTCACTTGTCACTGGTCAGTGGCCACTCGTCAATGGTCACTGGTCACTGGTCACTGGTCAATGGTCTCTGTCGCTGGTCACTGGTCACGATTCGCTGGTCCCTGGTCACTGGTCACTGGTCAATGGTCACTGTCGCTGGTCACTGGTCACTGGTCACTGGTCACTGGTCACTGGTCACTGGTCACTGGTCACTGGTCACTGGTCACTGGTCACTGGTCACTGGTCACTGGTCACAAGTCACTGGTCACTTGTCACTGGTCACTGGTCACTCGTCACTGGTCACAGGTCAATGGTAACTTGTCACTGGGCAGTGGTCAATGGTCACTGGTCACTGGTCACTGGTCACAGGTCAATGGTCACTGGTCACTGGACACAGATCACTGGTCACTGGTCACTGGTCACTGGTCACTGGTCACTGGTCAATGGTCACTGGCCACTGGTCACTGGTCACTGGTCAGTGGCCACTGGTCGCTGGTCACTTGTCACTGGTCACTGGTCACTGGTCACTGGTCACTGGTCACTGGTCACTGGTCACTGGTCACTGGTCACTGGTCACTGGTCACTGGTCACTGGTCAATGGTCACTATCGCTGGTCAATGGTCACTGGTCACTGGTCACTGGTCAATGGTCTCTGTCGCTGGTCACTGGTCACGATTCGCTGGTCCCTGGTCACTGGTCACTGGTCAATGGTCACTGTCGCTGGTCACTGGTCACTGGTCACTGGTCACTGGTCACTGGTCACTGGTCACTGGTCACTGGTCACTGGTCACTGGTCACTGGTCACTGGTCACTGGTCACAAGTCACTGGTCACTTGTCACTGGTCACTGGTCACTCGTCACTGGTCACAGGTCAATGGTAACTTGTCACTGGGCAGTGGTCAATGGTCACTGGTCACTGGTCACTGGTCACAGGTCAATGGTCACTGGTCACTGGACACAGATCACTGGTCACTGGTCACTGGTCACTGGTCACTGGTCACTGGTCACTGGTCACTGGTCACTGGTCACTGGTCAATGGTCACTATCGCTGGTCAATGGTCACTGTCGCTGGTCACTGGTCACTGGTCACTTGTCACTGGTCACTGGTCACTGGTCACTGGTCACTGGTCACTGGTCACTGGTCACTGGTCACTGGTCACTGGTCACTGGTCACTGGTCACTGGTCACTGGTCTCTGGTCGATGGTCAGTGGTCACTGTCGCTGGTCACTGTTCACTGGTCACTGGTCACTGGTCACTGGTCACTGGTCACTGGTCACTTGTCACTGGTCAGTGGCCACTCGTCAATGGTCACTGGTCACTGGTCACTGGTCAATGGTCTCTGTCGCTGGTCACTGGTCACGATTCGCTGGTCCCTGGTCACTGGTCACTGGTCAATGGTCACTGTCGCTGGTCACTGGTCACTGGTCACTGGTCACTGGTCACTGGTCACTGGTCACTGGTCACTGGTCACTGGTCACTGGTCACTGGTCACTGGTCACTGGTCACAAGTCACTGGTCACTTGTCACTGGTCACTGGTCACTCGTCACTGGTCACAGGTCAATGGTAACTTGTCACTGGGCAGTGGTCAATGGTCACTGGTCACTGGTCACTGGTCACAGGTCAATGGTCACTGGTCACTGGACACAGATCACTGGTCACTGGTCACTGGCCACTGGTCACTGGTCACTGGTCAATGGTCACTGGCCACTGGTCACTGGTCACTGGTCAGTGGCCACTGGTCGCTGGTCACTTGTCACTGGTCACTGGTCACTGGTCACTGGTCACTGGTCACTGGTCACTGGTCACTGGTCACTGGTCACTGGTCACTGGTCACTGGTCACTGGTCAATGGTCACTATCGCTGGTCAATGGTCACTGTCGCTGGTCACTGGTCACTGGTCACTTGTCACTGGTCACTGGTCACTGGTCACTGGTCACTGGTCACTGGTCACTGGTCACTGGTCACTGGTCACTGGTCAATGGTCACTGTCGCTGGTCACTGGTCACTGGTCAATGGTCACTATCGCTGGTCAATGGTCACTGTTGCTGGTCACTGGTCACTGGTCACTGGTCAATGGTCACTTGTCCCTGGGCAGTGGTCACTGGTCACTGGTCAATGGTCACTATCGCTGGTCAATGGTCACAGTCGCTGGTCACTGGTCACTGGTCACTTGTCACTGGTCACTGGTCACTGGTCACTGATCACTGGTCACTGGTCACAAGTCACTGGTCACTTGTCACTGGTCAGTGGCCACTCGTCAATGGTCACTGGTCACTGGTCACTGGTCAATGGTCTCTGTCGCTGGTCACTGGTCACGATTCGCTGGTCCCTGGTCATTGGTCACTGGTCAATGGTCACTGTCGCTGGACACTGGTCACTGGTCACTGGTCACTGGTCACTTGTCACTGGTCAGTGGCCACTCGTCGCTGGTCACTTGTCACTGGTCACTGGTCACAGGTCAATGGTCACTGGTCACTGGACACTGGCCACTGGTCACTGGTCACTTGTCAGTGGTCACTGGTCACTGGTCACTGGTCACTGGTCACAAGTCACTGGTCACTTGTCACTGGTCACTGGTCACTGGTAACTGGTCAATGGTCACTGTCGCTGGTCAATGGTCACTGTCGCTGGTCACTGGTCACTGGTCACTGGTCACTGGTCACTTGTCACTGGTCAGTGGCCACTGGTCGCTGGTCACTGGTCACTGGTCACTGGTCACCGGTCAATGGTCACTGTCGCTGGTCACTGGTCACTGGTCACTGATCACTGGTCACTGGTCACTGGTCACTGGTCACTGGTCAATGGTCACTATCGCTGGTCAATGGTCACTGTCGCTGGTCACTGGTCACTGGTCACTTGTCACTGTTCACTGGTCACTGGTCACTGGTCACTGGTCACTGGTCTCTGGTCGATGGTCAGTGGTCACTGTCGCTGGTCACTGGTCACTGGTCACTTGTCCCTGGGCAGTGGTCACTGGTCACTGGTCACTGGTCACTGGTCACTGGTCAATGGTCACTTGTCACTGGTCAATGGTCACTATCGCTGGTCAATGGTCACTGTCGCTGGTCACTGGTCACTGGTCACTTGTCACTGGTCACTGGTCACTGGTCACTGGTCACTTGTCACTGGTCAGTGGCCACTCGTCAATGGTCACTGGTCACTGGTCACTGGTCAATGGTCTCTGTCGCTGGTCACTGGTCACGATTCGCTGGTCCCTGGTCACTGGTCACTGGTCAATGGTCACTGTCGCTGGTCACTGGTCACTGGTCACTGGTCACTGGTCACTGGTCACTGGTCACTGGTCACTGGTCACTGGTCACTGGTCACTGGTCACTGGTCACTGGTCACAAGTCACTGGTCACTTGTCACTGGTCACTGGTCACTCGTCACTGGTCACAGGTCAATGGTAACTTGTCACTGGGCAGTGGTCAATGGTCACTGGTCACTGGTCACTGGTCACAGGTCAATGGTCACTGGTCACTGGACACAGATCACTGGTCACTGGTCACTGGTCACTGGTCACTGGTCACTGGTCAATGGTCACTGGCCACTGGTCACTGGTCACTGGTCAGTGGCCACTGGTCGCTGGTCACTTGTCACTGGTCACTGGTCACTGGTCACTGGTCACTGGTCACTGGTCACTGGTCACTGGTCACTGGTCACTGGTCACTGGTCACTGGTCACTGGTCAATGGTCACTATCGCTGGTCAATGGTCACTGTCGCTGGTCACTGGTCACTGGTCACTTGTCACTGGTCACTGGTCACTGGTCACTGGTCACTGGTCACTGGTCACTGGTCACTGGTCACTGGTCACTGGTCAATGGTCACTGTCGCTGGTCACTGGTCACTGGTCAATGGTCACTATCGCTGGTCAATGGTCACTGTTGCTGGTCACTGGTCACTGGTCACTGGTCAATGGTCACTTGTCCCTGGGCAGTGGTCACTGGTCACTGGTCAATGGTCACTATCGCTGGTCAATGGTCACAGTCGCTGGTCACTGGTCACTGGTCACTTGTCACTGGTCACTGGTCACTGGTCACTGATCACTGGTCACTGGTCACAAGTCACTGGTCACTTGTCACTGGTCAGTGGCCACTCGTCAATGGTCACTGGTCACTGGTCACTGGTCAATGGTCTCTGTCGCTGGTCACTGGTCACGATTCGCTGGTCCCTGGTCATTGGTCACTGGTCAATGGTCACTGTCGCTGGTCACTGGTCACTGGTCACTGGTCACTGGTCACTTGTCACTGGTCAGTGGCCACTCGTCGCTGGTCACTTGTCACTGGTCACTGGTCACAGGTCAATGGTCACTGGTCACTGGACACTGGCCACTGGTCACTGGTCACTTGTCAGTGGTCACTGGTCACTGGTCACTGGTCACTGGTCACAAGTCACTGGTCACTTGTCACTGGTCACTGGTCACTGGTAACTGGTCAATGGTCACTGTCGCTGGTCAATGGTCACTGTCGCTGGTCACTGGTCACTGGTCACTGGTCACTGGTCACTTGTCACTGGTCAGTGGCCACTGGTCGCTGGTCACTTGTCACTGGTCACTGGTCACAGGTCACTGGTCACTGGTCACTGGTCACAAGTCACTGGTCACTGGTCACTGGTCACTGGTCACTGGTCATTGGTCACTGGTCACTGGTCACTGGTCACTGGTCACTGGTCAATGGTCACTGTCGCTGGTAAATGGTCACTGTCGCTGGTCAATGGTCAGTGTCGCTGGTCACTGGTCACTATTCGCTGGTCACTGGTCACTGGTCACTGTCGCTGGTCACTGGTCACTGGTCACTGGTCACTGGTCACTGGTCACAAGTCACTGGTCACTTGTCACTGGTCACTGGTCACTGGTCACTGGTCACTGGTCACTGGTCACTAGTCACAAGTCACTGGTCACTGGTCACTTGTCATTGGTCACTGGTCACTGGTCACTGGTCACTGGTCACTGGTCAATGGTCACTGTCGCTGGTCACTGGTCACTGGTCACTGATCACTGATCACTGGTCACTGGTCACTGGTCACTGGTCAATGGTCACTATCGCTGGTCAATGGTCACTGTCGCTGGTCACTGGTCACTGGTCACAGTCGCTGGTCACTGGTCGCTGGTCTCTAGTCACTGGTCACTGGTCACTGGTCGCTGGTCACTGGTCACTTGTCACTGGTCAGTGGCCACTGGTCGCTGGTCACTTGTCACTGGTCACTGGTCACTGGTCACTGGTCACAAGTCACTGGTCACTGGTCACTGTTCACTGGTCACTGGTCACTGGTCACTGGTCACTGGTCACTGGTCACTGGTCAATGGTCACAATCGCAGGTCAATGGCCACTGTCGCTGGTCACTGGTCACTGGTCACTTGTCACTGGTCACTGGTCACTGGTCACTGGTCACTGGTCACTGGTCACTGGTCACTGGTCGATGGTCACTGTCTCTGGTCACTGGTCACTGGTCACTGGTCACTGGTCAATGGTCACTGGTCACTGGTTACTGGTCAATGGTCACTATCGCTGGTCAATGGTCATTGTCGCTGGTCACTGGTCATTGGTCACTTGTCACTGGTCACTGGTCACTGGTCACTGGTCACTGGTCACTGGTCACAGGTCAATGGTCACTGGTCACTTGTCACTGGTCAATGGTCACTGTCGCTGGTCACTGGTCACTGGTCACTGGTCACTGGTCACTGGTCACTGGTCACTGGTCACTGGTCACTTGTAACTGGTCAATGGTCACTGTCGCTGGTCACTGGTCACTGGTCACTGGTCACTGGTCAATGGTAACTTGTCACTGGCCAGTGGTCAATGGTCACTGGTCACTGGTCACTGGTTACTGGTCTCTGGTCACTGGTCACTGGTCACTGGTCACCGGTCAATGGTCACTGTCGCTGGTCACTGGTCACTGGTCACTGATCACTGGTCACTGGTCACTGGTCACTGGTCACTGGTCAATGGTCACTATCGCTGGTCAATGGTCACTGTCGCTGGTCACTGGTCACTGGTCACTTGTCACTGGTCACTGGTCACTGGTCACTGGTCACTGGTCACTGGTCTCTGGTCGATGGTCAGTGGTCACTGTCGCTGGTCACTGGTCACTGGTCACTTGTCCCTGGGCAGTGGTCACTGGTCACTGGTCACTGGTCACTGGTCACTGGTCAATGGTCACTGTCGCTGGTCACTGGTCACTGGTCACTTGTCCCTGGGCAGTGGTCACTTGTCACTGGTCAATGGTCACTATCGCTGGTCAATGGTCACTGTCGCTGGTCACTGGTCACTGGTCACTTGTCACTGGTCACTGGTCACTGGTCACTGGTCACTTGTCACTGGTCAGTGGCCACTCGTCAATGGTCACTGGTTACTGGTCACTGGTCAATGGTCTCTGTCGCTGGTCACTGGTCACGATTCGCTGGTCCCTGGTCACTGGTCACTGGTCAATGGTCACTGTCGCTGGTCACTGGTCACTGGTCACTGGTCACTGGTCACTGGTCACTGGTCACTGGTCACTGGTCACTGGTCACTGGTCACTGGTCACTGGTCACAAGTCACTGGTCACTTGTCACTGGTCACTGGTCACTCTTCACTGGTCACAGGTCAATGGTAACTTGTCACTGGGCAGTGGTCAATGGTCACTGGTCACTGGTCACTGGTCACAGGTCAATGGTCACTGGTCACTGGACACAGATCACTGGTCACTGGTCACTGGTCACTGGTCACTGGTCACTGGTCACTGGTCACTGGTCACTGGTCACTGGTCACCGGTCAATGGTCACTGTCGCTGGTCACTGGTCACTGGTCACTGATCACTGGTCACTGGTCACAGGTCACTGGTCACTGGTCAATGGTCACTATCGCTGGTCAATGGTCACTGTCGCTGGTCACTGGTCACTGGTCACTTGTCACTGTTCACTGGTCACTGGTCACTGGTCACTGGTCACTGGTCTCTGGTCGAAGGTCAGTGGTCACTGTCGCTGGTCACTGGTCACTGGTCACTTGTCCCTGGGCAGTGGTCACTGGTCACTGGTCACTGGTCACTGGTCACTGGTCAATGGTCACTTGTCACTGGTCAATGGTCACTATCGCTGGTCAATGGTCACTGTCGCTGGTCACTGGTCACTGGTCACTTGTCACTGGTCACTGGTCACTGGTCACTGGTCACTTGTCACTGGTCAGTGGCCACTCGTCAATGGTCACTGGTCACTGGTCACTGGTCAATGGTCTCTGTCGCTGGTCACTGGTCACGATTCGCTGGTCCCTGGTCACTGGTCACTGGTCAATGGTCACTGTCGCTGGTCACTGGTCACTGGTCACTGGTCACTGGTCACTGGTCACTGGTCACTGGTCACTGGTCACTGGTCACTGGTCACTGGTCACAAGTCACTGGTCACTTGTCACTGGTCACTGGTCACTCGTCACTGGTCACAGGTCAATGGTAACTTGTCACTGGGCAGTGGTCAATGGTCACTGGTCACTGGTCACTGGTCACAGGTCAATGGTCACTGGTCACTGGACACAGATCACTGGTCACTGGTCACTGGTCACTGGTCACTGGTCACTGGTCACTGGTCAATGGTCACTGGCCACTGGTCACTGGTCACTGGTCAGTGGCCACTGGTCGCTGGTCACTTGTCACTGGTCACTGGTCACTGGTCACTGGTCACTGGTCACTGGTCACTGGTCACTGGTCACTGGTCACTGGTCACTGGTCACTGGTCACTGGTCAATGGTCACTATCGCTGGTCAATGGTCACTGTCGCTGGTCACTGGTCACTGGTCACTTGTCACTGGTCACTGGTCACTGGTCACTGGTCACTGGTCACTGGTCACTGGTCACTGGTCACTGGTCACTGGTCACTGGTCAATGGTCACTGTCGCTGGTCACTGGTCACTGGTCAATGGTCACTATCGCTGGTCAATGGTCACTGTTGCTGGTCACTGGTCACTGGTCACTGGTCAATGGTCACTTGTCCCTGGGCAGTGGTCACTGGTCACTGGTCAATGGTCACTATCGCTGGTCAATGGTCACAGTCGCTGGTCACTGGTCACTGGTCACTTGTCACTGGTCACTGGTCACTGGTCACTGATCACTGGTCACTGGTCACAAGTCACTGGTCACTTGTCACTGGTCACTGGTCACTTGTCACTGGTCACTGGTCACTGGTCACTGGTCACTGGTCACTGGTCACTGGTCACTGGTCACTGGTCACTGGTCACTGGTCAATGGTCACTGTCGCTGGTCACTGGTCACTGGTCAATGGTCACTATCGCTGGTCAATGGTCACTGTCGCTGGTCACTGGTCACTGGTCACAGTCGCTGGTCACTGGTCCCTGGTCTCTAGTCACTGGTCACTGGTCACTGGTCACTGGTCACTGGTCACTGGTCACTGGTCACTAGTCACAAGTCACTGGTCACTGGTCACTTGTCATTGGTCACTGGTCACTGGTCACTGGTCACTGGTCACTGGTCAATGGTCACTGTCGCTGGTCACTGGTCACTGGTCACTGATCACTGATCACTGGTCACTGGTCACTGGTCACTGGTCAATGGTCACTATCGCTGGTCAATGGTCACTGTCGCTGGTCACTGGTCACTGGTCACAGTCGCTGGTCACTGGTCCCTGGTCTCTAGTCACTGTTCACTGGTCACTGGTCGCTGGTCACTGGTCACTTGTCACTGGTCAGTGGCCACTGGTCGCTGGTCACTTGTCACTGGTCACTGGTCACTGGTCACTGGTCACAAGTCGTTGGTCACTGGTCACTGTTCGCTGGTCACTGGTCACTGGTCAATGGTCACTGGTCACTGGTTACTGGTCAATGGTCACTATCGCTGGTCAATGGTCATTGTCGCTGGTCACTGGTCATTGGTCACTTGTCACTGGTCACTGGTCACTGGTCACTGGTCACTGGTCACTGGTCACAGGTCAATGGTCACTGGTCACTGGTCACTGGTCAATGGTCACTGTCGCTGGTCACTGGTCACTGGTCACTGGTCACTGGTCACTGGTCACTGGTCACTGGTCACTGGTCACTGGTAACTGGTCAATGGTCACTGTCGCTGGTCACTGGTCACTGGTCACTGGTCACTGGTCAATGGTAACTTGTCACTGGCCAGTGGTCAATGGTCACTGGTCACTGGTCACTGGTTACTGGTCACTGGTCACTGGTCACTGGTCACTGGTCACCGGTCAATGGTCACTGTCGCTGGTCACTGGTCACTGGTCACTGATCACTGGTCACTGGTCACTGGTCACTGGTCACTGGTCAATGGTCACTATCGCTGGTCAATGGTCACTGTTGCTGGTCACTGGTCACTGGTCACTTGTCACTGGTCACTGGTCACTGGTCACTGGTCACTGGTCACTGGTCTCTGGTCGATGGTCAGTGGTCACTGTCGCTGGTCACTGGTCACTGGTCACTTGTCCCTGGGCAGTGGTCACTGGTCACTGGTCACTGGTCACTGGTCACTGGTCAATGGTCACTGTCGCTGGTCACTGGTCACTGGTCACTTGTCCCTGGGCAGTGGTCACTTGTCACTGGTCAATGGTCACTATCGCTGGTCAATGGTCACTGTCGCTGGTCACTGGTCACTGGTCACTTGTCACTGGTCACTGGTCACTGGTCACAAGTCACTGGTCACTGGTCACTGTTCACTGGTCACTGGTCACTGGTCACTGGTCACTGGTCACTGGTCACTGGTCAATGGTCACAATCGCAGGTCAATGGCCACTGTCGCTGGTCACTGGTCACTGGTCACTTGTCACTGGTCACTGGTCACTGGTCACTGGTCACTGGTCACTGGTCACTGGTCACTGGTCGATGGTCACTGTCTCTGGTCACTGGTCACTGGTCACTGGTCACTGGTCAATGGTCACTGGTCACTGGTTACTGGTCAATGGTCACTATCGCTGGTCAATGGTCATTGTCGCTGGTCACTGGTCATTGGTCACTTGTCACTGGTCACTGGTCACTGGTCACTGGTCACTGGTCACTGGTCACAGGTCAATGGTCACTGGTCACTTGTCACTGGTCAATGGTCACTGTCGCTGGTCACTGGTCACTGGTCACTGGTCACTGGTCACTGGTCACTGGTCACTGGTCACTGGTCACTTGTAACTGGTCAATGGTCACTGTCGCTGGTCACTGGTCACTGGTCACTGGTCACTGGTCAATGGTAACTTGTCACTGGCCAGTGGTCAATGGTCACTGGTCACTGGTCACTGGTTACTGGTCACTGGTCACTGGTCACTGGTCACTGGTCACCGGTCAATGGTCACTGTCGCTGGTCACTGGTCACTGGTCACTGATCACTGGTCACTGGTCACTGGTCACTGGTCACTGGTCAATGGTCACTATCATTGGTCAATGGTCACTATCGCTGGTCAATGGTCACTGTCGCTGGTCACTGGTCACTGGTCACTTGTCACTGGTCACTGGTCACTGGTCACTGGTCACTTGTCACTGGTCAGTGGCCACTCGTCAATGGTCACTGGTCACTGGTCACTGGTCAATGGTCTCTGTCGCTGGTCACTGGTCACGATTCGCTGGTCCCTGGTCACTGGTCACTGGTCAATGGTCACTGTCGCTGGTCACTGGTCACTGGTCACTGGTCACTGGTCACTGGTCACTGGTCACTGGTCACTGGTCACTGGTCACTGGTCACTGGTCACAAGTCACTGGTCACTTGTCACTGGTCACTGGTCACTCGTCACTGGTCACAGGTCAATGGTAACTTGTCACTGGGCAGTGGTCAATGGTCACTGGTCACTGGTCACTGGTCACAGGTCAATGGTCACTGGTCACTGGACACAGATCACTGGTCACTGGTCACTGGTCACTGGTCACTGGTCACTGGTCACTGGTCAATGGTCACTGGCCACTGGTCACTGGTCACTGGTCAGTGGCCACTGGTCGCTGGTCACTTGTCACTGGTCACTGGTCACTGGTCACTGGTCACTGGTCACTGGTCACTGGTCACTGGTCACTGGTCACTGGTCACTGGTCACTGGTCACTGGTCACTGGTCAATGGTCACTATCGCTGGTCAATGGTCACTGTCGCTGGTCACTGGTCACTGGTCACTTGTCACTGGTCACTGGTCACTGGTCACTGGTCACTGGTCACTGGTCACTGGTCACTGGTCACTGGTCACTGGTCACTGGTCAATGGTCACTGTCGCTGGTCACTGGTCACTGGTCAATGGTCACTATCGCTGGTCAATGGTCACTGTTGCTGGTCACTGGTCACTGGTCACTGGTCAATGGTCACTTGTCCCTGGGCAGTGGTCACTGGTCACTGGTCAATGGTCACTATCGCTGGTCAATGGTCACAGTCGCTGGTCACTGGTCACTGGTCACTTGTCACTGGTCACTGGTCACTGGTCACTGATCACTGGTCACTGGTCACAAGTCACTGGTCACTTGTCACTGGTCACTGGTCACTTGTCACTGGTCACTGGTCACTGGTCACTGGTCACTGGTCACTGGTCACTGGTCACTGGTCACTGGTCACTGGTCACTGGTCACTGGTCAATGGTCACTGTCGCTGGTCACTGGTCACTGGTCAATGGTCACTATCGCTGGTCAATGGTCACTGTCGCTGGTCACTGGTCACTGGTCACAGTCGCTGGTCACTGGTCCCTGGTCTCTAGTCACTGGTCACTGGTCACTGGTCACTGGTCACTGGTCACTGGTCACTGGTCACTAGTCACAAGTCACTGGTCACTGGTCACTTGTCATTGGTCACTGGTCACTGGTCACTGGTCACTGGTCACTGGTCAATGGTCACTGTCGCTGGTCACTGGTCACTGGTCACTGATCACTGATCACTGGTCACTGGTCACTGGTCACTGGTCAATGGTCACTATCGCTGGTCAATGGTCACTGTCGCTGGTCACTGGTCACTGGTCACAGTCGCTGGTCACTGGTCCCTGGTCTCTAGTCACTGTTCACTGGTCACTGGTCGCTGGTCACTGGTCACTTGTCACTGGTCAGTGGCCACTGGTCGCTGGTCACTTGTCACTGGTCACTGGTCACTGGTCACTGGTCACAAGTCGTTGGTCACTGGTCACTGTTCGCTGGTCACTGGTCACTGGTCAATGGTCACTGGTCACTGGTTACTGGTCAATGGTCACTATCGCTGGTCAATGGTCATTGTCGCTGGTCACTGGTCATTGGTCACTTGTCACTGGTCACTGGTCACTGGTCACTGGTCACTGGTCACTGGTCACAGGTCAATGGTCACTGGTCACTGGTCACTGGTCAATGGTCACTGTCGCTGGTCACTGGTCACTGGTCACTGGTCACTGGTCACTGGTCACTGGTCACTGGTCACTGGTCACTGGTCACTGGTAACTGGTCAATGGTCACTGTCGCTGGTCACTGGTCACTGGTCACTGGTCACTGGTCAATGGTAACTTGTCACTGGCCAGTGGTCAATGGTCACTGGTCACTGGTCACTGGTTACTGGTCACTGGTCACTGGTCACTGGTCACTGGTCACCGGTCAATGGTCACTGTCGCTGGTCACTGGTCACTGGTCACTGATCACTGGTCACTGGTCACTGGTCACTGGTCACTGGTCAATGGTCACTATCGCTGGTCAATGGTCACTGTTGCTGGTCACTGGTCACTGGTCACTTGTCACTGGTCACTGGTCACTGGTCACTGGTCACTGGTCACTGGTCTCTGGTCGATGGTCAGTGGTCACTGTCGCTGGTCACTGGTCACTGGTCACTTGTCCCTGGGCAGTGGTCACTGGTCACTGGTCACTGGTCACTGGTCACTGGTCAATGGTCACTGTCGCTGGTCACTGGTCACTGGTCACTTGTCCCTGGGCAGTGGTCACTTGTCACTGGTCAATGGTCACTATCGCTGGTCAATGGTCACTGTCGCTGGTCACTGGTCACTGGTCACTTGTCACTGGTCACTGGTCACTGGTCACAAGTCACTGGTCACTGGTCACTGTTCACTGGTCACTGGTCACTGGTCACTGGTCACTGGTCACTGGTCACTGGTCAATGGTCACAATCGCAGGTCAATGGCCACTGTCGCTGGTCACTGGTCACTGGTCACTTGTCACTGGTCACTGGTCACTGGTCACTGGTCACTGGTCACTGGTCACTGGTCACTGGTCGATGGTCACTGTCTCTGGTCACTGGTCACTGGTCACTGGTCACTGGTCAATGGTCACTGGTCACTGGTTACTGGTCAATGGTCACTATCGCTGGTCAATGGTCATTGTCGCTGGTCACTGGTCATTGGTCACTTGTCACTGGTCACTGGTCACTGGTCACTGGTCACTGGTCACTGGTCACAGGTCAATGGTCACTGGTCACTTGTCACTGGTCAATGGTCACTGTCGCTGGTCACTGGTCACTGGTCACTGGTCACTGGTCACTGGTCACTGGTCACTGGTCACTGGTCACTTGTAACTGGTCAATGGTCACTGTCGCTGGTCACTGGTCACTGGTCACTGGTCACTGGTCAATGGTAACTTGTCACTGGCCAGTGGTCAATGGTCACTGGTCACTGGTCACTGGTTACTGGTCACTGGTCACTGGTCACTGGTCACTGGTCACCGGTCAATGGTCACTGTCGCTGGTCACTGGTCACTGGTCACTGATCACTGGTCACTGGTCACTGGTCACTGGTCACTGGTCAATGGTCACTATCGCTGGTCAATGGTCACTATCGCTGGTCAATGGTCACTGTCGCTGGTCACTGGTCACTGGTCACTTGTCACTGGTCACTGGTCACTGGTCACTGGTCACTTGTCACTGGTCAGTGGCCACTCGTCAATGGTCACTGGTCACTGGTCACTGGTCAATGGTCTCTGTCGCTGGTCACTGGTCACGATTCGCTGGTCCCTGGTCACTGGTCACTGGTCAATGGTCACTGTCGCTGGTCACTGGTCACTGGTCACTGGTCACTGGTCACTGGTCACTGGTCACTGGTCACTGGTCACTGGTCACTGGTCACTGGTCACAAGTCACTGGTCACTTGTCACTGGTCACTGGTCACTCGTCACTGGTCACAGGTCAATGGTAACTTGTCACTGGGCAGTGGTCAATGGTCACTGGTCACTGGTCACTGGTCACAGGTCAATGGTCACTGGTCACTGGACACAGATCACTGGTCACTGGTCACTGGTCACTGGTCACTGGTCACTGGTCACTGGTCAATGGTCACTGGCCACTGGTCACTGGTCACTGGTCAGTGGCCACTGGTCGCTGGTCACTTGTCACTGGTCACTGGTCACTGGTCACTGGTCACTGGTCACTGGTCACTGGTCACTGGTCACTGGTCACTGGTCACTGGTCACTGGTCACTGGTCAATGGTCACTATCGCTGGTCAATGGTCACTGTCGCTGGTCACTGGTCACTGGTCACTTGTCACTGGTCACTGGTCACTGGTCACTGGTCACTGGTCACTGGTCACTGGTCACTGGTCACTGGTCACTGGTCACTGGTCAATGGTCACTGTCGCTGGTCACTGGTCACTGGTCAATGGTCACTATCGCTGGTCAATGGTCACTGTTGCTGGTCACTGGTCACTGGTCACTGGTCAATGGTCACTTGTCCCTGGGCAGTGGTCACTGGTCACTGGTCAATGGTCACTATCGCTGGTCAATGGTCACAGTCGCTGGTCACTGGTCACTGGTCACTTGTCACTGGTCACTGGTCACTGGTCACTGATCACTGGTCACTGGTCACAAGTCACTGGTCACTTGTCACTGGTCACTGGTCACTTGTCACTGGTCACTGGTCACTGGTCACTGGTCACTGGTCACTGGTCACTGGTCACTGGTCACTGGTCACTGGTCACTGGTCAATGGTCACTGTCGCTGGTCACTGGTCACTGGTCAATGGTCACTATCGCTGGTCAATGGTCACTGTCGCTGGTCACTGGTCACTGGTCACAGTCGCTGGTCACTGGTCCCTGGTCTCTAGTCACTGGTCACTGGTCACTGGTCACTGGTCACTGGTCACTGGTCACTGGTCACTAGTCACAAGTCACTGGTCACTGGTCACTTGTCATTGGTCACTGGTCACTGGTCACTGGTCACTGGTCACTGGTCAATGGTCACTGTCGCTGGTCACTGGTCACTGGTCACTGATCACTGATCACTGGTCACTGGTCACTGGTCACTGGTCAATGGTCACTATCGCTGGTCAATGGTCACTGTCGCTGGTCACTGGTCACTGGTCACAGTCGCTGGTCACTGGTCCCTGGTCTCTAGTCACTGTTCACTGGTCACTGGTCGCTGGTCACTGGTCACTTGTCACTGGTCAGTGGCCACTGGTCGCTGGTCACTTGTCACTGGTCACTGGTCACTGGTCACTGGTCACAAGTCGTTGGTCACTGGTCACTGTTCGCTGGTCACTGGTCACTGGTCAATGGTCACTGGTCACTGGTTACTGGTCAATGGTCACTATCGCTGGTCAATGGTCATTGTCGCTGGTCACTGGTCATTGGTCACTTGTCACTGGTCACTGGTCACTGGTCACTGGTCACTGGTCACTGGTCACAGGTCAATGGTCACTGGTCACTGGTCACTGGTCAATGGTCACTGTCGCTGGTCACTGGTCACTGGTCACTGGTCACTGGTCACTGGTCACTGGTCACTGGTCACTGGTCACTGGTCACTGGTAACTGGTCAATGGTCACTGTCGCTGGTCACTGGTCACTGGTCACTGGTCACTGGTCAATGGTAACTTGTCACTGGCCAGTGGTCAATGGTCACTGGTCACTGGTCACTGGTTACTGGTCACTGGTCACTGGTCACTGGTCACTGGTCACCGGTCAATGGTCACTGTCGCTGGTCACTGGTCACTGGTCACTGATCACTGGTCACTGGTCACTGGTCACTGGTCACTGGTCAATGGTCACTGTTGCTGGTCACTGGTCACTGGTCACTTGTCACTGGTCACTGGTCACTGGTCACTGGTCACTGGTCACTGGTCTCTGGTCGATGGTCAGTGGTCACTGTCGCTGGTCACTGGTCACTGGTCACTTGTCCCTGGGCAGTGGTCACTGGTCACTGGTCACTGGTCACTGGTCACTGGTCAATGGTCACTGTCGCTGGTCACTGGTCACTGGTCACTTGTCCCTGGGCAGTGGTCACTTGTCACTGGTCAATGGTCACTATCGCTGGTCAATGGTCACTGTCGCTGGTCACTGGTCACTGGTCACTTGTCACTGGTCACTGGTCACTGGTCACAAGTCACTGGTCACTGGTCACTGTTCACTGGTCACTGGTCACTGGTCACTGGTCACTGGTCACTGGTCACTGGTCAATGGTCACAATCGCAGGTCAATGGCCACTGTCGCTGGTCACTGGTCACTGGTCACTTGTCACTGGTCACTGGTCACTGGTCACTGGTCACTGGTCGATGGTCACTGTCTCTGGTCACTGGTCACTGGTCACTGGTCACTGGTCAATGGTCACTGGTCACTGGTTACTGGTCAATGGTCACTATCGCTGGTCAATGGTCATTGTCGCTGGTCACTGGTCATTGGTCACTTGTCACTGGTCACTGGTCACTGGTCACTGGTCACTGGTCACTGGTCACAGGTCAATGGTCACTGGTCACTTGTCACTGGTCAATGGTCACTGTCGCTGGTCACTGGTCACTGGTCACTGGTCACTGGTCACTGGTCACTGGTCACTGGTCACTGGTCACTTGTAACTGGTCAATGGTCACTGTCGCTGGTCACTGGTCACTGGTCACTGGTCACTGGTCAATGGTAACTTGTCACTGGCCAGTGGTCAATGGTCACTGGTCACTGGTCACTGGTTACTGGTCACTGGTCACTGGTCACTGGTCACTGGTCACCGGTCAATGGTCACTGTCGCTGGTCACTGGTCACTGGTCACTGATCACTGGTCACTGGTCACTGGTCACTGGTCACTGGTCAATGGTCACTATCGCTGGTCAATGGTCACTGTCGCTGGTCACTGGTCACTGGTCACTTGTCACTGGTCACTGGTCACTGGTCACTGGTCACTGGTCACTGGTCTCTGGTCGATGGTCAGTGGTCACAGTCGCTGGTCACTGGTCACTGCTCACTTGTCCCTGGGCAGTGGTCACTGGTCACTGGTCACTGGTCACTGGTCACTGGTCAATGGTCACTGTCGCTGGTCACTGGTCACTGGTCACTTGTCCCTGGGCAGTGGTCACTTGTCACTGGTCAATGGTCACTATCGCTGGTCAATGGTCACTGTCGCTGGTCACTGGTCACTGGTCACTTGTCACTGGTCACTGGTCACTGGTCACTGGTCACTTGTCACTGGTCAGTGGCCACTCGTCAATGGTCACTGGTTACTGGTCACTGGTCAATGGTCTCTGTCGCTGGTCACTGGTCACGATTCGCTGGTCCCTGGTCACTGGTCACTGGTCAATGGTCACTGTCGCTGGTCACTGGTCACTGGTCACTGGTCACTGGTCACTGGTCACTGGTCACTGGTCACTGGTCACTGGTCACTGGTCACTGGTCACTGGTCACAAGTCACTGGTCACTTGTCACTGGTCACTGGTCACTCGTCACTGGTCACAGGTCAATGGTAACTTGTCACTGGGCAGTGGTCAATGGTCACTGGTCACTGGTCACTGGTCACAGGTCAATGGTCACTGGTCACTGGACACAGATCACTGGTCACTGGTCACTGGTCACTGGTCACTGGTCACTGGTCACTGGTCACTGGTCACTGGTCACTGGTCACTGGTCACTGGTCACCGGTCAATGGTCACTGTCGCTGGTCACTGGTCACTGGTCACTGATCACTGGTCACTGGTCACAGGTCACTGGTCACTGGTCAATGGTCACTATCGCTGGTCAATGGTCACTGTCGCTGGTCACTGGTCACTGGTCACTTGTCACTGTTCACTGGTCACTGGTCACTGGTCACTGGTCACTGGTCTCTGGTCGAAGGTCAGTGGTCACTGTCGCTGGTCACTGGTCACTGGTCACTTGTCCCTGGGCAGTGGTCACTGGTCACTGGTCACTGGTCACTGGTCACTGGTCAATGGTCACTTGTCACTGGTCAATGGTCACTATCGCTGGTCAATGGTCACTGTCGCTGGTCACTGGTCACTGGTCACTTGTCACTGGTCACTGGTCACTGGTCACTGGTCACTTGTCACTGGTCAGTGGCCACTCGTCAATGGTCACTGGTCACTGGTCACTGGTCAATGGTCTCTGTCGCTGGTCACTGGTCACGATTCGCTGGTCCCTGGTCACTGGTCACTGGTCAATGGTCACTGTCGCTGGTCACTGGTCACTGGTCACTGGTCACTGGTCACTGGTCACTGGTCACTGGTCACTGGTCACTGGTCACTGGTCACTGGTCACAAGTCACTGGTCACTTGTCACTGGTCACTGGTCACTCGTCACTGGTCACAGGTCAATGGTAACTTGTCACTGGGCAGTGGTCAATGGTCACTGGTCACTGGTCACTGGTCACAGGTCAATGGTCACTGGTCACTGGACACAGATCACTGGTCACTGGTCACTGGTCACTGGTCACTGGTCACTGGTCACTGGTCAATGGTCACTGGCCACTGGTCACTGGTCACTGGTCAGTGGCCACTGGTCGCTGGTCACTTGTCACTGGTCACTGGTCACTGGTCACTGGTCACTGGTCACTGGTCACTGGTCACTGGTCACTGGTCACTGGTCACTGGTCAATGGTCACTATCGCTGGTCAATGGTCACTGTCGCTGGTCACTGGTCACTGGTCACTTGTCACTGGTCACTGGTCACTGGTCACTGGTCACTGGTCACTGGTCACTGGTCACTGGTCACTGGTCACTGGTCACTGGTCAATGGTCACTGTCGCTGGTCACTGGTCACTGGTCAATGGTCACTATCGCTGGTCAATGGTCACTGTTGCTGGTCACTGGTCACTGGTCACTGGTCAATGGTCACTTGTCCCTGGGCAGTGGTCACTGGTCACTGGTCAATGGTCACTATCGCTGGTCAATGGTCACAGTCGCTGGTCACTGGTCACTGGTCACTTGTCACTGGTCACTGGTCACTGGTCACTGATCACTGGTCACTGGTCACAAGTCACTGGTCACTTGTCACTGGTCACTGGTCACTTGTCACTGGTCACTGGTCACTGGTCACTGGTCACTGGTCACTGGTCACTGGTCACTGGTCACTGGTCACTGGTCACTGGTCAATGGTCACTGTCGCTGGTCACTGGTCACTGGTCAATGGTCACTATCGCTGGTCAATGGTCACTGTCGCTGGTCACTGGTCACTGGTCACAGTCGCTGGTCACTGGTCCCTGGTCTCTAGTCACTGGTCACTGGTCACTGGTCACTGGTCACTGGTCACTGGTCACTGGTCACTAGTCACAAGTCACTGGTCACTGGTCACTTGTCATTGGTCACTGGTCACTGGTCACTGGTCACTGGTCAATGGTCACTGTCGCTGGTCACTGGTCACTGGTCACTGATCACTGATCACTGGTCACTGGTCACTGGTCACTGGTCAATGGTCACTATCGCTGGTCAATGGTCACTGTCGCTGGTCACTGGTCACTGGTCACAGTCGCTGGTCACTGGTCCCTGGTCTCTAGTCACTGTTCACTGGTCACTGGTCGCTGGTCACTGGTCACTTGTCACTGGTCAGTGGCCACTGGTCGCTGGTCACTTGTCACTGGTCACTGGTCACTGGTCACTGGTCACAAGTCACTGGTCACTGGTCACTGTTCGCTGGTCACTGGTCACTGGTCAATGGTCACTGGTCACTGGTTACTGGTCAATGGTCACTATCGCTGGTCAATGGTCATTGTCGCTGGTCACTGGTCATTGGTCACTTGTCACTGGTCACTGGTCACTGGTCACTGGTCACTGGTCACTGGTCACAGGTCAATGGTCACTGGTCACTGGTCACTGGTCAATGGTCACTGTCGCTGGTCACTGGTCACTGGTCACTGGTCACTGGTCACTGGTCACTGGTCACTGGTCACTGGTCACTGGTAACTGGTCAATGGTCACTGTCGCTGGTCACTGGTCACTGGTCACTGGTCACTGGTCAATGGTAACTTGTCACTGGCCAGTGGTCAATGGTCACTGGTCACTGGTCACTGGTTACTGGTCACTGGTCACTGGTCACTGGTCACTGGTCACCGGTCAATGGTCACTGTCGCTGGTCACTGGTCACTGGTCACTGATCACTGGTCACTGGTCACTGGTCACTGGTCACTGGTCAATGGTCACTATCGCTGGTCAATGGTCACTGTTGCTGGTCACTGGTCACTGGTCACTTGTCACTGGTCACTGGTCACTGGTCACTGGTCACTGGTCACTGGTCTCTGGTCGATGGTCAGTGGTCACTGTCGCTGGTCACTGGTCACTGGTCACTTGTCCCTGGGCAGTGGTCACTGGTCACTGGTCACTGGTCACTGGTCACTGGTCAATGGTCACTGTCGCTGGTCACTGGTCACTGGTCACTTGTCCCTGGGCAGTGGTCACTTGTCACTGGTCAATGGTCACTATCGCTGGTCAATGGTCACTGTCGCTGGTCACTGGTCACTGGTCACTTGTCACTGGTCACTGGTCACTGGTCACTGGTCACTTGTCACTGGTCAGTGGCCACTCGTCAATGGTCACTGGTCACTGGTCACTGGTCAATGGTCTCTGTCGCTGGTCACTGGTCACGATTCGCTGGTCCCTGGTCACTGGTCACTGGTCAATGGTCACTGTCGCTGGTCACTGGTCACTGGTCACTGGTCACTGGTCACTGGTCACTGGTCACTGGTCACTGGTCACTGGTCACTGGTCACTGGTCACAAGTCACTGGTCACTTGTCACTGGTCACTGGTCACTCGTCACTGGTCACAGGTCAATGGTAACTTGTCACTGGGCAGTGGTCAATGGTCACTGGTCACTGGTCACTGGTCACAGGTCAATGGTCACTGGTCACTGGACACAGATCACTGGTCACTGGTCACTGGTCACTGGTCACTGGTCACTGGTCAATGGTCACTGGCCACTGGTCACTGGTCACTGGTCAGTGGCCACTGGTCGCTGGTCACTTGTCACTGGTCACTGGTCACTGGTCACTGGTCACTGGTCACTGGTCACTGGTCACTGGTCACTGGTCACTTGTCACTGGTCACTGGTCACTGGTCACTGGTCAATGGTCACTATCGCTGGTCAATGGTCACTGTCGCTGGTCACTGGTCACTGGTCACTTGTCACTGGTCACTGGTCACTGGTCACTGGTCACTGGTCACTGGTCACTGGTCACTGGTCACTGGTCACTGGTCAATGGTCACTGTCGCTGGTCACTGGTCACTGGTCAATGGTCACTATCGCTGGTCAATGGTCACTGTTGCTGGTCACTGGTCACTGGTCACTGGTCAATGGTCACTTGTCCCTGGGCAGTGGTCACTGGTCACTGGTCAATGGTCACTATCGCTGGTCAATGGTCACAGTCGCTGGTCACTGGTCACTGGTCACTTGTCACTGGTCACTGGTCACTGGTCACTGATCACTGGTCACTGGTCACAAGTCACTGGTCACTTGTCACTGGTCAGTGGCCACTCGTCAATGGTCACTGGTCACTGGTCACTGGTCAATGGTCTCTGTCGCTGGTCACTGGTCACGATTCGCTGGTCCCTGGTCATTGGTCACTGGTCAATGGTCACTGTCGCTGGTCAATGGTCACTGTCGCTGGTCACTGGTCACTGGTCACTGGTCACTGGTCACTTGTCACTGGTCAGTGGCCACTGGTCGCTGGTCACTTGTCACTGGTCACTGGTCACTGGTCACTGGTCACTGGTCACTGGTCACAAGTCACTGGTCACTGGTCACTGGTCATTGGTCACTGGTCACTGGTCACTGGTCACTGGTCACTGGTCAATGGTCACTGTCGCTGGTAAATGGTCACTGTCGCTGGTCAATGGTCAGTGTCGCTGGTCACTGGTCACTATTCGCTGGTCACTGGTCACTGGTCACTGTCGCTGGTCACTGGTCACTGGTCACTGGTCACTGGTCACTGGTCACTGGTCACAAGTCACTGGTCACTTGTCACTGGTCACTGGTCACTGGTCACTGGTCACTGGTCACTGGTCACTGGTCAATGGTCACTGTCGCTGGTCAATGGTCACTGTCGCTGGTCAATGGTCACTGTCGCTGGTCACTGGTCACTGGTCACTGGTCACAAAGCACTGGTCACTTGTCACTGGTCAGTGGCCACTGATCGCTGGTCACTTGTCACTGGTCACTGGTCACTGGTCACTAGTCACAAGTCACTGGTCACTGGTCACTTGTCATTGGTCACTGGTCACTGGTCACTGGTCACTGGTCACTGGTCAATGGTCACTGTCGCTGGTCACTGGTCACTGGTCACTGATCACTGATCACTGGTCACTGGTCACTGGTCACTGGTCAATGGTCACTATCGCTGGTCAATGGTCACTGTCGCTGGTCACTGGTCACTGGTCACAGTCGCTGGTCACTGGTCCCTGGTCTCTAGTCACTGGTCACTGGTCACTGGTCGCTGGTCACTGGTCACTTGTCACTGGTCAGTGGCCACTGGTCGCTGGTCACTTGTCACTGGTCACTGGTCACTGGTCACTGGTCACAAGTCACTGGTCACTGGTCACTGTTCACTGGTCACTGGTCACTGGTCACTGGTCACTGGTCACTGGTCACTGGTCAATGGTCACAATCGCAGGTCAATGGCCACTGTCGCTGGTCACTGGTCACTGGTCACTTGTCACTGGTCACTGGTCACTGGTCACTGGTCACTGGTCACTGGTCACTGGTCACTGGTCGATGGTCACTGTCGCTGGTCACTGGTCACTGGTCACTGGTCACTGTTCAATGGTCACTGGTCACTGGTTACTGGTCAATGGTCACTATCGCTGGTCAATGGTCATTGTCGCTGGTCACTGGTCATTGGTCACTTGTCACTGGTCACTGGTCACTGGTCACTGGTCACTGGTCACTGGTCACAGGTCAATGGTCACTGGTCACTGGTCACTGGTCAATGGTCACTGTCGCTGGTCACTGGTCACTGGTCACTGGTCACTGGTCACTGGTCACTGGTCACTGGTCACTGGTCACTGGTCACTGGTAACTGGTCAATGGTCACTGTCGCTGGTCACTGGTCACTGGTCACTGGTCAATGGTCAATGGTAACTTGTCACTGGCCAGTGGTCAATGGTCACTGGTCACTGGTCACTGGTTACTGGTCACTGGTCACTGGTCACTGGTCACTGGTCAATGGTCTCTGTCGCTGGTCACTGGTCACGATTCGCTGGTCCCTGGTCACTGGTCACTGGTCAATGGTCACTGTCGCTGGTCACTGGTCACTGGTCACTGGACACTGGTCACTGGTCACTGGTCACTGGTCACTGGTCACTGGTCACTGGTCACAAGTCACTGGTCACTTGTCACTGGTCACTGGTCACTCGTCACTGGTCAATGGTCTCTGTCGCTGGTCACTGGTCACGATTCGCTGGTCCCTGGTCACTGGTCACTGGTCAATGGTCACTGTCGCTGGTCACTGGTCACTGGTCACTGGTCACTGGTCACTGGTCACTGGTCACTTGTCACTGGTCAGTGGTCACTGGTCACTGGTCACTGGTCACAAGTCACTAGTCACTGGTCACTGCTCACTGGTCACTGGTCACTGGTCACTGGTCACTGGTCACTGGTCACTGGTCACTGGTCACTGGTCACCGGTCAATGGTCACTGTCGCTGGTCACTGGTCACTGGTCACTGATCACTGGTCACTGGTCACTGGTCACTGGTCACTGGTCAATGGTCACTATCGCTGGTCAATGGTCACTGTCGCTGGTCACTGGTCACTGGTCACTTGTCACTGGTCACTGGTCACTGGTCACTGGTCACTGGTCTCTGGTCGATGGTCAATGGTCACTGTCGCTGGTCACTGGTCACTGGTCACTTGTCCCTGGGCAGTGGTCACTAGTCACTGGTCACTGGTCACTGGTCACTGGTCAATGGTCACTGTCGCTGGTCACTGGTCACTGGTCACTTGTCCCTGGGCAGTGGTCACTTGTCACTGGTCAATGGTCACTATCGCTGGTCAATGGTCACTGTCGCTGGTCACTGGTCACTGGTCAGTGGCCACTCGTCGCTGGTCACTTGTCACTGGTCACTGGTCACTGGTCACTGGTCACTGGTCACTGGTCACAAGTCACTGGTCACTTGTCACTGGTCAGTGGCCACTCGTCAATGGTCACTGGTCACTGGTCACAGGTCAATGGTCACTGGTCACTGGTCACTGGTCAATGGTCACTATCGCTGGTCAATGGTCATTGTCGCTGGTCACTGGTCACTGGTCAGTGGCCACTCGTCAATGGTCACTGGTCACTGGTCACAGGTCAATGGTCACTGGTCACTGGTCACTGGTCAATGGTCACTATCGCTGGTCAATGGTCATTGTCGCTGGTCACTGGTCACTGGTCATTGGTCACTTGTCACTGGTCGCTGGTCACTGGTCACTGGTCACTGGTCACTGGTCAATGGTAACTTGTCACTGGGCAGTGGTCAATGGTCACTGGTCACTGTCGCTGGTCACTGGTCACTGGTCACTGGTCACAGGTCAATGGTCACTGGTCACTGGTCTCTGGTCAATAGTCACTATCGCTGGTCAATGGTCACTGTCGCTGGTCACTGGTCACTGGTTACTTGTCACTGGTCACTGGTCACTGGTCACTGGTCACTGGTCACTGGTCACTGGTCACTGGTCACTGGTCACTGGTCAATGGTCACTGTCGCTGGTCACTGGTCACTGGTCACTTGTCCCTGGGCAGTGGTCACTGGTCACTGGTCACTGGTCACTGGTCACTGGTCAATGGTCACTGTCGCTGGTCACTGGTCACTGGTCACTTGTCCCTGGGCAGTGGTCACTTGTCACTGGTCAATGGTCACTATCGCTGGTCAATGGTCACTGTCGCTGGTCACTGTCACTGGTCACTTGTCACTGGTCACTGGTCACTGGTCACTGGTCACTGGTCACTGGTCACTGGTCACAAGTCACTGGTCACTTGTCACTGGTCAGTGGCCACTCGTCAATGGTCACTGGTCACTGGTCACTGGTCAATGGTCTCTGTCGCTCGTCACTGGTCACGATTCGCTGGTCCCTGGTCACTGGTCACTGGTCACTGATCACTGGTCACTGGTCACTGGTCACTGGTCACTGGTCAATAGTCACTATCGCTGGTCAATGGTCACTGTCGCTGGTCACTGGTCACTGGTCACTTGTCACTGGTCACTGGTCACTGGTCACTGGTCACTGGTCACTGGTCACAGGTCAATGGTCACTGGTCACTGGACACAGGTCACTGGTCACTGGTCACTGGTCACTGGTCACTGGTCACTGGTCACTGGTCACTGGCCACTGGTCACTGGTCACTGGTCAATGGTCACTTTTGCTGGTCAATGGTCACTGTCGCTGGTCACTGGTCACTGGTCACTTGTCACTGGTCACTGGTCACTGGTCACTGGTCACTGGTCACTGGTCTCTGGTCGATGGTCACTGTCGCTGTTCACTGGTCACTGGTCACTGGTCACTGGTCACTGGTCAATGGTCACTGGTCACTGGTTACTGGTCAATGGTCACTATCGCTGGTCAATGGTCATTGTCGCTGGTCACTGGTCATTGGGCACTTGTCACTGGTCACTGGTCACTGGTCACTGGTCACTGGTCACTGGTCACAGGTCAATGGTCACTGGTCACTGGTCACTGGTCAATGGTCACTGTCGCTGGTCACTGGTCACTGGTCACTGGTCACTGGTCACTGGTCACTGGTAACTGGTCAATGGTCACTGTCGCTGGTCACTGGTCACTGGTCACTGGTCACTGGTCAATGGTAACTTGTCACTGGCCAGTGGTCAATGGTCACTGGTCACTTGTCACTGGTCACTGGACACTGGTCACTGGTAACTGGTCAATGGTCACTGTCGCTGGTCACTGGTCACTGGTCACTGGTCAATGGTCAATGGTAACTTGTCACTGGCCAGTGGTCAATGGTCACTGGTCACTGGTCACTGGTTACTGGTCACTGGTCACTGGTCACTGGTCACTGGTCATTGGTCACTTGTCACTGGTCACTGGTCACTGGTCACTGGTCACTGGTCACTGGTCACAGGTCAATGGTCACTGGTCACTGGTCACTGGTCAATGGTCACTGTCGCTGGTCACTGGTCACTGGTCACTGGTCACTGGTCACTGGTCACTGGTCACTGGTCACTGGTCACTGGTCACTGGTCACTGGTAACTGGTCAATGGTCACTGTCGCTGGTCACTGGTCACTGGTCACTGGTCAATGGTCAATGGTAACTTGTCACTGGCCAGTGGTCAATGGTCACTGGTCACTGGTCACTGGTTACTGGTCACTGGTCACTGGTCACTGGTCACTGGTCAATGGTCTCTGTCGCTGGTCACTGGTCACGATTCGCTGGTCCCTGGTCACTGGTCACTGGTCAATGGTCACTGTCGCTGGTCACTGGTCACTGGTCACTGGACACTGGTCACTGGTCACTGGTCACTGGTCACTGGTCACTGGTCACTGGTCACAAGTCACTGGTCACTTGTCACTGGTCACTGGTCACTCGTCACTGGTCAATGGTCTCTGTCGCTGGTCACTGGTCACGATTCGCTGGTCCCTGGTCACTGGTCACTGGTCAATGGTCACTGTCGCTGGTCACTGGTCACTGGTCACTGGTCACTGGTCACTGGTCACTGGTCACTTGTCACTGGTCAGTGGTCACTGGTCACTGGTCACTGGTCACAAGTCACTAGTCACTGGTCACTGCTCACTGGTCACTGGTCACTGGTCACTGGTCACTGGTCACTGGTCACTGGTCACTGGTCACTGGTCACCGGTCAATGGTCACTGTCGCTGGTCACTGGTCACTGGTCACTGATCACTGGTCACTGGTCACTGGTCACTGGTCACTGGTCAATGGTCACTATCGCTGGTCAATGGTCACTGTCGCTGGTCACTGGTCACTGGTCACTTGTCACTGGTCACTGGTCACTGGTCACTGGTCACTGGTCTCTGGTCGATGGTCAATGGTCACTGTCGCTGGTCACTGGTCACTGGTCACTTGTCCCTGGGCAGTGGTCACTAGTCACTGGTCACTGGTCACTGGTCACTGGTCAATGGTCACTGTCGCTGGTCACTGGTCACTGGTCACTTGTCCCTGGGCAGTGGTCACTTGTCACTGGTCAATGGTCACTATCGCTGGTCAATGGTCACTGTCGCTGGTCACTGGTCACTGGTCAGTGGCCACTCGTCGCTGGTCACTTGTCACTGGTCACTGGTCACTGGTCACTGGTCACTGGTCACTGGTCACAAGTCACTGGTCACTTGTCACTGGTCAGTGGCCACTCGTCAATGGTCACTGGTCACTGGTCACAGGTCAATGGTCACTGGTCACTGGTCACTGGTCAATGGTCACTATCGCTGGTCAATGGTCATTGTCGCTGGACACTGGTCACTGGTCAGTGGCCACTCGTCAATGGTCACTGGTCACTGGTCACAGGTCAATGGTCACTGGTCACTGGTTACTGGTCAATGGTCACTATCGCTGGTCAATGGTCATTGTCGCTGGTCACTGGTCACTGGTCATTGGTCACTTGTCACTGGTCGCTGGTCACTGGTCACTGGTCACTGGTCACTGGTCAATGGTAACTTGTCACTGGGCAGTGGTCAATGGTCACTGGTCACTGTCGCTGGTCACTGGTCACTGGTCACTGGTCACAGGTCAATGGTCACTGGTCACTGGTCTCTGGTCAATAGTCACTATCGCTGGTCAATGGTCACTGTCGCTGGTCACTGGTCACTGGTTACTTGTCACTGGTCACTGGTCACTGGTCACTGGTCACTGGTCACTGGTCACTGGTCACTGGTCACTGGTCACTGGTCAATGGTCACTGTCGCTGGTCACTGGTCACTGGTCACTTGTCCCTGGGCAGTGGTCACTGGTCACTGGTCACTGGTCACTGGTCACTGGTCAATGGTCACTGTCGCTGGTCACTGGTCACTGGTCACTTGTCCCTGGGCAGTGGTCACTTGTCACTGGTCAATGGTCACTATCGCTGGTCAATGGTCACTGTCGCTGGTCACTGTCACTGGTCACTTGTCACTGGTCACTGGTCACTGGTCACTGGTCACTGGTCACTGGTCACTGGTCACAAGTCACTGGTCACTTGTCACTGGTCAGTGGCCACTCGTCAATGGTCACTGGTCACTGGTCACTGGTCAATGGTCTCTGTCGCTCGTCACTGGTCACGATTCGCTGGTCCCTGGTCACTGGTCACTGGTCACTGATCACTGGTCACTGGTCACTGGTCACTGGTCACTGGTCAATAGTCACTATCGCTGGTCAATGGTCACTGTCGCTGGTCACTGGTCACTGGTCACTTGTCACTGGTCACTGGTCACTGGTCACTGGTCACTGGTCACTGGTCACAGGTCAATGGTCACTGGTCACTGGACACAGGTCACTGGTCACTGGTCACTGGTCACTGGTCACTGGTCACTGGTCACTGGTCACTGGCCACTGGTCACTGGTCACTGGTCAATGGTCACTTTTGCTGGTCAATGGTCACTGTCGCTGGTCACTGGTCACTGGTCACTTGTCACTGGTCACTGGTCACTGGTCACTGGTCACTGGTCACTGGTCTCTGGTCGATGGTCACTGTCGCTGGTCACTGGTCACTGGTCACTGGTCAATGGTCACTGGTCACTGGTTACTGGTCAATGGTCACTATCGCTGGTCAATGGTCATTGTCGCTGGTCACTGGTCATTGGGCACTTGTCACTGGTCACTGGTCACTGGTCACTGGTCACTGGTCACTGGTCACAGGTCAATGGTCACTGGTCACTGGTCACTGGTCAATGGTCACTGTCGCTGGTCACTGGTCACTGGTCACTGGTCACTGGTCACTGGTCACAGGTCAATGGTCACTGGTCACTTGTCACTGGTCACTGGACACTGGTCACTGGTAACTGGTCAATGGTCACTGTCGCTGGTCACTGGTCACTGGTCACTGGTCAATGGTCAATGGTAACTTGTCACTGGCCAGTGGTCAATGGTCACTGGTCACTGGTCACTGGTTACTGGTCACTGGTCACTGGTCACTGGTCACTGGTCAATGGTCTCTGTCGCTGGTCACTGGTCACGATTCGCTGGTCCCTGGTCACTGGTCACTGGTCAATGGTCACTGTCGCTGGTCACTGGTCACTGGTCACTGGACACTGGTCACTGGTCACTGGTCACTGGTCACTGGTCACTGGTCACTGGTCACAAGTCACTGGTCACTTGTCACTGGTCACTGGTCACTCGTCACTGGTCAATGGTCTCTGTCGCTGGTCACTGGTCACGATTCGCTGGTCCCTGGTCACTGGTCACTGGTCAATGGTCACTGTCGCTGGTCACTGGTCACTGGTCACTGGTCACTGGTCACTGGTCACTGGTCACTTGTCACTGGTCAGTGGTCACTGGTCACTGGTCACTGGTCACAAGTCACTAGTCACTGGTCACTGCTCACTGGTCACTGGTCACTGGTCACTGGTCACTGGTCACTGGTCACTGGTCACTGGTCACTGGTCACCGGTCAATGGTCACTGTCGCTGGTCACTGGTCACTGGTCACTGATCACTGGTCACTGGTCACTGGTCACTGGTCACTGGTCAATGGTCACTATCGCTGGTCAATGGTCACTGTCGCTGGTCACTGGTCACTGGTCACTTGTCACTGGTCACTGGTCACTGGTCACTGGTCACTGGTCTCTGGTCGATGGTCAATGGTCACTGTCGCTGGTCACTGGTCACTGGTCACTTGTCCCTGGGCAGTGGTCACTGGTCACTGGTCACTGGTCACTGGTCACTGGTCAATGGTCACTGTCGCTGGTCACTGGTCACTGGTCACTTGTCCCTGGGCAGTGGTCACTTGTCACTGGTCAATGGTCACTATCGCTGGTCACTGGTCACTGGTCACTTGTCACTGGTCACTGGTCACTGGTCACTGGTCACTGGTCACTGGTCACAGGTCAATGGTCACTGGTCACTGGACACAGGTCACTGGTCACTGGTCACTGGTCACTGGTCACTGGTCACTGGTCACTGGTCACTGGTCACTGGTCACTGGTCACAAGTCACTGGTCACTTGTCACTGGTCAGTGGCCACTCGTCAATGGTCACTGGTCACTGGTCACTGGTCAATGGTCTCTGTCGCTGGTCACTGGTCACGATTCGCTGGTCCCTGGTCACTGGTCACTGGTCAATGGTCACTGTCGCTGGTCACTGGTCACTGGTCACTGGTCACTGGTCACTGGTCACTTGTCACTGGTCAGTGGCCACTCGTCGCTGGTCATTTGTCACTGGTCACTTGTCACTGGTCACTGATCACTGGTCACTGGTCACTGGTCACTGGTCACAGGTCAATGGACACTGGTCACTGGACACAGGTCACTTGTCACTGGTCACTGGTCACTGGTCACTGGTCACAAGTCACTGGTCACAAGTCACTGGTCACTTGTCACTGGTCACTGGTCACTGGTAACTGGTCAATGGTCACTGTCGCTGGTCAATGGTCACTGTCGCTGGTCACTGGTCACTGGTCACTGGTCACTGGTCACTTGTCACTGGTCAGTGGCCACTGGTCGCTGGTCACTTGTCACTGGTCACTGGTCACTGGTCGCTGGTCACTGGTCACAGGTCAATGGACACTGGTCACTGGACACAGGTCACTTGTCACTGGTCACTGGTCACTGGTCACTATCGCTGGTCAATGGTCACTGTCGCTGGTCACTGGTCACTGGTCACTGGTCACTTGTCACTGGTCAGTGGCCACTCGTCGCTGGTCACTTGTCACTGGTCACTTGTCACTGGTCACTGATCACTGGTCACTGGTCACTGGTCACTGGTCACAGGTCAATGGACACTGGTCACTGGACACAGGTCACTTGTCACTGGTCACTGGTCACTGGTCACTGGTCACTTGTCACTGGTCACTGGTCACTGGTAACTGGTCAATGGTCACTGTCGCTGGTCAATGGTCACTGTCGCTGGTCACTGGTCACTGGTCACTGGTCACTGGTCACTTGTCACTGGTCACTGATCACTGGTCACTGGTCACTGGTCACTGGTCACTGGTCACTGGTCAATGGTCACTGTCGCTGGTCACTGGTCACTGGTCACTGATCACTGGTCACTGGTCAATGGTCACTGTCGCTGGTCACTGGTCATTGGTCACTTGTCACTGGTCACTGGTCACTGGTCACTGGTCACAGGTCAATGGTCACTGGTCACTGGACACTGGTCACTGGTCACTGGTCACTTGTCACTGGTCACTGATCACTGGTCACTGGTCACTGGTCAATGGTCACTGTCGCTGGCCACTGGTCACTGGTCACTGATCACTGGTCACTGGTCACTGGTCACTGGTCACTGGTCAATGGTCACTATCGCTGGTCAATGGTCACTGTCGCTGGTCACTGGTCACTGGTCACTTGTCACTGGTCACTGGTCACTGGTCACTGGTCACTGGTCACTGGTCACTGGTCACCGGTCAATGGTCACTGTCGCTGGTCACTGGTCACTGGTCACTGATCACTGGTCACTGGTCACTGGTCACTGGTCACTGGTAAATGGTCACTATCGCTGGTCAATGGTCACTGTCGCTGGTCACTGGTCACTGGTCACTTGTCACTGGTCACTGGTCACTGGTCACTGGTCACTGGTCACTGGTCTCTGGTCGATGGTCAGTGGTCACTGTCGCTGGTCACTGGTCACTGGTCACTTGTCCCTGGGCAGTGGTCACTGGTCACTGGTCACTGGTCACTGGTCAATGGTCACTGTCGCTGGTCACTGGTCACTGGTCACTTGTCCCTGGGCAGTGGTCACTTGTCACTGGTCAATGGTCACTATCGCTGGTCAATGGTCACTGTCGCTGGTCACTGGTCACTGGTCACTTGTCACTGGTCACTGGTCACTGGTCACTGGTCACTTGTCACTGGTCAGTGGCCACTCGTCAATGGTCACTGGTCACTGGTCACTGGTCAATGGTCTCTGTCGCTGGTCACTGGTCACGATTCGCTGGTCCCTGGTCACTGGTCACTGGTCAATGGTCACTGTCGCTGGTCACTGGTCACTGGTCACTGGTCACTGGTCACTGGTCACTGGTCACTGGTCACTGGTCACAAGTCACTGGTCACTTGTCACTGGTCACTGGTCACTCGTCACTGGTCACAGGTCAATGGTAACTTGTCACTGGGCAGTGGTCAATGGTCACTGGTCACTGGTCACTGGTCACAGGTCAATGGTCACTGGTCACTGGACACAGATCACTGGTCACTGGTCACTGGTCACTGGTCACTGGTCACTGGTCAATGGTCACTGGCCACTGGTCACTGGTCACTGGTCAGTGGCCACTGGTCGCTGGTCACTTGTCACTGGTCACTGGTCACTGGTCACTGGTCACTGGTCACTGGTCACTGGTCACTGGTCACTGGTCACTGGTCACTGGTCACTGGTCACTGGTCACTGGTCAATGGTCACTATCGCTGGTCAATGGTCACTGTCGCTGGTCACTGGTCACTGGTCACTTGTCACTGGTCACTGGTCACTGGTCACTGGTCACTGGTCACTGGTCACTGGTCACTGGTCAATGGTCACTGTCGCTGGTCACTGGTCACTGGTCAATGGTCACTATCGCTGGTCAATGGTCACTGTTGCTGGTCACTGGTCACTGGTCACTGGTCAATGGTCACTTGTCCCTGGGCAGTGGTCACTGGTCACTGGTCAATGGTCACTATCGCTGGTCAATGGTCACAGTCGCTGGTCACTGGTCACTGGTCACTTGTCACTGGTCACTGGTCACTGGTCACTGATCACTGGTCACTGGTCACAAGTCACTGGTCACTTGTCACTGGTCAGTGGCCACTCGTCAATGGTCACTGGTCACTGGTCACTGGTCAATGGTCTCTGTCGCTGGTCACTGGTCACGATTCGCTGGTCCCTGGTCATTGGTCACTGGTCAATGGTCACTGTCGCTGGTCACTGGTCACTGGTCACTGGTCACTGGTCACTTGTCACTGGTCAGTGGCCACTCGTCGCTGGTCACTTGTCACTGGTCACTGGTCACAGGTCAATGGTCACTGGTCACTGGGCACTGGCCACTGGTCACTGGTCACTTGTCAGTGGTCACTGGTCACTGGTCACTGGTCACTGGTCACAAGTCACTGGTCACTTGTCACTGGTCACTGGTCACTGTTAACTGGTCAATGGTCACTGTCGCTGGTCAATGGTCACTGTCGCTGGTCACTGGTCACTGGTCACTGGTCACTGGTCACTTGTCACTGGTCAGTGGCCACTGGTCGCTGGTCACTTGTCACTGGTCACTGGTCACTGGTCACTGGTCACTGGTCACTGGTCACAAGTCACTGGTCACTGGTCACTGGTCATTGGTCACTGGTCACTGGTCACTGGTCACTGGTCACTGGTCAATGGTCACTGTCGCTGGTAAATGGTCACTGTCGCTGGTCAATGGTCAGTGTCGCTGGTCACTGGTCACTATTCGCTGGTCACTGGTCACTGGTCACTGTCGCTGGTCACTGGTCACTGGTCACAAGTCACTGGTCACTTGTCACTGGTCACTGGTCACTGGTCACTGGTCACTGGTCACTGGTCAATGGTCACTGTCGCTGGTCAATGGTCACTGTCGCTGGTCACTGGTCACTGGTCACTTGTCACAAAGCACTGGTCACTTGTCACTGGTCAGTGGCCACTGATCGCTGGTCACTTGTCACTGGTCACTGGTCACTGGTCACTAGTCACAAGTCACTGGTCACTGGTCACTTGTCATTGGTCACTGGTCACTGGTCACTGGTCAATGGTCTCTGTCGCTGGTCACTGGTCACGATTCGCTGGTCCCTGGTCACTGGTCACTGGTCAATGGTCACTGTCGCTGGTCACTGGTCACTGGTCACTGGTCACTGGTCACTGGTCACTGGTCACTGGTCACTGGTCACTGGTCACAAGTCACTTGTCACTTGTCACTGGTCACTGGTCACTAGTCACTGGTCACAGGTCAATGGTAACTTGTCACTGGGCAGTGGTCAATGGTCACTGGTCACTGGTCACTGGTCACTGGTCACTGGTCAATGGTCACTATCGCTGGTCAATGGTCACTGTCGCTGGTCACTGGTCACTGGTCACAGTCGCTGGTCACTGGTCCCTGGTCTCTAGTCACTGGTCACTGGTCACTGGTCGCTGGTCACTAGTCACTTGTCACTGGTCAGTGGCCACTGGTCGCTGGTCACTTGTCACTGGTCACTGGTCACTGGTCACTGGTCACAAGTCACTGGTCACTGGTCACTGTTCACTGGTCACTGGTCACTGGTCACTGGTCACTGGTCAATGATCACAATCGCAGGTCAATGGCCACTGTCGCTGGTCACTGGTCACTGGTCACTTGTCACTGGTCACTGGTCACTGGTCACTGGTCACTGGTCACTGGTCACTGGTCACTGGTCGATGGTCACTGTCGCTGGTCACTGGTCACTGGTCACTGGTCACTGGTCAATGGTCACTGGTCACTGGTTACTGGTCAATGGTCACTATCGCTGGTCAATGGTCATTGTCGCTGGTCACTGGTCATTGGTCACTTGTCACTGGTCACTGGTCACTGGTCACTGGTCACTGGTCACTGGTCACAGGTCAATGGTCACTGGTCACTGGTCACTGGTCAATGGTCACTGTCGCTGGTCACTGGTCACTGGTCACTGGTCACTGGTCACTGGTCACTGGTCACTGGTCACTGGTCACTGGTAACTGGTCAATGGTCACTGTCGCTGGTCACTGGTCACTGGTCACTTGTCACTGGTCACTGGTCACTGGTCACTGGTCACTGGTCACTGGTCGATGGTCACTGTCGCTGGTCACTGGTCACTGGTCACTGGTCACTGGTCAATGGTCACTGGTCACTGGTTACTGGTCAATGGTCACTATCGCTGGTCAAAGGTCATTCTCGCTGGTCACTGGTCATTGGTCACTTGTCACTGGTCACTGGTCACTGGTCACTGGTCACTGGTCACAGGTCAATGGTCACTGGTCACTGGTCACTGGTCAATGGTCACTGTCGCTGGTCACTGGTCACTGGTCACTGGTCACTGGTCACTGGTCACTGGTCACTGGTCACTGGTCACTGGTAACTGGTCAATGGTCACTGTCGCTGGTCACTGGTCACCGGTCACTGGTCACTGGTCAATGGTAACTTGTCACTGGCCAGTGGTCAATGGTCACTGGTCACTGGTCACTGGTCACTGGTCACTGGTCACTGGTCACTGGTCAATAGTCTCTGTCGCTGGTCACTGGTCACGATTCGCTGGTCCCTGGTCACTGGTCACTGGTCACTGGTCACTGGTCACTGGTCACTTGTCACTGGTCAGTGGCCACTCGTCGCTGGACACTTGTCACTGGTCACTGGTCACAGGTCAATGGTCACTGGTCACTGGACACTGGTCACTGGTCACTGGTCACTTGTCACTGGTCACTGATCACTGGTCACTGGTCACTGGTCACTGGTCACAGGTCAATGGTCACTGGTCACTGGACACAGGTCACTTGTCACTGGTCACTGGTCACTGGTAACTGGTCAATGGTCACTGTCGCTGGTCAATGGTCACTGTCGCTGGTCACTGGTCACTGGTCACTGGTCACTGGTCACTTGTCACTGGTCACTGGTCACTGGTCACTGGTCACTGGTCAATGGTCACTATCGCTGGTCAATGGTCACTGTCGCTGGTCACTGGTCACTGGTCACTTGTCACTGGTCACTGGTCACTGGTCACTGGTCACTGGTCACTGGTCACTGGTCACTGGTCAATGGTCACTGTCGCTGGTCACTGGTCACTGGTCAATGGTCACTGGTCACAAGTCACTGGTCACTGGTCACTGGTCACTGGTCACTGGTCAATGGTCACTGTCGCTGGTCAATGGTCACTGTCGCTGGTCAATGGTCACTGTCGCTGGTCAATGGTCACTGTCGCTGGTCACTGGTCACTGGTCACTGGTCACAAAGCACTGGTCACTTGTCACTGGTCAGTGGCCACTGGTCGCTGGTCACTTGTCACTGGTCACTGGTCACTGGTCACTAGTCACAAGTCACTGGTCACTGGTCACTTGTCATTGGTCACTGGTCACTGGTCACTGGTCACTGGTCACTGGTCAATGGTCACTGTCGCTGGTCACTTGTCACTTGTCACTGATCACTGATCACTGGTCACTGGTCACTGGTCACTGGTCAATGGTCACTATCGCTGGTCAATGGTCACTGTCGCTGGTCACTGGTCACTGGTCACAGTCGCTGGTCACTGGTCACTGGTCACTGGTCACTGGTCAATGGTAACTTGTCACTGGGCAGTGGTCAATGGTCACTGGTCACTGGTCACTGGTCACTGGTCACTGGTCACAGGTCAATGGTCACTGGTCACTGGACACAGGTCACTGGTCACTGGTCACTGGTCACTGGTCACTGGTCACTGGTCACTGGTCACTGGTCACTGGTAACTGGTCAATGGTCACTGTCGCTGGTCACTGGTCATTGGTCACTGGTCGCTCGTCACTGGTCACTTGTCACTGATCAGTGGCCACTGGTCGCTGGTCACTTGTCACTGGTCACTGGTCACTGGTCACTGGTCACTGGTCACTGGTCACTGGTCACTGGTCACTGGTCACTGGTCACTGGTCAATGGTCACTGTCGCTGGCCACTGGTCACTGGTCACTGATCACTGGTCACTGGTCAATGGTCACTATCGCTGGTCAATGGTCACTGTCGCTGGTCACTGGTCAGTGGTCACTTGTCACTGGTCACTGGTCACTGGTCACAGGTCACTGGTCACTGGACACTGGTCAATGGTAACTTGTCACTGGGCAGTGGTCAATGGTCACTGGTCACTGGTCACTGGTCACAGGTCAATGGTCACTGGTCACAGGTCAATGGTCACTGGTCACTGGACACAGGTCGCTGGTCACTGGTCACTGGTCAATGGTAACTGTCGCTGGTAAATGGTCACTGTCGCTGGTCACTGGTCACTGGTCACTGGACACTGGTCACTGGTCACAGGTCAATGGTCACTGGTCACTGGTCACTGGTCAATGGTCACTGTCGCTGGTCACTGGTCACTGGTCACTGGTCACTGGTCACTGTCGCTGGTCGCTGGTCACTGGTCACTGGTCACTGGTCACTGGTTAATGGTCACTGGTCACTGGTCACTGGTCAATGGTCACTGGTCACTGGTCACTGGTCAATGGTAACTGTCGCTGGTAAATGGTCACTGTCGCTGGTCACTGGTCACTGGTCACTGGACACTGGTCACTGGTCACAGGTCAATGGTCACTGGTCACTGGTCACTGGTCAATGGTCACTGTCGCTGGTCACTGGTCACTGGTCACTGGTCACTGGTCACTGGTCACTGGTCAATGGTCACTGTCGCTGGTCACTGGTCAGTGTTCACTGGTCAATGGTCACTGGTCACTGGTCACTGGTCAATGGTCACTGTCGCTGGTCACTGGTCACTGGTCACTGGTCACTGGACACTGGTCAATGGTAACTTGTCACTGGGCAGTGGTCAATGGTCACTGGTCACTGGTCACTGGTCACAGGTCAATGGTCACTGGTCACAGGTCAATGGTCACTGGTCACTGGACACAGGTCGCTGGTCACTGGTCACTGGTCACTGGTCAATGGTCACTGGTCAATGGTCACTGGCCACTGGTCACTGGTCACTGGTCAATGGTCACTTTCGCTGGTCAATGGTCAGTGTCGCTGGTCACTGGTCACTGGTAACTGGTCAATGGTCACTGTAGCTGGTCACTGGTCACTGGTCACTGGTCACTGGTCAATGGTAACTTGTCACTGGGAAGTGGTCAATGGTCACTGGTCACTGGTCCCTATTCACTGGTCACTGGTCACAGGTCAATGGTCACTGGTCACTGGACACAGGTCACTGGTCACTGGTCACTGGTCACTGGTCACTGGTCACTGGTCACTGGTCACTGGTCACTGGTAACTGGTCAATGGTCACTGTCGCTGGTCACTGGTCACTGGTCACTGGTCACTGGTCACTGGTCACTGGTCAATGGTCACTGTCGCTGGTCACTGGTCACTGGTCAATGGTCACTATCGCTGGTCAATGGTCACTGTTGCTGGTCACTGGTCACTGGTCACTGGTCACTGGTCACTGGTCAATGGTCACTGTCGCTGGTCACTGGTCACTGGTCAATGGTCACTATCGCTGGTCAATGGTCACTGTTGCTGGTCACTGGTCACTGGTCACTGGTCAATGGTCACTTGTCCCTGGGCAGTGGTCACTGGTCACTGGTCAATGGTCACTATCGCTGGTCAATGGTCACAGTCGCTGGTCACTGGTCACTGGTCACTTGTCACTGGTCACTGGTCACTGGTCACTGATCACTGGTCACTGGTCACAAGTCACTGGTCACTTGTCACTGGTCAGTGGCCACTCGTCAATGGTCACTGGTCACTGGTCACTGGTCAATGGTCTCTGTCGCTGGTCACTGGTCACGATTCGCTGGTCCCTGGTCATTGGTCACTGGTCAATGGTCACTGTCGCTGGTCACTGGTCACTGGTCACTGGTCACTGGTCACTTGTCACTGGTCAGTGGCCACTCGTCGCTGGTCACTTGTCACTGGTCACTGGTCACAGGTCAATGGTCACTGGTCACTGGGCACTGGCCACTGGTCACTGGTCACTTGTCAGTGGTCACTGGTCACTGGTCACTGGTCACTGGTCACAAGTCACTGGTCACTTGTCACTGGTCACTGGTCACTGTTAACTGGTCAATGGTCACTGTCGCTGGTCAATGGTCACTGTCGCTGGTCACTGGTCACTGGTCACTGGTCACTGGTCACTTGTCACTGGTCAGTGGCCACTGGTCGCTGGTCACTTGTCACTGGTCACTGGTCACTGGTCACTGGTCACTGGTCACTGGTCACAAGTCACTGGTCACTGGTCACTGGTCATTGGTCACTGGTCACTGGTCACTGGTCACTGGTCACTGGTCAATGGTCACTGTCGCTGGTAAATGGTCACTGTCGCTGGTCAATGGTCAGTGTCGCTGGTCACTGGTCACTATTCGCTGGTCACTGGTCACTGGTCACTGTCGCTGGTCACTGGTCACTGGTCACAAGTCACTGGTCACTTGTCACTGGTCACTGGTCACTGGTCACTGGTCACTGGTCACTGGTCAATGGTCACTGTCGCTGGTCAATGGTCACTGTCGCTGGTCACTGGTCACTGGTCACTGGTCACAAAGCACTGGTCACTTGTCACTGGTCAGTGGCCACTGATCGCTGGTCACTTGTCACTGGTCACTGGTCACTGGTCACTAGTCACAAGTCACTGGTCACTGGTCACTTGTCATTGGTCACTGGTCACTGGTCACTGGTCAATGGTCTCTGTCGCTGGTCACTGGTCACGATTCGCTGGTCCCTGGTCACTGGTCACTGGTCAATGGTCACTGTCGCTGGTCACTGGTCACTGGTCACTGGTCACTGGTCACTGGTCAGTGGCCACTCGTCAATGGTCACTGGTCACTGGTCACTGGTCAATGGTCTCTGTCGCTGGTCACTGGTCACGATTCGCTGGTCCCTGGTCATTGGTCACTGGTCAATGGTCACTGTCGCTGGTCACTGGTCACTGGTCACTGGTCACTGGTCACTTGTCACTGGTCAGTGGCCACTCGTCGCTGGTCACTTGTCACTGGTCACTGGTCACAGGTCAATGGTCACTGGTCACTGGGCACTGGCCACTGGTCACTGGTCACTTGTCAGTGGTCACTGGTCACTGGTCACTGGTCACTGGTCACAAGTCACTGGTCACTTGTCACTGGTCACTGGTCACTGTTAACTGGTCAATGGTCACTGTCGCTGGTCAATGGTCACTGTCGCTGGTCACTGGTCACTGGTCACTGGTCACTGGTCACTTGTCACTGGTCAGTGGCCACTGGTCGCTGGTCACTTGTCACTGGTCACTGGTCACTGGTCACTGGTCACTGGTCACTGGTCACAAGTCACTGGTCACTGGTCACTGGTCATTGGTCACTGGTCACTGGTCACTGGTCACTGGTCACTGGTCAATGGTCACTGTCGCTGGTAAATGGTCACTGTCGCTGGTCAATGGTCAGTGTCGCTGGTCACTGGTCACTATTCGCTGGTCACTGGTCACTGGTCACTGTCGCTGGTCACTGGTCACTGGTCACAAGTCACTGGTCACTTGTCACTGGTCACTGGTCACTGGTCACTGGTCACTGGTCACTGGTCAATGGTCACTGTCGCTGGTCAATGGTCACTGTCGCTGGTCACTGGTCACTGGTCACTGGTCACAAAGCACTGGTCACTTGTCACTGGTCAGTGGCCACTGATCGCTGGTCACTTGTCACTGGTCACTGGTCACTGGTCACTAGTCACAAGTCACTGGTCACTGGTCACTTGTCATTGGTCACTGGTCACTGGTCACTGGTCACTGGTCACTGGTTAATGGTCACTGGTCACTGGTCACTGGTCAATGGTCACTGGTCACTGGTCACTGGTCAATGGTAACTGTCGCTGGTAAATGGTCACTGTCGCTGGTCACTGGTCACTGGTCACTGGACACTGGTCACTGGTCACAGGTCAATGGTCACTGGTCACTGGTCACTGGTCAATGGTCACTGTCGCTGGTCACTGGTCACTGGTCACTGGTCACTGGTCACTGGTCACTGGTCAATGGTCACTGTCGCTGGTCACTGGTCAGTGTTCACTGGTCAATGGTCACTGGTCACTGGTCACTGGTCAATGGTCACTGTCGCTGGTCACTGGTCACTGGTCACTGGTCACTGGACACTGGTCAATGGTAACTTGTCACTGGGCAGTGGTCAATGGTCACTGGTCACTGGTCACTGGTCACAGGTCAATGGTCACTGGTCACAGGTCAATGGTCACTGGTCACTGGACACAGGTCGCTGGTCACTGGTCACTGGTCACTGGTCAATGGTCACTGGTCAATGGTCACTGGCCACTGGTCACTGGTCACTGGTCAATGGTCACTTTCGCTGGTCAATGGTCAGTGTCGCTGGTCACTGGTCACTGGTAACTGGTCAATGGTCACTGTAGCTGGTCACTGGTCACTGGTCACTGGTCACTGGTCAATGGTAACTTGTCACTGGGCAGTGGTCAATGGTCACTGGTCACTGGTCCCTATTCACTGGTCACTGGTCACAGGTCAATGGTCACTGGTCACTGGACACAGGTCACTGGTCACTGGTCACTGGTCACTGGTCACTGGTCACTGGTCACTGGTCACTGGTCACTGGTAACTGGTCAATGGTCACTGTCGCTGGTCACTGGTCACTGGTCACTGGTCACTGGTCACTGGTCACTGGTCAATGGTCACTGTCGCTGGTCACTGGTCACTGGTCAATGGTCACTATCGCTGGTCAATGGTCACTGTTGCTGGTCACTGGTCACTGGTCACTGGTCACTGGTCACTGGTCAATGGTCACTGTCGCTGGTCACTGGTCACTGGTCAATGGTCACTATCGCTGGTCAATGGTCACTGTTGCTGGTCACTGGTCACTGGTCACTGGTCAATGGTCACTTGTCCCTGGGCAGTGGTCACTGGTCACTGGTCAATGGTCACTATCGCTGGTCAATGGTCACAGTCGCTGGTCACTGGTCACTGGTCACTTGTCACTGGTCACTGGTCACTGGTCACTGATCACTGGTCACTGGTCACAAGTCACTGGTCACTTGTCACTGGTCAGTGGCCACTCGTCAATGGTCACTGGTCACTGGTCACTGGTCAATGGTCTCTGTCGCTGGTCACTGGTCACGATTCGCTGGTCCCTGGTCATTGGTCACTGGTCAATGGTCACTGTCGCTGGTCACTGGTCACTGGTCACTGGTCACTGGTCACTTGTCACTGGTCAGTGGCCACTCGTCGCTGGTCACTTGTCACTGGTCACTGGTCACAGGTCAATGGTCACTGGTCACTGGGCACTGGCCACTGGTCACTGGTCACTTGTCAGTGGTCACTGGTCACTGGTCACTGGTCACTGGTCACAAGTCACTGGTCACTTGTCACTGGTCACTGGTCACTGTTAACTGGTCAATGGTCACTGTCGCTGGTCAATGGTCACTGTCGCTGGTCACTGGTCACTGGTCACTGGTCACTGGTCACTTGTCACTGGTCAGTGGCCACTGGTCGCTGGTCACTTGTCACTGGTCACTGGTCACTGGTCACTGGTCACTGGTCACTGGTCACAAGTCACTGGTCACTGGTCACTGGTCATTGGTCACTGGTCACTGGTCACTGGTCACTGGTCACTGGTCAATGGTCACTGTCGCTGGTAAATGGTCACTGTCGCTGGTCAATGGTCAGTGTCGCTGGTCACTGGTCACTATTCGCTGGTCACTGGTCACTGGTCACTGTCGCTGGTCACTGGTCACTGGTCACAAGTCACTGGTCACTTGTCACTGGTCACTGGTCACTGGTCACTGGTCACTGGTCACTGGTCAATGGTCACTGTCGCTGGTCAATGGTCACTGTCGCTGGTCACTGGTCACTGGTCACTGGTCACAAAGCACTGGTCACTTGTCACTGGTCAGTGGCCACTGATCGCTGGTCACTTGTCACTGGTCACTGGTCACTGGTCACTAGTCACAAGTCACTGGTCACTGGTCACTTGTCATTGGTCACTGGTCACTGGTCACTGGTCAATGGTCTCTGTCGCTGGTCACTGGTCACGATTCGCTGGTCCCTGGTCACTGGTCACTGGTCAATGGTCACTGTCGCTGGTCACTGGTCACTGGTCACTGGTCACTGGTCACTGGTCACTGGTCACTGGTCACTGGTCACTGGTCACTGGTCACTGGTCACAAGTCACTGGTCACTTGTCACTGGTCACTGGTCACTAGTCACTGGTCACAGGTCAATGGTAACTTGTCACTGGGCAGTGGTCAATGGTCACTGGTCACTGGTCACTGGTCACTGGTCACTGGTCAATGGTCACTATCGCTGGTCAATGGTCACTGTCGCTGGTCACTGGTCACTGGTCACAGTCGCTGGTCACTGGTCCCTGGTCTCTAGTCACTGGTCACTGGTCACTGGTCGCTGGTCACTAGTCACTTGTCACTGGTCAGTGGCCACTGGTCGCTGGTCACTTGTCACTGGTCACTGGTCACTGGTCACTGGTCACAAGTCACTGGTCACTGGTCACTGTTCACTGGTCACTGGTCACTGGTCACTGGTCACTGGTCAATGATCACAATCGCAGGTCAATGGCCACTGTCGCTGGTCACTGGTCACTGGTCACTTGTCACTGGTCACTGGTCACTGGTCACTGGTCACTGGTCACTGGTCACTGGTCACTGGTCGATGGTCACTGTCGCTGGTCACTGGTCACTGGTCACTGGTCACTGGTCAATGGTCACTGGTCACTGGTTACTGGTCAATGGTCACTATCGCTGGTCAATGGTCATTGTCGCTGGTCACTGGTCATTGGTCACTTGTCACTGGTCACTGGTCACTGGTCACTGGTCACTGGTCACTGGTCACAGGTCAATGGTCACTGGTCACTGGTCACTGGTCAATGGTCACTGTCGCTGGTCACTGGTCACTGGTCACTGGTCACTGGTCACTGGTCACTGGTCACTGGTCACTGGTCACTGGTAACTGGTCAATGGTCACTGTCGCTGGTCACTGGTCACTGGTCACTTGTCACTGGTCACTGGTCACTGGTCACTGGTCACTGGTCACTGGTCGATGGTCACTGTCGCTGGTCACTGGTCACTGGTCACTGGTCACTGGTCAATGGTCACTGGTCACTGGTTACTGGTCAATGGTCACTATCGCTGGTCAAAGGTCATTGTCGCTGGTCACTGGTCATTGGTCACTTGTCACTGGTCACTGGTCACTGGTCACTGGTCACTGGTCACAGGTCAATGGTCACTGGTCACTGGTCACTGGTCAATGGTCACTGTCGCTGGTCACTGGTCACTGGTCACTGGTCACTGGTCACTGGTCACTGGTCACTGGTCACTGGTCACTGGTAACTGGTCAATGGTCACTGTCGCTGGTCACTGGTCACCGGTCACTGGTCACTGGTCAATGGTAACTTGTCACTGGCCAGTGGTCAATGGTCACTGGTCACTGGTCACTGGTCACTGGTCACTGGTCACTGGTCACTGGTCAATAGTCTCTGTCGCTGGTCACTGGTCACGATTCGCTGGTCCCTGGTCACTGGTCACTGGTCACTGGTCACTGGTCACTGGTCACTTGTCACTGGTCAGTGGCCACTCGTCGCTGGACACTTGTCACTGGTCACTGGTCACAGGTCAATGGTCACTGGTCACTGGACACTGGTCACTGGTCACTGGTCACTTGTCACTGGTCACTGATCACTGGTCACTGGTCACTGGTCACTGGTCACAGGTCAATGGTCACTGGTCACTGGACACAGGTCACTTGTCACTGGTCACTGGTCACTGGTAACTGGTCAATGGTCACTGTCGCTGGTCAATGGTCACTGTCGCTGGTCACTGGTCACTGGTCACTGGTCACTGGTCACTTGTCACTGGTCACTGGTCACTGGTCACTGGTCACTGGTCACTGGTCACTGGTCACTGGTCAATGGTCACTGTCGCTGGTAAATGGTCACTGTCGCTGGTCAATGGTCAGTGTCGCTGGTCACTGGTCACTATTCGCTGGTCACTGGTCACTGGTCACTGTCGCTGGTCACTGGTCACTGGTCACTTGTCACTGGTCACTGGTCACAAGTCACTGGTCACTGGTCACTGGTCACTGGTCACTGGTCAATGGTCACTGTCGCTGGTCAATGGTCACTGTCGCTGGTCAATGGTCACTGTCGCTGGTCAATGGTCACTGTCGCTGGTCACTGGTCACTGGTCACTGGTCACAAAGCACTGGTCACTTGTCACTGGTCAGTGGCCACTGGTCGCTGGTCACTTGTCACTGGTCACTGGTCACTGGTCACTAGTCACAAGTCACTGGTCACTGGTCACTTGTCATTGGTCACTGGTCACTGGTCACTGGTCACTGGTCACTGGTCAATGGTCACTGTCGCTGGTCACTTGTCACTTGTCACTGATCACTGATCACTGGTCACTGGTCACTGGTCACTGGTCAATGGTCACTATCGCTGGTCAATGGTCACTGTCGCTGGTCACTGGTCACTGGTCACAGTCGCTGGTCACTGGTCACTGGTCACTGGTCACTGGTCAATGGTAACTTGTCACTGGGCAGTGGTCAATGGTCACTGGTCACTGGTCACTGGTCACTGGTCACTGGTCACAGGTCAATGGTCACTGGTCACTGGACACAGGTCACTGGTCACTGGTCACTGGTCACTGGTCACTGGTCACTGGTCACTGGTCACTGGTCACTGGTAACTGGTCAATGGTCACTGTCGCTGGTCACTGGTCATTGGTCACTGGTCGCTCGTCACTGGTCACTTGTCACTGATCAGTGGCCACTGGTCGCTGGTCACTTGTCACTGGTCACTGGTCACTGGTCACTGGTCACTGGTCACTGGTCACTGGTCACTGGTCACTGGTCACTGGTCACTGGTCAATGGTCACTGTCGCTGGCCACTGGTCACTGGTCACTGATCACTGGTCACTGGTCAATGGTCACTATCGCTGGTCAATGGTCACTGTCGCTGGTCACTGGTCAGTGGTCACTTGTCACTGGTCACTGGTCACTGGTCACAGGTCACTGGTCACTGGTCACTGGTCGATGGTCACGGTCGCTGGTCGCTGGTCACTGGTCACTGGTCACTGGTCACTGGTTAATGGTCACTGGTCACTGGTCACTGGTCAATGGTCACTGGTCACTGGTCACTGGTCAATGGTAACTGTCGCTGGTAAATGGTCACTGTCGCTGGTCACTGGTCACTGGTCACTGGACACTGGTCACTGGTCACAGGTCAATGGTCACTGGTCACTGGTCACTGGTCAATGGTCACTGTCGCTGGTCACTGGTCACTGGTCACTGGTCACTGGTCACTGGTCACTGGTCAATGGTCACTGTCGCTGGTCACTGGTCAGTGTTCACTGGTCAATGGTCACTGGTCACTGGTCACTGGTCAATGGTCACTGTCGCTGGTCACTGGTCACTGGTCACTGGTCACTGGACACTGGTCAATGGTAACTTGTCACTGGGCAGTGGTCAATGGTCACTGGTCACTGGTCACTGGTCACAGGTCAATGGTCACTGGTCACAGGTCAATGGTCACTGGTCACTGGACACAGGTCGCTGGTCACTGGTCACTGGTCACTGGTCACTGGTCACTGGTCACTGGTCACAGGTCAATGGTCACTGGTCACTGGACACAGGTCACTTGTCACTGGTCACTGGTCACTGGTAACTGGTCAATGGTCACTGTCGCTGGTCAATGGTCACTGGTCACTGGTCACTGGTCACTGGTCAATGATCACAATCGCAGGTCAATGGCCACTGTCGCTGGTCACTGGTCACTGGTCACTTGTCACTGGTCACTGGTCACTGGTCACTGGTCACTGGTCACTGGTCACTGGTCACTGGTCGATGGTCACTGTCGCTGGTCACTGGTCACTGGTCACTGGTCACTGGTCAATGGTCACTGGTCACTGGTTACTGGTCAATGGTCACTATCGCTGGTCAATGGTCATTGTCGCTGGTCACTGGTCATTGGTCACTTGTCACTGGTCACTGGTCACTGGTCACTGGTCACTGGTCACTGGTCACAGGTCAATGGTCACTGGTCACTGGTCACTGGTCAATGGTCACTGTCGCTGGTCACTGGTCACTGGTCACTGGTCACTGGTCACTGGTCACTGGTCACTGGTCACTGGTCACTGGTAACTGGTCAATGGTCACTGTCGCTGGTCACTGGTCACTGGTCACTTGTCACTGGTCACTGGTCACTGGTCACTGGTCACTGGTCACTGGTCGATGGTCACTGTCGCTGGTCACTGGTCACTGGTCACTGGTCACTGGTCAATGGTCACTGGTCACTGGTTACTGGTCAATGGTCACTATCGCTGGTCAAAGGTCATTGTCGCTGGTCACTGGTCATTGGTCACTTGTCACTGGTCACTGGTCACTGGTCACTGGTCCCTGGTCACAGGTCAATGGTCACTGGTCACTGGTCACTGGTCAATGGTCACTGTCGCTGGTCACTGGTCACTGGTCACTGGTCACTGGTCACTGGTCACTGGTCACTGGTCACTGGTCACTGGTAACTGGTCAATGGTCACTGTCGCTGGTCACTGGTCACCGGTCACTGGTCACTGGTCAATGGTAACTTGTCACTGGCCAGTGGTCAATGGTCACTGGTCACTGGTCACTGGTCACTGGTCACTGGTCACTGGTCACTGGTCAATAGTCTCTGTCGCTGGTCACTGGTCACGATTCGCTGGTCCCTGGTCACTGGTCACTGGTCACTGGTCACTGGTCACTGGTCACTTGTCACTGGTCAGTGGCCACTCGTCGCTGGACACTTGTCACTGGTCACTGGTCACAGGTCAATGGTCACTGGTCACTGGACACTGGTCACTGGTCACTGGTCACTTGTCACTGGTCACTGATCACTGGTCACTGGTCACTGGTCACTGGTCACAGGTCAATGGTCACTGGTCACTGGACACAGGTCACTTGTCACTGGTCACTGGTCACTGGTAACTGGTCAATGGTCACTGTCGCTGGTCAATGGTCACTGTCGCTGGTCACTGGTCACTGGTCACTGGTCACTGGTCACTTGTCACTGGTCACTGGTCACTGGTCACTGGTCACTGGTCACTGGTCACTGGTCACTGGTCAATGGTCACTGTCGCTGGTAAATGGTCACTGTCGCTGGTCAATGGTCAGTGTCGCTGGTCACTGGTCACTATTCGCTGGTCACTGGTCACTGGTCACTGTCGCTGGTCACTGGTCACTGGTCACTTGTCACTGGTCACTGGTCACAAGTCACTGGTCACTGGTCACTGGTCACTGGTCACTGGTCAATGGTCACTGTCGCTGGTCAATGGTCACTGTCGCTGGTCAATGGTCACTGTCGCTGGTCAATGGTCACTGTCGCTGGTCACTGGTCACTGGTCACTGGTCACAAAGCACTGGTCACTTGTCACTGGTCAGTGGCCACTGGTCGCTGGTCACTTGTCACTGGTCACTGGTCACTGGTCACTAGTCACAAGTCACTGGTCACTGGTCACTTGTCATTGGTCACTGGTCACTGGTCACTGGTCACTGGTCACTGGTCAATGGTCACTGTCGCTGGTCACTTGTCACTTGTCACTGATCACTGATCACTGGTCACTGGTCACTGGTCACTGGTCAATGGTCACTATCGCTGGTCAATGGTCACTGTCGCTGGTCACTGGTCACTGGTCACAGTCGCTGGTCACTGGTCACTGGTCACTGGTCACTGGTCAATGGTAACTTGTCACTGGGCAGTGGTCAATGGTCACTGGTCACTGGTCACTGGTCACTGGTCACTGGTCACAGGTCAATGGTCACTGGTCACTGGACACAGGTCACTGGTCACTGGTCACTGGTCACTGGTCACTGGTCACTGGTCACTGGTCACTGGTCACTGGTAACTGGTCAATGGTCACTGTCGCTGGTCACTGGTCATTGGTCACTGGTCGCTCGTCACTGGTCACTTGTCACTGATCAGTGGCCACTGGTCGCTGGTCACTTGTCACTGGTCACTGGTCACTGGTCACTGGTCACTGGTCACTGGTCACTGGTCACTGGTCACTGGTCACTGGTCACTGGTCAATGGTCACTGTCGCTGGCCACTGGTCACTGGTCACTGATCACTGGTCACTGGTCAATGGTCACTATCGCTGGTCAATGGTCACTGTCGCTGGTCACTGGTCAGTGGTCACTTGTCACTGGTCACTGGTCACTGGTCACAGGTCACTGGTCACTGGTCACTGGTCGATGGTCACTGTCGCTGGTCGCTGGTCACTGGTCACTGGTCACTGGTCACTGGTTAATGGTCACTGGTCACTGGTCACTGGTCAATGGTCACTGGTCACTGGTCACTGGTCAATGGTAACTGTCGCTGGTAAATGGTCACTGTCGCTGGTCACTGGTCACTGGTCACTGGACACTGGTCACTGGTCACAGGTCAATGGTCACTGGTCACTGGTCACTGGTCAATGGTCACTGTCGCTGGTCACTGGTCACTGGTCACTGGTCACTGGTCACTGGTCACTGGTCAATGGTCACTGTCGCTGGTCACTGGTCAGTGTTCACTGGTCAATGGTCACTGGTCACTGGTCACTGGTCAATGGTCACTGTCGCTGGTCACTGGTCACTGGTCACTGGTCACTGGACACTGGTCAATGGTAACTTGTCACTGGGCAGTGGTCAATGGTCACTGGTCACTGGTCACTGGTCACAGGTCAATGGTCACTGGTCACAGGTCAATGGTCACTGGTCACTGGACACAGGTCGCTGGTCACTGGTCACTGGTCACTGGTCAATGGTCACTGGTCAATGGTCACTGGCCACTGGTCACTGGTCACTGGTCAATGGTCACTTTCGCTGGTCAATGGTCAGTGTCGCTGGTCACTGGTCACTGGTAACTGGTCAATGGTCACTGTAGCTGGTCACTGGTCACTGGTCACTGGTCACTGGTCAATGGTAACTTGTCACTGGGCAGTGGTCAATGGTCACTGGTCACTGGTCCCTATTCACTGGTCACTGGTCACAGGTCAATGGTCACTGGTCACTGGACACAGGTCACTGGTCACTGGTCACTGGTCACTGGTCACTGGTCACTGGTCACTGGTCACTGGTCACTGGTAACTGGTCAATGGTCACTGTCGCTGGTCACTGGTCACTGGTCACTGGTCACTGGTCAATGGTAACTTGTCACTGGGCAGTGGTCAATGGTCACTGGTCACTGGTCACTGGTCACTGGTCACTGGTCACAGGTCAATGGTCACTGGTCACTGGACACAGGTCACTGGTCACTGGTCACTGGTCACTGGTCACTGGTCAATGGTCACTGGTCACAGGTCAATGGTCACTGGTCACTGGTCACTGGTCAATGGTCACTGTCGCTGGTCACTGGTCACTGGTCAATGGTCACTATCGCTGGTCAAGGGTCAATGGTCACTTTCGCTGGTCAATGGTCACTGTCGCTGGTAAATGGTCACTGTCGCTGGTCACTGGTCACTGGTCACTGGACACTGGTCACAGGTCAATGGTCACTGGTCACTGGACACTGGTCACTGGTCACTGGTCACTTGTCACTGGTCACTGATCACTGGTCACTGGTCACTGGTCACTGGTCACTGGTCACTGGTCACTGGTCAATGGTCACTGTCGCTGGTCACTGGTCACTGGTCACTGATCACTGGTCACTGGTCACTGGTAACTGGTCACTGGTCAATGGTCACTATCGCTGGTCAATGGTCACTGTCGCTGGTCACTGGTCACTGGTCACTTGTCACTGGTCACTGGTCACTGGTCATTGGTCACTGGTCACTGGTCAATGATCACTGTCGCTGGTCACTGGACACTGGTCACTGGTCACTGGTCAATGGTCACTGGTCACTGGTCACTGGTCAATGGTCACTATCGCTGGTCAATGGTCATTGTCGCTGGTCACTGGTCATTGGTCACTTGTCACTGGTCACTGGTCACTGGTCACTGGTCACTGGTCACTGGTCACTGGTCACAGGTCAATGGTCACTGGTCACTGGTCACTGGTCAATTGTCACTGTCGCTGGTCACTGGTCACTGGTCACTGGTCACTGGTCACTGGTCACTGGTAACTGGGCAATGGTCACTGTCGCTGGTCACTGGTCACTGGTCACTGGTCACTGGTCAATGGTAACTTGTCACTGGGCAGTGGTCAATGGTCACTGGTCACTGGTCACTGGTCACTGGTCACTGGTCACTGGTCACTGGTCACAGGTCAATGGTCACTGGTCACTGGACACAGGTCACTGGTCACTGGTCACTGGTCACTGGTCACTGGTCACTGGTCAATGGTCACTGGCCACTGGTCACTGGTCACTGGTCAATGGTCACTTTCGCTGGTCAATGGTCACTGTCGCTGGTAAATGGTCACTGTCGCTGGTCACTGGTCACTGGTCACTAGTCACTGGTCACTGGTCACAGGTCAATGGTCACTGGTCACTGGACACTGGTCACTGGTCACTGGTCACTTGTCACTGGTCAATGATCACTGGTCACTGGTCACTGGTCACTGGTCACTGGTCACTTGTCAATGGTCACTGTCGCTGGTCACTGGTCACTGGTCACTGATCACTGGTCACTGGTCACTGGTCACTGGTCTCTGGTCAATGGTCACTATCGCTGGTCAATGGTCACTGTCGCTGGTCACTGGTCACTGGTCACTTGTCACTGGTCACTGGTCACTGGTCACTGGCCACTGGTCACTGGTCACTGGTCAATGGTCACTGTCGCTGGTCACTGGTCACTGGTCACTGGTCACTGGTCAATGGTCACTATCGCTGGTCAATGGTCATTGTCGCTGGTCACTGGTCATTGGTCACTTGTCAATGGACACTGGCCACTGGTCACTGGTCACTGGTCAATGGTCACTATCGCTGGTCAATGGTCACTTTCGCTGGTCACTGTCGCTGGTAAATGGTCACTGTCGCTGGTCACTGGTCACTGGTCACTGGACACTGGTCACAGGTCAATGGTCACTGGTCACTGGACACTGGTCACTGGTCACTGGTCACTTGTCACTGGTCAGTGATCACTGGTCACTGGTCACTGGTCACTGGTCACTGGTCACTGGTCAATGGTCACTGTCGCTGGTCACTGGTCACTGGTCACTGGTCACTGGTCACTGGTCAATGGTCACTATCGCTGGTCAATGGTCACTGTCGCTGGTCACTGGTCACTGGTCACTTGTCACTGGTCACTGGTCACTGGTCACTGGTCACTGGTCACTGGTCACTGGTCACTGGTCAATGGTCACTGTCGCTGGTCACTGGACACTGGTCACGGGTCACTGGTCAATGGTCACTGGTCACTGGTCACTGGTCAATAGTCATTGTCGCTGGTCACTGGTCATTGGTCACTTGTCACTGGTCACTGGTCACTGGTCACTGGTCACTGGTCACAGGTCAATGGTCACTGGTCACTGGTCACTGGTCAATGGTCACTGTCGCTGGTCACATGTCACTGGTCACTGGTCACTGGTCACTGGTCCCTGGTCACTGGTAACTGGTCAATGGTCACTGTCGCTGGTCACTGGTCACTGGTCAATGGTAACTTGTCACTGGGCAGTGGTCAATGGTCACTGGTCAATGGTCACTAGTCACTGGTCACTGGTCACTGGTCACAGGTCAATGGTCACTGGTCACTGGACACAGGTCACTGGTCACTGGTCACTGGTCACTGGTCAATGGTCACTGGTCAATGGTCACTGGCCACTGGTCACTGGTCACTTGTCACTGGTCAATGATCACTGGTCACTGGTCACTGGTCACTGGTCACTGGTCACTTGTCAATGGTCACTGTCGCTGGTCAATGGTCACTGTCGCTGGTCACTGGTCACTGGTCACTTGTCACTGGTCACTGGTCACTGGTCACTGGTCACTGGTCACTGGTCACTGGTCACTGGTCACTGGTCACTGGTCAATGGTCACTGTCGCTGGTCACTGGTCACTGGTCACTTGTCCCTGGGCAGTGGTCACTGGTCACTGGTCACTGGTCACTGGTCACTGGTCAATGGTCACTGTCGCTGGTCACTGGTCACTGGTCACTTGTCCCTGGGCAGTGGTCACTTGTCACTGGTCAATGGTCACTATCGCTGGTCAATGGTCACTGTCGCTGGTCACTGGTCACTGGTCACTTGTCACTGGTCACTGGTCACTGGTCACTGGTCACTGGTCACTGGTCACTGGTCACTGGTCACAAGTCACTGGTCACTTGTCACTGGTCAGTGGCCACTCGTCAATGGTCACTGGTCACTGGTCACTGGTCAGTGGTCTCTGTCGCTGGTCACTGGTCACGATTCGCTGGTCCCTGGTCACTGGTCACTGGTCAATGGTCACTGTCGCTGGTCACTGGTCACTGGTCAGTGGTCACTGGCCACAGGTCAATGGTCACTGGTCACTGGACACAGATCACTGGTCACTGGTCACTGGTCACTGGTCACTGGTCACTGGTCAATGGTCACTGGCCACTGGTCACTGGTCACTGGTCACTGGTCACTGGTCACTGGTCACTGGTCATTGGTCACTGGACACTGGTCACAGGTCAATGGTCACTGGTCACTGGACACTGGTCACTGGTCACTGGTCACTTGTCACTGGTCACTGATCACTGGTCACTGGTCACTGGTCACTGGTCACTGGTCACTGGTCACTGGTCAATGGTCACTGTCGCTGGTCACTGGTCACTGGTCACTGATCACTGGTCACTGGTCAATGGTCACTGGTCACTGGTCAATGGTCATTGTCGCTGGTCACTGGTCATTGGTCACTTGTCACTGGTCACTGGTCACTGGTCACTGGTCACTGGTCACTGGTCACTGGTCACAGGTCAATGGTCACTGGTCACTGGTCACTGGTCAATGGTCACTGTCGCTGGTCACTGGTCCCTGGTCACTGGTCACTGGTCACTGGTCACTGGTAACTGGTCAATGGTCACTGTCGCTGGTCACTGGTCACTGGTCAATGGTAACTTGTCACTGGGCAGTGGTCAATGGTCACTGGTCACTGGTCACTGGTCACTGGTCACTGGTCACTGGTCACAGGTCAATGGTCACTGGTCACTGGACACAGGTCACTGGTCACTGGTCACTGGTCACTGGTCACTGGTCACTGGTCACTGGTCAATGGTCACTGGCCACTGGTCACTGGTCACTGGTCAATGGTCACTTTCGCTGGTCAATGGTCACTGTCGCTGGTAAATGGTCACTGTCGCTGGTCACTGGTCACTGGTCACTAGTCACTGGTCACTGGTCACAGGTCAATGGCCACTGGTCACTGGACACTGGTCACTGGTCACTGGTCACTTGTCACTGGTCAATGATCACTGGTCACAGGTCACTGGTCAATAGTCACTAGCGCTGGTCAATGGTCACTGTCGCTGGTCACTGGTCACTGGTCACTTGTCACTGGTCACTTGTCACTGGTCACTGGTCACTGGTCACTGGTCACTGGTCACTGGTCACTGGTCACTGGTCAGTGGTCACTGGTCACTGGTCACTGGTCAATGGTCACTGTCGCTGGTCACTGGTCACTGGTCACTTGTCCCTGGGCAGTGGTCACTGGTCACTGGTCACTGGTCACTGGTCACTGGTCAATGGTCACTGTCGCTGGTCACTGGTCACTGGTCACTTGTCCCTGGGCAGTGGTCACTTGTCACTGGTCAATGGTCACTATCGCTGGTCAATGGTCACTGTCGCTGGTCACTGGTCACTGGTCACTTGTCACTGGTCACTGGTCACTGGTCACTGGTCACTGGTCACTGGTCAATGGTCACAAGTCACTGGTCACTTGTCACTGGTCAGTGGCCACTCGTCAATGGTCACTGGTCACTGGTCACTGGTCAATGTTCTCTGTCGCTGGTCACTGGTCACGATTCGCTGGTCCCTGGTCACTGGTCACTGGTCAATGGTCACTGTCGCTGGTCACTGGTCACTGGTCACTGGTCACTGGTCACTGGTCACTGGTCACTGGTCACTGGTCACTGGTCACTGGTCACTGGTCACTGGTCACTGGTCACAAGTCACTGGTCACTTGTCACTGGTCACTGGTCACTCGTCACTGGTCAGAGGTCAATGGTAACTTGTCACTGGGCAGTGGTCAATGGTCACTGGTCACTGGTCACAGGTAAATGGTCACTGGTCACTGGACACAGATCACTGGTCACTGGTCACTGGTCACTGGTCACTGGTCACTGGTCAATGGTCACTGGCCACTGGTCACTTGTCACTGGTCACTGATCACTGGTCACTGGTCACTGGTCACTGGTCAATGGTCACTGTCGCTGGTCACTGGTCACTGGTCACTGATCACTGGTCACTGGTCAATGGTCACTGGTCACTGGTCAATGGTCACTATCGCTGGTCAATGGTCACTGTCGCTGGTAAATGGTCACTGTCACTGGTCAATGGTCACTGGCCACTGGTCACTGGTCACTGGTCAATGGTCACTTTCGCTGGTCAATGGTCACTGTCGCTGGTAAATGGTCACTGTCGCTGGTCACTGGTCACTGGTCACTAGTCACTGGTCACTGGTCACAGGTCAATGGTCACAGGTCAATGGCCACTGGTCACTGGACACTGGTCACTGGTCACTGGTCACTTGTCACTGGTCAATGATCACTGGTCACAGGTCACTGGTCAATAGTCACTAGCGCTGGTCAATGGTCACTGTCGCTGGTCACTGGTCACTGGTCACTTGTCACTGGTCACTTGTCACTGGTCACTGGTCACTGGTCACTGGTCACTGGTCACTGGTCACTGGTCACTGGTCAGTGGTCACTGGTCACTGGTCACTGGTCAATGGTCACTGTCGCTGGTCACTGGTCACTGGTCACTTGTCCCTGGGCAGTGGTCACTGGTCACTGGTCACTGGTCACTGGTCACTGGTCAATGGTCACTGTCGCTGGTCACTGGTCACTGGTCACTTGTCCCTGGGCAGTGGTCACTTGTCACTGGTCAATGGTCACTATCGCTGGTCAATGGTCACTGTCGCTGGTCACTGGTCACTGGTCACTTGTCACTGGTCACTGGTCACTGGTCACTGGTCACTGGTCACTGGTCAATGGTCACAAGTCACTGGTCACTTGTCACTGGTCAGTGGCCACTCGTCAATGGTCACTGGTCACTGGTCACTGGTCAATGTTCTCTGTCGCTGGTCACTGGTCACGATTCGCTGGTCCCTGGTCACTGGTCACTGGTCAATGGTCACTGTCGCTGGTCACTGGTCACTGGTCACTGGTCACTGGTCACTGGTCACTGGTCACTGGTCACTGGTCACTGGTCACTGGTCACTGGTCACTGGTCACTGGTCTCAAGTCACTGGTCACTTGTCACTGGTCACTGGTCACTCGTCACTGGTCAGAGGTCAATGGTAACTTGTCACTGGGCAGTGGTCAATGGTCACTGGTCACTGGTCACAGGTAAATGGTCACTGGTCACTGGACACAGATCACTGGTCACTGGTCACTGGTCACTGGTCACTGGTCACTGGTCAATGGTCACTGGCCACTGGTCACTTGTCACTGGTCACTGATCACTGGTCACTGGTCACTGGTCACTGGTCAATGGTCACTGTCGCTGGTCACTGGTCACTGGTCACTGATCACTGGTCACTGGTCAATGGTCACTGGTCACTGGTCAATGGTCACTATCGCTGGTCAATGGTCACTGTCGCTGGTAAATGGTCACTGTCACTGGTCAATGGTCACTGGCCACTGGTCACTGGTCACTGGTCAATGGTCACTTTCGCTGGTCAATGGTCACTGTCGCTGGTAAATGGTCACTGTCGCTGGTCACTGGTCACTGGTCACTAGTCACTGGTCACTGGTCACAGGTCAATGGTCACTGGTCACTGGACACTGGTCACTGGTCACTGGTCACTTGTCACTGGTCACTGGTCACTGGTCACTGGTCACTGGTCACTGGTCAATGGTAACTTGTCACTGGGCAGTGGTTAATGGTCACTGGTCACTGGTCACTGGTCACTGGTCACTGGTCACAGGTCAATGGTCACTGGTCACTGGACTTAGGTCACTGGTCACTGGTCACTGGTCACTGGTCACTGGTCACTGCTCACTGGTAACTGGTCAATGGTCACTGTCGCTGGTCACTGGTCACTGGTCACTGGTCAATGGTAACTTGTCACTGGGCAGTGGTCAATGGTCACTGGTCACTGGTCACTGGTCACTGGTCACTGGTCACAGGTCAATGGTCACTGGTCACTGGACACAGGTCACTGGTCACTGGTCACTGGTCACTGGTCACTGGTCACTGATCACTGGTCACTGGTCACTGGTCACTGGTCACTGGTCAATAGTCACTATCGCTGGTCAATGGTCACTGTCGCTGGTCACTGGTCACTTGTCACTGGTCACTGGTCACTGGTCACTGGTCAATGGTCACTGTCGCTGGTCACTGGTCACTGGTCACTTGTCCCTGGGCAGTGGTCACTTGTCACTGGTCAATGGTCACTATCGCTGGTCAATGGTCACTGTCGCTGGTAAATGGTCAATGGTCACTGGTCAATGGGCACTGGCCACTGGTCACTGGTCACTGGTCAATGGTCACTTTCGCTGGTCAATGGTCAGTGTCGCTGGTCACTGGTCACTGGTAACTGGTCAATGGTCACTGTAGCTGGTCACTGGTCACTGGTCACTGGTCACTGGTCAATGGTAACTTGTCACTGGGCAGTGGTCAATGGTCACTGGTCACTGGTCCCTATTCACTGGTCACTGGTCACTGGACACAGGTCACTGGTCACTGGTCACTGGTCACTGGTCACTGGTCACTGGTCACTGGTAACTGGTCAATGGTCACTGTCGCTGGTCACTGGTCACTGGTCACTGGTCACTGGTCAATGGTAACTTGTCACTGGGCAGTGGTCAATGGTCACTGGTCACTGGTCACTGGTCACTGGTCACTGGTCACAGGTCAATGGTCACTGGTCACTGGACACAGGTCACTGGTCACTGGTCACTGGTCACTGGTCACTGGTCAATGGTCACTGGTCACAGGTCAATGGTCACTGGTCACTGGTCACTGGTCAATGGTCACTGTCGCTGGTCACTGGTCACTGGTCAATGGTCACTATCGCTGGTCAATGGTCAATGGTCACTTTCGCTGGTCAATGGTCACTGTCGCTGGTAAATGGTCACTGTCGCTGGTCACTGGTCACTGGTCACTGGACACTGGTCACAGGTCAATGGTCACTGGTCACTGGACACTGGTCACTGGTCACTGGTCACTTGTCACTGGTCACTGATCACTGGTCACTGGTCACTGGTCACTGGTCACTGGTCACTGGTCACTGGTCAATGGTCACTGTCGCTGGTCACTGGTCACTGGTCACTGATCACTGGTCACTGGTCACTGGTAACTGGTCACTGGTCAATGGTCACTATCGCTGGTCAATGGTCACTGTCGCTGGTCACTGGTCACTGGTCACTTGTCACTGGTCACTGGTCACTGGTCATTGGTCACTGGTCACTGGTCAATGGTCACTGTCGCTGGTCACTGGACACTGGTCACTGGTCACTGGTCAATGGTCACTGGTCACTGGCCACTGGTCAATGGTCACTATCGCTGGTCAATGGTCATTGTCGCTGGTCACTGGTCATTGGTCACTTGTCACTGGTCACTGGTCACTGGTCACTGGTCACTGGTCACTGGTCACTGGTCACAGGTCAATGGTCACTGGTCACTGGTCACTGGTCAATTGTCACTGTCGCTGGTCACTGGTCACTGGTCACTGGTCACTGGTAACTGGGCAATGGTCACTGTCGCTGGTCACTGGTCACTGGTCACTGGTCACTGGTCAATGGTAACTTGTCACTGGGCAGTGGTCAATGGTCACTGGTCACTGGTCACTGGTCACTGGTCACTGGTCACTGGTCACTGGTCACAGGTCAATGGTCACTGGTCACTGGACACAGGTCACTGGTCACTGGTCACTGGTCACTGGTCACTGGTCACTGGTCAATGGTCACTGGCCACTGGTCACTGGTCACTGGTCAATGGTCACTTTCGCTGGTCAATGGTCACTGTCGCTGGTAAATGGTCACTGTCGCTGGTCACTGGTCACTGGTCACTAGTCACTGGTCACTGGTCACAGGTCAATGGTCACTGGTCACTGGACACTGGTCACTGGTCACTGGTCACTTGTCACTGGTCAATGATCACTGGTCACTGGTCACTGGTCACTGGTCACTGGTCACTTGTCAATGGTCACTGTCGCTGGTCACTGGTCACTGGTCACTGATCACTGGTCACTGGTCACTGGTCACTGGTCTCTGGTCAATGGTCACTATCGCTGGTCAATGGTCACTGTCGCTGATCACTGGTCACTGGTCACTTGTCACTGGTCAATGGTCACTGGTCACTGGTCACTGGTCACTGGTCACTGGTCAATGGTCACTGTCGCTGGTCACTGGTCACTGGTCACTGGTCACTGGTCAATGGTCACTGGTCACTGGTCACTGGTCAATGGTCACTATCGCTGGTCAATGGTCATTGTCGCTGGTCACTGGTCATTGGTCACTTGTCAATGGTCACTGGCCACTGGTCACTGGTCACTGGTCAATGGTCACTATCGCTGGTCAATGGTCACTTTCGCTGGTCACTGTCGCTGGTAAATGGTCACTGTCGCTGGTCACTGGTCACTGGTCACTGGACACTGGTCACAGGTCAATGGTCACTGGTCACTGGACACTGGTCACTGGTCACTGGTCACTTGTCACTGGTCAGTGATCACTGGTCACTGGTCACTGGTCACTGGTCACTGGTCACTGGTCAATGGTCACTGTCGCTGGTCACTGGTCACTGGTCACTGGTCACTGGTCACTGGTCAATGGTCACTATCGCTGGTCAATGGTCACTGTCGCTGGTCACTGGTCACTGGTCACTTGTCACTGGTCACTGGTCACTGGTCACTGGTCACTGGTCACTGGTCACTGGTCACTGGTCAATGGTCACTGTCGCTGGTCACTGGACACTGGTCACGGGTCACTGGTCAATGGTCACTGGTCACTGGTCACTGGTCAATAGTCATTGTCGCTGGTCACTGGTCATTGGTCACTTGTCACTGGTCACTGGTCACTGGTCACTGGTCACTGGTCACAGGTCAATGGTCACTGGTCACTGGTCACTGGTCAATGGTCACTGTCGCTGGTCACATGTCACTGGTCACTGGTCACTGGTCACTGGTCACTGGTCACAGGTCAATGGTCACTGGTCACTGGACTTAGGTCACTGGTCACTGGTCACTGGTCACTGGTCACTGGTCACTGGTAACTGGTCAATGGTCACTGTCGCTGGTCACTGGTCACTGGTCACTGGTCACTGGTCAATGGTAACTTGTCACTGGGCAGTGGTCAATGGTCACTGGTCACTGGTCACTGGTCACTGGTCACTGGTCACAGGTCAATGGTCACTGGTCACTGGACACAGGTCACTGGTCACTGGTCACTGGTCACTGGTCACTGGTCACTGATCACTGGTCACTGGTCACTGGTCACTGGTCACTGGTCAATAGTCACTATCGCTGGTCAATGGTCACTGTCGCTGGTCACTGGTCACTTGTCACTGGTCACTGGTCACTGGTCACTGGTCAATGGTCACTGTCCCTGGTCACTGGTCACTGGTCACTTGTCCCTGGGCAGTGGTCACTTGTCACTGGTCAATGGTCACTATCGCTGGTCAATGGTCACTGTCGCTGGTCACTGGTCACTGGTCACTTGTCACTGGTCACTGGTCACTGGTCACTGGTCACTGGTCACTGGTCACTGGTCACAAGTCACTGGTCACTTGGCACTGGTCAGTGGCCACTCGTCAATGGTCACTGGTCACTGGTCACTGGTCAATGGTCTCTGTCGCTGGTCACTGGTCACGATTCGCTGGTCCCTGGTCACTGGTCACTGGTCAATGGTCACTGTCGCTGGTCACTGGTCACTGGTCACTGGTCACTGGTCACTGGTCACTGGTCACTGGTCACTGGTCACTGGTCACAAGTCACTGGTCACTTGTCACTGGTCACTGGTCACTCGTCACTGGTCACAGGTCAATGGTAACTTGTCACTGGGCAGTGGTCAATGGTCACTGGTCACTGGTCACAGGTCAATGGTCACTGGTCACTGGACACAGATCACTGGTAACTGGTCACTGGTCACTGTCGCTGGTCACTGGTCACTGGTCACTGGTCACTGGTCACTGGTAACTGGTCAATGGTCACTGTCGCTGGTCACTGGTCACTGGTCACTGGTCACTGGTCAATGGTAACTTGTCACTGGGCAGTGGTCAATGGTCACTGGTCACTGGTCACTGGTCACTGGTCACTGGTCACAGGTCAATGGTCACTGGTCACTGGACACAGGTCACTGGTCACTGGTCACTGGTCACTGGTCACTGGTCACTGGTCAATGGTCACTGGCCACTGGTCACTGGTCACTGGTCAATGGTCACTTTCGCTGGTCAATGGTCACTGTCGCTGGTAAATGGTCACTGTCGCTGGTCACTTGTCACTGGTCACTAGTCACTGGTCAATGGTCACTGGTCACTGGTCACTGGTCAATAGTCATTGTCGCTGGTCACTGGTCATTGGTCACTTGTCACTGGTCACTGGTCACTGGTCACTGGTCACTGGTCACAGGTCAATGGTCACTGGTCACTGGTCACTGGTCAATGGTCACTGTCGCTGGTCACATGTCACTGGTCACTGGTCACTGGTCACTGGTCACTGGTCACTGGTAACTGGTCAATGGTCACTGTCGCTGGTCACTGGTCACTGGTCAATGGTAACTTGTCACTGGGCAGTGGTCAATGGTCACTGGTCAATGGTCACTAGTCACTGGTCACTGGTCACTGGTCACAGGTCAATGGTCACTGGTCACTGGACACAGGTCACTGGTCACTGGTCACTGGTCACTGGTCAATGGTCACTGGTCAATGGTCACTGGCCACTGGTCACTGGTCACTTGTCACTGGTCAATGATCACTGGTCACTGGTCACTGGTCACTGGTCACTGGTCACTTGTCAATGGTCACTGTCGCTGGTCAATGGTCACTGTCGCTGGTCACTGGTCACTGGTCACTTGTCACTGGTCACTGGTCACTGGTCACTGGTCACTGGTCACTGGTCACTGGTCACTGGTCACTGGTCACTGGTCACTGGTCACTGGTCACTGGTCAATGGTCACTGTCGCTGGTCACTGGTCACTGGTCACTTGTCCCTGGGCAGTGGTCACTGGTCACTGGTCACTGGTCACTGGTCACTGGTCACTGGTCAATGGTCACTGTCGCTGGTCACTGGTCACTGGTCACTTGTCCCTGGGCAGTGGTCACTTGTCACTGGTCAATGGTCACTATCGCTGGTCAATGGTCACTGTCGCTGGTCACTGGTCACTGGTCACTTGTCACTGGTCACTGGTCACTGGTCACTGGTCACTGGTCACTGGTCACTGGTCACTGGTCACAAGTCACTGGTCACTTGTCACTGGTCAGTGGCCACTCGTCAATGGTCACTGGTCACTGGTCACTGGTCAGTGGTCTCTGTCGCTGGTCACTGGTCACGATTCGCTGGTCCCTGGTCACTGGTCACTGGTCAATGGTCACTGTCGCTGGTCACTGGTCACTGGTCAGTGGTCACTGGCCACAGGTCAATGGTCACTGGTCACTGGACACAGATCACTGGTCACTGGTCACTGGTCACTGGTCACTGGTCACTGGTCAATGGTCACTGGCCACTGGTCACTGGTCACTGGTCACTGGTCACTGGTCACTGGTCACTGGTCACTGGTCATTGGTCACTGGACACTGGTCACAGGTCAATGGTCACTGGTCACTGGACACTGGTCACTGGTCACTGGTCACTTGTCACTGGTCACTGATCACTGGTCACTGGTCACTGGTCACTGGTCACTGGTCACTGGTCACTGGTCAATGGTCACTGTCGCTGGTCACTGGTCACTGGTCACTGATCACTGGTCACTGGTCAATGGTCACTGGTCACTGGTCAATGGTCACTGTCGCTGGTAAATGGTCACTGTCGCTGGTCACAGGTCACTGGTCACTAGTCACTGGTCACTGGTCACAGGTCAATGGCCACTGGTCACTGGACACTGGTCACTGGTCACTGGTCACTGGTCACTGGTCACTGGTCAATGGTCACTGTCGCTGGTCACTGGTCCCTGGTCACTGGTCACTGGTCACTGGTAACTGGTAACTGGTCAATGGTCACTGTCGCTGGTCACTGGTCACTGGTCAATGGTAACTTGTCACTGGGCAGTGGTCAATGGTCACTGGTCACTGGTCACTGGTCACTGGTCACTGGTCACTGGTCACAGGTCAATGGTCACTGGTCACTGGACACAGGTCACTGGTCACTGGTCACTGGTCACTGGTCACTGGTCACTGGTCAATGGTCACTGGCCACTGGTCACTGGTCACTGGTCAATGGTCACTTTCGCTGGTCAATGGTCACTGTCGCTGGTAAATGGTCACTGTCGCTGGTCACTGGTCACTGGTCACTAGTCACTGGTCACTGGTCACAGGTCAATGGCCACTGGTCACTGGACACTGGTCACTGGTCACTGGTCACTTGTCACTGGTCAATGATCACTGGTCACAGGTCACTGGTCAATAGTCACTAGCGCTGGTCAATGGTCACTGTCGCTGGTCACTGGTCACTGGTCACTTGTCACTGGTCACTTGTCACTGGTCACTGGTCACTGGTCACTGGTCACTGGTCACTGGTCACTGGTCACTGGTCAGTGGTCACTGGTCACTGGTCACTGGTCAATGGTCACTGTCGCTGGTCACTGGTCACTGGTCACTTGTCCCTGGGCAGTGGTCACTGGTCACTGGTCACTGGTCACTGGTCACTGGTCAATGGTCACTGTCGCTGGTCACTGGTCACTGGTCACTTGTCCCTGGGCAGTGGTCACTTGTCACTGGTCAATGGTCACTATCGCTGGTCAATGGTCACTGTCGCTGGTCACTGGTCACTGGTCACTTGTCACTGGTCACTGGTCACTGGTCACTGGTCACTGGTCACTGGTCACTGGTCACTGGTCACAAGTCACTGGTCACTTGTCACTGGTCAGTGGCCACTCGTCAATGGTCACTGGTCACTGGTCACTGGTCAATGTTCTCTGTCGCTGGTCACTGGTCACGATTCGGTGGTCCCTGGTCACTGGTCACTGGTCAATGGTCACTGTCGCTGGTCACTGGTCACTGGTCACTGGTCACTGGTCACTGGTCACTGGTCACTGGTCACTGGTCACTGGTCAATGGTAACTTGTCACTGGGCAGTGGTCAATGGTCACTGGTCACTGGTCACTGGTCACTGGTCACTGGTCACTGGTCACTGGTCACAGGTCAATGGTCACTGGTCACTGGACACAGGTCACTGGTCACTGGTCACTGGTCACTGGTCACTGGTCACTGGTCAATGGTCACTGGCCACTGGTCACTGGTCACTGGTCAATGGTCACTTTCGCTGGTCAATGGTCACTGTCGCTGGTAAATGGTCACTGTCGCTGGTCACTGGTCACTGGTCACTAGTCACTGGTCACTGGTCACAGGTCAATGGTCACTGGTCACTGGACACTGGTCACTGGTCACTGGTCACTTGTCACTGGTCAATGATCACTGGTCACTGGTCACTGGTCACTGGTCACTGGTCACTTGTCAATGGTCACTGTCGCTGGTCACTGGTCACTGGTCACTGATCACTGGTCACTGGTCTCTGGTCAATGGTCACTATCGCTGGTCAATGGTCACTGTCGCTGATCACTGGTCACTGGTCACTTGTCACTGGTCACTGGTCACTGGTCACTGGTCACTGGTCACTGGTCACTGGTCAATGGTCACTGTCGCTGGTCACTGGTCACTGGTCACTGGTCACTGGTCAATGGTCACTGGTCACTGGTCACTGGTCAATGGTCACTATCGCTGGTCAATGGTCATTGTCGCTGGTCACTGGTCATTGGTCACTTGTCAATGGTCACTGGCCACTGGTCACTGGTCACTGGTCAATGGTCACTATCGCTGGTCAATGGTCACTTTCGCTGGTCACTGTCGCTGGTAAATGGTCACTGTCGCTGGTCACTGGTCACTGGTCACTGGACACTGGTCACAGGTCAATGGTCACTGGTCACTGGACACTGGTCACTGGTCACTGGTCACTTGTCACTGGTCAGTGATCACTGGTCACTGGTCACTGGTCACTGGTCACTGGTCACTGGTCAATGGTCACTGTCGCTGGTCACTGGTCACTGGTGACTGGTCACTGGTCACTGGTCAATGGTCACTATCGCTGGTCAATGGTCACTGTCGCTGGTCACTGGTCACTGGTCACTTGTCACTGGTCACTGGTCACTGGTCACTGGTCACTGGTCACTGGTCACTGGACACTGGTCAATGGTCACTGTCGCTGGTCACTGGACACTGGTCACGGGTCACTGGTCAATGGTCACTGGTCACTGGTCACTGGTCAATAGTCATTGTCGCTGGTCACTGGTCATTGGTCACTTGTCACTGGTCACTGGTCACTGGTCACTGGTCACTGGTCACAGGTCAATGGTCACTGGTCACTGGTCACTGGTCAATGGTCACTGTCGCTGGTCACATGTCACTGGTCACTGGTCACTGGTCACTGGTCACTGGTCACAGGTCAATGGTCACTGGTCACTGGACTTAGGTCACTGGTCACTGGTCACTGGTCACTGGTCACTGGTCACTGGTAACTGGTCAATGGTCACTGTCGCTGGTCACTGGTCACTGGTCACTGGTCACTGGTCAATGGTAACTTGTCACTGGGCAGTGGTCAATGGTCACTGGTCACTGGTCACTGGTCACTGGTCACTGGTCACAGGTCAATGGTCACTGGTCACTGGACACAGGTCACTGGTCACTGGTCACTGGTCACTGGTCACTGGTCACTGATCACTGGTCACTGGTCACTGGTCACTGGTCACTGGTCAATAGTCACTATCGCTGGTCAATGGTCACTGTCGCTGGTCACTGGTCACTTGTCACTGGTCACTGGTCACTGGTCACTGGTCAATGGTCACTGTCGCTGGTCACTGGTCACTGGTCACTTGTCCCTGGGCAGTGGTCACTTGTCACTGGTCAATGGTCACTATCGCTGGTCAATGGTCACTGTCGCTGGTCACTGGTCACTGGTCACTTGTCACTGGTCACTGGTCACTGGTCACTGGTCACTGGTCACTGGTCACTGGTCACAAGTCACTGGTCACTTGGCACTGGTCAGTGGCCACTCGTCAATGGTCACTGGTCACTGGTCACTGGTCAATGGTCTCTGTCGCTGGTCACTGGTCACGATTCGCTGGTCCCTGGTCACTGGTCACTGGTCAATGGTCACTGTCGCTGGTCACTGGTCACTGGTCACTGGTCACTGGTCACTGGTCACTGGTCACTGGTCACTGGTCACAAGTCACTGGTCACTTGTCACTGGTCACTGGTCACTCGTCACTGGTCACAGGTCAATGGTAACTTGTCACTGGGCAGTGGTCAATGGTCACTGGTCACTGGTCACAGGTCAATGGTCACTGGTCACTGGACACAGATCACTGGTAACTGGTCACTGGTCACTGTCGCTGGTCACTGGTCACTGGTCACTGGTCACTGGTCACTGGTAACTGGTCAATGGTCACTGTCGCTGGTCACTGGTCACTGGTCACTGGTCACTGGTCAATGGTAACTTGTCACTGGGCAGTGGTCAATGGTCACTGGTCACTGGTCACTGGTCACTGGTCACTGGTCACAGGTCAATGGTCACTGGTCACTGGACACAGGTCACTGGTCACTGGTCACTGGTCACTGGTCACTGGTCACTGGTCAATGGTCACTGGCCACTGGTCACTGGTCACTGGTCAATGGTCACTTTCGCTGGTCAATGGTCACTGTCGCTGGTAAATGGTCACTGTCGCTGGTCACTTGTCACTGGTCACTAGTCACTGGTCAATGGTCACTGGTCACTGGTCACTGGTCAATAGTCATTGTCGCTGGTCACTGGTCATTGGTCACTTGTCACTGGTCACTGGTCACTGGTCACTGGTCACTGGTCACAGGTCAATGGTCACTGGTCACTGGTCACTGGTCAATGGTCACTGTCGCTGGTCACATGTCACTGGTCACTGGTCACTGGTCACTGGTCACTGGTCACTGGTAACTGGTCAATGGTCACTGTCGCTGGTCACTGGTCACTGGTCAATGGTAACTTGTCACTGGGCAGTGGTCAATGGTCACTGGTCAATGGTCACTAGTCACTGGTCACTGGTCACTGGTCACAGGTCAATGGTCACTGGTCACTGGACACAGGTCACTGGTCACTGGTCACTGGTCACTGGTCAATGGTCACTGGTCAATGGTCACTGGCCACTGGTCACTGGTCACTTGTCACTGGTCAATGATCACTGGTCACTGGTCACTGGTCACTGGTCACTGGTCACTTGTCAATGGTCACTGTCGCTGGTCAATGGTCACTGTCGCTGGTCACTGGTCACTGGTCACTTGTCACTGGTCACTGGTCACTGGTCACTGGTCACTGGTCACTGGTCACTGGTCACTGGTCACTGGTCACTGGTCACTGGTCACTGGTCAATGGTCACTGTCGCTGGTCACTGGTCACTGGTCACTTGTCCCTGGGCAGTGGTCACTGGTCACTGGTCACTGGTCACTGGTCACTGGTCACTGGTCAATGGTCACTGTCGCTGGTCACTGGTCACTGGTCACTTGTCCCTGGGCAGTGGTCACTTGTCACTGGTCAATGGTCACTATCGCTGGTCAATGGTCACTGTCGCTGGTCACTGGTCACTGGTCACTTGTCACTGGTCACTGGTCACTGGTCACTGGTCACTGGTCACTGGTCACTGGTCACTGGTCACAAGTCACTGGTCACTTGTCACTGGTCAGTGGCCACTCGTCAATGGTCACTGGTCACTGGTCACTGGTCAGTGGTCTCTGTCGCTGGTCACTGGTCACGATTCGCTGGTCCCTGGTCACTGGTCACTGGTCAATGGTCACTGTCGCTGGTCACTGGTCACTGGTCAGTGGTCACTGGCCACAGGTCAATGGTCACTGGTCACTGGACACAGATCACTGGTCACTGGTCACTGGTCACTGGTCACTGGTCACTGGTCAATGGTCACTGGCCACTGGTCACTGGTCACTGGTCACTGGTCACTGGTCACTGGTCACTGGTCATTGGTCACTGGACACTGGTCACAGGTCAATGGTCACTGGTCACTGGACACTGGTCACTGGTCACTGGTCACTTGTCACTGGTCACTTGTCACTGGTCACTGGTCACTGGTCACTGGTCACTGGTCACTGGTCACTGGTCAGTGGTCACTGGTCACTGGTCACTGGTCAATGGTCACTGTCGCTGGTCACTGGTCACTGGTCACTTGTCCCTGGGCAGTGGTCACTGGTCACTGGTCACTGGTCACTGGTCACTGGTCAATGGTCACTGTCGCTGGTCACTGGTCACTGGTCACTTGTCCCTGGGCAGTGGTCACTTGTCACTGGTCAATGGTCACTATCGCTGGTCAATGGTCACTGTCGCTGGTCACTGGTCACTGGTCACTTGTCACTGGTCACTGGTCACTGGTCACTGGTCACTGGTCACTGGTCACTGGTCACTGGTCACAAGTCACTGGTCACTTGTCACTGGTCAGTGGCCACTCGTCAATGGTCACTGGTCACTGGTCACTGGTCAATGTTCTCTGTCGCTGGTCACTGGTCACGATTCGGTGGTCCCTGGTCACTGGTCACTGGTCAATGGTCACTGTCGCTGGTCACTGGTCACTGGTCACTGGTCACTGGTCACTGGTCACTGGTCACTGGTCACTGGTCACTGGTCAATGGTAACTTGTCACTGGGCAGTGGTCAATGGTCACTGGTCACTGGTCACTGGTCACTGGTCACTGGTCACTGGTCACTGGTCACAGGTCAATGGTCACTGGTCACTGGACACAGGTCACTGGTCACTGGTCACTGGTCACTGGTCACTGGTCACTGGTCAATGGTCACTGGCCACTGGTCACTGGTCACTGGTCAATGGTCACTTTCGCTGGTCAATGGTCACTGTCGCTGGTAAATGGTCACTGTCGCTGGTCACTGGTCACTGGTCACTAGTCACTGGTCACTGGTCACAGGTCAATGGTCACTGGTCACTGGACACTGGTCACTGGTCACTGGTCACTTGTCACTGGTCAATGATCACTGGTCACTGGTCACTGGTCACTGGTCACTGGTCACTTGTCAATGGTCACTGTCGCTGGTCACTGGTCACTGGTCACTGATCACTGGTCACTGGTCTCTGGTCAATGGTCACTATCGCTGGTCAATGGTCACTGTCGCTGATCACTGGTCACTGGTCACTTGTCACTGGTCACTGGTCACTGGTCACTGGTCACTGGTCACTGGTCACTGGTCAATGGTCACTGTCGCTGGTCACTGGTCACTGGTCACTGGTCACTGGTCAATGGTCACTGGTCACTGGTCACTGGTCAATGGTCACTATCGCTGGTCAATGGTCATTGTCGCTGGTCACTGGTCATTGGTCACTTGTCAATGGTCACTGGCCACTGGTCACTGGTCACTGGTCAATGGTCACTATCGCTGGTCAATGGTCACTTTCGCTGGTCACTGTCGCTGGTAAATGGTCACTGTCGCTGGTCACTGGTCACTGGTCACTGGACACTGGTCACAGGTCAATGGTCACTGGTCACTGGACACTGGTCACTGGTCACTGGTCACTTGTCACTGGTCAGTGATCACTGGTCACTGGTCACTGGTCACTGGTCACTGGTCACTGGTCAATGGTCACTGTCGCTGGTCACTGGTCACTGGTGACTGGTCACTGGTCACTGGTCAATGGTCACTATCGCTGGTCAATGGTCACTGTCGCTGGTCACTGGTCACTGGTCACTTGTCACTGGTCACTGGTCACTGGTCACTGGTCACTGGTCACTGGTCACTGGACACTGGTCAATGGTCACTGTCGCTGGTCACTGGACACTGGTCACGGGTCACTGGTCAATGGTCACTGGTCACTGGTCACTGGTCAATAGTCATTGTCGCTGGTCACTGGTCATTGGTCACTTGTCACTGGTCACTGGTCACTGGTCACTGGTCACTGGTCACAGGTCAATGGTCACTGGTCACTGGTCACTGGTCAATGGTCACTGTCGCTGGTCACATGTCACTGGTCACTGGTCACTGGTCACTGGTCACTGGTCACAGGTCAATGGTCACTGGTCACTGGACTTAGGTCACTGGTCACTGGTCACTGGTCACTGGTCACTGGTCACTGGTAACTGGTCAATGGTCACTGTCGCTGGTCACTGGTCACTGGTCACTGGTCACTGGTCAATGGTAACTTGTCACTGGGCAGTGGTCAATGGTCACTGGTCACTGGTCACTGGTCACTGGTCACTGGTCACAGGTCAATGGTCACTGGTCACTGGACACAGGTCACTGGTCACTGGTCACTGGTCACTGGTCACTGGTCACTGATCACTGGTCACTGGTCACTGGTCACTGGTCACTGGTCAATAGTCACTATCGCTGGTCAATGGTCACTGTCGCTGGTCACTGGTCACTTGTCACTGGTCACTGGTCACTGGTCACTGGTCAATGGTCACTGTCGCTGGTCACTGGTCACTGGTCACTTGTCCCTGGGCAGTGGTCACTTGTCACTGGTCAATGGTCACTATCGCTGGTCAATGGTCACTGTCGCTGGTCACTGGTCACTGGTCACTTGTCACTGGTCACTGGTCACTGGTCACTGGTCACTGGTCACTGGTCACTGGTCACAAGTCACTGGTCACTTGGCACTGGTCAGTGGCCACTCGTCAATGGTCACTGGTCACTGGTCACTGGTCAATGGTCTCTGTCGCTGGTCACTGGTCACGATTCGCTGGTCCCTGGTCACTGGTCACTGGTCAATGGTCACTGTCGCTGGTCACTGGTCACTGGTCACTGGTCACTGGTCACTGGTCACTGGTCACTGGTCACTGGTCACAAGTCACTGGTCACTTGTCACTGGTCACTGGTCACTCGTCACTGGTCACAGGTCAATGGTAACTTGTCACTGGGCAGTGGTCAATGGTCACTGGTCACTGGTCACAGGTCAATGGTCACTGGTCACTGGACACAGATCACTGGTAACTGGTCACTGGTCACTGTCGCTGGTCACTGGTCACTGGTCACTGGTCACTGGTCACTGGTAACTGGTCAATGGTCACTGTCGCTGGTCACTGGTCACTGGTCACTGGTCACTGGTCAATGGTAACTTGTCACTGGGCAGTGGTCAATGGTCACTGGTCACTGGTCACTGGTCACTGGTCACTGGTCACAGGTCAATGGTCACTGGTCACTGGACACAGGTCACTGGTCACTGGTCACTGGTCACTGGTCACTGGTCACTGGTCAATGGTCACTGGCCACTGGTCACTGGTCACTGGTCAATGGTCACTTTCGCTGGTCAATGGTCACTGTCGCTGGTAAATGGTCACTGTCGCTGGTCACTTGTCACTGGTCACTAGTCACTGGTCAATGGTCACTGGTCACTGGTCACTGGTCAATAGTCATTGTCGCTGGTCACTGGTCATTGGTCACTTGTCACTGGTCACTGGTCACTGGTCACTGGTCACTGGTCACAGGTCAATGGTCACTGGTCACTGGTCACTGGTCAATGGTCACTGTCGCTGGTCACATGTCACTGGTCACTGGTCACTGGTCACTGGTCACTGGTCACTGGTAACTGGTCAATGGTCACTGTCGCTGGTCACTGGTCACTGGTCAATGGTAACTTGTCACTGGGCAGTGGTCAATGGTCACTGGTCAATGGTCACTAGTCACTGGTCACTGGTCACTGGTCACAGGTCAATGGTCACTGGTCACTGGACACAGGTCACTGGTCACTGGTCACTGGTCACTGGTCAATGGTCACTGGTCAATGGTCACTGGCCACTGGTCACTGGTCACTTGTCACTGGTCAATGATCACTGGTCACTGGTCACTGGTCACTGGTCACTGGTCACTTGTCAATGGTCACTGTCGCTGGTCAATGGTCACTGTCGCTGGTCACTGGTCACTGGTCACTTGTCACTGGTCACTGGTCACTGGTCACTGGTCACTGGTCACTGGTCACTGGTCACTGGTCACTGGTCACTGGTCACTGGTCACTGGTCAATGGTCACTGTCGCTGGTCACTGGTCACTGGTCACTTGTCCCTGGGCAGTGGTCACTGGTCACTGGTCACTGGTCACTGGTCACTGGTCACTGGTCAATGGTCACTGTCGCTGGTCACTGGTCACTGGTCACTTGTCCCTGGGCAGTGGTCACTTGTCACTGGTCAATGGTCACTATCGCTGGTCAATGGTCACTGTCGCTGGTCACTGGTCACTGGTCACTTGTCACTGGTCACTGGTCACTGGTCACTGGTCACTGGTCACTGGTCACTGGTCACTGGTCACAAGTCACTGGTCACTTGTCACTGGTCAGTGGCCACTCGTCAATGGTCACTGGTCACTGGTCACTGGTCAGTGGTCTCTGTCGCTGGTCACTGGTCACGATTCGCTGGTCCCTGGTCACTGGTCACTGGTCAATGGTCACTGTCGCTGGTCACTGGTCACTGGTCAGTGGTCACTGGCCACAGGTCAATGGTCACTGGTCACTGGACACAGATCACTGGTCACTGGTCACTGGTCACTGGTCACTGGTCACTGGTCAATGGTCACTGGCCACTGGTCACTGGTCACTGGTCACTGGTCACTGGTCACTGGTCACTGGTCATTGGTCACTGGACACTGGTCACAGGTCAATGGTCACTGGTCACTGGACACTGGTCACTGGTCACTGGTCACTTGTCACTGGTCACTGATCACTGGTCACTGGTCACTGGTCACTGGTCACTGGTCACTAGTCACTGGTCAATGGTCACTGTCGCTGGTCACTGGTCACTGGTCACTGATCACTGGTCACTGGTCAATGGTCACTGGTCACTGGTCAATGGTCACTGTCGCTGGTAAATGGTCACTGTCGCTGGTCACTGGTCACTGGTCACTAGTCACTGGTCACTGGTCACAGGTCAATGGCCACTGGTCACTGGACACTGGTCACTGGTCACTGGTCACTGGTCACTGGTCACTGGTCAATGGTCACTGTCGCTGGTCACTGGTCCCTGGTCACTGGTCACTGGTCACTGGTCACTGGTAACTGGTCAATGGTCACTGTCGCTGGTCACTGGTCACTGGTCAATGGTAACTTGTCACTGGGCAGTGGTCAATGGTCACTGGTCACTGGTCACTGGTCACTGGTCACTGGTCACTGGTCACAGGTCAATGGTCACTGGTCACTGGACACAGGTCACTGGTCACTGGTCACTGGTCACTGGTCACTGGTCACTGGTCACTGGTCAATGGTCACTGGCCACTGGTCACTGGTCACTGGTCAATGGTCACTTTCGCTGGTCAATGGTCACTGTCGCTGGTAAATGGTCACTGTCGCTGGTCACTGGTCACTGGTCACTAGTCACTGGTCACTGGTCACAGGTCAATGGCCACTGGTCACTGGACACTGGTCACTGGTCACTGGTCACTTGTCACTGGTCAATGATCACTGGTCACAGGTCACTGGTCAATAGTCACTAGCGCTGGTCAATGGTCACTGTCGCTGGTCACTGGTCACTGGTCACTTGTCACTGGTCACTTGTCACTGGTCACTGGTCACTGGTCACTGGTCACTGGTCACTGGTCACTGGTCACTGGTCAGTGGTCACTGGTCACTGGTCACTGGTCAATGGTCACTGTCGCTGGTCACTGGTCACTGGTCACTTGTCCCTGGGCAGTGGTCACTGGTCACTGGTCACTGGTCACTGGTCACTGGTCACTGGTCACTGGTAACTGGTCAATGGTCACTGTCGCTGGTCACTGGTCACTGGTCACTGGTCACTGGTCAATGGTAACTTGTCACTGGGCAGTGGTCAATGGTCACTGGTCACTGGTCACTGGTCACTGGTCACTGGTCACTGGTCACAGGTCAATGGTCACTGGTCACTGGACACAGGTCACTGGTCACTGGTCACTGGTCACTGGTCACTGGTCACTGATCACTGGTCACTGGTCACTGGTCACTGGTCACTGGTCAATAGTCACTATCGCTGGTCAATGGTCACTGTCGCTGGTCACTGGTCACTTGTCACTGGTCACTGGTCACTGGTCACTGGTCAATGGTCACTGTCGCTGGTCACTGGTCACTGGTCACTTGTCCCTGGGCAGTGGTCACTTGTCACTGGTCAATGGTCACTATCGCTGGTCAATGGTCACTGTCGCTGGTCACTGGTCACTGGTCACTTGTCACTGGTCACTGGTCACTGGTCACTGGTCACTGGTCACTGGTCACTGGTCACAAGTCACTGGTCACTTGGCACTGGTCAGTGGCCACTCGTCAATGGTCACTGGTCACTGGTCACTGGTCAATGGTCTCTGTCGCTGGTCACTGGTCACGATTCGCTGGTCCCTGGTCACTGGTCACTGGTCAATGGTCACTGTCGCTGGTCACTGGTCACTGGTCACTGGTCACTGGTCACTGGTCACTGGTCACTGGTCACTGGTCACTGGTCACAAGTCACTGGTCACTTGTCACTGGTCACTGGTCACTCGTCACTGGTCACAGGTCAATGGTAACTTGTCACTGGGCAGTGGTCAATGGTCACTGGTCACTGGTCACAGGTCAATGGTCACTGGTCACTGGACACAGATCACTGGTAACTGGTCACTGGTCACTGTCGCTGGTCACTGGTCACTGGTCACTGGTCACTGGTCACTGGTAACTGGTCAATGGTCACTGTCGCTGGTCACTGGTCACTGGTCACTGGTCACTGGTCAATGGTAACTTGTCACTGGGCAGTGGTCAATGGTCACTGGTCACTGGTCACTGGTCACTGGTCACTGGTCACAGGTCAATGGTCACTGGTCACTGGACACAGGTCACTGGTCACTGGTCACTGGTCACTGGTCACTGGTCACTGGTCAATGGTCACTGGCCACTGGTCACTGGTCACTGGTCAATGGTCACTTTCGCTGGTCAATGGTCACTGTCGCTGGTAAATGGTCACTGTCGCTGGTCACTTGTCACTGGTCACTAGTCACTGGTCAATGGTCACTGGTCACTGGTCACTGGTCAATAGTCATTGTCGCTGGTCACTGGTCATTGGTCACTTGTCACTGGTCACTGGTCACTGGTCACTGGTCACTGGTCACAGGTCAATGGTCACTGGTCACTGGTCACTGGTCAATGGTCACTGTCGCTGGTCACATGTCACTGGTCACTGGTCACTGGTCACTGGTAACTGGTCAATGGTCACTGTCGCTGGTCACTGGTCACTGGTCAATGGTAACTTGTCACTGGGCAGTGGTCAATGGTCACTGGTCAATGGTCACTAGTCACTGGTCACTGGTCACTGGTCACAGGTCAATGGTCACTGGTCACTGGACACAGGTCACTGGTCACTGGTCACTGGTCACTGGTCAATGGTCACTGGTCAATGGTCACTGGCCACTGGTCACTGGTCACTTGTCACTGGTCAATGATCACTGGTCACTGGTCACTGGTCACTGGTCACTGGTCACTTGTCAATGGTCACTGTCGCTGGTCAATGGTCACTGTCGCTGGTCACTGGTCACTGGTCACTTGTCACTGGTCACTGGTCACTGGTCACTGGTCACTGGTCACTGGTCACTGGTCACTGGTCACTGGTCACTGGTCACTGGTCACTGGTCAATGGTCACTGTCGCTGGTCACTGGTCACTGGTCACTTGTCCCTGGGCAGTGGTCACTGGTCACTGGTCACTGGTCACTGGTCACTGGTCACTGGTCAATGGTCACTGTCGCTGGTCACTGGTCACTGGTCACTTGTCCCTGGGCAGTGGTCACTTGTCACTGGTCAATGGTCACTATCGCTGGTCAATGGTCACTGTCGCTGGTCACTGGTCACTGGTCACTTGTCACTGGTCACTGGTCACTGGTCACTGGTCACTGGTCACTGGTCACTGGTCACTGGTCACAAGTCACTGGTCACTTGTCACTGGTCAGTGGCCACTCGTCAATGGTCACTGGTCACTGGTCACTGGTCAGTGGTCTCTGTCGCTGGTCACTGGTCACGATTCGCTGGTCCCTGGTCACTGGTCACTGGTCAATGGTCACTGTCGCTGGTCACTGGTCACTGGTCAATGGTAACTTGTCACTGGGCAGTGGTCAATGGTCACTGGTCACTGGTCACTGGTCACTGGTCACTGGTCACTGGTCACAGGTCAATGGTCACTGGTCACTGGACACAGGTCACTGGTCACTGGTCACTGGTCACTGGTCACTGGTCACTGGTCAATGGTCACTGGCCACTGGTCACTGGTCACTGGTCAATGGTCACTTTCGCTGGTCAATGGTCACTGTCGCTGGTAAATGGTCACTGTCGCTGGTCACTGGTCACTGGTCACTAGTCACTGGTCACTGGTCACAGGTCAATGGCCACTGGTCACTGGACACTGGTCACTGGTCACTGGTCACTTGTCACTGGTCAATGATCACTGGTCACAGGTCACTGGTCAATAGTCACTAGCGCTGGTCAATGGTCACTGTCGCTGGTCACTGGTCACTGGTCACTTGCCACTGGTCACTTGTCACTGGTCACTGGTCACTGGTCACTGGTCACTGGTCACTGGTCACTGGTCACTGGTCAGTGGTCACTGGTCACTGGTCACTGGTCAATGGTCACTGTCGCTGGTCACTGGTCACTGGTCACTTGTCCCTGGGCAGTGGTCACTGGTCACTGGTCACTGGTCACTGGTCACTGGTCAATGGTCACTGTCGCTGGTCACTGGTCACTGGTCACTTGTCCCTGGGCAGTGGTCACTTGTCACTGGTCAATGGTCACTATCGCTGGTCAATGGTCACTGTCGCTGGTCACTGGTCACTGGTCACTTGTCACTGGTCACTGGTCACTGGTCACTGGTCACTGGTCACTGGTCACTGGTCACTGGTCACAAGTCACTGGTCACTTGTCACTGGTCAGTGGCCACTCGTCAATGGTCACTGGTCACTGGTCACTGGTCAATGTTCTCTGTCGCTGGTCACTGGTCACGATTCGGTGGTCCCTGGTCACTGGTCACTGGTCAATGGTCACTGTCGCTGGTCACTGGTCACTGGTCACTGGTCACTGGTCACTGGTCACTGGTCACTGGTCACTGGTCACTGGTCAATGGTAACTTGTCACTGGGCAGTGGTCAATGGTCACTGGTCACTGGTCACTGGTCACTGGTCACTGGTCACTGGTCACTGGTCACAGGTCAATGGTCACTGGTCACTGGACACAGGTCACTGGTCACTGGTCACTGGTCACTGGTCACTGGTCACTGGTCAATGGTCACTGGCCACTGGTCACTGGTCACTGGTCAATGGTCACTTTCGCTGGTCAATGGTCACTGTCGCTGGTAAATGGTCACTGTCGCTGGTCACTGGTCACTGGTCACTAGTCACTGGTCACTGGTCACAGGTCAATGGTCACTGGTCACTGGACACTGGTCACTGGTCACTGGTCACTTGTCACTGGTCAATGATCACTGGTCACTGGTCACTGGTCACTGGTCACTGGTCACTTGTCAATGGTCACTGTCGCTGGTCACTGGTCACTGGTCACTGATCACTGGTCACTGGTCTCTGGTCAATGGTCACTATCGCTGGTCAATGGTCACTGTCGCTGATCACTGGTCACTGGTCACTTGTCACTGGTCACTGGTCACTGGTCACTGGTCACTGGTCACTGGTCACTGGTCAATGGTCACTGTCGCTGGTCACTGGTCACTGGTCACTGGTCACTGGTCAATGGTCACTGGTCACTGGTCACTGGTCAATGGTCACTATCGCTGGTCAATGGTCATTGTCGCTGGTCACTGGTCATTGGTCACTTGTCAATGGTCACTGGCCACTGGTCACTGGTCACTGGTCAATGGTCACTATCGCTGGTCAATGGTCACTTTCGCTGGTCACTGTCGCTGGTAAATGGTCACTGTCGCTGGTCACTGGTCACTGGTCACTGGACACTGGTCACAGGTCAATGGTCACTGGTCACTGGACACTGGTCACTGGTCACTGGTCACTTGTCACTGGTCAGTGATCACTGGTCACTGGTCACTGGTCACTGGTCACTGGTCACTGGTCAATGGTCACTGTCGCTGGTCACTGGTCACTGGTCACTGGTCACTGGTCACTGGTCAATGGTCACTATCGCTGGTCAATGGTCACTGTCGCTGGTCACTGGTCACTGGTCACTTGTCACTGGTCACTGGTCACTGGTCACTGGTCACTGGTCACTGGTCACTGGACACTGGTCAATGGTCACTGTCGCTGGTCACTGGACACTGGTCACGGGTCACTGGTCAATGGTCACTGGTCACTGGTCACTGGTCAATAGTCATTGTCGCTGGTCACTGGTCATTGGTCACTTGTCACTGGTCACTGGTCACTGGTCACTGGTCACTGGTCACAGGTCAATGGTCACTGGTCACTGGTCACTGGTCAATGGTCACTGTCGCTGGTCACATGTCACTGGTCACTGGTCACTGGTCACTGGTCACTGGTCACAGGTCAATGGTCACTGGTCACTGGACTTAGGTCACTGGTCACTGGTCACTGGTCACTGGTCACTGGTCACTGGTAACTGGTCAATGGTCACTGTCGCTGGTCACTGGTCACTGGTCACTGGTCACTGGTCAATGGTAACTTGTCACTGGGCAGTGGTCAATGGTCACTGGTCACTGGTCACTGGTCACTGGTCACTGGTCACAGGTCAATGGTCACTGGTCACTGGACACAGGTCACTGGTCACTGGTCACTGGTCACTGGTCACTGGTCACTGATCACTGGTCACTGGTCACTGGTCACTGGTCACTGGTCAATAGTCACTATCGCTGGTCAATGGTCACTGTCGCTGGTCACTGGTCACTTGTCACTGGTCACTGGTCACTGGTCACTGGTCAATGGTCACTGTCGCTGGTCACTGGTCACTGGTCACTTGTCCCTGGGCAGTGGTCACTTGTCACTGGTCAATGGTCACTATCGCTGGTCAATGGTCACTGTCGCTGGTCACTGGTCACTGGTCACTTGTCACTGGTCACTGGTCACTGGTCACTGGTCACTGGTCACTGGTCACTGGTCACAAGTCACTGGTCACTTGGCACTGGTCAGTGGCCACTCGTCAATGGTCACTGGTCACTGGTCACTGGTCAATGGTCTCTGTCGCTGGTCACTGGTCACGATTCGCTGGTCCCTGGTCACTGGTCACTGGTCAATGGTCACTGTCGCTGGTCACTGGTCACTGGTCACTGGTCACTGGTCACTGGTCACTGGTCACTGGTCACTGGTCACTGGTCACAAGTCACTGGTCACTTGTCACTGGTCACTGGTCACTCGTCACTGGTCACAGGTCAATGGTAACTTGTCACTGGGCAGTGGTCAATGGTCACTGGTCACTGGTCACAGGTCAATGGTCACTGGTCACTGGACACAGATCACTGGTAACTGGTCACTGGTCACTGTCGCTGGTCACTGGTCACTGGTCACTGGTCACTGGTCACTGGTAACTGGTCAATGGTCACTGTCGCTGGTCACTGGTCACTGGTCACTGGTCACTGGTCAATGGTAACTTGTCACTGGGCAGTGGTCAATGGTCACTGGTCACTGGTCACTGGTCACTGGTCACTGGTCACAGGTCAATGGTCACTGGTCACTGGACACAGGTCACTGGTCACAGGTCAATGGTCACTGGTCACTGGACACAGGTCACTGGTCACTGGTCACTGGTCACTGGTCACTGGTCACTGGTCAATGGTCACTGGCCACTGGTCACTGGTCACTGGTCAATGGTCACTTTCGCTGGTCAATGGTCACTGTCGCTGGTAAATGGTCACTGTCGCTGGTCACTTGTCACTGGTCACTAGTCACTGGTCAATGGTCACTGGTCACTGGTCACTGGTCAATAGTCATTGTCGCTGGTCACTGGTCATTGGTCACTTGTCACTGGTCACTGGTCACTGGTCACTGGTCACTGGTCACAGGTCAATGGTCACTGGTCACTGGTCACTGGTCAATGGTCACTGTCGCTGGTCACATGTCACTGGTCACTGGTCACTGGTCACTGGTAACTGGTCAATGGTCACTGTCGCTGGTCACTGGTCACTGGTCAATGGTAACTTGTCACTGGGCAGTGGTCAATGGTCACTGGTCAATGGTCACTAGTCACTGGTCACTGGTCACTGGTCACAGGTCAATGGTCACTGGTCACTGGACACAGGTCACTGGTCACTGGTCACTGGTCACTGGTCAATGGTCACTGGTCAATGGTCACTGGCCACTGGTCACTGGTCACTTGTCACTGGTCAATGATCACTGGTCACTGGTCACTGGTCACTGGTCACTGGTCACTTGTCAATGGTCACTGTCGCTGGTCAATGGTCACTGTCGCTGGTCACTGGTCACTGGTCACTTGTCACTGGTCACTGGTCACTGGTCACTGGTCACTGGTCACTGGTCACTGGTCACTGGTCACTGGTCACTGGTCACTGGTCACTGGTCAATGGTCACTGTCGCTGGTCACTGGTCACTGGTCACTTGTCCCTGGGCAGTGGTCACTGGTCACTGGTCACTGGTCACTGGTCACTGGTCACTGGTCAATGGTCACTGTCGCTGGTCACTGGTCACTGGTCACTTGTCCCTGGGCAGTGGTCACTTGTCACTGGTCAATGGTCACTATCGCTGGTCAATGGTCACTGTCGCTGGTCACTGGTCACTGGTCACTTGTCACTGGTCACTGGTCACTGGTCACTGGTCACTGGTCACTGGTCACTGGTCACTGGTCACAAGTCACTGGTCACTTGTCACTGGTCAGTGGCCACTCGTCAATGGTCACTGGTCACTGGTCACTGGTCAGTGGTCTCTGTCGCTGGTCACTGGTCACGATTCGCTGGTCCCTGGTCACTGGTCACTGGTCAATGGTCACTGTCGCTGGTCACTGGTCACTGGTCAATGGTAACTTGTCACTGGGCAGTGGTCAATGGTCACTGGTCACTGGTCACTGGTCACTGGTCACTGGTCACTGGTCACAGGTCAATGGTCACTGGTCACTGGACACAGGTCACTGGTCACTGGTCACTGGTCACTGGTCACTGGTCACTGGTCAATGGTCACTGGCCACTGGTCACTGGTCACTGGTCAATGGTCACTTTCGCTGGTCAATGGTCACTGTCGCTGGTAAATGGTCACTGTCGCTGGTCACTGGTCACTGGTCACTAGTCACTGGTCACTGGTCACAGGTCAATGGCCACTGGTCACTGGACACTGGTCACTGGTCACTGGTCACTTGTCACTGGTCAATGATCACTGGTCACAGGTCACTGGTCAATAGTCACTAGCGCTGGTCAATGGTCACTGTCGCTGGTCACTGGTCACTGGTCACTTGCCACTGGTCACTTGTCACTGGTCACTGGTCACTGGTCACTGGTCACTGGTCACTGGTCACTGGTCACTGGTCAGTGGTCACTGGTCACTGGTCACTGGTCAATGGTCACTGTCGCTGGTCACTGGTCACTGGTCACTTGTCCCTGGGCAGTGGTCACTGGTCACTGGTCACTGGTCACTGGTCACTGGTCAATGGTCACTGTCGCTGGTCACTGGTCACTGGTCACTTGTCCCTGGGCAGTGGTCACTTGTCACTGGTCAATGGTCACTATCGCTGGTCAATGGTCACTGTCGCTGGTCACTGGTCACTGGTCACTTGTCACTGGTCACTGGTCACTGGTCACTGGTCACTGGTCACTGGTCACTGGTCACTGGTCACAAGTCACTGGTCACTTGTCACTGGTCAGTGGCCACTCGTCAATGGTCACTGGTCACTGGTCACTGGTCAATGTTCTCTGTCGCTGGTCACTGGTCACGATTCGGTGGTCCCTGGTCACTGGTCACTGGTCAATGGTCACTGTCGCTGGTCACTGGTCACTGGTCACTGGTCACTGGTCACTGGTCACTGGTCACTGGTCACTGGTCACTGGTCAATGGTAACTTGTCACTGGGCAGTGGTCAATGGTCACTGGTCACTGGTCACTGGTCACTGGTCACTGGTCACTGGTCACTGGTCACAGGTCAATGGTCACTGGTCACTGGACACAGGTCACTGGTCACTGGTCACTGGTCACTGGTCACTGGTCACTGGTCAATGGTCACTGGCCACTGGTCACTGGTCACTGGTCAATGGTCACTTTCGCTGGTCAATGGTCACTGTCGCTGGTAAATGGTCACTGTCGCTGGTCACTGGTCACTGGTCACTAGTCACTGGTCACTGGTCACAGGTCAATGGTCACTGGTCACTGGACACTGGTCACTGGTCACTGGTCACTTGTCACTGGTCAATGATCACTGGTCACTGGTCACTGGTCACTGGTCACTGGTCACTTGTCAATGGTCACTGTCGCTGGTCACTGGTCACTGGTCACTGATCACTGGTCACTGGTCTCTGGTCAATGGTCACTATCGCTGGTCAATGGTCACTGTCGCTGATCACTGGTCACTGGTCACTTGTCACTGGTCACTGGTCACTGGTCACTGGTCACTGGTCACTGGTCACTGGTCAATGGTCACTGTCGCTGGTCACTGGTCACTGGTCACTGGTCACTGGTCAATGGTCACTGGTCACTGGTCACTGGTCAATGGTCACTATCGCTGGTCAATGGTCATTGTCGCTGGTCACTGGTCATTGGTCACTTGTCAATGGTCACTGGCCACTGGTCACTGGTCACTGGTCAATGGTCACTATCGCTGGTCAATGGTCACTTTCGCTGGTCACTGTCGCTGGTAAATGGTCACTGTCGCTGGTCACTGGTCACTGGTCACTGGACACTGGTCACAGGTCAATGGTCACTGGTCACTGGACACTGGTCACTGGTCACTGGTCACTTGTCACTGGTCAGTGATCACTGGTCACTGGTCACTGGTCACTGGTCACTGGTCACTGGTCAATGGTCACTGTCGCTGGTCACTGGTCACTGGTCACTGGTCACTGGTCACTGGTCAATGGTCACTATCGCTGGTCAATGGTCACTGTCGCTGGTCACTGGTCACTGGTCACTTGTCACTGGTCACTGGTCACTGGTCACTGGTCACTGGTCACTGGTCACTGGACACTGGTCAATGGTCACTGTCGCTGGTCACTGGACACTGGTCACGGGTCACTGGTCAATGGTCACTGGTCACTGGTCACTGGTCAATAGTCATTGTCGCTGGTCACTGGTCATTGGTCACTTGTCACTGGTCACTGGTCACTGGTCACTGGTCACTGGTCACAGGTCAATGGTCACTGGTCACTGGTCACTGGTCAATGGTCACTGTCGCTGGTCACATGTCACTGGTCACTGGTCACTGGTCACTGGTCACTGGTCACAGGTCAATGGTCACTGGTCACTGGACTTAGGTCACTGGTCACTGGTCACTGGTCACTGGTCACTGGTCACTGGTAACTGGTCAATGGTCACTGTCGCTGGTCACTGGTCACTGGTCACTGGTCACTGGTCAATGGTAACTTGTCACTGGGCAGTGGTCAATGGTCACTGGTCACTGGTCACTGGTCACTGGTCACTGGTCACAGGTCAATGGTCACTGGTCACTGGACACAGGTCACTGGTCACTGGTCACTGGTCACTGGTCACTGGTCACTGATCACTGGTCACTGGTCACTGGTCACTGGTCACTGGTCAATAGTCACTATCGCTGGTCAATGGTCACTGTCGCTGGTCACTGGTCACTTGTCACTGGTCACTGGTCACTGGTCACTGGTCAATGGTCACTGTCGCTGGTCACTGGTCACTGGTCACTTGTCCCTGGGCAGTGGTCACTTGTCACTGGTCAATGGTCACTATCGCTGGTCAATGGTCACTGTCGCTGGTCACTGGTCACTGGTCACTTGTCACTGGTCACTGGTCACTGGTCACTGGTCACTGGTCACTGGTCACTGGTCACAAGTCACTGGTCACTTGGCACTGGTCAGTGGCCACTCGTCAATGGTCACTGGTCACTGGTCACTGGTCAATGGTCTCTGTCGCTGGTCACTGGTCACGATTCGCTGGTCCCTGGTCACTGGTCACTGGTCAATGGTCACTGTCGCTGGTCACTGGTCACTGGTCACTGGTCACTGGTCACTGGTCACTGGTCACTGGTCACTGGTCACTGGTCACAAGTCACTGGTCACTTGTCACTGGTCACTGGTCACTCGTCACTGGTCACAGGTCAATGGTAACTTGTCACTGGGCAGTGGTCAATGGTCACTGGTCACTGGTCACAGGTCAATGGTCACTGGTCACTGGACACAGATCACTGGTAACTGGTCACTGGTCACTGTCGCTGGTCACTGGTCACTGGTCACTGGTCACTGGTCACTGGTAACTGGTCAATGGTCACTGTCGCTGGTCACTGGTCACTGGTCACTGGTCACTGGTCAATGGTAACTTGTCACTGGGCAGTGGTCAATGGTCACTGGTCACTGGTCACTGGTCACTGGTCACTGGTCACAGGTCAATGGTCACTGGTCACTGGACACAGGTCACTGGTCACTGGTCACTGGTCACTGGTCACTGGTCACTGGTCAATGGTCACTGGCCACTGGTCACTGGTCACTGGTCAATGGTCACTTTCGCTGGTCAATGGTCACTGTCGCTGGTAAATGGTCACTGTCGCTGGTCACTTGTCACTGGTCACTAGTCACTGGTCAATGGTCACTGGTCACTGGTCACTGGTCAATAGTCATTGTCGCTGGTCACTGGTCATTGGTCACTTGTCACTGGTCACTGGTCACTGGTCACTGGTCACTGGTCACAGGTCAATGGTCACTGGTCACTGGTCACTGGTCAATGGTCACTGTCGCTGGTCACATGTCACTGGTCACTGGTCACTGGTCACTGGTCACTGGTCACTGGTAACTGGTCAATGGTCACTGTCGCTGGTCACTGGTCACTGGTCAATGGTAACTTGTCACTGGGCAGTGGTCAATGGTCACTGGTCAATGGTCACTAGTCACTGGTCACTGGTCACTGGTCACAGGTCAATGGTCACTGGTCACTGGACACAGGTCACTGGTCACTGGTCACTGGTCACTGGTCAATGGTCACTGGTCAATGGTCACTGGCCACTGGTCACTGGTCACTGGTCAATGGTCACTTTCGCTGGTCAATGGTCACTGTCGCTGGTAAATGGTCACTGTCGCTGGTCACTTGTCACTGGTCACTAGTCACTGGTCAATGGTCACTGGTCACTGGTCACTGGTCAATAGTCATTGTCGCTGGTCACTGGTCATTGGTCACTTGTCACTGGTCACTGGTCACTGGTCACTGGTCACTGGTCACAGGTCAATGGTCACTGGTCACTGGTCACTGGTCAATGGTCACTGTCGCTGGTCACATGTCACTGGTCACTGGTCACTGGTCACTGGTCACTGGTCACTGGTAACTGGTCAATGGTCACTGTCGCTGGTCACTGGTCACTGGTCACTGGTCACTGGTCAATGGTACCTTGTCACTGGGCAGTGGTCAATGGTCACTTGTCACTGGTCACTGGTCACTGGTCACTGGTCACAGGTCAATGGTCACTGGTCACTGGACACAGGTCACTGGTCACTGGTCACTGGTCACTGGTCACTGGTCACTGGTCACTGTTCACTGGTCACTGGTCACTGGTCAATGGTCACAGGTCACTGGTCACTGGTCAATGGTCACTGTCGCTGGTCACTGGTCACTGGTCACTGGTCACTGGTCAATGGTCACTATCGCTGGTCAATGGTCATTGTCGCTGGTCACTGGTCATTGGTCACTTGTCACTGGTCACTGGTCACTGGTCACTGGTCACTGCTCACTGGTCACAGGTCAATGGTCACTGGTCACTGGTCACTGGTCAATGGTCACTGTCGCTGGTCACTGGTCACTGGTCACTGGTCACTGGTCACTGGTCACTGGTCAATGGTCACTGTCGCTGGTCACTGGTCACTGGTCACTTGTCCCTGGGCAGTGGTCACTTGTCACTGGTCAATGGTCACTATCGCTGGTCAATGGTCACTGTCGCTGGTCACTGGTCACTGGTCACTTGTCACTGGTCACTGGTCACTGGTCACTGGTCACTGGTAACAAGTCACTGGTCACTTGTCACTGGTCAGTGGCCACTCGTCAATGGTCACTGGTCACTGGTCACTGGTCAATGGTCTCTGTCGCCTGTCACTGGTCACGATTCGCTGGTCCCTGGTCACTGGTCACTGGTCAATGGTCACTGTCGCTGGTCACTGGTCACTGGTCACTGGTCACTGGTCACTGGTCACTGGTCACTGGTCACTGGTCACTGGTCAGTGGCCACTCGTCAATGGTCACTGGTCACTGGTCACTGGTCAATGGTCTCTGTCGCCTGTCACTGGTCACGATTCGCTGGTCCCTGGTCACTGGTCACTGGTCAATGGTCACTGTCGCTGGTCACTGGTCACTGGTCACTGGTCACTGGTCACTGGTCACTGGTCACTGGTCACTGGTCACTGGTCACTGGTCACTGGTCAATGGTCACTGTCGCTGGTCACTGGTCACTGGTCACTTGTCCCTGGGCAGTGGTCACTGGTCACTGATCACTGGTCACTGGTCACTGGTCAATGGTCACTGTCGCTGGTCACTGGTCACTGGTCACTTGTCCCTGGGCAGTGGTCACTTGTCACTGGTCAATGGTCACTATCGGTGGTCAATGGTCACTGTCGCTGGTCACTGGTCACTGGTCACTTGTCACTGGTCACTGGTCACTGGTCACTGGTCACTGGTCACTGGTCACTGGTCACTGGTCACAAGTCACTGGTCACTTGTCACTGGTCAGTGGCCACTCGTCAATGGTCACTGGTCACTGGTCACTGGTCAATGGTCTCTGTCGCTGGTCACTGGTCACGATTCGCTGGTCCCTGGTCACTGGTCACTGGTCACTGATCACTGGTCACTGGTCACTGGTCACTGGTCACTGGTCAATAGTCACTATCGCTGGTCAATGGTCACTGTCGCTGGTCACTGGTCACTGGTCACTTGTCACTGGTCACTGGTCACTGGTCACTGGTCAATGGTCACTGGTCACTCGTCACTGGTCACAGGTCAATGGTAACTTGTCACTGGGCAGTGGTCAATGGTCACTGGTCACTGGTCACAGGTCAATGGTCACTGGTCACTGGACACAGATCACTGGTCACTGGTCACTGGTCACTGGTCACTGGTCACTGGTCAATGGTCACTGGCCACTGGTCACTGGTCACTGGTCAGTGGCCACTGGTCACTGGTCACTGGTCACTGGTCACTGGTCACTGGTCAATGGTCACTGTCGCTGGTAAATGGTCACTGTCGCTGGTCACTGGTCACTGGTCACTGGTCACTGGTCACTGGTCACTGGTCACTGGTCACTGGTCACTGGTCACTGGTCACTGGTAACTGGTCAATGGTCACTGTCGCTGGTCACTGGTCACTGGTCACTGGTCACTGGTCACTGGTAACTGGTCAATGGTCACTGTCGCTGGTCACTGGTCACTGGTCACTGGTCACTGGTCACTGGTCACTGGTCAATGGTCACTGTCGCTGGTCACTGGTCACTGGTCACTGGTCACTGGTCACTGGTCAATGGTAACTTGTCACTGGGCAGTGGTCAATGGTCACTGGTCACTGGTCACTGGTCACAGGTCAATGGTCACTGGTCACTGGACACAGGTCACTGGTCACTGGTCAATGGTCACTGGCCACTGGTCACTGGTCACTGGTCAATGGTCACTTTCGCTGGTCAATGGTCACTGTCGCTGGTCACTGGTCACTGGTCAATGGTCACTGGCCACTGGTCACTGGTCACTGGTCAATGGTCACTTTCGCTGGTCAATGGTCACTGTCGCTGGTAAATGGTCACTGTCGCTGGTCACTGGTCACTGGTCACTGGTCACTGGTCACTGGTCACTGGTCACTGGTCACTGGTAACTGGTCAATGGTCACTGTCGCTGGTCACTGGTCACTGGTCACTGGTCACTGGTCAATGGTAACTTGTCACTGGGCAGTGGTCAATGGTCACTGGTCACTGGTCACTGGTCACTGGTAACTGGTCAATGGTCACTGTAGCTGGTCACTGGTCACTGGTCACTGGTCACTGGTCAATGGTAACTTGTCACTGGGCAGTGGTCAATGGTCACTGGTCACTGGTCACTGGTCACTGGTCACTGGTCACAGGTCAATGGTCACTGGTCACTGGACTTAGGTCACTGGTCACTGGACACAGGTCTCTGGTCACTGGTCACTGGTCGCTGGTCAGTGGTTACTGGTCAATGGTCACTGGCCACTGGTCACTGGTCACTGGTCAATGGTCACTTTCGCTGGTCAATGGTCACTGGTCACTGGTTACTGGTCAATGGTCACTGGCCACTGGTCACTGGTCACTGGTCAATGGTCACTTTCGCTGGTCAATGGTCACTGTCACTGGTCACTGGTCACTGGTCACTGGTCACTGGTCACTGGTCAGTGGCCACTCGTCAATGGTCACTGGTCACTGGTCACTGGTCAATGGTCTCTGTCGCCTGTCACTGGTCACGATTCGCTGGTCCCTGGTCACTGGTCACTGGTCAATGGTCACTGTCGCTGGTCACTGGTCACTGGTCACTGGTCACTGGTCACTGGTCACTGGTCACTGGTCACTGGTCACTGGTCAATGGTCACTGTCGCTGGTCACTGGTCACTGGTCACTTGTCCCTGGGCAGTGGTCACTGGTCACTGGTCACTGGTCACTGGTAACTGGTCAATGGTCACTGTCGCTGGTCACTGGTCACTGGTCACTGGTAACTGGTCAATGGTCACTGTCGCTGGTCACTGGTCACTGGTCACTTGTCACTGGTCACTGGTCACTGGTCACTGGTCACTGGTCACTGGTCACTGGTCACTGGTCACTGGTCACTGGTCACTGGTCACTGGTCACTGGTCACTGGTCAGTGGCCACTCGTCAATGGTCACTGGTCACTGGTCACTGGTCAATGGTCTCTGTCGCCTGTCACTGGTCACGATTCGCTGGTCCCTGGTCACTGGTCACTGGTCAATGGTCACTGTCGCTGGTCACTGGTCACTGGTCACTGGTCACTGGTCACTGGTCACTGGTCACTGGTCACTGGTCACTGGTCAATGGTCACTGTCGCTGGTCACTGGTCACTGGTCACTTGTCCCTGGGCAGTGGTCACTGGTCACTGGTCACTGGTCACTGGTAACTGGTCAATGGTCACTGTCGCTGGTCACTGGTCACTGGTCACTTGTCACTGGTCACTGGTCACTGGTCACTGGTCACTGGTCACTGGTCACTGGTCACTGGTCACTGGTCACTGGTCACTGGTCACTGGTCACTGGTCACTGGTCAATGGTCACTGTCGCTGGTCACTGGTCACTGGTCACTTGTCCCTGGGCAGTGGTCACTGGTCACTGGTCACTGGTCACTGGACACTGGTCAATGGTCACTGTCGCTGGTCACTGGTCACTGGTCACTTGTCCCTGGGCAGTGGTCACTTGTCACTGGTCAATGGTCACTATCGCTGGTCAATGGTCACTGTCGCTGGTCACTGGTCACTGGTCACTTGTCACTGGTCACTGGTCACTGGTCACTGGTCACTGGTCACAAGTCACTGGTCACTTGTCACTGGTCAGTGGCCACTCGTCAATGGTCACTGGTCACTGGTCACTGGTCAATGGTCTCTGTCGCCTGTCACTGGTCACGATTCGCTGGTCCCTGGTCACTGGTCACTGGTCAATGGTCACTGTCGCTGGTCACTGGTCACTGGTCACTGGTCACTGGTCACTGGTCACTGGTCACTGGTCACTGGTCACTGGTCAGTGGCCACTCGTCAATGGTCACTGGTCACTGGTCACTGGTCAATGGTCTCTGTCGCCTGTCACTGGTCACGATTCGCTGGTCCCTGGTCACTGGTCACTGGTCAATGGTCACTGTCGCTGGTCACTGGTCACTGGTCACTGGTCACTGGTCACTGGTCACTGGTCACTGGTCACTGGTCACTGGTCAATGGTCACTGTCGCTGGTCACTGGTCACTGGTCACTTGTCCCTGGGCAGTGGTCACTGGTCACTGATCACTGGTCACTGGTCACTGGTCAATGGTCACTGTCGCTGGTCACTGGTCACTGGTCACTTGTCCCTGGGCAGTGGTCACTTGTCACTGGTCAATGGTCACTATCGGTGGTCAATGGTCACTGTCGCTGGTCACTGGTCACTGGTCACTTGTCACTGGTCACTGGTCACTGGTCACTGGTCACTGGTCACTGGTCACTGGTCACTGGTCACAAGTCACTGGTCACTTGTCACTGGTCAGTGGCCACTCGTCAATGGTCACTGGTCACTGGTCACTGGTCAATGGTCTCTGTCGCTGGTCACTGGTCACGATTCGCTGGTCCCTGGTCACTGGTCACTGGTCACTGATCACTGGTCACTGGTCACTGGTCACTGGTCACTGGTCAATAGTCACTATCGCTGGTCAATGGTCACTGTCGCTGGTCACTGGTCACTGGTCACTTGTCACTGGTCACTGGTCACTGGTCACTGGTCACTGGTCAATGGTCACTGTCGCTGGTCACTGGTCACTGGTCACTTGTCCCTGGGCAGTGGTCACTGGTCACTGATCACTGGTCACTGGTCACTGGTCAATGGTCACTGTCGCTGGTCACTGGTCACTGGTCACTTGTCCCTGGGCAGTGGTCACTTGTCACTGGTCAATGGTCACTATCGGTGGTCAATGGTCACTGTCGCTGGTCACTGGTCACTGGTCACTTGTCACTGGTCACTGGTCACTGGTCACTGGTCACTGGTCACTGGTCACTGGTCACTGGTCACAAGTCACTGGTCACTTGTCACTGGTCAGTGGCCACTCGTCAATGGTCACTGGTCACTGGTCACTGGTCAATGGTCTCTGTCGCTGGTCACTGGTCACGATTCGCTGGTCCCTGGTCACTGGTCACTGGTCACTGATCACTGGTCACTGGTCACTGGTCACTGGTCACTGGTCAATAGTCACTATCGCTGGTCAATGGTCACTGTCGCTGGTCACTGGTCACTGGTCACTTGTCACTGGTCACTGGTCACTGGTCACTGGTCAATGGTCACTGGTCACTCGTCACTGGTCACAGGTCAATGGTAACTTGTCACTGGGCAGTGGTCAATGGTCACTGGTCACTGGTCACAGGTCAATGGTCACTGGTCACTGGACACAGATCACTGGTCACTGGTCACTGGTCACTGGTCACTGGTCACTGGTCAATGGTCACTGGCCACTGGTCACTGGTCACTGGTCAGTGGCCACTGGTCACTGGTCACTGGTCACTGGTCACTGGTCACTGGTCAATGGTCACTGTCGCTGGTAAATGGTCACTGTCGCTGGTCACTGGTCACTGGTCACTGGTCACTGGTCACTGGTCACTGGTCACTGGTCACTGGTCACTGGTCACTGGTAACTGGTCAATGGTCACTGTCGCTGGTCACTGGTCACTGGTCACTGGTCACTGGTCACTGGTAACTGGTCAATGGTCACTGTCGCTGGTCACTGGTCACTGGTCACTGGTCACTGGTCACTGGTCACTGGTCAATGGTCACTGTCGCTGGTCACTGGTCACTGGTCACTGGTCACTGGTCACTGGTCAATGGTAACTTGTCACTGGGCAGTGGTCAATGGTCACTGGTCACTGGTCACTGGTCACAGGTCAATGGTCACTGGTCACTGGACACAGGTCACTGGTCACTGGTCAATGGTCACTGGCCACTGGTCACTGGTCACTGGTCAATGGTCACTTTCGCTGGTCAATGGTCACTGTCGCTGGTCACTGGTCACTGGTCAATGGTCACTGGCCACTGGTCACTGGTCACTGGTCAATGGTCACTTTCGCTGGTCAATGGTCACTGTCGCTGGTAAATGGTCACTGTCGCTGGTCACTGGTCACTGGTCACTGGTCACTGGTCACTGGTCACTGGTCACTGGTCACTGGTAACTGGTCAATGGTCACTGTCGCTGGTCACTGGTCACTGGTCACTGGTCACTGGTCAATGGTAACTTGTCACTGGGCAGTGGTCAATGGTCACTGGTCACTGGTCACTGGTCACTGGTCACTGGTCACAGGTCAATGGTCACTGGTCACTGGACACAGGTCTCTGGTCACTGGTCACTGGTCACTGGTCAGTGGTTACTGGTCAATGGTCACTGGCCACTGGTCACTGGTCACTGGTCAATGGTCACTTTCGCTGGTCAATGGTCACTGTCGCTGGTCACTGGTCACTGGTCACTGGTCACTGGTCACTGGTAACTGGTCAATGGTCACTGTAGCTGGTCACTGGTCACTGGTCACTGGTCACTGGTCAATGGTAACTTGTCACTGGGCAGTGGTCAATGGTCACTGGTCACTGGTCACTGGTCACTGGTCACTGGTCACAGGTCAATGGTCACTGGTCACTGGACTTAGGTCACTGGTCACTGGTCACTGGTCACTGGTCACTGGTCACTGGTCACTGGTAACTGGTCAATGGTCACTGTCGCTGGTCACTGGTCACTGGTCACTGGTCACTGGTCAATGGTACCTTGTCACTGGGCAGTGGTCAATGGTCACTTGTCACTGGTCACTGGTCACTGGTCACTGGTCACAGGTCAATGGTCACTGGTCACTGGACACAGGTCACTGGTCACTGGTCACTGGTCACTGGTCACTGGTCACTGTTCACTGGTCACTGGTCACTGGTCAATGGTCACAGGTCACTGGTCACTGGTCAATGGTCACTGTCGCTGGTCACTGGTCACTGGTCACTGGTCACTGGTCAATGGTCACTATCGCTGGTCAATGGTCATTGTCGCTGGTCACTGGTCATTGGTCACTTGTCACTGGTCACTGGTCACTGGTCACTGGTCACTGCTCACTGGTCACAGGTCAATGATCACTGGTCACTGGTCACTGGTCAATGGTCACTGTCGCTGGTCACTGGTCACTGGTCACTGGTCACAAGTCACTGGTCACTTGTCACTGGTCAGTGGCCACTCGTCAATGGTCACTGGTCACTGGTCACTGGTCAATGGTCTCTGTCGCTGGTCACTGGTCACGATTGGCTGGTCCCTGGTCACTGGTCACTGGTCACTGATCACTGGTCACTGGTCACTGGTCACTGGTCACTGGTCAATAGACACTATCGCTGGTCAATGGTCACTGTCGCTGGTCACTGGTCACTGGTCACTTGTCACTGGTCACTGGTCACTGGTCACTGGTCAATGGTCACTGGTCACTCGTCACTGGTCACAGGTCAATGGTAACTTGTCACTGGGCAGTGGTCAATGGTCACTGGTCACTGGTCACAGGTCAATGGTCACTGGTCACTGGACACAGATCACTGGTCACTGGTCACTGGTCACTGGTCACTGGTCACTGGTCAATGGTCACTGGCCACTGGTCACTGGTCACTGGTCAGTGGCCACTGGTCGCTGGTCACTTGTCACTGGTCACTGGTCACTGGTCACTGGTCACTGGTCACTGGTCACTGGTCACTGGTCACTGGTCACTGGTCACTGGTCAATGGTCACTGTCGCTGGTAAATGGTCACTGTCGCTGGTCACTGGTCACTGGTCACTGGTCACTGGTCACTGGTCACTGGTCACTGGTCACTGGTCACTTGTAACTGGTCAATGGTCACTGTCGCTGGTCACTGGTCACTGGTCACTGGTCACTGGTCACTGGTCACTGGTCAATGGTCACTGTCGCTGGTCACTGGTCACTGGTCACTGGTCAATGGTAACTTGTCACTGGGCAGTGGTCAATGGTCACTGGTCACTGGTCACTGGTCACAGGTCAATGGTCACTGGTCACTGGACACAGGTCACTGGTCACTGGTCACTGGTCACTGGTCAATGGTCACTGGCCACTGGTCATTGGTCACTGGTCAATGGTCACTTTCGCTGGTCAATGGTCACTGTCGCTGGTCACAGGTCACTGGTCAATGGTCACTGGCCACTGGTCACTGGTCACGGGTCAATGGTCACTTTCGCTGGTCAATGGTCACTGTCGCTGGTAAATGGTCACTGTCGCTGGTCACTGGTCACTGGTCACTGGTCACTGGTCACTGGTCACTGGTCACTGGTCACTGGTCACTGGTCACTGGTAACTGGTCAATGGTCACTGTCGCTGGTCACTGGTCACTGGTCACTGGTCACTGGTCACTGGTAACTGGTCAATGGTCACTGTCGCTGGTCACTGGTCACTGGTCACTGGTCACTGGTCACTGGTCACTGGTCAATGGTCACTGTCGCTGGTCACTGGTCACTGGTCACTGGTCACTGGTCACTGGTCAATGGTAACTTGTCACTGGGCAGTGGTCAATGGTCACTGGTCACTGGTCACTGGTCACAGGTCAATGGTCACTGGTCACTGGACACAGGTCACTGGTAACTGGTCAATGGTCACTGGCCACTGGTCACTGGTCACTGGTCAATGGTCACTTTCGCTGGTCAATGGTCACTGTCGCTGGTCACTGGTCACTGGTCAATGGTCACTGGCCACTGGTCACTGGTCACTGGTCAATGGTCACTTTCGCTGGTCAATGGTCACTGTCGCTGGTAAATGGTCACTGTCGCTGGTCACTGGTCACTGGTCACTGGTCACTGGTCACTGGTCACTGGTCACTGGTCACTGGTAACTGGTCAATGGTCACTGTCGCTGGTCACTGGTCACTGGTCACTGGTCACTGGTCAATGGTAACTTGTCACTGGGCAGTGGTCAATGGTCACTGGTCACTGGTCACTGGTCACTGGTCACTGGTCACAGGTCAATGGTCACTGGTCACTGGACACAGGTCTCTGGTCACTGGTCACTGGTCACTGGTCAGTGGTTACTGGTCAATGGTCACTGGCCACTGGTCACTGGTCACTGGTCAATGGTCACTTTCGCTGGTCAATGGTCACTGTCGCTGGTCACTGGTCACTGGTCACTGGTCACTGGTCACTGGTAACTGGTCAATGGTCACTGTAGCTGGTCACTGGTCACTGGTCACTGGTCACTGGTCAATGGTAACTTGTCACTGGGCAGTGGTCAATGGTCACTGGTCACTGGTCACTGGTCACTGGTCACTGGTCACAGGTCAATGGTCACTGGTCACTGGACTTAGGTCAATGGTCACTGGTCACTGGTCACTGGTCACTGGTCACTGGTCACTGGTAACTGGTCAATGGTCACTGTCGCTGGTCACTGGTCACTGGTCACTGGTCACTGGTCAATGGTACCTTGTCACTGGGCAGTGGTCAATGGTCACTTGTCACTGGTCACTGGTCACTGGTCACTGGTCACAGGTCAATGGTCACTGGTCACTGGACACAGGTCACTGGTCACTGGTCACTGGTCACTGGTCACTGGTCACTGTTCACTGGTCACTGGTCACTGGTCAATGGTCACAGGTCACTGGTCACTGGTCAATGGTCACTGTCGCTGGTCACTGGTCACTGGTCACTGGTCACTTGTCAATGGTCACTATCGCTGGTCAATGGTCATTGTCGCTGGTCACTGGTCATTGGTCACTTGTCACTGGTCACTGGTCACTGGTCACTGGTCACTGCTCACTGGTCACAGGTCAATGGTCACTGGTCACTGGTCACTGGTCAATGGTCACTGTCGCTGGTCACTGGTCACTGGTCACTGGTCACTGGTCACTGGTCACTGGTAACTGGTCAATGGCCACTGTCGCTGGTCACTGGTCAATGGTAACTTGTCACTGGGCAGTGGTCAATGGTCACTGGTCACTGGTCACAGGTCACTGGTCACTGGTCACTGGTCACTGGTCACTGGTCACTGGTCACTGGTCACTGGTCAATGGTCACTGGCCACTGGTCACTGGTCACTGGTCAATGGTCACTTTCGCTGGTCAATGGTCACTGTCGCTGGTAAATGGTCACTGTCACTGGTCAATGGTCACTGGCCACTGGTCACTGGTCACTGGTCAATGGTCACTTTCGCTGGTCAATGGTCACTGTCGCTGGTAAATGGTCACTGTCGCTGGTCACTGGTCACTGGTCACTAGTCACTGGTCACTGGTCACAGGTCAATGGTCACTGGTCACTGGACACTGGTCACTGGTCACTGGTCACTTGTCACTGGTCAATGATCACTGGTCACTGGTCACTGGTCACTGGTCACTGGTCACTGGTCACTTGTCAATGGTCACGGTCGCTGGTCACTGGTCACTGGTCACTGATCACTGGTCACTGGTCACTGGTCACTGGTCACTGGTCAATAGTCACTATCGCTGGTCAATGTTCACTGTCGCTGGTCACTGGTCACTGGTCACTTGTCACTGGTCACTGGTCACTGGTCACTGGTCACTGGTCACTGGTCACTGGTCACTGGTCACTGGTCACTGGTCACTGGTCAATGGTCACTGTCGCTGGTCACTGGTCACTGGTCACTTGTCCCTGGGCAGTGGTCACTGGTCACTGGTCACTGGTCACTGGTCACTGGTCAATGGTCACTGTCGCTGGTCACTGGTCACTGGTCACATGTCCCTGGGCAGTGGTCACTTGTCACTGGTCAATGGTCACTATCGCTGGTCAATGGTCACTGTCGCTGGTCACTGGTCACTGGTCACTTGTCACTGGTCACTGGTCACTGGTCACTGGTCACTGGTCACAAGTCACTGGTCACTTGTCACTGGTCAGTGGCCACTCGTCAATGGTCACTGGTCACTGGTCACTGGTCAATGGTCTCTGTCGCCTGTCACTGGTCACGATTCGCTGGTCCCTGGTCACTGGTCACTGGTCAATGGTCACTGTCGCTGGTCACTGGTCACTGGTCACTGGTCACTGGTCACTGGTCACTGGTCACTGGTCACTGGTCACTGGTCACAAGTCACTGGTCACTTGTCACTGGTCACTGGTCACTCGTCACTGGTCACTGGTCACTGGTAACTGGTCAATGGTCACTGTCGCTGGTCACTGGTCACTGGTCACTGGTCACTGGTCACTGGTCACTGGTCAATGGTCACTGTCGCTGGTCACTGGTCACTGGTCACTGGTCACTGGTCACTGGTCAATGGTAACTTGTCACTGGGCAGTGGTCAATGGTCACTGGTCAATGGTCACTGGTCAATGGTCACTGGCCACTGGTCACTGGTCACTGGTCAATGGTCACTTTCGCTGGTCAATGGTCACTGTCGCTGGTCACTGGTCACTGGTCAATGGTCACTGGCCACTGGTCACTGGTCACTGGTCAATGGTCACTTTCGCTGGTCAATGGTCACTGTCGCTGGTAAATGGTCACTGTCGCTGGTCACTGGTCACTGGTCACTGGTAACTGGTCAATGGTCACTGTCGCTGGTCACTGGTCACTGGTCACTGGTCACTGGTCAATGGTAACTTGTCACTGGGCAGTGGTCAATGGTCACTGGTCACTGGTCACTGGTCACTGGTCACTGGTCACAGGTCAATGGTCACTGGTCACTGGACACAGGTCTCTGGTCACTGGTCACTGGTCACTGGTCAGTGGTTACTGGTCAATGGTCACTGGCCACTGGTCACTGGTCACTGGTCAATGGTCACTTTCGCTGGTCAATGGTCACTGTCGCTGGTCACTGGTCACTGGTCACTGGTCACTGGTCACTGGTAACTGGTCAATGGTCACTGTAGCTGGTCACTGGTCACTGGTCACTGGTCACTGGTCAATGGTAACTTGTCACTGGGCAGTGGTCAATGGTCACTGGTCACTGGTCACTGGTCACTGGTCACTGGTCACAGGTCAATGGTCACTGGTCACTGGACTTAGGTCAATGGTCACTGGTCACTGGTCACTGGTCACTGGTCACTGGTCACTGGTAACTGGTCAATGGTCACTGTCGCTGGTCACTGGTCACTGGTCACTGGTCACTGGTCAATGGTACCTTGTCACTGGGCAGTGGTCAATGGTCACTTGTCACTGGTCACTGGTCACTGGTCACTGGTCACAGGTCAATGGTCACTGGTCACTGGACACAGGTCACTGGTCACTGGTCACTGGTCACTGGTCACTGGTCACTGTTCACTGGTCACTGGTCACTGGTCAATGGTCACAGGTCACTGGTCACTGGTCAATGGTCACTGTCGCTGGTCACTGGTCACTGGTCACTGGTCACTGGTCAATGGTCACTATCGCTGGTCAATGGTCATTGTCGCTGGTCACTGGTCATTGGTCACTTGTCACTGGTCACTGGTCACTGGTCACTGGTCACTGCTCACTGGTCACAGGTCAATGGTCACTGGTCACTGGTCACTGGTCAATGGTCACTGTCGCTGGTCACTGGTCACTGGTCACTGGTCACTGGTCACTGGTCACTGGTAACTGGTCAATGGCCACTGTCGCTGGTCACTGGTCAATGGTAACTTGTCACTGGGCAGTGGTCAATGGTCACTGGTCACTGGTCACAGGTCACTGGTCACTGGTCACTGGTCACTGGTCACTGGTCACTGGTCACTGGTCACTGGTCAATGGTCACTGGCCACTGGTCACTGGTCACTGGTCAATGGTCACTTTCGCTGGTCAATGGTCACTGTCGCTGGTAAATGGTCACTGTCACTGGTCAATGGTCACTGGCCACTGGTCACTGGTCACTGGTCAATGGTCACTTTCGCTGGTCAATGGTCACTGTCGCTGGTAAATGGTCACTGTCGCTGGTCACTGGTCACTGGTCACTAGTCACTGGTCACTGGTCACAGGTCAATGGTCACTGGTCACTGGACACTGGTCACTGGTCACTGGTCACTTGTCACTGGTCAATGATCACTGGTCACTGGTCACTGGTCACTGGTCACTGGTCACTGGTCACTTGTCAATGGTCACGGTCGCTGGTCACTGGTCACTGGTCACTGATCACTGGTCACTGGTCACTGGTCACTGGTCACTGGTCAATAGTCACTATCGCTGGTCAATGTTCACTGTCGCTGGTCACTGGTCACTGGTCACTTGTCACTGGTCACTGGTCACTGGTCACTGGTCACTGGTCACTGGTCACTGGTCACTGGTCACTGGTCACTGGTCACTGGTCACTGGTCACTGGTCAATGGTCACTGTCGCTGGTCACTGGTCACTGGTCACTTGTCCCTGGGCAGTGGTCACTGGTCACTGGTCACTGGTCACTGGTCACTGGTCAATGGTCACTGTCGCTGGTCACTGGTCACTGGTCACATGTCCCTGGGCAGTGGTCACTTGTCACTGGTCAATGGTCACTATCGCTGGTCAATGGTCACTGTCGCTGGTCACTGGTCACTGGTCACTTGTCACTGGTCACTGGTCACTGGTCACTGGTCACTGGTCACAAGTCACTGGTCACTTGTCACTGGTCAGTGGCCACTCGTCAATGGTCACTGGTCACTGGTCACTGGTCAATGGTCTCTGTCGCCTGTCACTGGTCACGATTCGCTGGTCCCTGGTCACTGGTCACTGGTCAATGGTCACTGTCGCTGGTCACTGGTCACTGGTCACTGGTCACTGGTCACTGGTCACTGGTCACTGGTCACTGGTCACTGGTCACAAGTCACTGGTCACTTGTCACTGGTCACTGGTCACTCGTCACTGGTCACAGGTCAATGGTAACTTGTCACTGGGCAGTGGTCAATGGTCACGGGTCACTGGTCACAGGTCAATGGTCACTGGTCACTGGTCACTGGTCACTGGTCACTGGTCACTGGTCACTGGTCACTGGTCACTGGTCAATGGTCACTGGCCACTGGTCACTGGTCACTGGTCAGTGGCCACTGGTCACTGGTCACTGGTCACTGGTCACTGGTCACTGGTCAATGGTCACTGTCGCTGGTAAATGGTCACTGTCGCTGGTCACTGGTCACTGGTCACTGGTCACTGGTCACTGGTCACTGGTCACTGGTCACTGGTCACTGGTCACTGGTAACTGGTCAATGGTCACTGTCGCTGGTCACTGGTCACTGGTCACTGGTCACTGGTCACTGGTAACTGGTCAATGGTCACTGTCGCTGGTCACTGGTCACTGGTCACTGGTCACTGGTCACTGGTCACTGGTCAATGGTCACTGTCGCTGGTCACTGGTCACTGGTCACTGGTCACTGGTCACTGGTCAATGGTAACTTGTCACTGGGCAGTGGTCAATGGTCACTGGTCACTGGTCACTGGTCACAGGTCAATGGTCACTGGTCACTGGACACAGGTCACTGGTCACTGGTCAATGGTCACTGGCCACTGGTCACTGGTCACTGGTCAATGGTCACTTTCGCTGGTCAATGGTCACTGTCGCTGGTCACTGGTCACTGGTCAATGGTCACTGGCCACTGGTCACTGGTCACTGGTCAATGGTCACTTTCGCTGGTCAATGGTCACTGTCGCTGGTAAATGGTCACTGTCGCTGGTCACTGGTCACTGGTCACTGGTCACTGGTCACTGGTCACTGGTCACTGGTCACTGGTAACTGGTCAATGGTCACTGTCGCTGGTCACTGGTCACTGGTCACTGGTCACTGGTCAATGGTAACTTGTCACTGGGCAGTGGTCAATGGTCACTGGTCACTGGTCACTGGTCACTGGTCACTGGTCACAGGTCAATGGTCACTGGTCACTGGACACAGGTCTCTGGTCACTGGTCACTGGTCACTGGTCAGTGGTTACTGGTCAATGGTCACTGGCCACTGGTCACTGGTCACTGGTCAATGGTCACTTTCGCTGGTCAATGGTCACTGTCGCTGGTCACTGGTCACTGGTCACTGGTCACTGGTCACTGGTAACTGGTCAATGGTCACTGTAGCTGGTCACTGGTCACTGGTCACTGGTCACTGGTCAATGGTAACTTGTCACTGGGCAGTGGTCAATGGTCACTGGTCACTGGTCACTGGTCACTGGTCACTGGTCACAGGTCAATGGTCACTGGTCACTGGACTTAGGTCAATGGTCACTGGTCACTGGTCACTGGTCACTGGTCACTGGTCACTGGTAACTGGTCAATGGTCACTGTCGCTGGTCACTGGTCACTGGTCACTGGTCACTGGTCAATGGTACCTTGTCACTGGGCAGTGGTCAATGGTCACTTGTCACTGGTCACTGGTCACTGGTCACTGGTCACAGGTCAATGGTCACTGGTCACTGGACACAGGTCACTGGTCACTGGTCACTGGTCACTGGTCACTGGTCACTGTTCACTGGTCACTGGTCACTGGTCAATGGTCACAGGTCACTGGTCACTGGTCAATGGTCACTGTCGCTGGTCACTGGTCACTGGTCACTGGTCACTGGTCAATGGTCACTATCGCTGGTCAATGGTCATTGTCGCTGGTCACTGGTCATTGGTCACTTGTCACTGGTCACTGGTCACTGGTCACTGGTCACTGCTCACTGGTCACAGGTCAATGGTCACTGGTCACTGGTCACTGGTCAATGGTCACTGTCGCTGGTCACTGGTCACTGGTCACTGGTCACTGGTCACTGGTCACTGGTAACTGGTCAATGGCCACTGTCGCTGGTCACTGGTCAATGGTAACTTGTCACTGGGCAGTGGTCAATGGTCACTGGTCACTGGTCACAGGTCACTGGTCACTGGTCACTGGTCACTGGTCACTGGTCACTGGTCACTGGTCACTGGTCAATGGTCACTGGCCACTGGTCACTGGTCACTGGTCAATGGTCACTTTCGCTGGTCAATGGTCACTGTCGCTGGTAAATGGTCACTGTCACTGGTCAATGGTCACTGGCCACTGGTCACTGGTCACTGGTCAATGGTCACTTTCGCTGGTCAATGGTCACTGTCGCTGGTAAATGGTCACTGTCGCTGGTCACTGGTCACTGGTCACTAGTCACTGGTCACTGGTCACAGGTCAATGGTCACTGGTCACTGGACACTGGTCACTGGTCACTGGTCACTTGTCACTGGTCAATGATCACTGGTCACTGGTCACTGGTCACTGGTCACTGGTCACTGGTCACTTGTCAATGGTCACGGTCGTTGGTCACTGGTCACTGGTCACTGATCACTGGTCACTGGTCACTGGTCACTGGTCACTGGTCAATAGTCACTATCGCTGGTCAATGTTCACTGTCGCTGGTCACTGGTCACTGGTCACTTGTCACTGGTCACTGGTCACTGGTCACTGGTCACTGGTCACTGGTCACTGGTCACTGGTCACTGGTCACTGGTCACTGGTCACTGGTCACTGGTCAATGGTCACTGTCGCTGGTCACTGGTCACTGGTCACTTGTCCCTGGGCAGTGGTCACTGGTCACTGGTCACTGGTCACTGGTCACTGGTCAATGGTCACTGTCGCTGGTCACTGGTCACTGGTCACATGTCCCTGGGCAGTGGTCACTTGTCACTGGTCAATGGTCACTATCGCTGGTCAATGGTCACTGTCGCTGGTCACTGGTCACTGGTCACTTGTCACTGGTCACTGGTCACTGGTCACTGGTCACTGGTCACAAGTCACTGGTCACTTGTCACTGGTCAGTGGCCACTCGTCAATGGTCACTGGTCACTGGTCACTGGTCAATGGTCTCTGTCGCCTGTCACTGGTCACGATTCGCTGGTCCCTGGTCACTGGTCACTGGTCAATGGTCACTGTCGCTGGTCACTGGTCACTGGTCACTGGTCACTGGTCACTGGTCACTGGTCACTGGTCACTGGTCACAAGTCACTGGTCACTTGTCACTGGTCACTGGTCACTCGTCACTGGTCACTGGTCACTGGTAACTGGTCAATGGTCACTGTCGCTGGTCACTGGTCACTGGTCACTGGTCACTGGTCACTGGTCACTGGTCAATGGTCACTGTCGCTGGTCACTGGTCACTGGTCACTGGTCACTGGTCACTGGTCAATGGTAACTTGTCACTGGGCAGTGGTCAATGGTCACTGGTCACTGGTCACTGGTCACAGGTCAATGGTCACTGGTCACTGGACACAGGTCACTGGTCACTGGTCAATGGTCACTGGCCACTGGTCACTGGTCACTGGTCAATGGTCACTTTCGCTGGTCAATGGTCACTGTCGCTGGTCACTGGTCACTGGTCAATGGTCACTGGCCACTGGTCACTGGTCACTGGTCAATGGTCACTTTCGCTGGTCAATGGTCACTGTCGCTGGTAAATGGTCACTGTCGCTGGTCACTGGTCACTGGTCACTGGTCACTGGTCACTGGTCACTGGTCACTGGTCACTGGTAACTGGTCAATGGTCACTGTCGCTGGTCACTGGTCACTGGTCACTGGTCACTGGTCAATGGTAACTTGTCACTGGGCAGTGGTCAATGGTCACTGGTCACTGGTCACTGGTCACTGGTCACTGGTCACAGGTCAATGGTCACTGGTCACTGGACACAGGTCTCTGGTCACTGGTCACTGGTCACTGGTCAGTGGTTACTGGTCAATGGTCACTGGCCACTGGTCACTGGTCACTGGTCAATGGTCACTTTCGCTGGTCAATGGTCACTGTCGCTGGTCACTGGTCACTGGTCACTGGTCACTGGTCACTGGTAACTGGTCAATGGTCACTGTAGCTGGTCACTGGTCACTGGTCACTGGTCACTGGTCAATGGTAACTTGTCACTGGGCAGTGGTCAATGGTCACTGGTCACTGGTCACTGGTCACTGGTCACTGGTCACAGGTCAATGGTCACTGGTCACTGGACTTAGGTCAATGGTCACTGGTCACTGGTCACTGGTCACTGGTCACTGGTCACTGGTAACTGGTCAATGGTCACTGTCGCTGGTCACTGGTCACTGGTCACTGGTCACTGGTCAATGGTACCTTGTCACTGGGCAGTGGTCAATGGTCACTTGTCACTGGTCACTGGTCACTGGTCACTGGTCACAGGTCAATGGTCACTGGTCACTGGACACAGGTCACTGGTCACTGGTCACTGGTCACTGGTCACTGGTCACTGTTCACTGGTCACTGGTCACTGGTCACTGGTCACTGGTCAATGGTCACTGGCCACTGGTCACTGGTCACTGGTCAGTGGCCACTGGTCACTGGTCACTGGTCACTGGTCACTGGTCACTGGTCAATGGTCACTGTCGCTGGTAAATGGTCACTGTCGCTGGTCACTGGTCACTGGTCACTGGTCACTGGTCACTGGTCACTGGTCACTGGTCACTGGTCACTGGTCACTGGTAACTGGTCAATGGTCACTGTCGCTGGTCACTGGTCACTGGTCACTGGTCACTGGTCACTGGTAACTGGTCAATGGTCACTGTCGCTGGTCACTGGTCACTGGTCACTGGTCACTGGTCACTGGTCACTGGTCAATGGTCACTGTCGCTGGTCACTGGTCACTGGTCACTGGTCACTGGTCACTGGTCAATGGTAACTTGTCACTGGGCAGTGGTCAATGGTCACTGGTCACTGGTCACTGGTCACAGGTCAATGGTCACTGGTCACTGGACACAGGTCACTGGTCACTGGTCAATGGTCACTGGCCACTGGTCACTGGTCACTGGTCAATGGTCACTTTCGCTGGTCAATGGTCACTGTCGCTGGTCACTGGTCACTGGTCAATGGTCACTGGCCACTGGTCACTGGTCACTGGTCAATGGTCACTTTCGCTGGTCAATGGTCACTGTCGCTGGTAAATGGTCACTGTCGCTGGTCACTGGTCACTGGTCACTGGTCACTGGTCACTGGTCACTGGTCACTGGTCACTGGTAACTGGTCAATGGTCACTGTCGCTGGTCACTGGTCACTGGTCACTGGTCACTGGTCAATGGTAACTTGTCACTGGGCAGTGGTCAATGGTCACTGGTCACTGGTCACTGGTCACTGGTCACTGGTCACAGGTCAATGGTCACTGGTCACTGGACACAGGTCTCTGGTCACTGGTCACTGGTCACTGGTCAGTGGTTACTGGTCAATGGTCACTGGCCACTGGTCACTGGTCACTGGTCAATGGTCACTTTCGCTGGTCAATGGTCACTGTCGCTGGTCACTGGTCACTGGTCACTGGTCACTGGTCACTGGTAACTGGTCAATGGTCACTGTAGCTGGTCACTGGTCACTGGTCACTGGTCACTGGTCAATGGTAACTTGTCACTGGGCAGTGGTCAATGGTCACTGGTCACTGGTCACTGGTCACTGGTCACTGGTCACAGGTCAATGGTCACTGGTCACTGGACTTAGGTCAATGGTCACTGGTCACTGGTCACTGGTCACTGGTCACTGGTCACTGGTAACTGGTCAATGGTCACTGTCGCTGGTCACTGGTCACTGGTCACTGGTCACTGGTCAATGGTACCTTGTCACTGGGCAGTGGTCAATGGTCACTTGTCACTGGTCACTGGTCACTGGTCACTGGTCACAGGTCAATGGTCACTGGTCACTGGACACAGGTCACTGGTCACTGGTCACTGGTCACTGGTCACTGGTCACTGTTCACTGGTCACTGGTCACTGGTCAATGGTCACAGGTCACTGGTCACTGGTCAATGGTCACTGTCGCTGGTCACTGGTCACTGGTCACTGGTCACTTGTCAATGGTCACTATCGCTGGTCAATGGTCATTGTCGCTGGTCACTGGTCATTGGTCACTTGTCACTGGTCACTGGTCACTGGTCACTGGTCACTGCTCACTGGTCACAGGTCAATGGTCACTGGTCACTGGTCACTGGTCAATGGTCACTGTCGCTGGTCACTGGTCACTGGTCACTGGTCACTGGTCACTGGTCACTGGTAACTGGTCAATGGCCACTGTCGCTGGTCACTGGTCAATGGTAACTTGTCACTGGGCAGTGGTCAATGGTCACTGGTCACTGGTCACAGGTCACTGGTCACTGGTCACTGGTCACTGGTCACTGGTCACTGGTCACTGGTCACTGGTCAATGGTCACTGGCCACTGGTCACTGGTCACTGGTCAATGGTCACTTTCGCTGGTCAATGGTCACTGTCGCTGGTAAATGGTCACTGTCACTGGTCAATGGTCACTGGCCACTGGTCACTGGTCACTGGTCAATGGTCACTTTCGCTGGTCAATGGTCACTGTCGCTGGTAAATGGTCACTGTCGCTGGTCACTGGTCACTGGTCACTAGTCACTGGTCACTGGTCACAGGTCAATGGTCACTGGTCACTGGACACTGGTCACTGGTCACTGGTCACTTGTCACTGGTCAATGATCACTGGTCACTGGTCACTGGTCACTGGTCACTGGTCACTGGTCACTTGTCAATGGTCACGGTCGCTGGTCACTGGTCACTGGTCACTGATCACTGGTCACTGGTCACTGGTCACTGGTCACTGGTCAATAGTCACTATCGCTGGTCAATGTTCACTGTCGCTGGTCACTGGTCACTGGTCACTTGTCACTGGTCACTGGTCACTGGTCACTGGTCACTGGTCACTGGTCACTGGTCACTGGTCACTGGTCACTGGTCACTGGTCAATGGTCACTGTCGCTGGTCACTGGTCACTGGTCACTTGTCCCTGGGCAGTGGTCACTGGTCACTGGTCACTGGTCACTGGTCACTGGTCAATGGTCACTGTCGCTGGTCACTGGTCACTGGTCACATGTCCCTGGGCAGTGGTCACTTGTCACTGGTCAATGGTCACTATCGCTGGTCAATGGTCACTGTCGCTGGTCACTGGTCACTGGTCACTTGTCACTGGTCACTGGTCACTGGTCACTGGTCACTGGTCACAAGTCACTGGTCACTTGTCACTGGTCAGTGGCCACTCGTCAATGGTCACTGGTCACTGGTCACTGGTCAATGGTCTCTGTCGCCTGTCACTGGTCACGATTCGCTGGTCCCTGGTCACTGGTCACTGGTCAATGGTCACTGTCGCTGGTCACTGGTCACTGGTCACTGGTCACTGGTCACTGGTCACTGGTCACTGGTCACTGGTCACTGGTCACAAGTCACTGGTCACTTGTCACTGGTCACTGGTCACTCGTCACTGGTCACTGGTCACTGGTAACTGGTCAATGGTCACTGTCGCTGGTCACTGGTCACTGGTCACTGGTCACTGGTCACTGGTCACTGGTCAATGGTCACTGTCGCTGGTCACTGGTCACTGGTCACTGGTCACTGGTCACTGGTCAATGGTAACTTGTCACTGGGCAGTGGTCAATGGTCACTGGTCAATGGTCACTGGTCAATGGTCACTGGCCACTGGTCACTGGTCACTGGTCAATGGTCACTTTCGCTGGTCAATGGTCACTGTCGCTGGTCACTGGTCACTGGTCAATGGTCACTGGCCACTGGTCACTGGTCACTGGTCAATGGTCACTTTCGCTGGTCAATGGTCACTGTCGCTGGTAAATGGTCACTGTCGCTGGTCACTGGTCACTGGTCACTGGTCACTGGTCACTGGTCACTGGTCACTGGTCACTGGTAACTGGTCAATGGTCACTGTCGCTGGTCACTGGTCACTGGTCACTGGTCACTGGTCAATGGTAACTTGTCACTGGGCAGTGGTCAATGGTCACTGGTCACTGGTCACTGGTCACTGGTCACTGGTCACAGGTCAATGGTCACTGGTCACTGGACACAGGTCTCTGGTCACTGGTCACTGGTCACTGGTCAGTGGTTACTGGTCAATGGTCACTGGCCACTGGTCACTGGTCACTGGTCAATGGTCACTTTCGCTGGTCAATGGTCACTGTCGCTGGTCACTGGTCACTGGTCACTGGTCACTGGTCACTGGTAACTGGTCAATGGTCACTGTAGCTGGTCACTGGTCACTGGTCACTGGTCACTGGTCAATGGTAACTTGTCACTGGGCAGTGGTCAATGGTCACTGGTCACTGGTCACTGGTCACTGGTCACTGGTCACAGGTCAATGGTCACTGGTCACTGGACTTAGGTCAATGGTCACTGGTCACTGGTCACTGGTCACTGGTCACTGGTCACTGGTAACTGGTCAATGGTCACTGTCGCTGGTCACTGGTCACTGGTCACTGGTCACTGGTCAATGGTACCTTGTCACTGGGCAGTGGTCAATGGTCACTTGTCACTGGTCACTGGTCACTGGTCACTGGTCACAGGTCAATGGTCACTGGTCACTGGACACAGGTCACTGGTCACTGGTCACTGGTCACTGGTCACTGGTCACTGTTCACTGGTCACTGGTCACTGGTCAATGGTCACAGGTCACTGGTCACTGGTCAATGGTCACTGTCGCTGGTCACTGGTCACTGGTCACTGGTCACTGGTCAATGGTCACTATCGCTGGTCAATGGTCATTGTCGCTGGTCACTGGTCATTGGTCACTTGTCACTGGTCACTGGTCACTGGTCACTGGTCACTGCTCACTGGTCACAGGTCAATGGTCACTGGTCACTGGTCACTGGTCAATGGTCACTGTCGCTGGTCACTGGTCACTGGTCACTGGTCACTGGTCACTGGTCACTGGTAACTGGTCAATGGCCACTGTCGCTGGTCACTGGTCAATGGTAACTTGTCACTGGGCAGTGGTCAATGGTCACTGGTCACTGGTCACAGGTCACTGGTCACTGGTCACTGGTCACTGGTCACTGGTCACTGGTCACTGGTCACTGGTCAATGGTCACTGGCCACTGGTCACTGGTCACTGGTCAATGGTCACTTTCGCTGGTCAATGGTCACTGTCGCTGGTAAATGGTCACTGTCACTGGTCAATGGTCACTGGCCACTGGTCACTGGTCACTGGTCAATGGTCACTTTCGCTGGTCAATGGTCACTGTCGCTGGTAAATGGTCACTGTCGCTGGTCACTGGTCACTGGTCACTAGTCACTGGTCACTGGTCACAGGTCAATGGTCACTGGTCACTGGACACTGGTCACTGGTCACTGGTCACTTGTCACTGGTCAATGATCACTGGTCACTGGTCACTGGTCACTGGTCACTGGTCACTGGTCACTTGTCAATGGTCACGGTCGCTGGTCACTGGTCACTGGTCACTGATCACTGGTCACTGGTCACTGGTCACTGGTCACTGGTCAATAGTCACTATCGCTGGTCAATGTTCACTGTCGCTGGTCACTGGTCACTGGTCACTTGTCACTGGTCACTGGTCACTGGTCACTGGTCACTGGTCACTGGTCACTGGTCACTGGTCACTGGTCACTGGTCACTGGTCACTGGTCACTGGTCAATGGTCACTGTCGCTGGTCACTGGTCACTGGTCACTTGTCCCTGGGCAGTGGTCACTGGTCACTGGTCACTGGTCACTGGTCACTGGTCAATGGTCACTGTCGCTGGTCACTGGTCACTGGTCACATGTCCCTGGGCAGTGGTCACTTGTCACTGGTCAATGGTCACTATCGCTGGTCAATGGTCACTGTCGCTGGTCACTGGTCACTGGTCACTTGTCACTGGTCACTGGTCACTGGTCACTGGTCACTGGTCACAAGTCACTGGTCACTTGTCACTGGTCAGTGGCCACTCGTCAATGGTCACTGGTCACTGGTCACTGGTCAATGGTCTCTGTCGCCTGTCACTGGTCACGATTCGCTGGTCCCTGGTCACTGGTCACTGGTCAATGGTCACTGTCGCTGGTCACTGGTCACTGGTCACTGGTCACTGGTCACTGGTCACTGGTCACTGGTCACTGGTCACTGGTCACAAGTCACTGGTCACTTGTCACTGGTCACTGGTCACTCGTCACTGGTCACAGGTCAATGGTAACTTGTCACTGGGCAGTGGTCAATGGTCACGGGTCACTGGTCACAGGTCAATGGTCACTGGTCACTGGTCACTGGTCACTGGTCACTGGTCACTGGTCACTGGTCACTGGTCACTGGTCAATGGTCACTGGCCACTGGTCACTGGTCACTGGTCAGTGGCCACTGGTCACTGGTCACTGGTCACTGGTCACTGGTCACTGGTCAATGGTCACTGTCGCTGGTAAATGGTCACTGTCGCTGGTCACTGGTCACTGGTCACTGGTCACTGGTCACTGGTCACTGGTCACTGGTCACTGGTCACTGGTCACTGGTAACTGGTCAATGGTCACTGTCGCTGGTCACTGGTCACTGGTCACTGGTCACTGGTCACTGGTAACTGGTCAATGGTCACTGTCGCTGGTCACTGGTCACTGGTCACTGGTCACTGGTCACTGGTCACTGGTCAATGGTCACTGTCGCTGGTCACTGGTCACTGGTCACTGGTCACTGGTCACTGGTCAATGGTAACTTGTCACTGGGCAGTGGTCAATGGTCACTGGTCACTGGTCACTGGTCACAGGTCAATGGTCACTGGTCACTGGACACAGGTCACTGGTCACTGGTCAATGGTCACTGGCCACTGGTCACTGGTCACTGGTCAATGGTCACTTTCGCTGGTCAATGGTCACTGTCGCTGGTCACTGGTCACTGGTCAATGGTCACTGGCCACTGGTCACTGGTCACTGGTCAATGGTCACTTTCGCTGGTCAATGGTCACTGTCGCTGGTAAATGGTCACTGTCGCTGGTCACTGGTCACTGGTCACTGGTCACTGGTCACTGGTCACTGGTCACTGGTCACTGGTAACTGGTCAATGGTCACTGTCGCTGGTCACTGGTCACTGGTCACTGGTCACTGGTCAATGGTAACTTGTCACTGGGCAGTGGTCAATGGTCACTGGTCACTGGTCACTGGTCACTGGTCACTGGTCACAGGTCAATGGTCACTGGTCACTGGACACAGGTCTCTGGTCACTGGTCACTGGTCACTGGTCAGTGGTTACTGGTCAATGGTCACTGGCCACTGGTCACTGGTCACTGGTCAATGGTCACTTTCGCTGGTCAATGGTCACTGTCGCTGGTCACTGGTCACTGGTCACTGGTCACTGGTCACTGGTAACTGGTCAATGGTCACTGTAGCTGGTCACTGGTCACTGGTCACTGGTCACTGGTCAATGGTAACTTGTCACTGGGCAGTGGTCAATGGTCACTGGTCACTGGTCACTGGTCACTGGTCACTGGTCACAGGTCAATGGTCACTGGTCACTGGACTTAGGTCAATGGTCACTGGTCACTGGTCACTGGTCACTGGTCACTGGTCACTGGTAACTGGTCAATGGTCACTGTCGCTGGTCACTGGTCACTGGTCACTGGTCACTGGTCAATGGTACCTTGTCACTGGGCAGTGGTCAATGGTCACTTGTCACTGGTCACTGGTCACTGGTCACTGGTCACAGGTCAATGGTCACTGGTCACTGGACACAGGTCACTGGTCACTGGTCACTGGTCACTGGTCACTGGTCACTGTTCACTGGTCACTGGTCACTGGTCAATGGTCACAGGTCACTGGTCACTGGTCAATGGTCACTGTCGCTGGTCACTGGTCACTGGTCACTGGTCACTGGTCAATGGTCACTATCGCTGGTCAATGGTCATTGTCGCTGGTCACTGGTCATTGGTCACTTGTCACTGGTCACTGGTCACTGGTCACTGGTCACTGCTCACTGGTCACAGGTCAATGGTCACTGGTCACTGGTCACTGGTCAATGGTCACTGTCGCTGGTCACTGGTCACTGGTCACTGGTCACTGGTCACTGGTCACTGGTAACTGGTCAATGGCCACTGTCGCTGGTCACTGGTCAATGGTAACTTGTCACTGGGCAGTGGTCAATGGTCACTGGTCACTGGTCACAGGTCACTGGTCACTGGTCACTGGTCACTGGTCACTGGTCACTGGTCACTGGTCACTGGTCAATGGTCACTGGCCACTGGTCACTGGTCACTGGTCAATGGTCACTTTCGCTGGTCAATGGTCACTGTCGCTGGTAAATGGTCACTGTCACTGGTCAATGGTCACTGGCCACTGGTCACTGGTCACTGGTCAATGGTCACTTTCGCTGGTCAATGGTCACTGTCGCTGGTAAATGGTCACTGTCGCTGGTCACTGGTCACTGGTCACTAGTCACTGGTCACTGGTCACAGGTCAATGGTCACTGGTCACTGGACACTGGTCACTGGTCACTGGTCACTTGTCACTGGTCAATGATCACTGGTCACTGGTCACTGGTCACTGGTCACTGGTCACTGGTCACTTGTCAATGGTCACGGTCGCTGGTCACTGGTCACTGGTCACTGATCACTGGTCACTGGTCACTGGTCACTGGTCACTGGTCAATAGTCACTATCGCTGGTCAATGTTCACTGTCGCTGGTCACTGGTCACTGGTCACTTGTCACTGGTCACTGGTCACTGGTCACTGGTCACTGGTCACTGGTCACTGGTCACTGGTCACTGGTCACTGGTCACTGGTCACTGGTCACTGGTCAATGGTCACTGTCGCTGGTCACTGGTCACTGGTCACTTGTCCCTGGGCAGTGGTCACTGGTCACTGGTCACTGGTCACTGGTCACTGGTCAATGGTCACTGTCGCTGGTCACTGGTCACTGGTCACATGTCCCTGGGCAGTGGTCACTTGTCACTGGTCAATGGTCACTATCGCTGGTCAATGGTCACTGTCGCTGGTCACTGGTCACTGGTCACTTGTCACTGGTCACTGGTCACTGGTCACTGGTCACTGGTCACAAGTCACTGGTCACTTGTCACTGGTCAGTGGCCACTCGTCAATGGTCACTGGTCACTGGTCACTGGTCAATGGTCTCTGTCGCCTGTCACTGGTCACGATTCGCTGGTCCCTGGTCACTGGTCACTGGTCAATGGTCACTGTCGCTGGTCACTGGTCACTGGTCACTGGTCACTGGTCACTGGTCACTGGTCACTGGTCACTGGTCACAAGTCACTGGTCACTTGTCACTGGTCACTGGTCACTCGTCACTGGTCACTGGTCACTGGTAACTGGTCAATGGTCACTGTCGCTGGTCACTGGTCACTGGTCACTGGTCACTGGTCACTGGTCACTGGTCAATGGTCACTGTCGCTGGTCACTGGTCACTGGTCACTGGTCACTGGTCACTGGTCAATGGTAACTTGTCACTGGGCAGTGGTCAATGGTCACTGGTCACTGGTCACTGGTCACAGGTCAATGGTCACTGGTCACTGGACACAGGTCACTGGTCACTGGTCAATGGTCACTGGCCACTGGTCACTGGTCACTGGTCAATGGTCACTTTCGCTGGTCAATGGTCACTGTCGCTGGTCACTGGTCACTGGTCAATGGTCACTGGCCACTGGTCACTGGTCACTGGTCAATGGTCACTTTCGCTGGTCAATGGTCACTGTCGCTGGTAAATGGTCACTGTCGCTGGTCACTGGTCACTGGTCACTGGTCACTGGTCACTGGTCACTGGTCACTGGTCACTGGTAACTGGTCAATGGTCACTGTCGCTGGTCACTGGTCACTGGTCACTGGTCACTGGTCAATGGTAACTTGTCACTGGGCAGTGGTCAATGGTCACTGGTCACTGGTCACTGGTCACTGGTCACTGGTCACAGGTCAATGGTCACTGGTCACTGGACACAGGTCTCTGGTCACTGGTCACTGGTCACTGGTCAGTGGTTACTGGTCAATGGTCACTGGCCACTGGTCACTGGTCACTGGTCAATGGTCACTTTCGCTGGTCAATGGTCACTGTCGCTGGTCACTGGTCACTGGTCACTGGTCACTGGTCACTGGTAACTGGTCAATGGTCACTGTAGCTGGTCACTGGTCACTGGTCACTGGTCACTGGTCAATGGTAACTTGTCACTGGGCAGTGGTCAATGGTCACTGGTCACTGGTCACTGGTCACTGGTCACTGGTCACAGGTCAATGGTCACTGGTCACTGGACTTAGGTCAATGGTCACTGGTCACTGGTCACTGGTCACTGGTCACTGGTCACTGGTAACTGGTCAATGGTCACTGTCGCTGGTCACTGGTCACTGGTCACTGGTCACTGGTCAATGGTACCTTGTCACTGGGCAGTGGTCAATGGTCACTTGTCACTGGTCACTGGTCACTGGTCACTGGTCACAGGTCAATGGTCACTGGTCACTGGACACAGGTCACTGGTCACTGGTCACTGGTCACTGGTCACTGGTCACTGTTCACTGGTCACTGGTCACTGGTCAATGGTCACAGGTCACTGGTCACTGGTCAATGGTCACTGTCGCTGGTCACTGGTCACTGGTCACTGGTCACTGGTCAATGGTCACTATCGCTGGTCAATGGTCATTGTCGCTGGTCACTGGTCATTGGTCACTTGTCACTGGTCACTGGTCACTGGTCACTGGTCACTGCTCACTGGTCACAGGTCAATGGTCACTGGTCACTGGTCACTGGTCAATGGTCACTGTCGCTGGTCACTGGTCACTGGTCACTGGTCACTGGTCACTGGTCACTGGTAACTGGTCAATGGCCACTGTCGCTGGTCACTGGTCAATGGTAACTTGTCACTGGGCAGTGGTCAATGGTCACTGGTCACTGGTCACAGGTCACTGGTCACTGGTCACTGGTCACTGGTCACTGGTCACTGGTCACTGGTCACTGGTCAATGGTCACTGGCCACTGGTCACTGGTCACTGGTCAATGGTCACTTTCGCTGGTCAATGGTCACTGTCGCTGGTAAATGGTCACTGTCACTGGTCAATGGTCACTGGCCACTGGTCACTGGTCACTGGTCAATGGTCACTTTCGCTGGTCAATGGTCACTGTCGCTGGTAAATGGTCACTGTCGCTGGTCACTGGTCACTGGTCACTAGTCACTGGTCACTGGTCACAGGTCAATGGTCACTGGTCACTGGACACTGTTCACTGGTCACTGGTCACTTGTCACTGGTCAATGATCACTGGTCACTGGTCACTGGTCACTGGTCACTGGTCACTGGTCACTTGTCAATGGTCACGGTCGCTGGTCACTGGTCACTGGTCACTGATCACTGGTCACTGGTCACTGGTCACTGGTCACTGGTCAATAGTCACTATCGCTGGTCAATGTTCACTGTCGCTGGTCACTGGTCACTGGTCACTTGTCACTGGTCACTGGTCACTGGTCACTGGTCACTGGTCACTGGTCACTGGTCACTGGTCACTGGTCACTGGTCACTGGTCACTGGTCACTGGTCAATGGTCACTGTCGCTGGTCACTGGTCACTGGTCACTTGTCCCTGGGCAGTGGTCACTGGTCACTGGTCACTGGTCACTGGTCACTGGTCAATGGTCACTGTCGCTGGTCACTGGTCACTGGTCACATGTCCCTGGGCAGTGGTCACTTGTCACTGGTCAATGGTCACTATCGCTGGTCAATGGTCACTGTCGCTGGTCACTGGTCACTGGTCACTTGTCACTGGTCACTGGTCACTGGTCACTGGTCACTGGTCACAAGTCACTGGTCACTTGTCACTGGTCAGTGGCCACTCGTCAATGGTCACTGGTCACTGGTCACTGGTCAATGGTCTCTGTCGCCTGTCACTGGTCACGATTCGCTGGTCCCTGGTCACTGGTCACTGGTCAATGGTCACTGTCGCTGGTCACTGGTCACTGGTCACTGGTCACTGGTCACTGGTCACTGGTCACTGGTCACTGGTCACTGGTCACAAGTCACTGGTCACTTGTCACTGGTCACTGGTCACTCGTCACTGGTCACAGGTCAATGGTAACTTGTCACTGGGCAGTGGTCAATGGTCACGGGTCACTGGTCACAGGTCAATGGTCACTGGTCACTGGTCACTGGTCACTGGTCACTGGTCACTGGTCACTGGTCACTGGTCACTGGTCACTGGTCAATGGTCACTGTCGCTGGTAAAAGGTCACTGTCGCTGGTCACTGGTCACTGGTCACTGGTCACTGGTCACAGGTCACTGGTCACTGGTCACTGGTAACTGGTCAATGGTCACTGTCGCTGGTCACTGGTCACTGGTCACTGGTCACTGGTCACTGGTCACTGGTCACTGGTCACTGGTCAATGGTCACTGTCGCTGGTCACTGGTCACTGGTCACTTGTCCCTGGGCAGTGGTCACTGGTCACTGATCACTGGTCACTGGTCACTGGTCAATGGTCACTGTCGCTGGTCACTGGTCACTGGTCACTTGTCCCTGGGCAGTGGTCACTTGTCACTGGTCAATGGTCACTATCGGTGGTCAATGGTCACTGTCGCTGGTCACTGGTCACTGGTCACTTGTCACTGGTCACTGGTCACTGGTCACTGGTCACTGGTCACTGGTCACTGGTCACTGGTCACTGGTCACTGGTCACTTGTCACTGGTCAGTGGCCACTCGTCAATGGTCACTGGTCACTGGTCACTGGTCAATGGTCTCTGTCGCTGGTCACTGGTCACGATTCGCTGGTCCCTGGTCACTGGTCACTGGTCACTGGTCACTGGTCACTGGTCACTGGTCAATAGTCACTATCGCTGGTCAATGGTCACTGTCGCTGGTCACTGGTCACTGGTCACTTGTCACTGGTCACTGGTCACTGGTCACTGGTCAATGGTCACTGGTCACTCGTCACTGGTCACAGGTCAATGGTAACTTGTCACTGGGCAGTGGTCAATGGTCACTGGTCACTGGTCACAGGTCAATGGTCACTGGTCACTGGACACAGATCACTGGTCACTGGTCACTGGTCACTGGTCACTGGTCACTGGTCAATGGTCACTGGCCACTGGTCACTGGTCACTGGTCAGTGGCCACTGGTCACTGGTCACTGGTCACTGGTCACTGGTCACTGGTCAATGGTCACTGTCGCTGGTAAATGGTCACTGTCGCTGGTCACTGGTCACTGGTCACTGGTCACTGGTCACTGGTCACTGGTCACTGGTCACTGGTCACTGGTCACTGGTAACTGGTCAATGGTCACTGTCGCTGGTCACTGGTCACTGGTCACTGGTCACTGGTCACTGGTAACTGGTCAATGGTCACTGTCGCTGGTCACTGGTCACTGGTCACTGGTCACTGGTCACTGGTCACTGGTCAATGGTCACTGTCGCTGGTCACTGGTCACTGGTCACTGGTCACTGGTCACTGGTCAATGGTAACTTGTCACTGGGCAGTGGTCAATGGTCACTGGTCACTGGTCACTGGTCACAGGTCAATGGTCACTGGTCACTGGACACAGGTCACTGGTCACTGGTCAATGGTCACTGGCCACTGGTCACTGGTCACTGGTCAATGGTCACTTTCGCTGGTCAATGGTCACTGTCGCTGGTCACTGGTCACTGGTCAATGGTCACTGGCCACTGGTCACTGGTCACTGGTCAATGGTCACTTTCGCTGGTCAATGGTCACTGTCGCTGGTAAATGGTCACTGTCGCTGGTCACTGGTCACTGGTCACTGGTCACTGGTCACTGGTCACTGGTCACTGGTCACTGGTAACTGGTCAATGGTCACTGTCGCTGGTCACTGGTCACTGGTCACTGGTCACTGGTCAATGGTAACTTGTCACTGGGCAGTGGTCAATGGTCACTGGTCACTGGTCACTGGTCACTGGTCACTGGTCACAGGTCAATGGTCACTGGTCACTGGACACAGGTCTCTGGTCACTGGTCACTGGTCACTGGTCAGTGGTTACTGGTCAATGGTCACTGGCCACTGGTCACTGGTCACTGGTCAATGGTCACTTTCGCTGGTCAATGGTCACTGTCGCTGGTCACTGGTCACTGGTCACTGGTCACTGGTCACTGGTAACTGGTCAATGGTCACTGTAGCTGGTCACTGGTCACTGGTCACTGGTCACTGGTCAATGGTAACTTGTCACTGGGCAGTGGTCAATGGTCACTGGTCACTGGTCACTGGTCACTGGTCACTGGTCACAGGTCAATGGTCACTGGTCACTGGACTTAGGTCAATGGTCACTGGTCACTGGTCACTGGTCACTGGTCACTGGTCACTGGTAACTGGTCAATGGTCACTGTCGCTGGTCACTGGTCACTGGTCACTGGTCACTGGTCAATGGTACCTTGTCACTGGGCAGTGGTCAATGGTCACTTGTCACTGGTCACTGGTCACTGGTCACTGGTCACAGGTCAATGGTCACTGGTCACTGGACACAGGTCACTGGTCACTGGTCACTGGTCACTGGTCACTGGTCACTGTTCACTGGTCACTGGTCACTGGTCAATGGTCACAGGTCACTGGTCACTGGTCAATGGTCACTGTCGCTGGTCACTGGTCACTGGTCACTGGTCACTGGTCAATGGTCACTATCGCTGGTCAATGGTCATTGTCGCTGGTCACTGGTCATTGGTCACTTGTCACTGGTCACTGGTCACTGGTCACTGGTCACTGCTCACTGGTCACAGGTCAATGGTCACTGGTCACTGGTCACTGGTCAATGGTCACTGTCGCTGGTCACTGGTCACTGGTCACTGGTCACTGGTCACTGGTCACTGGTAACTGGTCAATGGCCACTGTCGCTGGTCACTGGTCAATGGTAACTTGTCACTGGGCAGTGGTCAATGGTCACTGGTCACTGGTCACAGGTCACTGGTCACTGGTCACTGGTCACTGGTCACTGGTCACTGGTCACTGGTCACTGGTCAATGGTCACTGGCCACTGGTCACTGGTCACTGGTCAATGGTCACTTTCGCTGGTCAATGGTCACTGTCGCTGGTAAATGGTCACTGTCACTGGTCAATGGTCACTGGCCACTGGTCACTGGTCACTGGTCAATGGTCACTTTCGCTGGTCAATGGTCACTGTCGCTGGTAAATGGTCACTGTCGCTGGTCACTGGTCACTGGTCACTAGTCACTGGTCACTGGTCACAGGTCAATGGTCACTGGTCACTGGACACTGGTCACTGGTCACTGGTCACTTGTCACTGGTCAATGATCACTGGTCACTGGTCACTGGTCACTGGTCACTGGTCACTGGTCACGTGTCAATGGTCACGGTCGCTGGTCACTGGTCACTGGTCACTGATCACTGGTCACTGGTCACTGGTCACTGGTCACTGGTCAATAGTCACTATCGCTGGTCAATGTTCACTGTCGCTGGTCACTGGTCACTGGTCACTTGTCACTGGTCACTGGTCACTGGTCACTGGTCACTGGTCACTGGTCACTGGTCACTGGTCACTGGTCACTGGTCACTGGTCACTGGTCACTGGTCAATGGTCACTGTCGCTGGTCACTGGTCACTGGTCACTTGTCCCTGGGCAGTGGTCACTGGTCACTGGTCACTGGTCACTGGTCACTGGTCAATGGTCACTGTCGCTGGTCACTGGTCACTGGTCACATGTCCCTGGGCAGTGGTCACTTGTCACTGGTCAATGGTCACTATCGCTGGTCAATGGTCACTGTCGCTGGTCACTGGTCACTGGTCACTTGTCACTGGTCACTGGTCACTGGTCACTGGTCACTGGTCACAAGTCACTGGTCACTTGTCACTGGTCAGTGGCCACTCGTCAATGGTCACTGGTCACTGGTCACTGGTCAATGGTCTCTGTCGCCTGTCACTGGTCACGATTCGCTGGTCCCTGGTCACTGGTCACTGGTCAATGGTCACTGTCGCTGGTCACTGGTCACTGGTCACTGGTCACTGGTCACTGGTCACTGGTCACTGGTCACTGGTCACTGGTCACTGGTCACAAGTCACTGGTCACTTGTCACTGGTCACTGGTCACTCGTCACTGGTCACTGGTCACTGGTAACTGGTCAATGGTCACTGTCGCTGGTCACTGGTCACTGGTCACTGGTCACTGGTCACTGGTCACTGGTCAATGGTCACTGTCGCTGGTCACTGGTCACTGGTCACTGGTCACTGGTCACTGGTCAATGGTAACTTGTCACTGGGCAGTGGTCAATGGTCACTGGTCACTGGTCACTGGTCACAGGTCAATGGTCACTGGTCACTGGACACAGGTCACTGGTCACTGGTCAATGGTCACTGGCCACTGGTCACTGGTCACTGGTCAATGGTCACTTTCGCTGGTCAATGGTCACTGTCGCTGGTCACTGGTCACTGGTCAATGGTCACTGGCCACTGGTCACTGGTCACTGGTCAATGGTCACTTTCGCTGGTCAATGGTCACTGTCGCTGGTAAATGGTCACTGTCGCTGGTCACTGGTCACTGGTCACTGGTCACTGGTCACTGGTCACTGGTCACTGGTCACTGGTAACTGGTCAATGGTCACTGTCGCTGGTCACTGGTCACTGGTCACTGGTCACTGGTCAATGGTAACTTGTCACTGGGCAGTGGTCAATGGTCACTGGTCACTGGTCACTGGTCACTGGTCACTGGTCACAGGTCAATGGTCACTGGTCACTGGACACAGGTCTCTGGTCACTGGTCACTGGTCACTGGTCAGTGGTTACTGGTCAATGGTCACTGGCCACTGGTCACTGGTCACTGGTCAATGGTCACTTTCGCTGGTCAATGGTCACTGTCGCTGGTCACTGGTCACTGGTCACTGGTCACTGGTCACTGGTAACTGGTCAATGGTCACTGTAGCTGGTCACTGGTCACTGGTCACTGGTCACTGGTCAATGGTAACTTGTCACTGGGCAGTGGTCAATGGTCACTGGTCACTGGTCACTGGTCACTGGTCACTGGTCACAGGTCAATGGTCACTGGTCACTGGACTTAGGTCAATGGTCACTGGTCACTGGTCACTGGTCACTGGTCACTGGTCACTGGTAACTGGTCAATGGTCACTGTCGCTGGTCACTGGTCACTGGTCACTGGTCACTGGTCAATGGTACCTTGTCACTGGGCAGTGGTCAATGGTCACTTGTCACTGGTCACTGGTCACTGGTCACTGGTCACAGGTCAATGGTCACTGGTCACTGGACACAGGTCACTGGTCACTGGTCACTGGTCACTGGTCACTGGTCACTGTTCACTGGTCACTGGTCACTGGTCAATGGTCACAGGTCACTGGTCACTGGTCAATGGTCACTGTCGCTGGTCACTGGTCACTGGTCACTGGTCACTGGTCAATGGTCACTATCGCTGGTCAATGGTCATTGTCGCTGGTCACTGGTCATTGGTCACTTGTCACTGGTCACTGGTCACTGGTCACTGGTCACTGGTCACTGGTCACTGGTCACTGGTCAATGGTCACTGGCCACTGGTCACTGGTCACTGGTCAATGGTCACTTTCGCTGGTCAATGGTCACTGTCGCTGGTAAATGGTCACTGTCACTGGTCAATGGTCACTGGCCACTGGTCACTGGTCACTGGTCAATGGTCACTTTCGCTGGTCAATGGTCACTGTCGCTGGTAAATGGTCACTGTCGCTGGTCACTGGTCACTGGTCACTAGTCACTGGTCACTGGTCACAGGTCAATGGTCACTGGTCACTGGACACTGGTCACTGGTCACTGGTCACTTGTCACTGGTCAATGATCACTGGTCACTGGTCACTGGTCACTGGTCACTGGTCACTGGTCACTTGTCAATGGTCACGGTCGCTGGTCACTGGTCACTGGTCACTGATCACTGGTCACTGGTCACTGGTCACTGGTCACTGGTCAATAGTCACTATCGCTGGTCAATGTTCACTGTCGCTGGTCACTGGTCACTGGTCACTTGTCACTGGTCACTGGTCACTGGTCACTGGTCACTGGTCACTGGTCACTGGTCACTGGTCACTGGTCACTGGTCACTGGTCACTGGTCACTGGTCAATGGTCACTGTCGCTGGTCACTGGTCACTGGTCACTTGTCCCTGGGCAGTGGTCACTGGTCACTGGTCACTGGTCACTGGTCACTGGTCAATGGTCACTGTCGCTGGTCACTGGTCACTGGTCACATGTCCCTGGGCAGTGGTCACTTGTCACTGGTCAATGGTCACTATCGCTGGTCAATGGTCACTGTCGCTGGTCACTGGTCACTGGTCACTTGTCACTGGTCACTGGTCACTGGTCACTGGTCACTGGTCACAAGTCACTGGTCACTTGTCACTGGTCAGTGGCCACTCGTCAATGGTCACTGGTCACTGGTCACTGGTCAATGGTCTCTGTCGCCTGTCACTGGTCACGATTCGCTGGTCCCTGGTCACTGGTCACTGGTCAATGGTCACTGTCGCTGGTCACTGGTCACTGGTCACTGGTCACTGGTCACTGGTCACTGGTCACTGGTCACTGGTCACTGGTCACAAGTCACTGGTCACTTGTCACTGGTCACTGGTCACTCGTCACTGGTCACAGGTCAATGGTAACTTGTCACTGGGCAGTGGTCAATGGTCACGGGTCACTGGTCACAGGTCAATGGTCACTGGTCACTGGTCACTGGTCACTGGTCACTGGTCACTGGTCACTGGTCAATGGTCACTGTCGCTGGTAAAAGGTCACTGTCGCTGGTCACTGGTCACTGGTCACTGGTCACTGGTCACAGGTCACTGGTCACTGGTCACTGGTAACTGGTCAATGGTCACTGTCGCTGGTCACTGGTCACTGGTCACTGGTCACTGGTCACTGGTCACTGGTCAATGGTCACTGTCGCTGGTCACTGGTCACTGGTCACTGGTCACTGGTCACTGGTCAATGGTGACTTGTCACTGGGCAGTGGTCAATGGTCACTGGTCACTGGTCACTGGTCACAGGTCAATGGTCACTGGTCACTGGACACAGGTCACTGGTCACTGGTCACTGGTCACTGGTCACTGGTCACTGGTCACTGGTCAATGGTCACTGGCCACTGGTCACTGGTCACTGGTCAATGTTCACTTTCGCTGGTCAATGGTCACTGTCGCTGGTCACTGGTCACTGGTCAATGGTCACTGGCCACTGGTCACTGGTCACTGGTCAATGGTCACTTTCGCTGGTCAATGGTCACTGTCGCTGGTAAATGGTCACTGTCGCTGGTCACTGGTCACTGGTCACTGGTCACTGGTCACTGGTCACTGGTCACTGGTAACTGGTCAATGGTCACTGTCGCTGGTCACTGGTCACTGGTCACTGGTAACTGGTCAATGGCCACTGTCGCTGGTCACTGGTCAATGGTAACTTGTCACTGGGCAGTGGTCAATGGTCACTGGTCACTGGTCACTGGTCATTGGTCACAGGTCAATGGTCACTGGTCACTGGACACAGGTCACTGGTCACTGGTCACTGGTCACTGGTCACTGGTCACTGGTCAATGGTCACTGGCCACTGGTCACTGGTCACTGGTCAATGGTCACTTTCGCTGGTCAATGGTCAATGTCGCTGGTAAATGGTCACTGTCGCTGGTCACTGGTCACTGGTCACTGGACACTGGGCACAGGTCAATGGTCACTGGTCACTGGTCACTGGTCACTGGTCACAGGTCAATGGTCACTGGTCACTGGTCACTGGTCAATGGTCACTATCGCTGGTCAATGGTCATTGTCGCTGGTCACTGGTCATTGGTCACTTGTCACTGGTCGCTGGTCACTGGTCACTGGTCACTGGTCACTGGTCAATGGTAACTTGTCACTGGGCAGTGGTCAATGGTCACTGGTCACTGTCGCTGGTCACTGGTCACTGGTCACTGGTCACAGGTCAATGGTCACTGGTCACTGGTCTCTGGTCAATAGTCACTATCGCTGGTCAATGGTCACTGTCGCTGGTCACTGGTCACTGGTTACTTGTCACTGGTCACTGGTCACTGGTCACTGGTCACTGGTCACTGGTCACTGGTCACTGGTCACTGGTCACTGGTCACTGGTCACTGGTCACTGGTCACTGGTCAATGGTCACTGTCGCTGGTCACTGGTCACTGGTCACTTGTCCCTGGGCAGTGGTCACTGGTCACTGATCACTGGTCACTGGTCACTGGTTAGTGGTCACTGTCGCTGGTCACTGGTCACTGGTCACTTGTCCCTGGGCAGTGGTCACTTGTCACTGGTCAATGGTCACTATCGCTGGTCAATGGTCACTGTCGCTGGTCACTGGTCACTGGTCACTTGTCACTGGTCACTGGTCACTGGTCACTGGTCACTGGTCACTGGTCACTGGTCACTGGTCACAAGTCACTGGTCACTTGTCACTGGTCAGTGGCCACTCGTCAATGGTCACTGGTCACTGGTCACTGGTCAATGGTCTCTGTCGCTGGTCACTGGTCACGATTCGCTGGTCCCTGGTCACTGGTCACTGGTCACTGATCACTGGTCACTGGTCACTGGTCACTGGTCACTGGTCAATAGTCACTATCGCTGGTCAATGGTCGCTGTCGCTGGTCACTGGTCACTGGTCACTTGTCACTGGTCACTGGTCACTGGTCACTGGTCAATGGTCACTGGTCACTGGTCACTGGTCACTGGTCACAGGTCAATGGTCACGGGTCACTGGACACAGGTCACTGGTCACTGGTCACTGGTCACTGGTCACTGGTCACTGGTCAATGGTCACTGGCCACTGGTCACTGGTCACTGGTCAATGGTCACTTTCGCTGGTCAATGGTCACTGTCGCTGGTAAATGGTCACTGTCGCTGGTCACTGGTCACTGGTCACTGGACACTGGTCACAGGTCAATGGTCACTGGTCACTGGTCACTGGTCACTGGTCACAGGTCAATGGTCACTGGTCACTGGTCACTGGTCAATGGTCACTATCGCTGGTCAATGGTCATTGTCGCTGGTCACTGGTCATTGGTCACTTGTCACTGGTCGCTGGTCACTGGTCACTGGTCACTGGTCACTGGTCAATGGTAACTTGTCACTGGGCAGTGGTCAATGGTCACTGGTCACTGTCGCTGGTCACTGGTCACTGGTCACTGGTCACAGGTCAATGGTCACTGGTCACTGGTCTCTGGTCAATAGTCACTATCGCTGGTCAATGGTCACTGTCGCTGGTCACTGGTCACTGGTTACTTGTCACTGGTCACTGGTCACTGGTCACTGGTCACTGGTCACTGGTCACTGGTCACTGGTCACTGGTCACTGGTCACTGGTCACTGGTCAATGGTCACTGTCGCTGGTCACTGGTCACTGGTCACTTGTCCCTGGGCAGTGGTCACTGGTCACTGATCACTGGTCACTGGTCACTGGTTAATGGTCACTGTCGCTGGTCACTGGTCACTGGTCACTTGTCCCTGGGCAGTGGTCACTTGTCACTGGTCAATGGTCACTATCGCTGGTCAATGGTCACTGTCGCTGGTCACTGGTCACTGGTCACTTGTCACTGGTCACTGGTCACTGGTCACTGGTCACTGGTCAATGGTCTCTGTCGCTGGTCACTGGTCACGATTCGCTGGTCCCTGGTCACTGGTCACTGGTCACTGGTCACTGGTCACTGGTCACTGGTCAGTAGTCACTATCGCTGGTCAATGGTCACTGTCGCTGGTCACTGGTCACTGGTCACTTGTCACTGGTCACTGGTCACTGGTCACTGGTCACTGGTCAATGGTCACTGGTCACTCGTCACTGGTCACAGGTCAATGGTAACTTGTCACTGGGCAGTGGTCAATGGTCACTGGTCACTGGTCACAGGTCAATGGTCACTGGTCACTGGACACAGATCACTGGTCACTGGTCACTGGTCACTGGTCACTGGTCACTGGTCAATGGTCACTGGCCACTGGTCACTGGTCGCTGGTCAGTGGCCACTGGTCGCTGGTCACTTGTCACTGGTCACTGGTCACTGGTCACTGGTCACTGGTCACTGGTCACTGGTCACTGGTCACTGGTCACTGGTCACTGGTCACTGGTCAATGGTCACTGTCGCTGGTAAATGGTCACTGTAGCTGGTCACTGGTCACTGGTCACTGGTCACTGGTCACTGGTCACTGGTCACTGGTCACTGGTCACTGGTAACTGGTCAATGGTCACTGTCGCTGGTCACTGGTCACTGGTCACTGGTCACTGGTCACTGGTCAATGGTCACTGTCGCTGGTCACTGGTCACTGGTCACTGGTCACTGGTCACTGGTCAATGGTAACTTGTCACTGGGCAGTGGTCAATGGTCACTGGTCACTGGTCACTGGTCACAGGTCAATGGTCACTGGTCACTGGACACAGGTCACTGGTCACTGGTCACTGGTCACTGGTCACTGGTCAATGGTCACTGACCACTGGTCATTGGTCACTGGTCAATGGTCACTTTCGCTGGTCAATGGTCACTGTCGCTGGTCACTGGTCACTGGTCAATGGTCACTGGCCACTGGTCACTGGTCACTGGTCACTGGTCACTGGTCACTGGTCACTGGTCACAAGTCACTGGTCACTTGTCACTGGTCACTGGTCACTGGTCAGTGGCCACTGGTCGCTGGTCACTTGTCACTGGTCACTGGTCACTGGTCACTGGTCACTGGTCACTGGTCACTGGTCACTGGTCACTGGTCACTGGTCACTGGTCACTGGTCAATGGTCACTGTCGCTGGTAAATGGTCACTGTCGCTGGTCACTGGTCACTGGTCACTGGTCACTGGTCACTGGTCACTGGTCACTGGTCACTGGTCACTGGTCACTGGTCACTGGTCAATGGTAACTTGTCACTGGGCAGTGGTCAATGGTCACGGGTCACTGGTCACAGGTCAATGGTCACTGGTCACTGGACACAGATCACTGGTCACTGGTCACTGGTCACTGGTCACTGGTCACTGGTCAATGCTCACTGGCCACTGGTCACTGGTCACTGGTCAGTGGCCACTGGTCGCTGGTCACTTGTCACTGGTCACTGGTCACTGGTCACTGGTCACTGGTCACTGGTCACTGGTCACTGGTCACTGGTCACTGGTCACTGGTCACTGGTCACTGGTCACTGGTCACTGGTCACTGGTCAATGGTCACTGTCGCTGGTAAAAGGTCACTGTCGCTGGTCACTGGTCACTGGTCACTGGTCACTGGTCACAGGTCACTGGTCACTGGTCACTGGTAACTGGTCAATGGTCACTGTCGCTGGTCACTGGTCACTGGTCACTGGTCACTGGTCACTGGTCACTGGTCAATGGTCACTGTCGCTGGTCACTGGTCACTGGTCACTGGTCACTGGTCACTGGTCAATGGTGACTTGTCACTGGGCAGTGGTCAATGGTCACTGGTCACTGGTCACTGGTCACAGGTCAATGGTCACTGGTCACTGGACACAGGTCACTGGTCACTGGTCACTGGTCACTGGTCACTGGTCACTGGTCACTGGTCAATGGTCACTGGCCACTGGTCACTGGTCACTGGTCAATGTTCACTTTCGCTGGTCAATGGTCACTGTCGCTGGTCACTGGTCACTGGTCAATGGTCACTGGCCACTGGTCACTGGTCACTGGTCAATGGTCACTTTCGCTGGTCAATGGTCACTGTCGCTGGTAAATGGTCACTGTCGCTGGTCACTGGTCACTGGTCACTGGTCACTGGTCACTGGTCACTGGTAACTGGTCAATGGTCACTGTCGCTGGTCACTGGTCACTGGTCACTGGTAACTGGTCAATGGCCACTGTCGCTGGTCACTGGTCAATGGTAACTTGTCACTGGGCAGTGGTCAATGGTCACTGGTCACTGGTCACTGGTCATTGGTCACAGGTCAATGGTCACTGGTCACTGGACACAGGTCACTGGTCACTGGTCACTGGTCACTGGTCACTGGTCACTGGTCAATGGTCACTGGCCACTGGTCACTGGTCACTGGTCAATGGTCACTTTCGCTGGTCAATGGTCACTGTCGCTGGTAAATGGTCACTGTCGCTGGTCACTGGTCACTGGTCACTGGACACTGGTCACAGGTCAATGGTCACTGGTCACTGGTCACTGGTCACTGGTCACAGGTCAATGGTCACTGGTCACTGGTCACTGGTCAATGGTCACTATCGCTGGTCAATGGTCATTGTCGCTGGTCACTGGTCATTGGTCACTTGTCACTGGTCGCTGGTCACTGGTCACTGGTCACTGGTCACTGGTCAATGGTAACTTGTCACTGGGCAGTGGTCAATGGTCACTGGTCACTGTCGCTGGTCACTGGTCACTGGTCACTGGTCACAGGTCAATGGTCACTGGTCACTGGTCTCTGGTCAATAGTCACTATCGCTGGTCACTGGTCACTGGTCACTTGTCCCTGGGCAGTGGTCACTGGTCACTGATCACTGGTCACTGGTCACTGGTTAATGGTCACTGTCGCTGGTCACTGGTCACTGGTCACTTGTCCCTGGGCAGTGGTCACTTGTCACTGGTCAATGGTCACTATCGCTGGTCAATGGTCACTGTCGCTGGTCACTGGTCACTGGTCACTTGTCACTGGTCACTGGTCACTGGTCACTGGTCACTGGTCACTGGTCACTGGTCACTGGTCACAAGTCACTGGTCACTTGTCACTGGTCAGTGGCCACTCGTCAATGGTCACTGGTCACTGGTCACTGGTCAATGGTCTCTGTCGCTGGTCACTGGTCACGATTCGCTGGTCCCTGGTCACTGGTCACTGGTCACTGATCACTGGTCACTGGTCACTGGTCACTGGTCACTGGTCAATAGTCACTATCGCTGGTCAATGGTCACTGTCGCTGGTCACTGGTCACTGGTCACTTGTCACTGGTCACTGGTCACTGGTCACTGGTCAATGGTCACTGGTCACTCGTCACTGGTCACAGGTCAATGGTAACTTGTCACTGGGCAGTGGTCAATGGTCACTGGTCACTGGTCACAGGTCAATGGTCACTGGTCACTGGACACAGATCACTGGTCACTGGTCACTGGTCACTGGTCACTGGTCACTGGTCACTGGTCACTGGTCACTGGTTACAGGTCAATGGTCACGGGTCACTGGACACAGGTCACTGGTCACTGGTCACTGGTCACTGGTCACTGGTCACTGGTCAATGGTCACTGGCCACTGGTCACTGGTCACTGGTCAATGGTCACTTTCGCTGGTCAATGGTCACTGTCGCTGGTAAATGGTCACTGTCGCTGGTCACTGGTCACTGGTCACTGGACACTGGTCACAGGTCAATGGTCACTGGTCACTGGTCACTGGTCACTGGTCACAGGTCAATGGTCACTGGTCACTGGTCACTGGTCAATGGTCACTATCGCTGGTCAATGGTCATTGTCGCTGGTCACTGGTCATTGGTCACTTGTCACTGGTCGCTGGTCACTGGTCACTGGTCACTGGTCACTGGTCAATGGTAACTTGTCACTGGGCAGTGGTCAATGGTCACTGGTCACTGTCGCTGGTCACTGGTCACTGGTCACTGGTCACAGGTCAATGGTCACTGGTCACTGGTCTCTGGTCAATAGTCACTATCGCTGGTCAATGGTCACTGTCGCTGGTCACTGGTCACTGGTTACTTGTCACTGGTCACTGGTCACTGGTCACTGGTCACTGGTCACTGGTCACTGGTCACTGGTCACTGGTCACTGGTCACTGGTCACTGGTCAATGGTCACTGCCGCTGGTCACTGGTCACTGGTCACTTGTCCCTGGGCAGTGGTCACTGGTCACTGATCACTGGTCACTGGTCACTGGTTAATGGTCACTGTCGCTGGTCACTGGTCACTGGTCACTTGTCCCTGGGCAGTGGTCACTTGTCACTGGTCAATGGTCACTATCGCTGGTCAATGGTCACTGTCGCTGGTCACTGGTCACTGGTCACTTGTCACTGGTCACTGGTCACTGGTCACTGGTCACTGGTCACTGGTCACTGGTCACAAGTCACTGGTCACTTGTCACTGGTCAGTGGCCACTCGTCAATGGTCACTGGTCACTGGTCACTGGTCAATGGTCTCTGTCGCTGGTCACTGGTCACGATTCGCTGGTCCCTGGTCACTGGTCACTGGTCACTGATCACTGGTCACTGGTCACTGGTCACTGGTCACTGGTCAATAGTCACTATCGCTGGTCAATGGTCACTGTCGCTGGTCACTGGTCACTGGTCACTTGTCACTGGTCACTGGTCACTGGTCACTGGTCAATGGTCACTGGTCACTCGTCACTGGTCACAGGTCAATGGTAACTTGTCACTGGGCAGTGGTCAATGGTCACTGGTCACTGGTCACAGGTCAATGGTCACTGGTCACTGGACACAGATCACTGGTCAATGGTCACTGGCCACTGGTCACTGGTCACTGGTCAGTGGCCACTGGTCGCTGGTCACTTGTCACTGGTCACTGGTCACTGGTCACTGGTCACTGGTCACTGGTCACTGGTCACTGGTCACTGGTCACTGGTCACTGGTCACTGGTCACTGGTCAATGGTCACTGTCGCTGGTAAATGGTCACTGTCGCTGGTCACTGGTCACTGGTCACTGGTCACTGGTCACTGGTCACTGGTCACTGGTCACTGGTCACTGGTAACTGGTCAATGGTCACTGTCGCTGGTCACTGGTCACTGGTCACTGGTCACTGGTCACTGGTCACTGGTCACTGGTCAATGGTCACTGTCGCTGGTCACTGGTCACTGGTCACTGGTCACTGGTCACTGGTCAATGGTAACTTGTCACTGGGCAGTGGTCAATGGTCACTGGTCACTGGTCACTGGTCACAGGTCAATGGTCACTGGTCACTGGACACAGGTCACTGGTCACTGGTCACTGGTCACTGGTCACTGGTCAATGGTCACTGGCCACTGGTCATTGGTCACTGGTCAATGGTCACTTTCGCTGGTCAATGGTCACTGTCGCTGGTCACTGGTCACTGGTCAATGGTCACTGGCCACTGGTCACGGGTCACTGGTCAATGGTCACTTTCGCTGGTCAATGGTCACTGTCGCTGGTAAATGGTCACTGTCGCTGGTCACTGGTCACTGGTCACTGGTCACTGGTCACTGGTCAGTGGTCACTGGTCACTGGTAACTGGTCAATGGTCACTGTCGCTGGTCACTGGTCACTGGTCACTGGTCACTGGTCAATGGTAACTTGTCACTGGGCAGTGGTCAATGGTCACTGATCACTGGTCACTGGTCACTGGTCACTGGTCACAGGTCAATGGTCACTGGTCACTGGACACAGGTCTCTGGTCACTGGTCACTGGTCACTGGTCAGTGGTTACTGGTCAATGGTCACTGGCCACTGGTCACTGGTCACTGGTCAATGGTCACTTTCGCTGGTCAATGGTCACTGTCGCTGGTCACTGGTCACTGGTCACTGGTCACTGGTAACTGGTCAATGGTCACTGTAGCTGGTCACTGGTCACTGGTCACTGGTCACTGGTCAATGGTAACTTGTCACTGGGCAGTGGTCAATGGTCACTGGTCACTGGTCACTGGTCACTGGTCACTGGTCACAGGTCAATGGTCACTGGTCACTGGACTTAGGTCACTGGTCACTGGTCACTGGTCACTGGTCACTGGTCACTGGTCACTGGTAACTGGTCAATGGTCACTGTCGCTGGTCACTGGTCACTGGTCACTGGTCACTGGTCTCTGGTCAATAGTCACTATCGCTGGTCAATGGTCACTGTCGCTGGTCACTGGTCACTGGTTACTTGTCACTGGTCACTGGTCACTGGTCACTGGTCACTGGTCACTGGTCACTGGTCAATGGTAACTTGTCACTGGGCAGTGGTCAATGGTCACTGGTCACTGGTCACTGGTCACTGGTCACTGGTCACAGGTCACTGGTCACTGGTCACTGGTCACTGGTCACTGGTCAATGGTCACTGTCGCTGGTCACTGGTCACTGGTCACTTGTCCCTGGGCAGTGGTCACTTGTCACTGGTCAATGGTCACTATCGCTGGTCAATGGTCACTGTCGCTGGTCACTGGTCACTGGTCACTTGTCACTGGTCACTGGTCACTGGTCACTGGTCACTGGTCACAAGTCACTGGTCACTTGTCACTGGTCACTGGTCAATGGTAACTTGTCACTGGGCAGTGGTCAATGGTCACTGGTCACTGGTCACTGGTCACAGGTCAATGGTCACTGGTCACTGGACACAGGTCACTGGTCACTGGTCACTGGTCACTGGTCACTGGTCAATGGTCACTGGCCACTGGTCATTGGTCACTGGTCAATGGTCACTTTCGCTGGTCAATGGTCACTGTCGCTGGTCACTGGTCACTGGTCAATGGTCACTGGCCACTGGTCACGGGTCACTGGTCAATGGTCACTTTCGCTGGTCAATGGTCACTGGTCACTGGTCAATGGTCACTGTCGCTGGTCACTGGTCACTGGTCACTGGTCACTGGTCACTGGTCACTGGTCACTGGTCACTGGTCACTGGTCACAAGTCACTGGTCACTTGTCACTGGTCACTGGTCACTCGTCACTGGTCACAGGTCAATGGTAACTTGTCACTGGGCAGTGGTCAATGGTCACGGGTCACTGGTCACAGGTCAATGGTCACTGGTCACTGGACACAGATCACTGGTCACTGGTCACTGGTCACTGGTCAGTGGCCACTCGTCAATGGTCACTGGTCACTGGTCACTGGTCAATGGTCTCTGTCGCCTGTCACTGGTCACGATTCGCTGGTCCCTGGTCACTGGTAACTGGTCAATGGCCACTGTCGCTGGTCACTGGTCAATGGTAACTTGTCACTGGGCAGTGGTCAATGGTCACTGGTCACTGGTCACAGGTCAATGGTCACTGGTCACTGGTCTCTGGTCAATAGTCACTATCGCTGGTCAATGGTCACTGTCGCTGGTCACTGGTCACTGGTTACTTGTCACTGGTCACTGGTCACTGGTCACTGGTCACTGGTCACTGGTCACTGGTCACTGGTCACTGGTCACTGGTCAATGGTCACTTTCGCTGGTCAATGGTCACTGTCGCTGGTAAATGGTCACTGTCGCTGGTCACTGGTCACTGGTCACTGGTCACTGGTCACTGGTCACTGGTAACTGGTCAATGGTCACTGTCGCTGGTCACTGGTCACTGGTCACTGGTAACTGGTCAATGGCCACTGTCGCTGGTCACTGGTCAATGGTAACTTGTCACTGGGCAGTGGTCAATGGTCACTGGTCACTGGTCACTGGTCATTGGTCACAGGTCAATGGTCACTGGTCACTGGACACAGGTCACTGGTCACTGGTCACTGGTCACTGGTCACTGGTCACTGGTCAATGGTCACTGGCCACTGGTCACTGGTCACTGGTCAATGGTCACTTTCGCTGGTCAATGGTCAATGTCGCTGGTAAATGGTCACTGTCGCTGGTCACTGGTCACTGGTCACTGGACACTGGTCACAGGTCAATGGTCACTGGTCACTGGTCACTGGTCACTGGTCACAGGTCAATGGTAACTTGTCACTGGGCAGTGGTCAATGGTCACTGGTCACTGTCGCTGGTCACTGGTCACTGGTCACTGGTCACAGGTCAATGGTCACTGGTCACTGGTCTCTGGTCAATAGTCACTATCGCTGGTCAATGGTCACTGTCGCTGGTCACTGGTCACTGGTTACTTGTCACTGGTCACTGGTCACTGGTCACTGGTCACTGGTCACTGGTCACTGGTCACTGGTCACTGGTCACTGGTCACTGGTCACTGGTCACTGGTCAATGGTCACTGTCGCTGGTCACTGGTCACTGGTCACTTGTCCCTGGGCAGTGGTCACTGGTCACTGATCACTGGTCACTGGTCACTGGTTAGTGGTCACTGTCGCTGGTCACTGGTCACTGGTCACTTGTCCCTGGGCAGTGGTCATTTGTCACTGGTCAATGGTCACTATCGCTGGTCAATGGTCACTGTCGCTGGTCACTGGTCACTGGTCACTTGTCACTGGTCACTGGTCACTGGTCACTGGTCACTGGTCACTGGTCACTGGTCACTGGTCACAAGTCACTGGTCACTTGTCACTGGTCAGTGGCCACTCGTCAATGGTCACTGGTCACTGGTCACTGGTCAATGGTCTCTGTCGCTGGTCACTGGTCACGATTCGCTGGTCCCTGGTCACTGGTCACTGGTCACTGATCACTGGTCACTGGTCACTGGTCACTGGTCACTGGTCAATAGTCACTATCGCTGGTCAATGGTCACTGTCGCTGGTCACTGGTCACTGGTCACTTGTCACTGGTCACTGGTCACTGGTCACTGGTCAATGGTCACTGGTCACTGGTCACTGGTCACTGGTCACAGGTCAATGGTCACGGGTCACTGGACACAGGTCACTGGTCACTGGTCACTGGTCACTGGTCACTGGTCACTGGTCAATGGTCACTGGCCACTGGTCACTGGTCACTGGTCAATGGTCACTTTCGCTGGTCAATGGTCACTGTCGCTGGTAAATGGTCACTGTCGCTGGTCACTGGTCACTGGTCACTGGACACTGGTCACAGGTCAATGGTCACTGGTCACTGGTCACTGGTCACTGGTCACAGGTCAATGGTCACTGGTCACTGGTCACTGGTCAATGGTCACTATCGCTGGTCAATGGTCATTGTCGCTGGTCACTGGTCATTGGTCACTTGTCACTGGTCGCTGGTCACTGGTCACTGGTCACTGGTCACTGGTCAATGGTAACTTGTCACTGGGCAGTGGTCAATGGTCACTGGTCACTGTCGCTGGTCACTGGTCACTGGTCACTGGTCACAGGTCAATGGTCACTGGTCACTGGTCTCTGGTCAATAGTCACTATCGCTGGTCAATGGTCACTGTCGCTGGTCACTGGTCACTGGTTACTTGTCACTGGTCACTGGTCACTGGTCACTGGTCACTGGTCACTGGTCACTGGTCACTGGTCACTGGTCACTGGTCACTGGTCACTGGTCAATGGTCACTGTCGCTGGTCACTGGTCACTGGTCACTTGTCCCTGGGCAGTGGTCACTGGTCACTGATCACTGGTCACTGGTCACTGGTTAATGGTCACTGTCGCTGGTCACTGGTCACTGGTCACTTGTCCCTGGGCAGTGGTCACTTGTCACTGGTCAATGGTCACTATCGCTGGTCAATGGTCACTGTCGCTGGTCACTGGTCACTGGTCACTTGTCACTGGTCACTGGTCACTGGTCACTGGTCACTGGTCACTGGTCACTGGTCACTGGTCACAAGTCACTGGTCACTTGTCACTGGTCAGTGGCCACTCGTCAATGGTCACTGGTCACTGGTCACTGGTCAATGGTCTCTGTCGCTGGTCACTGGTCACGATTCGCTGGTCCCTGGTCACTGGTCACTGGTCACTGATCACTGGTCACTGGTCACTGGTCACTGGTCACTGGTCAGTAGTCACTATCGCTGGTCAATGGTCACTGTCGCTGGTCACTGGTCACTGGTCACTTGTCACTGGTCACTGGTCACTGGTCACTGGTCAATGGTCACTGGTCACTCGTCACTGGTCACAGGTCAATGGTAACTTGTCACTGGGCAGTGGTCAATGGTCACTGGTCACTGGTCACAGGTCAATGGTCACTGGTCACTGGACACAGATCACTGGTCACTGGTCACTGGTCACTGGTCACTGGTCACTGGTCAATGGTCACTGGCCACTGGTCACTGGTCGCTGGTCAGTGGCCACTGGTCGCTGGTCACTTGTCACTGGTCACTGGTCACTGGTCACTGGTCACTGGTCACTGGTCACTGGTCACTGGTCACTGGTCACTGGTCACTGGTCACTGGTCAATGGTCACTGTCGCTGGTAAATGGTCACTGTAGCTGGTCACTGGTCACTGGTCACTGGTCACTGGTCACTGGTCACTGGTCACTGGTCACTGGTCACTGGTCACTGGTAACTGGTCAATGGTCACTGTCGCTGGTCACTGGTCACTGGTCACTGGTCACTGGTCACTGGTCAATGGTCACTGTCGCTGGTCACTGGTCACTGGTCACTGGTCACTGGTCACTGGTCAATGGTAACTTGTCACTGGGCAGTGGTCAATGGTCACTGGTCACTGGTCACTGGTCACAGGTCAATGGTCACTGGTCACTGGACACAGGTCACTGGTCACTGGTCACTGGTCACTGGTCACTGGTCAATGGTCACTGACCACTGGTCATTGGTCACTGGTCAATGGTCACTTTCGCTGGTCAATGGTCACTGTCGCTGGTCACTGGCCACTGGTCACTGGTCACTGGTCACTGGTCACTGGTCACTGGTCACTGGTCACAAGTCACTGGTCACTTGTCACTGGTCACTGGTCACTGGTCAGTGGCCACTGGTCGCTGGTCACTTGTCACTGGTCACTGGTCACTGGTCACTGGTCACTGGTCACTGGTCACTGGTCACTGGTCACTGGTCACTGGTCACTGGTCAATGGTCACTGTCGCTGGTAAATGGTCACTGTCGCTGGTCACTGGTCACTGGTCACTGGTCACTGGTCACTGGTCACTGGTCACTGGTCACTGGTCACTGGTCACTGGTCACTGGTCAATGGTAACTTGTCACTGGGCAGTGGTCAATGGTCACGGGTCACTGGTCACAGGTCAATGGTCACTGGTCACTGGACACAGATCACTGGTCACTGGTCACTGGTCACTGGTCACTGGTCACTGGTCAATGCTCACTGGCCACTGGTCACTGGTCACTGGTCAGTGGCCACTGGTCGCTGGTCACTTGTCACTGGTCACTGGTCACTGGTCACTGGTCACTGGTCACTGGTCACTGGTCACTGGTCACTGGTCACTGGTCACTGGTCACTGGTCACTGGTCACTGGTCAATGGTCACTGTCGCTGGTAAAAGGTCACTGTCGCTGGTCACTGGTCACTGGTCACTGGTCACTGGTCACAGGTCACTGGTCACTGGTCACTGGTAAATGGTCAATGGTCACTGTCGCTGGTCACTGGTCACTGGTCACTGGTCACTGGTCACTGGTCACTGGTCAATGGTCACTGTCGCTGGTCACTGGTCACTGGTCACTGGTCACTGGTCACTGGTCAATGGTGACTTGTCACTGGGCAGTGGTCAATGGTCACTGGTCACTGGTCACTGGTCACAGGTCAATGGTCACTGGTCACTGGACACAGGTCACTGGTCACTGGTCACTGGTCACTGGTCACTGGTCACTGGTCACTGGTCAATGGTCACTGGCCACTGGTCACTGGTCACTGGTCAATGTTCACTTTCGCTGGTCAATGGTCACTGTCGCTGGTCACTGGTCACTGGTCAATGGTCACTGGCCACTGGTCACTGGTCACTGGTCAATGGTCACTTTCGCTGGTCAATGGTCACTGTCGCTGGTAAATGGTCACTGTCGCTGGTCACTGGTCACTGGTCACTGGTCACTGGTCACTGGTCACTGGTAACTGGTCAATGGTCACTGTCGCTGGTCACTGGTCACTGGTCACTGGTAACTGGTCAATGGCCACTGTCGCTGGTCACTGGTCAATGGTAACTTGTCACTGGGCAGTGGTCAATGGTCACTGGTCACTGGTCACTGGTCATTGGTCACAGGTCAATGGTCACTGGTCACTGGACACAGGTCACTGGTCACTGGTCACTGGTCACTGGTCAATGGTCACTGGCCACTGGTCACTGGTCACGGGTCAATGGTCACTTTCGCTGGTCAATGGTCACTGTCGCTGGTAAATGGTCACTGTCGCTGGTCACTGGTCACTGGTCACTGGACACTGGTCACAGGTCAATGGTCACTGGTCACTGGTCACTGGTCACTGGTCACAGGTCAATGGTCACTGGTCACTGGTCACTGGTCAATGGTCACTATCGCTGGTCAATGGTCATTGTCGCTGGTCACTGGTCATTGGTCACTTGTCACTGGTCGCTGGTCACTGGTCACTGGTCACTGGTCACTGGTCAATGGTAACTTGTCACTGGGCAGTGGTCAATGGTCACTGGTCACTGTCGCTGGTCACTGGTCACTGGTCACTGGTCACAGGTCAATGGTCACTGGTCACTGGTCTCTGGTCAATAGTCACTATCGCTGGTCAATGGTCACTGTCGCTGGTCACTGGTCACTGGTTACTTGTCACTGGTCACTGGTCACTGGTCACTGGTCACTGGTCACTGGTCACTGGTCACTGGTCACTGGTCACTGGTCACTGGTCACTGGTCACTGGTCAATGGTCACTGTCGCTGGTCACTGGTCACTGGTCACTTGTCCCTGGGCAGTGGTCACTGGTCACTGATCACTGGTCACTGGTCACTGGTTAATGGTCACTGTCGCTGGTCACTGGTCACTGGTCACTTGTCCCTGGGCAGTGGTCACTTGTCACTGGTCAATGGTCACTATCGCTGGTCAATGGTCACTGTCGCTGGTCACTGGTCACTGGTCACTTGTCACTGGTCACTGGTCACTGGTCACTGGTCACTGGTCACTGGTCACTGGTCACTGGTCACAAGTCACTGGTCACTTGTCACTGGTCAGTGGCCACTCGTCAATGGTCACTGGTCACTGGTCACTGGTCAATGGTCTCTGTCGCTGGTCACTGGTCACGATTCGCTGGTCCCTGGTCACTGGTCACTGGTCACTGATCACTGGTCACTGGTCACTGGTCACTGGTCACTGGTCAATAGTCACTATCGCTGGTCAATGGTCACTGTCGCTGGTCACTGGTCACTGGTCACTTGTCACTGGTCACTGGTCACTGGTCACTGGTCAATGGTCACTGGTCACTCGTCACTGGTCACAGGTCAATGGTAACTTGTCACTGGGCAGTGGTCAATGGTCACTGGTCACTGGTCACAGGTCAATGGTCACTGGTCACTGGACACAGATCACTGGTCACTGGTCACTGGTCACTGGTCACTGGTCACTGGTCACTGGTCACTGGTCACTGGTTACAGGTCAATGGTCACGGGTCACTGGACACAGGTCACTGGTCACTGGTCACTGGTCACTGGTCACTGGTCACTGGTCAATGGTCACTGGCCACTGGTCACTGGTCACTGGTCAATGGTCACTTTCGCTGGTCAATGGTCACTGTCGCTGGTAAATGGTCACTGTCGCTGGTCACTGGTCACTGGTCACTGGACACTGGTCACAGGTCAATGGTCACTGGTCACTGGTCACTGGTCACTGGTCACAGGTCAATGGTCACTGGTCACTGGTCACTGGTCAATGGTCACTATCGCTGGTCAATGGTCATTGTCGCTGGTCACTGGTCATTGGTCACTTGTCACTGGTCGCTGGTCACTGGTCACTGGTCACTGGTCACTGGTCAATGGTAACTTGTCACTGGGCAGTGGTCAATGGTCACTGGTCACTGTCGCTGGTCACTGGTCACTGGTCACTGGTCACAGGTCAATGGTCACTGGTCACTGGTCTCTGGTCAATAGTCACTATCGCTGGTCAATGGTCACTGTCGCTGGTCACTGGTCACTGGTTACTTGTCACTGGTCACTGGTCACTGGTCACTGGTCACTGGTCACTGGTCACTGGTCACTGGTCACTGGTCACTGGTCACTGGTCACTGGTCACTGGTCAATGGTCACTGTCGCTGGTCACTGGTCACTGGTCACTTGTCCCTGGGCAGTGGTCACTGGTCACTGATCACTGGTCACTGGTCACTGGTTAATGGTCACTGTCGCTGGTCACTGGTCACTGGTCACTTGTCCCTGGGCAGTGGTCACTTGTCACTGGTCAATGGTCACTATCGCTGGTCAATGGTCACTGTCGCTGGTCACTGGTCACTGGTCACTTGTCACTGGTCACTGGTCACTGGTCACTGGTCACTGGTCACTGGTCACTGGTCACAAGTCACTGGTCACTTGTCACTGGTCAGTGGCCACTCGTCAATGGTCACTGGTCACTGGTCACTGGTCAATGGTCTCTGTCGCTGGTCACTGGTCACGATTCGCTGGTCCCTGGTCACTGGTCACTGGTCACTGATCACTGGTCACTGGTCACTGGTCACTGGTCACTGGTCAATAGTCACTATCGCTGGTCAATGGTCACTGTCGCTGGTCACTGGTCACTGGTCACTTGTCACTGGTCACTGGTCACTGGTCACTGGTCAATGGTCACTGGTCACTCGTCACTGGTCACAGGTCAATGGTAACTTGTCACTGGGCAGTGGTCAATGGTCACTGGTCACTGGTCACAGGTCAATGGTCACTGGTCACTGGACACAGATCACTGGTCAATGGTCACTGGCCACTGGTCACTGGTCACTGGTCAGTGGCCACTGGTCGCTGGTCACTTGTCACTGGTCACTGGTCACTGGTCACTGGTCACTGGTCACTGGTCACTGGTCACTGGTCACTGGTCACTGGTCACTGGTCACTGGTCAATGGTCACTGTCGCTGGTAAATGGTCACTGTCGCTGGTCACTGGTCACTGGTCACTGGTCACTGGTCACTGGTCACTGGTCACTGGTCACTGGTCACTGGTCACTGGTCACTGGTCACTGGTCACTGGTAACTGGTCAATGGTCACTGTCGCTGGTCACTGGTCACTGGTCACTGGTCACTGGTCACTGGTCAATGGTCACTGTCGCTGGTCACTGGTCACTGGTCACTGGTCACTGGTCACTGGTCAATGGTAACTTGTCACTGGGCAGTGGTCAATGGTCACTGGTCACTGGTCACTGGTCAATGGTCACTGGCCACTGGTCACTGGTCGCTGGTCAGTGGCCACTGGTCGCTGGTCACTTGTCACTGGTCACTGGTCACTGGTCACTGGTCACTGGTCACTGGTCACTGGTCACTGGTCACTGGTCACTGGTCACTGGTCACTGGTCAATGGTCACTGTCGCTGGTAAATGGTCACTGTAGCTGGTCACTGGTCACTGGTCACTGGTCACTGGTCACTGGTCACTGGTCACTGGTCACTGGTCACTGGTCACTGGTAACTGGTCAATGGTCACTGTCGCTGGTCACTGGTCACTGGTCACTGGTCACTGGTCACTGGTCAATGGTCACTGGTCACTGGTCACTGGTCACTGGTCACTGGTCAATGGTAACTTGTCACTGGGCAGTGGTCAATGGTCACTGGTCACTGGTCACTGGTCACAGGTCAATGGTCACTGGTCACTGGACACAGGTCACTGGTCACTGGTCACTGGTCACTGGTCACTGGTCAATGGTCACTGACCACTGGTCATTGGTCACTGGTCAATGGTCACTTTCGCTGGTCAATGGTCACTGTCGCTGGTCACTGGCCACTGGTCACTGGTCACTGGTCACTGGTCACTGGTCACTGGTCACTGGTCACAAGTCACTGGTCACTTGTCACTGGTCACTGGTCACTGGTCAGTGGCCACTGGTCGCTGGTCACTTGTCACTGGTCACTGGTCACTGGTCACTGGTCACTGGTCACTGGTCACTGGTCACTGGTCACTGGTCACTGGTCACTGGTCACTGGTCAATGGTCACTGTCGCTGGTAAATGGTCACTGTCGCTGGTCACTGGTCACTGGTCACTGGTCACTGGTCACTGGTCACTGGTCACTGGTCACTGGTCACTGGTCACTGGTCACTGGTCAATGGTAACTTGTCACTGGGCAGTGGTCAATGGTCACGGGTCACTGGTCACAGGTCAATGGTCACTGGTCACTGGACACAGATCACTGGTCACTGGTCACTGGTCACTGGTCACTGGTCACTGGTCAATGCTCACTGGCCACTGGTCACTGGTCACTGGTCAGTGGCCACTGGTCGCTGGTCACTTGTCACTGGTCACTGGTCACTGGTCACTGGTCACTGGTCACTGGTCACTGGTCACTGGTCACTGGTCACTGGTCACTGGTCACTGGTCACTGGTCACTGGTCAATGGTCACTGTCGCTGGTAAAAGGTCACTGTCGCTGGTCACTGGTCACTGGTCACTGGTCACTGGTCACAGGTCACTGGTCACTGGTCACTGGTAAATGGTCAATGGTCACTGTCGCTGGTCACTGGTCACTGGTCACTGGTCACTGGTCACTGGTCACTGGTCAATGGTCACTGTCGCTGGTCACTGGTCACTGGTCACTGGTCACTGGTCACTGGTCAATGGTGACTTGTCACTGGGCAGTGGTCAATGGTCACTGGTCACTGGTCACTGGTCACAGGTCAATGGTCACTGGTCACTGGACACAGGTCACTGGTCACTGGTCACTGGTCACTGGTCACTGGTCACTGGTCACTGGTCAATGGTCACTGGCCACTGGTCACTGGTCACTGGTCAATGTTCACTTTCGCTGGTCAATGGTCACTGTCGCTGGTCACTGGTCACTGGTCAATGGTCACTGGCCACTGGTCACTGGTCACTGGTCAATGGTCACTTTCGCTGGTCAATGGTCACTGTCGCTGGTAAATGGTCACTGTCGCTGGTCACTGGTCACTGGTCACTGGTCACTGGTCACTGGTCACTGGTAACTGGTCAATGGTCACTGTCGCTGGTCACTGGTCACTGGTCACTGGTAACTGGTCAATGGCCACTGTCGCTGGTCACTGGTCAATGGTAACTTGTCACTGGGCAGTGGTCAATGGTCACTGGTCACTGGTCACTGGTCATTGGTCACAGGTCAATGGTCACTGGTCACTGGACACAGGTCACTGGTCACTGGTCACTGGTCACTGGTCAATGGTCACTGGCCACTGGTCACTGGTCACGGGTCAATGGTCACTTTCGCTGGTCAATGGTCACTGTCGCTGGTAAATGGTCACTGTCGCTGGTCACTGGTCACTGGTCACTGGACACTGGTCACAGGTCAATGGTCACTGGTCACTGGTCACTGGTCACTGGTCACAGGTCAATGGTCACTGGTCACTGGTCACTGGTCAATGGTCACTATCGCTGGTCAATGGTCATTGTCGCTGGTCACTGGTCATTGGTCACTTGTCACTGGTCGCTGGTCACTGGTCACTGGTCACTGGTCACTGGTCAATGGTAACTTGTCACTGGGCAGTGGTCAATGGTCACTGGTCACTGTCGCTGGTCACTGGTCACTGGTCACTGGTCACAGGTCAATGGTCACTGGTCACTGGTCTCTGGTCAATAGTCACTATCGCTGGTCAATGGTCACTGTCGCTGGTCACTGGTCACTGGTTACTTGTCACTGGTCACTGGTCACTGGTCACTGGTCACTGGTCACTGGTCACTGGTCACTGGTCACTGGTCACTGGTCACTGGTCACTGGTCACTGGTCAATGGTCACTGTCGCTGGTCACTGGTCACTGGTCACTTGTCCCTGGGCAGTGGTCACTGGTCACTGATCACTGGTCACTGGTCACTGGTTAATGGTCACTGTCGCTGGTCACTGGTCACTGGTCACTTGTCCCTGGGCAGTGGTCACTTGTCACTGGTCAATGGTCACTATCGCTGGTCAATGGTCACTGTCGCTGGTCACTGGTCACTGGTCACTTGTCACTGGTCACTGGTCACTGGTCACTGGTCACTGGTCACTGGTCACTGGTCACTGGTCACAAGTCACTGGTCACTTGTCACTGGTCAGTGGCCACTCGTCAATGGTCACTGGTCACTGGTCACTGGTCAATGGTCTCTGTCGCTGGTCACTGGTCACGATTCGCTGGTCCCTGGTCACTGGTCACTGGTCACTGATCACTGGTCACTGGTCACTGGTCACTGGTCACTGGTCAATAGTCACTATCGCTGGTCAATGGTCACTGTCGCTGGTCACTGGTCACTGGTCACTTGTCACTGGTCACTGGTCACTGGTCACTGGTCAATGGTCACTGGTCACTCGTCACTGGTCACAGGTCAATGGTAACTTGTCACTGGGCAGTGGTCAATGGTCACTGGTCACTGGTCACAGGTCAATGGTCACTGGTCACTGGACACAGATCACTGGTCACTGGTCACTGGTCACTGGTCACTGGTCACTGGTCACTGGTCACTGGTCACTGGTTACAGGTCAATGGTCACGGGTCACTGGACACAGGTCACTGGTCACTGGTCACTGGTCACTGGTCACTGGTCACTGGTCAATGGTCACTGGCCACTGGTCACTGGTCACTGGTCAATGGTCACTTTCGCTGGTCAATGGTCACTGTCGCTGGTAAATGGTCACTGTCGCTGGTCACTGGTCACTGGTCACTGGACACTGGTCACAGGTCAATGGTCACTGGTCACTGGTCACTGGTCACTGGTCACAGGTCAATGGTCACTGGTCACTGGTCACTGGTCAATGGTCACTATCGCTGGTCAATGGTCATTGTCGCTGGTCACTGGTCATTGGTCACTTGTCACTGGTCGCTGGTCACTGGTCACTGGTCACTGGTCACTGGTCAATGGTAACTTGTCACTGGGCAGTGGTCAATGGTCACTGGTCACTGTCGCTGGTCACTGGTCACTGGTCACTGGTCACAGGTCAATGGTCACTGGTCACTGGTCTCTGGTCAATAGTCACTATCGCTGGTCAATGGTCACTGTCGCTGGTCACTGGTCACTGGTTACTTGTCACTGGTCACTGGTCACTGGTCACTGGTCACTGGTCACTGGTCACTGGTCACTGGTCACTGGTCACTGGTCACTGGTCACTGGTCACTGGTCAATGGTCACTGTCGCTGGTCACTGGTCACTGGTCACTTGTCCCTGGGCAGTGGTCACTGGTCACTGATCACTGGTCACTGGTCACTGGTTAATGGTCACTGTCGCTGGTCACTGGTCACTGGTCACTTGTCCCTGGGCAGTGGTCACTTGTCACTGGTCAATGGTCACTATCGCTGGTCAATGGTCACTGTCGCTGGTCACTGGTCACTGGTCACTTGTCACTGGTCACTGGTCACTGGTCACTGGTCACTGGTCACTGGTCACTGGTCACAAGTCACTGGTCACTTGTCACTGGTCAGTGGCCACTCGTCAATGGTCACTGGTCACTGGTCACTGGTCAATGGTCTCTGTCGCTGGTCACTGGTCACGATTCGCTGGTCCCTGGTCACTGGTCACTGGTCACTGATCACTGGTCACTGGTCACTGGTCACTGGTCACTGGTCAATAGTCACTATCGCTGGTCAATGGTCACTGTCGCTGGTCACTGGTCACTGGTCACTTGTCACTGGTCACTGGTCACTGGTCACTGGTCAATGGTCACTGGTCACTCGTCACTGGTCACAGGTCAATGGTAACTTGTCACTGGGCAGTGGTCAATGGTCACTGGTCACTGGTCACAGGTCAATGGTCACTGGTCACTGGACACAGATCACTGGTCAATGGTCACTGGCCACTGGTCACTGGTCACTGGTCAGTGGCCACTGGTCGCTGGTCACTTGTCACTGGTCACTGGTCACTGGTCACTGGTCACTGGTCACTGGTCACTGGTCACTGGTCACTGGTCACTGGTCACTGGTCACTGGTCAATGGTCACTGTCGCTGGTAAATGGTCACTGTCGCTGGTCACTGGTCACTGGTCACTGGTCACTGGTCACTGGTCACTGGTCACTGGTCACTGGTCACTGGTAACTGGTCAATGGTCACTGTCGCTGGTCACTGGTCACTGGTCACTGGTCACTGGTCACTGGTCACTGGTCAATGGTCACTGTCGCTGGTCACTGGTCACTGGTCACTGGTCACTGGTCACTGGTCAATGGTAACTTGTCACTGGGCAGTGGTCAATGGTCACTGGTCACTGGTCACTGGTCACAGGTCAATGGTCACTGGTCACTGGACACAGGTCACTGGTCACTGGTCACTGGTCACTGGTCACTGGTCAATGGTCACTGGCCACTGGTCATTGGTCACTGGTCAATGGTCACTTTCGCTGGTCAATGGTCACTGTCGCTGGTCACTGGTCACTGGTCAATGGTCACTGGCCACTGGTCACGGGTCACTGGTCAATGGTCACTTTCGCTGGTCAATGGTCACTGTCGCTGGTAAATGGTCACTGTCGCTGGTCACTGGTCACTGGTCACTGGTCACTGGTCACTGGTCGGTGGTCACTGGTCACTGGTAACTGGTCAATGGTCACTGTCGCTGGTCACTGGTCACTGGTCACTGGTCACTGGTCAATGGTAACTTGTCACTGGGCAGTGGTCAATGGTCACTGGTCACTGGTCACTGGTCACTGGTCACTGGTCACAAGTCACTGGTCACTTGTCACTGGTCAGTGGCCACTCGTCAATGGTCACTGGTCACTGGTCACTGGTCAATGGTCTCTGTCGCTGGTCACTGGTCACGATTCGCTGGTCCCTGGTCACTGGTCACTGGTCACTGATCACTGGTCACTGGTCACTGGTCACTGGTCACTGGTCAATAGTCACTATCGCTGGTCAATGGTCACTGTCGCTGGTCACTGGTCACTGGTCACTTGTCACTGGTCACTGGTCACTGGTCACTGGTCAATGGTCACTGGTCACTCGTCACTGGTCACAGGTCAATGGTAACTTGTCACTGGGCAGTGGTCAATGGTCACTGGTCACTGGTCACAGGTCAATGGTCACTGGTCACTGGACACAGATCACTGGTCAATGGTCACTGGCCACTGGTCACTGGTCACTGGTCAGTGGCCACTGGTCGCTGGTCACTTGTCACTGGTCACTGGTCACTGGTCACTGGTCACTGGTCACTGGTCACTGGTCACTGGTCACTGGTCACTGGTCACTGGTCACTGGTCAATGGTCACTGTCGCTGGTAAATGGTCACTGTCGCTGGTCACTGGTCACTGGTCACTGGTCACTGGTCACTGGTCAGTGGTTACTGGTCAATGGTCACTGGCCACTGGTCACTGGTCACTGGTCAATGGTCACTTTCGCTGGTCAATGGTCACTGTCGCTGGTCACTGGTCACTGGTCACTGGTCACTGGTAACTGGTCAATGGTCACTGTAGCTGGTCACTGGTCACTGGTCACTGGTCACTGGTCAATGGTAACTTGTCACTGGGCAGTGGTCAATGGTCACTGGTCACTGGTCACTGGTCACTGGTCACTGGTCACAGGTCAATGGTCACTGGTCACTGGACTTAGGTCACTGGTCACTGGTCACTGGTCACTGGTCACTGGTCACTGGTCACTGGTAACTGGTCAATGGTCACTGTCGCTGGTCACTGGTCACTGGTCACTGGTCACTGGTCTCTGGTCAATAGTCACTATCGCTGGTCAATGGTCACTGTCGCTGGTCACTGGTCACTGGTTACTTGTCACTGGTCACTGGTCACTGGTCACTGGTCACTGGTCACTGGTCAATGGTAACTTGTCACTGGGCAGTGGTCAATGGTCACTGGTCACTGGTCACTGGTCACTGGTCACTGGTCACAGGTCACTGGTCACTGGTCACTGGTCACTGGTCACTGGTCAATGGTCACTGTCGCTGGTCACTGGTCACTGGTCACTTGTCCCTGGGCAGTGGTCACTTGTCACTGGTCAATGGTCACTATCGCTGGTCAATGGTCACTGTCGCTGGTCACTGGTCACTGGTCACTTGTCACTGGTCACTGGTCACTGGTCACTGGTCACTGGTCACAAGTCACTGGTCACTTGTCACTGGTCACTGGTCAATGGTAACTTGTCACTGGGCAGTGGTCAATGGTCACTGGTCACTGGTCACTGGTCACAGGTCAATGGTCACTGGTCACTGGACACAGGTCACTGGTCACTGGTCACTGGTCACTGGTCACTGGTCAATGGTCACTGGCCACTGGTCATTGGTCACTGGTCAATGGTCACTTTCGCTGGTCAATGGTCACTGTCGCTGGTCACTGGTCACTGGTCAATGGTCACTGGCCACTGGTCACGGGTCACTGGTCAATGGTCACTTTCGCTGGTCAATGGTCACTGGTCACTGGTCAATGGTCACTGTCGCTGGTCACTGGTCACTGGTCACTGGTCACTGGTCACTGGTCACTGGTCACTGGTCACTGGTCACTGGTCACAAGTCACTGGTCACTTGTCACTGGTCACTGGTCACTCGTCACTGGTCACAGGTCAATGGTAACTTGTCACTGGGCAGTGGTCAATGGTCACGGGTCACTGGTCACAGGTCAATGGTCACTGGTCACTGGACACAGATCACTGGTCACTGGTCACTGGTCACTGGTCAGTGGCCACTCGTCAATGGTCACTGGTCACTGGTCACTGGTCAATGGTCTCTGTCGCCTGTCACTGGTCACGATTCGCTGGTCCCTGGTCACTGGTAACTGGTCAATGGCCACTGTCGCTGGTCACTGGTCAATGGTAACTTGTCACTGGGCAGTGGTCAATGGTCACTGGTCACTGGTCACAGGTCAATGGTCACTGGTCACTGGTCTCTGGTCAATAGTCACTATCGCTGGTCAATGGTCACTGTCGCTGGTCACTGGTCACTGGTTACTTGTCACTGGTCACTGGTCACTGGTCACTGGTCACTGGTCACTGGTCACTGGTCACTGGTCACTGGTCACTGGTCACTGGTCACTGGTCAATGGGCACTGTCGCTGGTCACTGGTCACTGGTCACTTGTCCCTGGGCAGTGGTCACTGGTCACTGATCACTGGTCACTGGTCACTGGTTAATGGTCACTGTCGCTGGTCACTGGTCACTGGTCACTTGTCCCTGGGCAGTGGTCACTTGTCACTGGTCAATGTTCACTATCGCTGGTCAATGGTCACTGTCGCTGGTCACTGGTCACTGGTCACTTGTCACTGGTCACTGGTCACTGGTCACTGGTCACTGGTCACTGGTCACTGGTCACTGGTCACAAGTCACTGGTCACTTGTCACTGGTCAGTGGCCACTCGTCAATGGTCACTGGTCACTGGTCACTGGTCAATGGTCTCTGTCGCCTGTCACTGGTCACGATTCGCTGGTCCCTGGTCACTGGTAACTGGTCAATGGCCACTGTCGCTGGTCACTGGTCAATGGTAACTTGTCACTGGGCAGTGGTCAATGGTCACTGGTCACTGGTCACAGGTCAATGGTCACTGGTCACTGGTCTCTGGTCAATAGTCACTATCGCTGGTCAATGGTCACTGTCGCTGGTCACTGGTCACTGGTTACTTGTCACTGGTCACTGGTCACTGGTCACTGGTCACTGGTCACTGGTCACTGGTCACTGGTCACTGGTCACTGGTCACTGGTCACTGGTCAATGGTCACTGTCGCTGGTCACTGGTCACTGGTCACTTGTCCCTGGGCAGTGGTCACTGGTCACTGATCACTGGTCACTGGTCACTGGTTAATGGTCACTGTCGCTGGTCACTGGTCACTGGTCACTTGTCCCTGGGCAGTGGTCACTTGTCACTGGTCAATGGTCACTATCGCTGGTCAATGGTCACTGTCGCTGGTCACTGGTCACTGGTCACTTGTCACTGGTCACTGGTCACTGGTCACTGGTCACTGGTCACTGGTCACTGGTCACTGGTCACAAGTCACTGGTCACTTGTCACTGGTCAGTGGCCACTCGTCAATGGTCACTGGTCACTGGTCACTGGTCAATGGTCTCTGTCGCTGGTCACTGGTCACGATTCGCTGGTCCCTGGTCACTGGTCACTGGTCACTGATCACTGGTCACTGGTCACTGGTCACTGGTCACTGGTCAATAGTCACTATCGCTGGTCAATGGTCACTGTCGCTGGTCACTGGTCACTGGTCACTTGTCACTGGTCACTGGTCACTGGTCACTGGTCAATGGTCACTGGTCACTCGTCACTGGTCACAGGTCAATGGTAACTTGTCACTGGGCAGTGGTCAATGGTCACTGGTCACTGGTCACAGGTCAATGGTCACTGGTCACTGGACACAGATCACTGGTCAATGGTCACTGGCCACTGGTCACTGGTCACTGGTCAGTGGCCACTGGTCGCTGGTCACTTGTCACTGGTCACTGGTCACTGGTCACTGGTCACTGGTCACTGGTCACTGGTCACTGGTCACTGGTCACTGGTCACTGGTCACTGGTCAATGGTCACTGTCGCTGGTAAATGGTCACTGTCGCTGGTCACTGGTCACTGGTCACTGGTCACTGGTCACTGGTCACTGGTCACTGGTCACTGGTCACTGGTAACTGGTCAATGGTCACTGTCGCTGGTCACTGGTCACTGGTCACTGGTCACTGGTCACTGGTCACTGGTCACTGGTCAATGGTCACTGTCGCTGGTCACTGGTCACTGGTCACTGGTCACTGGTCACTGGTCAATGGTAACTTGTCACTGGGCAGTGGTCAATGGTCACTGGTCACTGGTCACTGGTCACAGGTCAATGGTCACTGGTCACTGGACACAGGTCACTGGTCACTGGTCACTGGTCACTGGTCACTGGTCAATGGTCACTGGCCACTGGTCATTGGTCACTGGTCAATGGTCACTTTCGCTGGTCAATGGTCACTGTCGCTGGTCACTGGTCACTGGTCAATGGTCACTGGCCACTGGTCACGGGTCACTGGTCAATGGTCACTTTCGCTGGTCAATGGTCACTGTCGCTGGTAAATGGTCACTGTCGCTGGTCACTGGTCACTGGTCACTGGTCACTGGTCACTGGTCAGTGGTCACTGGTCACTGGTAACTGGTCAATGGTCACTGTCGCTGGTCACTGGTCACTGGTCACTGGTCACTGGTCAATGGTAACTTGTCACTGGGCAGTGGTCAATGGTCACTGGTCACTGGTCACTGGTCACTGGTCACTGGTCACAGGTCAATGGTCACTGGTCACTGGACACAGGTCTCTGGTCACTGGTCACTGGTCACTGGTCAGTGGTTACTGGTCAATGGTCACTGGCCACTGGTCACTGGTCACTGGTCAATGGTCACTTTCGCTGGTCAATGGTCACTGTCGCTGGTCACTGGTCACTGGTCACTGGTCACTGGTAACTGGTCAATGGTCACTGTAGCTGGTCACTGGTCACTGGTCACTGGTCACTGGTCAATGGTAACTTGTCTCTGGGCAGTGGTCAATGGTCACTGGTCACTGGTCACTGGTCACTGGTCACTGGTCACAGGTCAATGGTCACTGGTCACTGGACTTAGGTCACTGGTCACTGGTCACTGGTCACTGGTCACTGGTCACTGGTCACTGGTAACTGGTCAATGGTCACTGTCGCTGGTCACTGGTCACTGGTCACTGGTCACTGGTCTCTGGTCAATAGTCACTATCTCTGGTCAATGGTCACTGTCGCTGGTCACTGGTCACTGGTTACTTGTCACTGGTCACTGGTCACTGGTCACTGGTCACTGGTCACTGGTCACTGGTCACTGGTCAATGGTAACTTGTCACTGGGCAGTGGTCAATGGTCACTGGTCACTGGTCACTGGTCACTGGTCACTGGTCACAGGTCACTGGTCACTGGTCACTGGTCACTGGTCACTGGTCAATGGTCACTGTCGCTGGTCACTGGTCACTGGTCACTTGTCCCTGGGCAGTGGTCACTTGTCACTGGTCAATGGTCACTATCGCTGGTCAATGGTCACTGTCGCTGGTCACTGGTCACTGGTCACTTGTCACTGGTCACTGGTCACTGGTCACTGGTCACTGGTCACAAGTCACTGGTCACTTGTCACTGGTCACTGGTCAATGGTAACTTGTCACTGGGCAGTGGTCAATGGTCACTGGTCACTGGTCACTGGTCACAGGTCAATGGTCACTGGTCACTGGACACAGGTCACTGGTCACTGGTCACTGGTCACTGGTCACTGGTCAATGGTCACTGGCCACTGGTCATTGGTCACTGGTCAATGGTCACTTTCGCTGGTCAATGGTCACTGTCGCTGGTCACTGGTCACTGGTCAATGGTCACTGGCCACTGGTCACGGGTCACTGGTCAATGGTCACTTTCGCTGGTCAATGGTCACTGGTCACTGGTCAATGGTCACTGTCGCTGGTCACTGGTCACTGGTCACTGGTCACTGGTCACTGGTCACTGGTCACTGGTCACTGGTCACTGGTCACAAGTCACTGGTCACTTGTCACTGGTCACTGGTCACTCGTCACTGGTCACAGGTCAATGGTAACTTGTCACTGGGCAGTGGTCAATGGTCACGGGTCACTGGTCACGGGTCACTGGTCAATGGTCACTTTCGCTGGTCAATGGTCACTGGTCACTGGTCAATGGTCACTGTCGCTGGTCACTGGTCACTGGACACAGATCACTGGTCACTGGTCACTGGTCACTGGTCAGTGGCCACTCGTCAATGGTCACTGGTCACTGGTCACTGGTCAATGGTCTCTGTCGCCTGTCACTGGTCACGATTCGCTGGTCCCTGGTCACTGGTAACTGGTCAATGGCCACTGTCGCTGGTCACTGGTCAATGGTAACTTGTCACTGGGCAGTGGTCAATGGTCACTGGTCACTGGTCACTGGTCACTGGTCACAGGTCAATGGTCACTGGTCACTGGACACAGGTCACTGGTCACTGGTCACTGGTCACTGGTCACTGGTCACTGGTGAATGGTCACTGGCCACTGGTCACTGGTCACTGGTCAATGGTCACTTTCGCTGGTCAATGGTCACTGTCGCTGGTAAATGGTCACTGTCGCTGGTCACTGGTCACTGGTCACTGGACACTGGTCACAGGTCAATGGTCACTGGTCACTGGTCACTGGTCACTGGTCACAGGTCAATGGTCACTGGTCACTGGTCACTGGTCAATGGTCACTATCGCTGGTCAATGGTCATTGTCGCTGGTCACTGGTCATTGGTCACTTGTCACTGGTCGCTGGTCACTGGTCACTGGTCACTGGTCACTGGTCAATGGTAACTTGTCACTGGGCAGTGGTCAATGGTCACTGGTCACTGGTCACTGGTCACTGGCCACTGGTCACTGGTCACTGGTCAATGGTCACTTTCGCTGGTCAATGGTCACTGTCGCTGGTAAATGGTCACTGTCGCTGGTCACTGTTCACTGGTCACTAGTCACTGGTCACTGGTCACAGGTCAATGGTCACTGGTCACTGGACACTGGTCACTGGTCACTGGTCACTTGTCACTGTTCAATGATCACTGGTCACTGGTCACTGGTCACTGGTCACTGGTCACTTGTCAATGGTCACTGTCGCTGGTTACTGGTCACTGGTCACTGATCACTGGTCACTGGTCACTGGTCACTGGTCACTGGTCAATGGTCACTGTCGCTGGTCACTGGTCACTGGTCACTTGTCACTGGTCACTGGTCACTGGTCACTGGTCACTGGTCACTGGTCACTGGTCACTGGTCACTGGTCAATGGTCACTGTCGCTGGTAACTTGTCACTGGGCAGTGGTCAATGGTCACTGGTCACTGGTCACTGGTCACTGGTCACTGGTCACAGGTCAATGGTCACTGGTCACTGGACACAGGTCACTGGTCACTGGTCACTGGTCACTGTTCACTGGTCACTGGTCACTGGTCAATGGTCACTGGTCACTGGTCACTGGTCAATGGTCACTGTCGCTGGTCACTGGTCACTGGTCACTGGTCACTGGTCAATGGTCACAATCGCTGGTCAATGGTCATTGTCGCTGGTCACTGGTCATTGGTCACTTGTCACTGGTCACTGGTCACTGGTCACTGGTCACTGGTCACTGGTCATAGGTCAATGGGCACTGGTCACTGGTCACTGGTCAATGGTCACTGTCGCTGGTCACTGGTCACTGGTCCCTGGTCACTGGTCACTGGTCACTGGTAACTGGTCAATGGCCACTGTCGCTGGTCACTGGTCAATGGTAACTTGTCACTGGGCAGTGGTCAATGGTCACTGGTCACTGGTCACTGGTCACTGGTCACAGGTCAATGGTCACTGGTCACTGGACACAGGTCACTGGTCACTGGTCACTGGTCACTGGTCAATGGTCACTGGCCACTGGTCACTGGTCACTGGTCAATGGTCACTTTCGCTGGTCAATGGTCACTGTCGCTGGTAAATGGTCACTGTCGCTGGTCACTGGTCACTGGTCAATGGTCACTGGTCACTGGTCACTGGTCACTGGTCACAGGTCAATGGTCACTGGTCACTGGTCACTGGTCAATGGTCACTATCGCTGGTCAATGGTCATTGTCGCTGGTCACTGGTCACTGGTCATTGGTCACTTGTCACTGGTCGCTGGTCACTGGTCACTGGTCACTGGTCACTGGTCAATGGTAACTTGTCACTGGGCAGTGGTCAATGGTCACTGGTCACTGTCGCTGGTCACTGGTCACTGGTCACTGGTCATAGGTCAATGGTCACTGGTCACTGGTCTCTGGTCAATAGTCACTATCGCTGGTCAATGGTCACTGTCGCTGGTCACTGGTCACTGGTTACTTGTCACTGGTCACTGGTCACTGGTCACTGGTCACTGGTCACTGGTCACTGGTCACTGGTCACTGGTCACTGGTCACTGGTCACTGGTCAATGGTCACTGTCGCTGGTCACTGGTCACTGGTCACTTGTCCCTGGGCAGTGGTCACTGGTCACTGGTCACTGGTCACTGGTCACTGGTCAATGGTCACTGTCGCTGGTCACTGGTCACTGGTCACTTGTCCCTGGGCAGTGGTCACTTGTCACTGGTCAATGGTCACTATCGCTGGTCAATGGTCACTGTCGCTGGTCACTGTCACTGGTCACTTGTCACTGGTCACTGGTCACTGGTCACTGGTCACTGGTCACTGGTCACAAGTCACTGGTCACTTGTCACTGGTCAGTGGCCACTCGTCAATGGTCACTGGTCACTGGTCACTGGTCAATGGTCTCTGTCGCTGGTCACTGGTCACGATTCGCTGGTCCCTGGTCACTGGTCACTGGTCACTGATCACTGGTCACTGGTCACTGGTCACTGGTCACTGGTCAAGAGTCACTATCGCTAGTCAATGGTCACTGTCGCTGGTCACTGGTCACTGGTCACTTGTCACTGGTCACTGGTCACTGGTCACTGGTCACTGGTCACTGGTCACTGGTCACAGGTCAATGGTCACTGGTCACTGGACACAGGTCACTGGTCACTGGTCACTGGTCACTGGTCACTGGTCACTGGTCACTGGCCACTGGTCACTGGTCACTGGTCAATGGTCACTTTCGCTGGTCAATGGTCACTGTCGCTGGTAAATGGTCACTGTCGCTGGTCACTGGTCACTGGTCACTAGTCACTGGTCACTGGTCACAGGTCAATGGTCACTGGTCACTGGACACTGGTCACTGGTCACTGGTCACTTGTCAATGGTCACTGTCGCTGGTTACTGGTCACTGGTCACTGATCACTGGTCACTGGTCACTGGTCACTGGTCACTGGTCAATGGTCACTGTCGCTGGTAACTTGTCACTGGGCAGTGGTCAATGGTCACTGGTCACTGATCACTGGTCACTGGTCACTGGTCACAGGTCAATGGTCACTGGTCACTGGACACAGGTCACTGGTCACTAGTCACTGGTCACTGTTCACTGGTCACTGGTCACTGGTCAATGGTCACTGGTCACTGGTCACTGGTCACTGGTCAATGGTCACTGTCGCTGGTCACTGGTCACTGGTCACTGGTCACTGGTCAATGGTCACTATCGCTGGTCAATGGTCATTGTCGCTGGTCACTGGTCATTGGTCACTTGTCACTGGTCACTGGTCACTGGTCACTGGTCACTGGTCACTGGTCATAGGTCAATGGGCACTGGTCACTGGTCACTGGTCAATGGTCACTGTCGCTGGTCACTGGTCACTGGTTACTTGTCACTGGTCACTGGTCACTGGTCACTGGTCACTGGTCACTGGTCACTGGTCACTGGTCACTGGTCACTGGTCACTGGTCACTGGTCACTGGTCAATGGTCACTGTCGCTGGTCACTGGTCACTGGTCACTTGTCCCTGGGCAGTGGTCACTGGTCACTGATCACTGGTCACTGGTCACTGGTTAATGGTCACTGTCGCTGGTCACTGGTCACTGGTCACTTGTCCCTGGGCAGTGGTCACTTGTCACTGGTCAATGGTCACTATCGCTGGTCAATGGTCACTGTCGCTGGTCACTGGTCACTGGTCACTTGTCACTGGTCACTGGTCACTGGTCACTGGTCACTGGTCACTGGTCACTGGTCACTGGTCACAAGTCACTGGTCACTTGTCACTGGTCAGTGGCCACTCGTCAATGGTCACTGGTCACTGGTCACTGGTCAATGGTCTCTGTCGCTGGTCACTGGTCACGATTCGCTGGTCCCTGGTCACTGGTCACTGGTCACTGATCACTGGTCACTGGTCACTGGTCACTGGTCACTGGTCAATAGTCACTATCGCTGGTCAATGGTCACTGTCGCTGGTCACTGGTCACTGGTCACTTGTCACTGGTCACTGGTCACTGGTCACTGGTCAATGGTCACTGGTCACTCGTCACTGGTCACAGGTCAATGGTAACTTGTCACTGGGCAGTGGTCAATGGTCACTGGTCACTGGTCACAGGTCAATGGTCACTGGTCACTGGACACAGATCACTGGTCACTGGTCACTGGTCACTGGTCACTGGTCACTGGTCACTGGTCACTGGTCACTGGTCACAGGTCAATGGTCACGGGTCACTGGACACAGGTCACTGGTCACTGGTCACTGGTCACTGGTCACTGGTCACTGGTCAATGGTCACTGGCCACTGGTCACTGGTCACTGGTCAATGGTCACTTTCGCTGGTCAATGGTCACTGTCGCTGGTAAATGGTCACTGTCGCTGGTCACTGGTCACTGGTCACTGGACACTGGTCACAGGTCAATGGTCACTGGTCACTGGTCACTGGTCACTGGTCACAGGTCAATGGTCACTGGTCACTGGTCACTGGTCAATGGTCACTATCGCTGGTCAATGGTCATTGTCGCTGGTCACTGGTCATTGGTCACTTGTCACTGGTCGCTGGTCACTGGTCACTGGTCACTGGTCACTGGTCAATGGTAACTTGTCACTGGGCAGTGGTCAATGGTCACTGGTCACTGTCGCTGGTCACTGGTCACTGGTCACTGGTCACAGGTCAATGGTCACTGGTCACTGGTCTCTGGTCAATAGTCACTATCGCTGGTCAATGGTCACTGTCGCTGGTCACTGGTCACTGGTTACTTGTCACTGGTCACTGGTCACTGGTCACTGGTCACTGGTCACTGGTCACTGGTCACTGGTCACTGGTCACTGGTCACTGGTCACTGGTCAATGGTCACTGTCGCTGGTCACTGGTCACTGGTCACTTGTCCCTGGGCAGTGGTCACTGGTCACTGATCACTGGTCACTGGTCACTGGTTAATGGTCACTGTCGCTGGTCACTGGTCACTGGTCACTTGTCCCTGGGCAGTGGTCACTTGTCACTGGTCAATGGTCACTATCGCTGGTCAATGGTCACTGTCGCTGGTCACTGGTCACTGGTCACTTGTCACTGGTCACTGGTCACTGGTCACTGGTCACTGGTCACTGGTCACTGGTCACTCGTCACAAGTCACTGGTCACTTGTCACTGGTCAGTGGCCACTCGTCAATGGTCACTGGTCACTGGTCACTGGTCAATGGTCTCTGTCGCTGGTCACTGGTCACGATTCGCTGGTCCCTGGTCACTGGTCACTGGTCACTGATCACTGGTCACTGGTCACTGGTCACTGGTCACTGGTCAATAGTCACTATCGCGGGTCAATGGTCACTGTCGCTGGTCACTGGTCACTGGTCACTTGTCACTGGTCACTGGTCACTGGTCACTGGTCAATGGTCACTGGTCACTCGTCACTGGTCACAGGTCAATGGTAACTTGTCACTGGGCAGTGGTCAATGGTCACTGGTCACTGGTCACAGGTCAATGGTCACTGGTCACTGGACACAGATCACTGGTCAATGGTCACTGGCCACTGGTCACTGGTCACTGGTCAGTGGCCACTGGTCGCTGGTCACTTGTCACTGGTCACTGGTCACTGGTCACTGGTCACTGGTCACTGGTCACTGGTCACTGGTCACTGGTCACTGGTCACTGGTCACTGGTCAATGGTCACTGTCGCTGGTAAATGGTCACTGTCGCTGGTCACTGGTCACTGGTCACTGGTCACTGGTCACTGGTCACTGGTCACTGGTCACTGGTCACTGGTAACTGGTCAATGGTCACTGTCGCTGGTCACTGGTCACTGGTCACTGGTCACTGGTCACTGGTCACTGGTCAATGGTCACTGTCGCTGGTCACTGGTCACTGGTCACTGGTCACTGGTCACTGGTCAATGGTAACTTGTCACTGGGCAGTGGTCAATGGTCACTGGTCACTGGTCACTGGTCACAGGTCAATGGTCACTGGTCACTGGACACAGGTCACTGGTCACTGGTCACTGGTCACTGGTCACTGGTCAATGGTCACTGGCCACTGGTCATTGGTCACTGGTCAATGGTCACTTTCGCTGGTCAATGGTCACTGTCGCTGGTCACTGGTCACTGGTCAATGGTCACTGGCCACTGGTCACGGGTCACTGGTCAATGGTCACTTTCGCTGGTCAATGGTCACTGTCGCTGGTAAATGGTCACTGTCGCTGGTCACTGGTCACTGGTCACTGGTCACTGGGCAGTGGTCAATGGTCACTGGTCAATGGTAACTTGTCACTGGGCAGTGGTCAATGGTCACTGGTCACAGGTCACTGGTCACTGGTCACTGGTCACAGGTCAATGGTCACTGGTCACTGGACACAGGTCTCTGGTCACTGGTCACTGGTCACTGGTCAGTGGTTACTGGTCAATGGTCACTGGCCACTGGTCACTGGTCACTGGTCAATGGTCACTTTCGCTGGTCAATGGTCACTGTCGCTGGTCACTGGTCACTGGTCACTGGTCACTGGTAACTGGTCAATGGTCACTGTAGCTGGTCACTGGTCACTGGTCACTGGTCAATGGTAACTTGTCACTGGGCAGTGGTCAATGGTCACTGGTCACTGGTCACTGGTCACAGGTCAAAGGTCACTGGTCACTGGACTTAGGTCACTGGTCACTGGTCACTGGTCACTGGTCACTGGTCACTGGTCACTGGTAACTGGTCAATGGTCACTGTCGCTGGTCACTGGTCACTGGTCACTGGTCACTGGTCTCTGGTCAATAGTCACTATCGCTGGTCAATGGTCACTGTCGCTGGTCACTGGTCACTGGTTACTTGTCACTGGTCACTGGTCACTGGTCACTGGTCACTGGTCACTGGTCACTGGTCAATGGTAACTTGTCACTGGGCAGTGGTCAATGGTCACTGGTCACTGGTCACTGGTCACTGGTCACTGGTCACAGGTCACTGGTCACTGGTCACTGGTCACTGGTCACTGGTCAATGGTCACTGTCGCTGGTCACTGGTCACTGGTCACTTGTCCCTGGGCAGTGGTCACTTGTCACTGGTCAATGGTCACTATCGCTGGTCAATGGTCACTGTCGCTGGTCACTGGTCACTGGTCACTTGTCACTGGTCACTGGTCACTGGTCACTGGTCACTGGTCACAAGTCACTGGTCACTTGTCACTGGTCAGTGGCCACTCGTCAATGGTCACTGGTCACTGGTCACTGGTCAATGGTCTCTGTCGCCTGTCACTGGTCACGATTCGCTGGTCCCTGGTCACTGGTCACTGGTCAATGGTCACTGTCGCTGGTCACTGGTCACTGGTCACTGGTCACTGGTCACTGGTCACTGGTCACTGGTCACTGGTCACTGGTCACTGGTCACAAGTCACTGGTCACTTGTCACTGGTCACTGGTCACTCGTCACTGGTCACAGGTCAATGGTAACTTGTCACTGGGCAGTGGTCAATGGTCACGGGTCACTGGTCACAGGTCAATGGTCACTGGTCACTGGACACAGATCACTGGTCACTGGTCACTGGTCACTGGTCAGTGGCCACTCGTCAATGGTCACTGGTCACTGGTCACTGGTCAATGGTCTCTGTCGCCTGTCACTGGTCACGATTCGCTGGTCCCTGGTCACTGGTAACTGGTCAATGGCCACTGTCGCTGGTCACTGGTCAATGGTAACTTGTCACTGGGCAGTGGTCAATGGTCACTGGTCACTGGTCACTGGTCACTGGTCACAGGTCAATGGTCACTGGTCACTGGACACAGGTCACTGGTCACTGGTCACTGGTCACTGGTCACTGGTCACTGGTGAATGGTCACTGGCCACTGGTCACTGGTCACTGGTCAATGGTCACTTTCGCTGGTCAATGGTCACTGTCGCTGGTAAATGGTCACTGTCGCTGGTCACTGGTCACTGGTCACTGGACACTGGTCACAGGTCAATGGTCACTGGTCACTGGTCACTGGTCACTGGTCACAGGTCAATGGTCACTGGTCACTGGTCACTGGTCAATGGTCACTATCGCTGGTCAATGGTCATTGTCGCTGGTCACTGGTCATTGGTCACTTGTCACTGGTCGCTGGTCACTGGTCACTGGTCACTGGTCACTGGTCAATGGTAACTTGTCACTGGGCAGTGGTCAATGGTCACTGGTCACTGGTCACTGGTCACTGGCCACTGGTCACTGGTCACTGGTCAATGGTCACTTTCGCTGGTCAATGGTCACTGTCGCTGGTAAATGGTCACTGTCGCTGGTCACTGTTCACTGGTCACTAGTCACTGGTCACTGGTCACAGGTCAATGGTCACTGGTCACTGGACACTGGTCACTGGTCACTGGTCACTTGTCACTGTTCAATGATCACTGGTCACTGGTCACTGGTCACTGGTCACTGGTCACTTGTCAATGGTCACTGTCGCTGGTTACTGGTCACTGGTCACTGATCACTGGTCACTGGTCACTGGTCACTGGTCACTGGTCAATGGTCACTGTCGCTGGTCACTGGTCACTGGTCACTTGTCACTGGTCACTGGTCACTGGTCACTGGTCACTGGTCACTGGTCACTGGTCACTGGTCACTGGTCAATGGTCACTGTCGCTGGTAACTTGTCACTGGGCAGTGGTCAATGGTCACTGGTCACTGGTCACTGGTCACTGGTCACTGGTCACAGGTCAATGGTCACTGGTCACTGGACACAGGTCACTGGTCACTGGTCACTGGTCACTGTTCACTGGTCACTGGTCACTGGTCAATGGTCACTGGTCACTGGTCACTGGTCAATGGTCACTGTCGCTGGTCACTGGTCACTGGTCACTGGTCACTGGTCAATGGTCACAATCGCTGGTCAATGGTCATTGTCGCTGGTCACTGGTCATTGGTCACTTGTCACTGGTCACTGGTCACTGGTCACTGGTCACTGGTCACTGGTCATAGGTCAATGGGCACTGGTCACTGGTCACTGGTCAATGGTCACTGTCGCTGGTCACTGGTCACTGGTCCCTGGTCACTGGTCACTGGTCACTGGTAACTGGTCAATGGCCACTGTCGCTGGTCACTGGTCAATGGTAACTTGTCACTGGGCAGTGGTCAATGGTCACTGGTCACTGGTCACTGGTCACTGGTCACAGGTCAATGGTCACTGGTCACTGGACACAGGTCACTGGTCACTGGTCACTGGTCACTGGTCAATGGTCACTGGCCACTGGTCACTGGTCACTGGTCAATGGTCACTTTCGCTGGTCAATGGTCACTGTCGCTGGTAAATGGTCACTGTCGCTGGTCACTGGTCACTGGTCACTGGACACTGGTCACAGGTCAATGGTCACTGGTCACTGGTCACTGGTCACTGGTCACAGGTCAATGGTCACTGGTCACTGGTCACTGGTCAATGGTCACTATCGCTGGTCAATGGTCATTGTCGCTGGTCACTGGTCACTGGTCATTGGTCACTTGTCACTGGTCGCTGGTCACTGGTCACTGGTCACTGGTCACTGGTCAATGGTAACTTGTCACTGGGCAGTGGTCAATGGTCACTGGTCACTGTCGCTGGTCACTGGTCACTGGTCACTGGTCATAGGTCAATGGTCACTGGTCACTGGTCTCTGGTCAATAGTCACTATCGCTGGTCAATGGTCACTGTCGCTGGTCACTGGTCACTGGTTACTTGTCACTGGTCACTGGTCACTGGTCACTGGTCACTGGTCACTGGTCACTGGTCACTGGTCACTGGTCACTGGTCACTGGTCACTGGTCAATGGTCACTGTCGCTGGTCACTGGTCACTGGTCACTTGTCCCTGGGCAGTGGTCACTGGTCACTGGTCACTGGTCACTGGTCACTGGTCAATGGTCACTGTCGCTGGTCACTGGTCACTGGTCACTTGTCCCTGGGCAGTGGTCACTTGTCACTGGTCAATGGTCACTATCGCTGGTCAATGGTCACTGTCGCTGGTCACTGTCACTGGTCACTTGTCACTGGTCACTGGTCACTGGTCACTGGTCACTGGTCACTGGTCACAAGTCACTGGTCACTTGTCACTGGTCAGTGGCCACTCGTCAATGGTCACTGGTCACTGGTCACTGGTCAATGGTCTCTGTCGCTGGTCACTGGTCACGATTCGCTGGTCCCTGGTCACTGGTCACTGGTCACTGATCACTGGTCACTGGTCACTGGTCACTGGTCACTGGTCAAGAGTCACTATCGCTAGTCAATGGTCACTGTCGCTGGTCACTGGTCACTGGTCACTTGTCACTGGTCACTGGTCACTGGTCACTGGTCACTGGTCACTGGTCACTGGTCACAGGTCAATGGTCACTGGTCACTGGACACAGGTCACTGGTCACTGGTCACTGGTCACTGGTCACTGGTCACTGGTCACTGGCCACTGGTCACTGGTCACTGGTCAATGGTCACTTTCGCTGGTCAATGGTCACTGTCGCTGGTAAATGGTCACTGTCGCTGGTCACTGGTCACTGGTCACTAGTCACTGGTCACTGGTCACAGGTCAATGGTCACTGGTCACTGGACACTGGTCACTGGTCACTGGTCACTTGTCAATGGTCACTGTCGCTGGTTACTGGTCACTGGTCACTGATCACTGGTCACTGGTCACTGGTCACTGGTCACTGGTCAATGGTCACTGTCGCTGGTAACTTGTCACTGGGCAGTGGTCAATGGTCACTGGTCACTGATCACTGGTCACTGGTCACTGGTCACAGGTCAATGGTCACTGGTCACTGGACACAGGTCACTGGTCACTAGTCACTGGTCACTGTTCACTGGTCACTGGTCACTGGTCAATGGTCACTGGTCACTGGTCACTGGTCACTGGTCAATGGTCACTGTCGCTGGTCACTGGTCACTGGTCACTGGTCACTGGTCAATGGTCACTATCGCTGGTCAATGGTCATTGTCGCTGGTCACTGGTCATTGGTCACTTGTCACTGGTCACTGGTCACTGGTCACTGGTCACTGGTCACTGGTCATAGGTCAATGGGCACTGGTCACTGGTCACTGGTCAATGGTCTCTGTCGCTGGTCACTGGTCACTGGTTACTTGTCACTGGTCACTGGTCACTGGTCACTGGTCACTGGTCACTGGTCACTGGTCACTGGTCACTGGTCACTGGTCACTGGTCACTGGTCACTGGTCAATGGTCACTGTCGCTGGTCACTGGTCACTGGTCACTTGTCCCTGGGCAGTGGTCACTGGTCACTGATCACTGGTCACTGGTCACTGGTTAATGGTCACTGTCGCTGGTCACTGGTCACTGGTCACTTGTCCCTGGGCAGTGGTCACTTGTCACTGGTCAATGGTCACTATCGCTGGTCAATGGTCACTGTCGCTGGTCACTGGTCACTGGTCACTTGTCACTGGTCACTGGTCACTGGTCACTGGTCACTGGTCACAAGTCACTGGTCACTTGTCACTGGTCAGTGGCCACTCGTCAATGGTCACTGGTCACTGGTCACTGGTCAATGGTCTCTGTCGCTGGTCACTGGTCACGATTCGCTGGTCCCTGGTCACTGGTCACTGGTCACTGATCACTGGTCACTGGTCACTGGTCACTGGTCACTGGTCAATAGTCACTATCGCTGGTCAATGGTCACTGTCGCTGGTCACTGGTCACTGGTCACTTGTCACTGGTCACTGGTCACTGGTCACTGGTCAATGGTCACTGGTCACTCGTCACTGGTCACAGGTCAATGGTAACTTGTCACTGGGCAGTGGTCAATGGTCACTGGTCACTGGTCACAGGTCAATGGTCACTGGTCACTGGACACAGATCACTGGTCACTGGTCACTGGTCACTGGTCACTGGTCACTGGTCACTGGTCACTGGTCACTGGTCACAGGTCAATGGTCACGGGTCACTGGACACAGGTCACTGGTCACTGGTCACTGGTCACTGGTCACTGGTCACTGGTCAATGGTCACTGGCCACTGGTCACTGGTCACTGGTCAATGGTCACTTTCGCTGGTCAATGGTCACTGTCGCTGGTAAATGGTCACTGTCGCTGGTCACTGGTCACTGGTCACTGGACACTGGTCACAGGTCAATGGTCACTGGTCACTGGTCACTGGTCACTGGTCACAGGTCAATGGTCACTGGTCACTGGTCACTGGTCAATGGTCACTATCGCTGGTCAATGGTCATTGTCGCTGGTCACTGGTCATTGGTCACTTGTCACTGGTCGCTGGTCACTGGTCACTGGTCACTGGTCACTGGTCAATGGTAACTTGTCACTGGGCAGTGGTCAATGGTCACTGGTCACTGTCGCTGGTCACTGGTCACTGGTCACTGGTCACAGGTCAATGGTCACTGGTCACTGGTCTCTGGTCAATAGTCACTATCGCTGGTCAATGGTCACTGTCGCTGGTCACTGGTCACTGGTTACTTGTCACTGGTCACTGGTCACTGGTCACTGGTCACTGGTCACTGGTCACTGGTCACTGGTCACTGGTCACTGGTCACTGGTCACTGGTCAATGGTCACTGTCGCTGGTCACTGGTCACTGGTCACTTGTCCCTGGGCAGTGGTCACTGGTCACTGATCACTGGTCACTGGTCACTGGTTAATGGTCACTGTCGCTGGTCACTGGTCACTGGTCACTTGTCCCTGGGCAGTGGTCACTTGTCACTGGTCAATGGTCACTATCGCTGGTCAATGGTCACTGTCGCTGGTCACTGGTCACTGGTCACTTGTCACTGGTCACTGGTCACTGGTCACTGGTCACTGGTCACTGGTCACTGGTCACTCGTCACAAGTCACTGGTCACTTGTCACTGGTCAGTGGCCACTCGTCAATGGTCACTGGTCACTGGTCACTGGTCAATGGTCTCTGTCGCTGGTCACTGGTCACGATTCGCTGGTCCCTGGTCACTGGTCACTGGTCACTGATCACTGGTCACTGGTCACTGGTCACTGGTCACTGGTCAATAGTCACTATCGCGGGTCAATGGTCACTGTCGCTGGTCACTGGTCACTGGTCACTTGTCACTGGTCACTGGTCACTGGTCACTGGTCAATGGTCACTGGTCACTCGTCACTGGTCACAGGTCAATGGTAACTTGTCACTGGGCAGTGGTCAATGGTCACTGGTCACTGGTCACAGGTCAATGGTCACTGGTCACTGGACACAGATCACTGGTCAATGGTCACTGGCCACTGGTCACTGGTCACTGGTCAGTGGCCACTGGTCGCTGGTCACTTGTCACTGGTCACTGGTCACTGGTCACTGGTCACTGGTCACTGGTCACTGGTCACTGGTCACTGGTCACTGGTCACTGGTCACTGGTCAATGGTCACTGTCGCTGGTAAATGGTCACTGTCGCTGGTCACTGGTCACTGGTCACTGGTCACTGGTCACTGGTCACTGGTCACTGGTCACTGGTCACTGGTAACTGGTCAATGGTCACTGTCGCTGGTCACTGGTCACTGGTCACTGGTCACTGGTCACTGGTCACTGGTCAATGGTCACTGTCGCTGGTCACTGGTCACTGGTCACTGGTCACTGGTCACTGGTCAATGGTAACTTGTCACTGGGCAGTGGTCAATGGTCACTGGTCACTGGTCACTGGTCACAGGTCAATGGTCACTGGTCACTGGACACAGGTCACTGGTCACTGGTCACTGGTCACTGGTCACTGGTCAATGGTCACTGGCCACTGGTCATTGGTCACTGGTCAATGGTCACTTTCGCTGGTCAATGGTCACTGTCGCTGGTCACTGGTCACTGGTCAATGGTCACTGGCCACTGGTCACGGGTCACTGGTCAATGGTCACTTTCGCTGGTCAATGGTCACTGTCGCTGGTAAATGGTCACTGTCGCTGGTCACTGGTCACTGGTCACTGGTCACTGGGCAGTGGTCAATGGTCACTGGTCAATGGTAACTTGTCACTGGGCAGTGGTCAATGGTCACTGGTCACAGGTCACTGGTCACTGGTCACTGGTCACAGGTCAATGGTCACTGGTCACTGGACACAGGTCTCTGGTCACTGGTCACTGGTCACTGGTCAGTGGTTACTGGTCAATGGTCACTGGCCACTGGTCACTGGTCACTGGTCAATGGTCACTTTCGCTGGTCAATGGTCACTGTCGCTGGTCACTGGTCACTGGTCACTGGTCACTGGTAACTGGTCAATGGTCACTGTAGCTGGTCACTGGTCACTGGTCACTGGTCAATGGTAACTTGTCACTGGGCAGTGGTCAATGGTCACTGGTCACTGGTCACTGGTCACTGGTCACTGGTCACAGGTCAATGGTCACTGGTCACTGGACTTAGGTCACTGGTCACTGGTCACTGGTCACTGGTCACTGGTCACTGGTCACTGGTAACTGGTCAATGGTCACTGTCGCTGGTCACTGGTCACTGGTCACTGGTCACTGGTCTCTGGTCAATAGTCACTATCGCTGGTCAATGGTCACTGTCGCTGGTCACTGGTCACTGGTTACTTGTCACTGGTCACTGGTCACTGGTCACTGGTCACTGGTCACTGGTCACTGGTCAATGGTAACTTGTCACTGGGCAGTGGTCAATGGTCACTGGTCACTGGTCACTGGTCACTGGTCACTGGTCACAGGTCACTGGTCACTGGTCACTGGTCACTGGTCACTGGTCAATGGTCACTGTCGCTGGTCACTGGTCACTGGTCACTTGTCCCTGGGCAGTGGTCACTTGTCACTGGTCAATGGTCACTATCGCTGGTCAATGGTCACTGTCGCTGGTCACTGGTCACTGGTCACTTGTCACTGGTCACTGGTCACTGGTCACTGGTCACTGGTCACAAGTCACTGGTCACTTGTCACTGGTCAGTGGCCACTCGTCAATGGTCACTGGTCACTGGTCACTGGTCAATGGTCTCTGTCGCCTGTCACTGGTCACGATTCGCTGGTCCCTGGTCACTGGTCACTGGTCAATGGTCACTGTCGCTGGTCACTGGTCACTGGTCACTGGTCACTGGTCACTGGTCACTGGTCACTGGTCACTGGTCACTGGTCACAAGTCACTGGTCACTTGTCACTGGTCACTGGTCACTCGTCACTGGTCACAGGTCAATGGTAACTTGTCACTGGGCAGTGGTCAATGGTCACGGGTCACTGGTCACAGGTCAATGGTCACTGGTCACTGGACACAGATCACTGGTCACTGGTCACTGGTCACTGGTCAGTGGCCACTCGTCAATGGTCACTGGTCACTGGTCACTGGTCAATGGTCTCTGTCGCCTGTCACTGGTCACGATTCGCTGGTCCCTGGTCACTGGTAACTGGTCAATGGCCACTGTCGCTGGTCACTGGTCAATGGTAACTTGTCACTGGGCAGTGGTCAATGGTCACTGGTCACTGGTCACTGGTCACTGGTCACAGGTCAATGGTCACTGGTCACTGGACACAGGTCACTGGTCACTGGTCACTGGTCACTGGTCACTGGTCACTGGTGAATGGTCACTGGCCACTGGTCACTGGTCACTGGTCAATGGTCACTTTCGCTGGTCAATGGTCACTGTCGCTGGTAAATGGTCACTGTCGCTGGTCACTGGTCACTGGTCACTGGACACTGGTCACAGGTCAATGGTCACTGGTCACTGGTCACTGGTCACTGGTCACAGGTCAATGGTCACTGGTCACTGGTCACTGGTCAATGGTCACTATCGCTGGTCAATGGTCATTGTCGCTGGTCACTGGTCATTGGTCACTTGTCACTGGTCGCTGGTCACTGGTCACTGGTCACTGGTCACTGGTCAATGGTAACTTGTCACTGGGCAGTGGTCAATGGTCACTGGTCACTGGTCACTGGTCACTGGCCACTGGTCACTGGTCACTGGTCAATGGTCACTTTCGCTGGTCAATGGTCACTGTCGCTGGTAAATGGTCACTGTCGCTGGTCACTGTTCACTGGTCACTAGTCACTGGTCACTGGTCACAGGTCAATGGTCACTGGTCACTGGACACTGGTCACTGGTCACTGGTCACTTGTCACTGTTCAATGATCACTGGTCACTGGTCACTGGTCACTGGTCACTGGTCACTTGTCAATGGTCACTGTCGCTGGTTACTGGTCACTGGTCACTGATCACTGGTCACTGGTCACTGGTCACTGGTCACTGGTCAATGGTCACTGTCGCTGGTCACTGGTCACTGGTCACTTGTCACTGGTCACTGGTCACTGGTCACTGGTCACTGGTCACTGGTCACTGGTCACTGGTCACTGGTCAATGGTCACTGTCGCTGGTAACTTGTCACTGGGCAGTGGTCAATGGTCACTGGTCACTGGTCACTGGTCACTGGTCACTGGTCACAGGTCAATGGTCACTGGTCACTGGACACAGGTCACTGGTCACTGGTCACTGGTCACTGTTCACTGGTCACTGGTCACTGGTCAATGGTCACTGGTCACTGGTCACTGGTCAATGGTCACTGTCGCTGGTCACTGGTCACTGGTCACTGGTCACTGGTCAATGGTCACAATCGCTGGTCAATGGTCATTGTCGCTGGTCACTGGTCATTGGTCACTTGTCACTGGTCACTGGTCACTGGTCACTGGTCACTGGTCACTGGTCATAGGTCAATGGGCACTGGTCACTGGTCACTGGTCAATGGTCACTGTCGCTGGTCACTGGTCACTGGTCCCTGGTCACTGGTCACTGGTCACTGGTAACTGGTCAATGGCCACTGTCGCTGGTCACTGGTCAATGGTAACTTGTCACTGGGCAGTGGTCAATGGTCACTGGTCACTGGTCACTGGTCACTGGTCACAGGTCAATGGTCACTGGTCACTGGACACAGGTCACTGGTCACTGGTCACTGGTCACTGGTCACTGGTCACTGGTCAATGGTCACTGGCCACTGGTCACTGGTCACTGGTCAATGGTCACTTTCGCTGGTCAATGGTCACTGTCGCTGGTAAATGGTCACTGTCGCTGGTCACTGGTCACTGGTCACTGGACACTGGTCACAGGTCAATGGTCACTGGTCACTGGTCACTGGTCACTGGTCACAGGTCAATGGTCACTGGTCACTGGTCACTGGTCAATGGTCACTATCGCTGGTCAATGGTCATTGTCGCTGGTCACTGGTCACTGGTCATTGGTCACTTGTCACTGGTCGCTGGTCACTGGTCACTGGTCACTGGTCACTGGTCAATGGTAACTTGTCACTGGGCAGTGGTCAATGGTCACTGGTCACTGTCGCTGGTCACTGGTCACTGGTCACTGGTCATAGGTCAATGGTCACTGGTCACTGGTCTCTGGTCAATAGTCACTATCGCTGGTCAATGGTCACTGTCGCTGGTCACTGGTCACTGGTTACTTGTCACTGGTCACTGGTCACTGGTCACTGGTCACTGGTCACTGGTCACTGGTCAATGGTCACTGTCGCTGGTCACTGGTCACTGGTCACTTGTCCCTGGGCAGTGGTCACTGGTCACTGGTCACTGGTCACTGGTCACTGGTCAATGGTCACTGTCGCTGGTCACTGGTCACTGGTCACTTGTCCCTGGGCAGTGGTCACTTGTCACTGGTCAATGGTCACTATCGCTGGTCAATGGTCACTGTCGCTGGTCATTGTCACTGGTCACTTGTCACTGGTCACTGGTCACTGGTCACTGGTCACTGGTCACTGGTCACAAGTCACTGGTCACTTGTCACTGGTCAGTGGCCACTCGTCAATGGTCACTGGTCACTGGTCACTGGTCAATGGTCTCTGTCGCTGGTCACTGGTCACGATTCGCTGGTCCCTGGTCACTGGTCACTGGTCACTGATCACTGGTCACTGGTCACTGGTCACTGGTCACTGGTCAAGAGTCACTATCGCTAGTCAATGGTCACTGTCGCTGGTCACTGGTCACTGGTCACTTGTCACTGGTCACTGGTCACTGGTCACTGGTCACTGGTCACTGGTCACTGGTCACAGGTCAATGGTCACTGGTCACTGGACACAGGTCACTGGTCACTGGTCACTGGTCACTGGTCACTGGTCACTGGTCACTGGCCACTGGTCACTGGTCACTGGTCAATGGTCACTTTCGCTGGTCAATGGTCACTGTCGCTGGTAAATGGTCACTGTCGCTGGTCACTGGTCACTGGTCACTAGTCACTGGTCACTGGTCACAGGTCAATGGTCACTCGTCACTGGACACTGGTCACTGGTCACTGGTCACTTGTCACTGTTCAATGATCACTGGTCACTGGTCACTGGTCACTGGTCACTGGTCACTTGTCAATGGTCACTGTCGCTGGTTACTGGTCACTGGTCACTGATCACTGGTCACTGGTCACTGGTCACTGGTCACTGGTCAATGGTCACTATCGCTGGTCAATGGTCACTGTCGCTGGTCACTGGTCACTGGTCACTTGTCACTGGTCACTGGTCACTGGTCACTGGTCACTGGTCACTGGTCACTGGTCACTGGTCAATGGTCACTGTCGCTGGTAACTTGTCACTGGGCAGTGGTCAATGGTCACTGGTCACTGATCACTGGTCACTGGTCACTGGTCACAGGTCAATGGTCACTGGTCACTGGACACAGGTCACTGGTCACTGGTCACTGGTCACTGTTCACTGGTCACTGGTCACTGGTCAATGGTCACTGGTCACTGGTCACTGGTCACTGGTCAATGGTCACTGTCGCTGGTCACTGGTCACTGGTCACTGGTCACTGGTCAATGGTCACTATCGCTGGTCAATGGTCATTGTCGCTGGTCACTGGTCATTGGTCACTTGTCACTGGTCACTGGTCACTGGTCACTGGTCACTGGTCACTGGTCATAGGTCAATGGGCACTGGTCACTGGTCACTGGTCAATGGTCACTGTCGCTGGTCACTGGTCACTGGTCCCTGGTCACTGGTCACTGGTCACTGGTAACTGGTCAATGGCCACTGTCGCTGGTCACTGGTCAATGGTAACTTGTCACTGGGCAGTGGTCAATGGTCACTGGTCACTGGTCACTGGTCACTGGTCACAGGTCAATGGTCACTGGTCACTGGACACAGGTCACTGGTCACTGGTCACTGGTCACTGGTCACTGGTCACTGGTCAATGGTCACTGGCCACTGGTCACTGGTCACTGGTCAATGGTCACTTTCGCTGGTCAATGGTCACTGTCGCTGGTAAATGGTCACTGTCGCTGGTCACTGGTCACTGGTCACTGGACACTGGTCACAGGTCAATGGTCACTGGTCACTGGTCACTGGTCACTGGTCACAGGTCAATGGTCACTGGTCACTGGTCACTGGTCAATGGTCACTATCGCTGGTCAATGGTCATTGTCGCTGGTCACTGGTCACTGGTCATTGGTCACTTGTCACTGGTCGCTGGTCACTGGTCACTGGTCACTGGTCACTGGTCAATGGTAACTTGTCACTGGGCAGTGGTCAATGGTCACTGGTCACTGTCGCTGGTCACTGGTCACTGGTCACTGGTCACAGGTCAATGGTCACTGGTCACTGGTCTCTGGTCAATAGTCACTATCGCTGGTCAATGGTCACTGTCGCTGGTCACTGGTCACTGGTTACTTGTCACTGGTCACTGGTCACTGGTCACTGGTCACTGGTCACTGGTCACTGGTCACAAGTCACTGGTCACTTGTCACTGGTCAGTGGCCACTCGTCAATGGTCACTGGTCACTGGTCACAGGTCAATGGTCACTGGTCACTGGTCACTGGTCAATGGTCACTATCGCTGGTCAATGGTCATTGTCGCTGGTCACTGGTCACTGGTCATTGGTCACTTGTCACTGGTCGCTGGTCACTGGTCACTGGTCACTGGTCACTGGTCAATGGTAACTTGTCACTGGGCAGTGGTCAATGGTCACTGGTCACTGTCGCTGGTCACTGGTCACTGGTCACTGGTCACAGGTCAATGGTCACTGGTCACTGGTCTCTGGTCAATAGTCACTATCGCTGGTCAATGGTCACTGTCGCTGGTCACTGGTCACTGGTTACTTGTCACTGGTCACTGGTCACTGGTCACTGGTCACTGGTCACTGGTCACTGGTCACTGGTCACTGGTCAATGGTCACTATCGCTGGTCAATGGTCATTGTCGCTGGTCACTGGTCACTGGTCATTGGTCACTTGTCACTGGTCGCTGGTCACTGGTCACTGGTCACTGGTCACTGGTCAATGGTAACTTGTCACTGGGCAGTGGTCAATGGTCACTGGTCACTGTCGCTGGTCACTGGTCACTGGTCACTGGTCACAGGTCAATGGTCACTGGTCACTGGTCTCTGGTCAATAGTCACTATCGCTGGTCAATGGTCACTGTCGCTGGTCACTGGTCACTGGTTACTTGTCACTGGTCACTGGTCACTGGTCACTGGTCACTGGTCACTGGTCACTGGTCACAAGTCACTGGTCACTTGTCACTGGTCAGTGGCCACTCGTCAATGGTCACTGGTCACTGGTCACAGGTCAATGGTCACTGGTCACTGGTCACTGGTCAATGGTCACTATCGCTGGTCAATGGTCATTGTCGCTGGTCACTGGTCACTGGTCAGTGGCCACTCGTCAATGGTCACTGGTCACTGGTCACAGGTCAATGGTCACTGGTCACTGGTCACTGGTCAATGGTCACTATCGCTGGTCAATGGTCATTGTCGCTGGTCACTGGTCACTGGTCATTGGTCACTTGTCACTGGTCGCTGGTCACTGGTCACTGGTCACTGGTCACTGGTCAATGGTAACTTGTCACTGGGCAGTGGTCAATGGTCACTGGTCACTGTCGCTGGTCACTGGTCACTGGTCACTGGTCACAGGTCAATGGTCACTGGTCACTGGTCTCTGGTCAATAGTCACTATCGCTGGTCAATGGTCACTGTCGCTGGTCACTGGTCACTGGTTACTTGTCACTGGTCACTGGTCACTGGTCACTGGTCACTGGTCACTGGTCACTGGTCACTGGTCACTGGTCACTGGTCAATGGTCACTGTCGCTGGTCACTGGTCACTGGTCACTTGTCCCTGGGCAGTGGTCACTGGTCACTGGTCACTGGTCACTGGTCACTGGTCAATGGTCACTGTCGCTGGTCACTGGTCACTGGTCACTTGTCCCTGGGCAGTGGTCACTTGTCACTGGTCAATGGTCACTATCGCTGGTCAATGGTCACTGTCGCTGGTCACTGTCACTGGTCACTTGTCACTGGTCACTGGTCACTGGTCACTGGTCACTGGTCACTGGTCACTGGTCACAAGTCACTGGTCACTTGTCACTGGTCAGTGGCCACTCGTCAATGGTCACTGGTCACTGGTCACTGGTCAATGGTCTCTGTCGCTCGTCACTGGTCACGTTTCGCTGGTCCCTGGTCACTGGTCACTGGTCACTGATCACTGGTCACTGGTCACTGGTCACTGGTCACTGGTCAATAGTCACTATCGCTGGTCAATGGTCACTGTCGCTGGTCACTGGTCACTGGTCACTTGTCACTGGTCACTGGTCACTGGTCACTGGTCACTGGTCACTGGTCACAGGTCAATGGTCACTGGTCACTGGACACAGGTCACTGGTCACTGGTCACTGGTCACTGGTCACTGGTCACTGGTCACTGGTCACTGGCCACTGGTCACTGGTCACTGGTCAATGGTCACTTTTGCTGGTCAATGGTCACTGTCGCTGGTAAATGGTCACTGTCGCTGGTCACTGGTCACTGGTCACTAGTCACTGGTCACTGGTCACAGGTCAATGGTCACTGGTCACTGGACACTGGTCACTGGTCACTGGTCACTTGTCACTGTTCAATGATCACTGGTCACTGGTCACTGGTCACTGGTCACTGGTCACTTGTCAATGGTCACTGTCGCTGGTTACTGGTCACTGGTCACTGATCACTGGTCACTGGTCACTGGTCACTGGTCACTGGTCAATGGTCACTATCGCTGGTCAATGGAAACTGTCGCTGGTCACTGGTCACTGGTCACTTGTCACTGGTCACTGGTCACTGGTCACTGGTCACTGGTCACTGGTCACTGGTCACTGGTCACTGGTCAATGGTCACTGTCGCTGGTCAATGGTCACTGTCGCTGGTAAATGGTCACTGTCGCTGGTCACTGGTCACTGGTCACTGGACACTGGTCACAGGTCAATGGTCACTGGTCACTGGTCACTGGTCACTGGTCACAGGTCAATGGTCACTGGTCACTGGTCACTGGTCAATGGTCACTATCGCTGGTCAATGGTCATTGTCGCTGGTCACTGGTCACTGGTCATTGGTCACTTGTCACTGGTCGCTGGTCACTGGTCACTGGTCACTAATCACTGGTCAATGGTAACTTGTCACTGGGCAGTGGTCAATGGTCACTGGTCACTGTCGCTGGTCACTGGTCACTGGTCACTGGTCACAGGTCAATGGTCACTGGTCACTGGTCTCTGGTCAATAGTCACTATCGCTGGTCAATGGTCACTGTCGCTGGTCACTGGTCACTGGTTACTTGTCACTGGTCACTGGTCACTGGTCACTGGTCACTGGTCACTGGTCACTGGTCACTGGTCACTGGTCACTGGTCAATGGTCACTGTCGCTGGTCACTGGTCACTGGTCACTTGTCCCTGGGCAGTGGTCACTGGTCACTGGTCACTGGTCACTGGTCACTGGTCAATGGTCACTGTCGCTGGTCACTGGTCACTGGTCACTTGTCCCTGGGCAGTGGTCACTTGTCACTGGTCAATGGTCACTATCGCTGGTCAATGGTCACTGTCGCTGGTCACTGGTCACTGGTCACTTGACACTGGTCACTGGTCACTGGTCACTGGTCACTGGTCACTGGTCACTGGTCACAAGTCACTGGTCACTTGTCACTGGTCAGTGGCCACTCGTCAATGGTCACTGGTCACTGGTCACTGGTCAATGGTCTCTGTCGCTGGTCACTGGTCACGATTCGCTGGTCCCTGGTCACTGGTCACTGGTCACTGATCACTGGTCACTGGTCACTGGTCACTGGTCACTGGTCAATAGTCACTATCGCTGGTCAATGGTCACTGTCGCTGGTCACTGGTCACTGGTCACTTGTCACTGGTCACTGGTCACTGGTCACTGGTCAATGGTCACTGGTCACTCGTCACTGGTCACAGGTCAATGGTAACTTGTCACTGGGCAGTGGTCAATGGTCACTGGTCACTGGTCACAGGTCAATGGTCACTGGTCACTGGACACTGATCACTGGTCACTGGTCACTGGTCACTGGTCACTGGTCACTGGTCAATGGTCACTGGCCACTGGTCACTGGTCACTGGTCAGTGGTCACTGGTCAATGGTCACTGGCCACTGGTCACTGGTCACTGGTCAATGGTCACTTTCGCTGGTCACTGGTCACTGTCGCTGGTAAATGGTCACTGTCGCTGGTCACTGGTCACTGGTCACTGGACACTGGTCACAGGTCAATGGTCACTGGTCACTGGTCACTGGTCACTGGTCACAGGTCAATGGTCACTGGTCACTGGTCACTGGTCAATGGTCACTATCGCTGGTCAATGGTCATTGTCGCTGGTCACTGGTCACTGGTCATTGGTCACTTGTCACTGGTCGCTGGTCACTGGTCACTGGTCACTGGTCACTGGTCAATGGTAACTTGTCACTGGGCAGTGGTCAATGGTCACTGGTCACTGTCGCTGGTCACTGGTCACTGGTCACTGGTCACAGGTCAATGGTCACTGGTCACTGGTCTCTGGTCAATAGTCACTATCGCTGGTCAATGGTCACTGACGCTGGTCACTGGTCACTGGTTACTTGTCACTGGTCACTGGTCACTGGTCACTGGTCACTGGTCACTGGTCACTGGTCACTGGTCACTGGTCACTGGTCACTGGTCAATGGTCACTGTCGCTGGTCACTGGTCACTGGTCACTTGTCCCTGGGCAGTGGTCACTGGTCACTGGTCACTGGTCACTGGTCACTGGTCAATGGTCACTGTCGCTGGTCACTGGTCACTGGTCACTTGTCCCTGGGCAGTGGTCACTTGTCACTGGTCAATGGTCACTATCGCTGGTCAATGGTCACTGTCGCTGGTCACTGGTCACTGGTCACTTGTCACTGGTCACTGGTCACTGGTCACTGGTCACTGGTCACTGGTCACTGGTCACTGGTCACTGGTCACAAGTCACTGGTCACTTGTCACTGGTCAGTGGCCACTCGTCAATGGTCACTGGTCACTGGTCACTGGTCAATGGTCTCTGTCGCTGGTCACTGGTCACGATTCGCTGGTCCCTGGTCACTGGTCACTGGTCACTGATCACTGGTCACTGGTCACTGGTCACTGGTCACTGGTCAATAGTCACTATCGCTGGTCAATGGTCACTGTCGCTGGTCACTGGTCACTGGTCACTTGTCACTGGTCACTGGTCACTGGTCACTGGTCAATGGTCAATGGTCACTATCGCTGGTCAATGGTCACTGTCGCTGGTCACTGGTCACTGGTCACTTGTCACTGGTCACTGGTCACTGGTCACTGGTCACTGGTCACTGGTCACTTGTCCCTGGGCAGTGGTCACTTGTCACTGGTCAATGGTCACTATCGCTGGTCAATGGTCACTGTCGCTGGTCACTGGTCACTGGTCACTTGTCACTGGTCACTGGTCACTGGTCACTGGTCACTGGTCACTGGTCACTGGTCACAAGTGACTGGTCACTTGTCACTGGTCAGTGGCCACTCGTCAATGGTCACTGGTCACTGGTCACAGGTCAATGGTCACTGGTCACTGGTCACTGGTCAATGGTCACTATCGCTGGTCAATGGTCATTGTCGCTGGTCACTGGTCACTGGTCATTGGTCACTTGTCACTGGTCGCTGGTCACTGGTCACTGGTCACTGGTCACTGGTCAATGGTAACTTGTCACTGGGCAGTGGTCAATGGTCACTGGTCACTGGTCACTGGTCACAGGTCAATGGTCACTGGTCACTGGTCTCTGGTCAATAGTCACTATCGCTGGTCAATGGTCACTGTCGCTGGTCACTGGTCACTGGTCACTTGTCCCTGGGCAGTGGTCACTTGTCACTGGTCAATGGTCACTATCGCTGGTCAATGGTCTCTGTCGCTGGTCACTGTCACTGGTCACTTGTCACTGGTCACTGGTCACTGGTCACTGGTCACTGGTCACTGGTCACTGGTCACAAGTCACTGATCACTTGTCACTGGTCAGTGGCCACTCGTCAATGGTCACTGGTCACTGGTCACTGGTCAATGGTCTCTGTCGCTGGTCACTGGTCACGATTCGCTGGTCCCTGGTCACTGGTCACTGGTCACTGATCACTGGTCACTGGTCACTGGTCACTGGTCACTGGTCAATAGTCACTATCGCTGGTCAATGGTCACTGTCGCTGGTCACTGGTCACTGGTCACTTGTCACTGGTCACTGGTCACTGGTCACTGGTCACTGGTCACTGGTCACTGGTCACAGGTCAATGGTCACTGGTCACTGGACACAGGTCACTGGTCACTGGTCACTGGTCACTGGTCACTGGTCACTGGTCACTGGTCACTGGCCACTGGTCACTGGTCACTGGTCAATGGTCACTTTCGCTGGTCAATGGTCACTGTCGCTGGTAAATGGTCACTGTCGCTGGTCACTGGTCACTGGTCACTAGTCACTGGTCACTGGTCACAGGTCAATGGTCACTGGTCACTGGACACTGGTCACTGGTCACTGGTCACTTGTCACTGTTCAATGATCACTGGTCACTGGTCACTGGTCACTGGTCACTGGTCACTTGTCAATGGTCACTGTCGCTGGTTACTGGTCACTGGTCACTGATCACTGGTCACTGGTCACTGGTCACTGGTCACTGGTCAATGGTCACTATCGCTGGTCAATGGAAACTGTCGCTGGTCACTGGTCACTGGTCACTTGTCACTGGTCACTGGTCACTGGTCACTGGTCACTGGTCACTGGTCACTGGTCACTGGTCACTGGTCACTGTCGCTGGTAACTTGTCACTGGGCAGTGGTCAATGGTCACTGGTCACTGATCACTGGTCACTGGTCACTGGTCACAGGTCAATGGTCACTGGTCACTGGACACAGGTCACTGGTCACTGGTCACTGGTCACTGTTCACTGGTCACTGGTCACTGGTCAATGGTCACTGGTCACTGGTCACTGGTCAATGGTCACTGTCGCTGGTCACTGGTCACTGGTCACTGGTCACTGGTCAATGGTCACTATCGCTGGTCAATGGTCATTGTCGCTGGTCACTGGTCATTGGTCACTTGTCACTGGTCACTGGTCACTGGTCACTGGTCACTGGTCACTGGTCATAGGTCAATGGGCACTGGTCACTGGTCACTGGTCAATGGTCACTGTCGCTGGTCACTGGTCACTGGTCCCTGGTCACTGGTCACTGGTCACTGGTAACTGGTCAATGGCCACTGTCGCTGGTCACTGGTCAATGGTAACTTGTCACTGGGCAGTGGTCAATGGTCACTGGTCACTGGTCACTGGTCACTGGTCACAGGTCAATGGTCACTGGTCACTGGACACAGGTCACTGGTCACTGGTCACTGGTCACTGGTCACTGGTCACTGGTCAATGGTCACTGACCACTGGTCACTGGGCACTGGTCAATGGTCACTTTCGCTGGTCAATAGTCACTGTCGCTGGTAAATGGTCACTGTCGCTGGTCACTGGTCACTGGTCACTGGACACTGGTCACAGGTCAATGGTCACTGGTCACTGGTCACTGGTCACTGGTCACAGGTCAATGGTCACTGGTCACAGGTCACTGGTCAATGGTCACTATCGCTGGTCAATGGTCATTGTCACTGGTCACTGGTCATTGGTCACTTGTCACTGGTCGCTGGTCACTGGTCACTGGTCACTGGTCACTGGTCAATGGTAACTTGTCACTGGGCAGTGGTCAATGGTCACTGGTCACTGTCGCTGGTCACTGGTCACTGGTCACTGGTCACAGGTCAATGGTCACTGGTCACTGGTCTCTGGTCAATAGTCACTATCGCTGGTCAATGGTCACTGTCGCTGGTCACTGGTCACTGGTCACTTGTCACTGGTCAGTGGCCACTCGTCAATGGTCACTGGTCACTGGTCACTGGTCAATGGTCTCTGTCGCTGGTCACTGGTCACGATTCGCTGGTCCCTGGTCACTGGTCACTGGTCACTGATCACTGGTCACTGGTCACTGGTCACTGGTCACTGGTCAATAGTCACTATCGCTGGTCAATGGTCACTGTCGCTGGTCACTGGTCACTGGTCACTTGTCACTGGTCACTGGTCACTGGTCACTGGTCAATGGTCAATGGTCACTATCGCTGGTCAATGGTCACTGTCGCTGGTCACTGGTCACTGGTCACTTGTCACTGGTCACTGGTCACTGGTCACTGGTCACTGGTCACTGGTCACTTGTCCCTGGGCAGTGGTCACTTGTCACTGGTCAATGGTCACTATCGCTGGTCAATGGTCACTGTCGCTGGTCACTGGTCACTGGTCACTTGTCACTGGTCACTGGTCACTGGTCACTGGTCACTGGTCACTGGTCACTGGTCACAAGTGACTGGTCACTTGTCACTGGTCAGTGGCCACTCGTCAATGGTCACTGGTCACTGGTCACAGGTCAATGGTCACTGGTCACTGGTCACTGGTCAATGGTCACTATCGCTGGTCAATGGTCATTGTCGCTGGTCACTGGTCACTGGTCATTGGTCACTTGTCACTGGTCGCTGGTCACTGGTCACTGGTCACTGGTCACTGGTCAATGGTAACTTGTCACTGGGCAGTGGTCAATGGTCACTGGTCACTGTCGCTGGTCACTGGTCACTGGTCACTGGTCACAGGTCAATGGTCACTGGTCACTGGTCTCTGGTCAATAGTCACTATCGCTGGTCAATGGTCACTGTCGCTGGCCACTGGTCACTGGTCACTTGTCCCTGGGCAGTGGTCACTTGTCACTGGTCAATGGTCACTATCGCTGGTCAATGGTCTCTGTCGCTGGTCACTGTCACTGGTCACTTGTCACTGGTCACTGGTCACTGGTCACTGGTCACTGGTCACTGGTCACTGGTCACAAGTCACTGATCACTTGTCACTGGTCAGTGGCCACTCGTCAATGGTCACTGGTCACTGGTCACTGGTCAATGGTCTCTGTCGCTGGTCACTGGTCACGATTCGCTGGTCCCTGGTCACTGGTCACTGGTCACTGATCACTGGTCACTGGTCACTGGTCACTGGTCACTGGTCAATAGTCACTATCGCTGGTCAATGGTCACTGTCGCTGGTCACTGGTCACTGGTCACTTGTCACTGGTCACTGGTCACTGGTCACTGGTCACTGGTCACAGGTCAATGGTCACTGGTGACTGGACACAGGTCACTGGTCACTGGTCACTGGTCACTGGTCACTGGTCACTGGTCACTGGTCACTGGCCACTGGTCACTGGTCACTGGTCAATGGTCACTTTCGCTGGTCAATGGTCACTGTCGCTGGTAAATGGTCACTGTCGCTGGTCACTGGTCACTGGTCACTAGTCACTGGTCACTGGTCACAGGTCAATGGTCACTGGTCACTGGACACTGGTCACTGGTCACTGGTCACTTGTCACTGTTCAATGATCACTGGTCACTGGTCACTGGTCACTGGTCACTGGTCACTTGTCAATGGTCACTGTCGCTGGTTACTGGTCACTGGTCACGGATCACTGGTCACTGGTCACTGGTCACTGGTCACTGGTCAATGGTCACTATCGCTGGTCAATGGAAACTGTCGCTGGTCACTGGTCACTGGTCACTTGTCACTGGTCACTGGTCACTGGTCACTGGTCACTGGTCACTGGTCACTGGTCACTGGTCACTGGTCACTGGTCACTGGTCAATGGTCACTGTCGCTGGTAACTTGTCACTGGGCAGTGGTCAATGGTCACTGGTCACTGATCACTGGTCACTGGTCACTGGTCACAGGTCAATGGTCACTGGTCACTGGACACAGGTCACTGGTCACTGGTCACTGGTCACTGTTCACTGGTCACTGGTCACTGGTCAATGGTCACTGGTCACTGGTCACTGGTCAATGGTCACTGTCGCTGGTCACTGGTCACTGGTCACTGGTCACTGGTCAATGGTCACTATCGCTGGTCAATGGTCATTGTCGCTGGTCACTGGTCATTGGTCACTTGTCACTGGTCACTGGTCACTGGTCACTGGTCACTGGTCACTGGTCATAGGTCAATGGGCACTGGTCACTGGTCACTGGTCAATGGTCACTGTCGCTGGTCACTGGTCACTGGTCCCTGGTCACTGGTCACTGGTCACTGGTAACTGGTCAATGGCCACTGTCGCTGGTCACTGGTCAATGGTAACTTGTCACTGGGCAGTGGTCAATGGTCACTGGTCACTGGTCACTGGTCACTGGTCACAGGTCAATGGTCACTGGTCACTGGACACAGGTCACTGGTCACTGGTCACTGGTCACTGGTCACTGGTCACTGGTCAATGGTCACTGGCCACTGGTCACTGGGCACTGGTCAATGGTCACTTTCGCTGGTCAATAGTCACTGTCGCTGGTAAATGGTCACTGTCGCTGGTCACTGGTCACTGGTCACTGGACACTGGTCACAGGTCAATGGTCACTGGTCACTGGTCACTGGTCACTGGTCACAGGTCAATGGTCACTGGTCACTGGTCACTGGTCACTGGTCGCTGGTCACTGGTCACAGGTCAATTGTTACTGTCGCTGGTCACTGGTCACAGGTCAATGGCCACTTGTCAATTGTTACTGTCGCTGGTCACTGGTCACTGGTCACTGGTCGCTGGTCACTGGTCACTGGTCACAGGTCACTGGTCACAAGTCACAGGCCACTGGTCACTGGTCACAAATCACTGGTCACTTGTCACTGGTCAGTGGTCAGTGGTCACAGGTCACTGGTCACAGGTCAATGGTGACTGGTCACTGGTCACTGGTCACTGGTCACTGGTCGCTGGTCACTGGTCACTGGTCACGTGTCACATGTCACGGGTCACTGGTCACTGGTCGCTGGTCACTGGTCACCGGTCACCGGTCACTGGTCACTGGTCACTGGTCACTGGTCACTGGTCACTGGTCACTGGTCACTGGTCACTGGTCACTGGTCACGTGTCACATGTCACGGGTCACAGGTCACTGGTCGCTGGTCACTGGTCACATGTCACGGGTCACTGGTCACTGGTCACTGGTCACTGGTCACTTGTCACTGGTCACGGGTCACATGTCACGGGTCACTGGTCACTGGTCACTTGTCACTGGTCACTGGTCACTGGTCAATGGTCACTGTTGCTGGTCACTGGTCACTGGTCACTGGTTACTGGTCACTGGTCACTGGTCACTGATCACTGGTCACTGGTCACATGTCACGGGTCACTGGTCACTGGTCGCTGTTCATTGGTCACATGTCACGGGTCACTGGTCACTGGTCACTGGTCACTGGTCACTGGTCACTGGTCACTGGTCACTGGTCAATGGTCACTGTCGCTGGTCACTGGTCACTGGTCAATGGTCACTGTCGCTGGTCCCTGTCGCTGGTCAATAGTCACTGTCGCTGGTCACTGGTCACTGGTCAGTGGTCACTGGTCACTGGTCAATGGTCACTGTCGCTGTACAATGGTCACTGTCGCTGGTCACTGGTCACTTGTCACTGGTCAATGGTCACTGGTCACTGGTCACTGGTCACTGGTCACTGGTCAATGGTCACTGTCGCTGTTCAATGGTCAGTGTCGCTGGTCACTGCTCAGTGGACACTGGTCACTGCTCACTGGTCAATGGTCACTGTTCACTGGTCACTGGTCACTGGTCACTGGTCACCGGTCACTGGCCACTGGTCACTGGTTACTATTCACTGGTCACTGGTCACTGGTCACTGGTCACTGGTCACGTCTCACATGTCACGTGTCACTAGTGACTGGCCACTGGTCACTGCTCACTGGTCACTGGTCACCGGTCACTGGCCACTGGTCACTGGTCACTGGTCACTGGTCACTGGTCACGTGTCACATGTCACGGGTCACTAGTCACTGGCCACTGGTCGCTGCTCACTGGACACTGGTCACTGGTCACGGGTCACATGTCACGGGTCACTGGTCACTGGTCGCTAGTCACTGGTCCCCGGTCACTGGTCACTGGTCACTGGTCACTGATCACTGGTCACAGGTCAATGGTCACTGGTCACTGGTCGCTGGTCACTGGTCACTGGTCACTAGTCACGGGTCACATGTCACGGGTCACTGTTCACTGGTCGCTAGTCACTGGTCCCCGGTCACTTGTCACTGGTCACTGGTCACTGGTCACTGGTCACTGGTCACTGGACACTGGTCACTGGCCACTGGTCACTGGTCACTGGTCACAAGTCACAGGTCACTGGTCACTGGTCACAAGTCACTGGTCACTGGTTACTGGTCACTGGTCACTGGTCACCGGTCACTGGTCACTGGTCACTGGTCACTGGTCACTGGTCAATTGTCACTATCGCTGGTCACTGGTCACTGGTCACTGGTCACTGGTCGCTGGTCACTGGTCACAGGTCAATGGTCACTGGTCAATTGTTACTGTCGCTGGTCACTGGTCACAGGTCAATGGCCACTTGTCAATTGTTACTGTCGCTGGTCACTGGTCACTGGTCGCTGGTCACTGGTCACTGGTCACAGGTCACTGGTCACTGGTCACTGGTCACTGGTCGCTGGTCACTGGTCACTGGTCACTGGTCACTGGTCACTGGTCACTGGTCACTTGTCACTTGTCAATTGTTACTGTCGCTGGTCACTGGTCACTGGTCACTGGTCGCTGGTCTCTGGTCACTGGTCAATGGTCACTGGTCACTGGTCACTGGTCACTGGTCACTGGTCACTGGTCACTGGTCACTGATCACTGGTCAATGGTCACTGTCGCTGATCACTGGTCACTGGTCACTGGTCACTGGTCACTGGTCACTAGTCTCTGGTCACTGGTCTCTGGTCACTGGTCAGTGGTCATTATCGCTGGTCAATGGTCACTGTCGCTGGTCACTGGTCACTGGTCACTGGTCACTGGTCACTGGTCAAAAGTCCCTGGTCACTTGTCACTGCTCAGTGGTCACTGGTCACTGGTCACTGGTCAGTGGTCACTGGTCACTGGTCAATGGTCACTGTCGCTGTACAATGGTCACTGTCGCTGGTCACTGGTCACTTGTCACTGGTCAATCGTCACTGGTCACTGGTCACTGGTCACTGGTCACTGGTCAATGGTCACTGTCGCTGTTCAATGGTCAGTGTCGCTGGTCACTGCTCAGTGGACACTGGTCACTGCTCACTGGTCGCTGGTCACTGGTCACTGGTCACTGGTCACTTGTCACTGGTCACTGGTCACTGGTCACTGGTCACTGGTCACTGGTCACTGGTCACTGGTCACTGTTCATTGGTCACTTTTCACGGGGCACTGGTCGCTGGTCACCGGTCACTGGTCACTGGTCACTGGTCACAGGTCAATGGTCACTGGTCACTGGACACAGGTCGCTGGTCACTGGTCACTTGTCACTGGTCAATGGTCACTGTCGCTGGTCACTGGTCAATGGTCACTGTCGCTGGTCACTGGTCACTGGTCCCTATTCACTGGTCACTGGTCACTGGTCACTTTTCACGGGTCACTGCTCGCTGGTCACTGGTCACAGGTCAAAGGTCAATGGTCACTGTCGCTGGTCACTGGTCACTGGTCACTGGTCACTGGTCACTGGTCAAAGGTCACTCTCGCTGGTCACTGGTCACTGGTCACTGGTCGCTGGTCACTGGTCAATGGTCACTTGTCACTGGGCAGTGGTCAATAGTCACTGGTCACTGGTCACTGGTCACTGGTCACTGGTCACTGGTCACCGGCCACTGGCCACTGGTCACTGGTTACTGGTCACTGGTCACTGGTCACTGGTCACTGGTCACTGGTCACTGGTAGCTAGTCTCTGGTCACTGGTCAATGGTCAATGGCCACTGTTGCTGGTCACTGGTCACTGGTCACTGGTCACTGGTCACTGGTCGCTGGTCACTGGTCACTGGTCACTGGTAGCTAGTCTCTGGTCACTGGTCAATGGTCAATGGCCACTGTTGCTGGTCACTGGTCACTGGTCACTGGTCACTGGTCACTGGCCACTGGTCACTGGTCTCAAGTCACTGGTCACTGGTCACTGGTCACAAGTCACTGGTCACTTGTCAATGGTCAGTGGTCCGTGGTCACTGGTCACTGGTCAATGGTCACAGGTCAATGGTTACTGGTCACTGGTCACTGGTCACTGGTCACGGTCACTGGTCACTGGTCTCTGGTCACTGGTCACTGGTCACTGGTCACTGGTCACTGGTCACTGGTCAATGGTCACTGTCGCTGATCACTGGTCACTGGTCACTGGTCACTGGTCACTGGTCAATGGTCACTGTCGCTGATCACTGGTCACTGGTCACTGGTCACTGGTCACTGGTCACTAGTCTCTGGTCACTGGTCTCTGGTCACTGGTCAGTGGTCATTATCGCTGGTCAATGGTCACTGTCGCTGGTCACTGGTCACTGGTCACTGGTCGCTGGTCACTGGTCACAGGTCAATGGTCACTGGTCAATTGTTACTGTCGCTGGTCACTGGTCACTGGTCAATGGTCACTGTTGCTGGTCACTGGTCACTGGTCACTGGTCACTGGCCACTGGTCACTGGTCACTGGTTACTGGTCACAGGTCAATGGTCACTGGCCACTGGACACAGATTACTGGTCACTGGTCACTGGTCACTGGTCACAAGTCACTGGTCACTGGTCACTTGTCACTGGTCACTGGTCACTGGCCACTGGTCACTGGTCACTGGCCACTGGTCACTGGTCAAAGGTCACTCTCGCTGGTCACTGGTCACTGGTCACTGGTCGCTGGTCACTGGTCAATGGTCACTTGTCACTGGGCAGTGGTCAATAGTCACTGGTCACTGGTCACTGGTCGCTGGTCACTGGTCACAGGTCAATTGTTACTGTCGCTGGTCACTGGTCACAGGTCAATGGCCACTTGTCAATTGTTACTGTCGCTGGTCACTGGTCACTGGTCACTGGTCGCTGGTCACTGGTCACTGGTCACAGGTCACTGGTCACTGGTCACTGGTCACTGGTCACTGGTCGCTGGTCACTGGTCACTGGTCAATGGTCAATGGTCACTGTTGCTGATCACTGGTCACTGGTCACTGGTCACTGGCCACTGGTCACTGGTCACTGGTCACTGGTCACTGGTCACGGGTCACATGTCACGGGTCACTGGTCACTGGCCACTGGTCACTGGTCACTGGACGCTGGCCACTGTACACTGGTCACTGGTCACTGGTCACAAGTCACAGGCCACTGGTCACTGGTCACAAATCACTGGTCACTTGTCACTGGTCAGTGGTCAGTGGTCACAGGTCACTGGTCACAGGTCAATGGTGACTGGTCACTGGTCACTGGTCACTGGTCACTGGTCACTGGTCACTGGTCACTGGTCACTGGTCACTGGTCACGTGTGACATGTCACGGGTCACAGGTCACTGGTCGCTGGTCACGGGTCACATGTCACGGGTCACTGGTCACTGGTCACTGGTCACTGGTCACTTGTCACTGGTCACGGGTCACATGTCACGGGTCACTGGTCACTGGTCACTTGTCACTGGTCACTGGTCACTGGTCAATGGTCACTGTTGCTGGTCACTGGTCACTGGTCACTGGTTACTGGTCACTGGTCACTGGTCACTGATCACTGGTCACTGGTCACATGTCACGGGTCACTGGTCACTGGTCGCTGGTCATTGGTCACATGTCACGGGTCACTGGTCACTGGTCACTGGTCACTGGTCACTGGTCACTGGTCACTGGTCACTGGTCAATGGTCACTGTCGCTGGTCACTGGTCACTGGTCAATGGTCACTGTCGCTGGTCCCTGTCGCTGGTCAATAGTCACTGTCGCTGGTCACTGGTCACTGGTCAGTGGTCACTGGTCACTGGTCAATGGTCACTGTCGCTGTACAATGGTCACTGTCGCTGGTCACTGGTCACTTGTCACTGGTCAATGGTCACTGGTCACTGGTCACTGGTCACTGGTCACTGGTCAATGGTCACTGTCGCTGTTCAATGGTCAGTGTCGCTGGTCACTGCTCAGTGGACACTGGTCACTGCTCACTGGTCAATGGTCACTGTTCACTGGTCACTGGTCACTGGTCACTGGTCACCGGTCACTGGCCACTGGTCACTGGTTACTATTCACTGGTCACTGGTCACTGGTCACTGGTCACTGGTCACGTCTCACATGTCACGTGTCACTAGTCACTGGCCACTGGTCACTGCTCACTGGTCACTGGTCACCGGTCACTGGCCACTGGTCACTGGTCACTGGTCACTGGTCACTGGTCACGTGTCACATGTCACGGGTCACTAGTCACTGGCCACTGGTCGCTGCTCACTGGACACTGGTCACTGGTCACGGGTCACATGTCACGGGTCACTGGTCACTGGTCGCTAGTCACTGGTCCCCGGTCACTGGTCACTGGTCACTGGTCACTGATCACTGGTCACAGGTCAATGGTCACTGGTCACTGGTCGCTGGTCACTGGTCACTGGTCACTAGTCACGGGTCACATGTCACGGGTCACTGTTCACTGGTCGCTAGTCACTGGTCCCCGGTCACTTGTCACTGGTCACTGGTCACTGGTCACTGGTCACTGGTCACTGGACACTGGTCACTGGCCACTGGTCACTGGTCACTGGTCACAAGTCACAGGTCACTGGTCACTGGTCACAAGTCACTGGTCACTGGTTACTGGTCACTGGTCACTGGTCACTGGTCACCGGTCACTGGTCACTGGTCACTGGTCACTGGTCACTGGTCAATTGTCACAATCGCTGGTCACTGGTCACTGGTCACTGGTCACTGGTCGCTGGTCACTGGTCACAGGTCAATGGTCACTGGTCAATTGTTACTGTCGCTGGTCACTGGTCACAGGTCAATTGCCACTTGTCAATTGTTACTGTCGCTGGTCACTGGTCACTGGTCGCTGGTCACTGGTCACTGGTCACAGGTCACTGGTCACTGGTCACTGGTCACTGGTCGCTGGTCACTGGTCACTGGTCACTGGTCACTGGTCACTGGTCACTGGTCACTTGTCACTTGTCAATTGTTACTGTCGCTGGTCACTGGTCACTGGTCACTGGTCGCTGGTCACTGGTCACTGGTCACTGGTCACTGGTCGCTGGTCTCTGGTCACTGGTCAATGGTCACTGGTCACTGGTCACTGGTCACTGGTCACTGGTCACTGGTCACTTGTCACTGGTCAATTGTTACTGTCGCTGGTCACTGGTCACTGGTCACTGGTCGCTGGTCACTGGTCACTGGTCACTGGTAGCTAGTCTCTGGTCACTGGTCAATGGTCAATGGCCACTGTTGCTGGTCACTGGTCACTGGTCACTGGTCACTGGTCACTGGCCACTGGTCACTGGTCTCAAGTCACTGGTCACTGGTCACAAGTCACTGGTCACTTGTCAATGGTCAGTGGTCCGTGGTCACTGGTCACTGGTCAATGGTCACAGGTCAATGGTTACTGGTCACTGGTCACTGGTCACTGGTCACGGTCACTGGTCACTGGTCTCTGGTCACTGGTCACTGGTCACTGGTCACTGGTCACTGGTCACTGGTCACTGTCGCTGATCACTGGTCACTGGTCACTGGTCACTGGTCACTGGTCACTAGTCTCTGGTCACTGGTCTCTGGTCACTGGTCAGTGGTCATTATCGCTGGTCAATGGTCACTGTCGCTGGTCACTGGTCACTGGTCACTGGTCACTGGTCACTGGTCAAAAGTCCCTGGTCACTTGTCACTGCTCAGTGGTCACTGGTCACTGGTCACTGGTCAGTGGTCACTGGTCACTGGTCAATGGTCACTGTCGCTGTACAATGGTCACTGTCGCTGGTCACTGGTCACTTGTCACTGGTCAATGGTCACTGGTCACTGGTCACTGGTCACTGGTCACTGGTCAATGGTCACTGTCGCTGTTCAATGGTCAGTGTCGCTGGTCCCTGCTCAGTGGACACTGGTCACTGCTCACTGGTCGCTGGTCACTGGTCACTGGTCACTGGTCACTTGTCACTGGTCACTGGTCACTGGTCACTGGTCACTGGTCACTGGTCACTGGTCACTGGTCACTGGTCACTGTTCATTGGTCACTTTTCACGGGGCACTGGTCGCTGGTCACCGGTCACTGGTCACTGGTCACTGGTCACAGGTCAATGGTCACTGGTCACTGGACACAGGTCGCTGGTCACTGGTCACTTGTCACTGGTCAATGGTCACTGTCGCTGGTCACTGGTCAATGGTCACAAGTCACTGGTCACTGGTTACTGGTCACTGGTCACTGGTCACTGGTCACTGGTCACTGGTCACTGGTCACTGGTCACTGGTCAACTGTCACTATCGCTGGTCACTGGTCACTGGTCACTGGTCGCTGGTCACTGGTCACTGGTCACAGGTCACTGGTCACTGGTCACTGGTCACTGGTCGCTGGTCACTGGTCACTGGTCACTGGTCACTGGTCACTGGTCACTGGTCACTTGTCACTTGTCAATTGTTACTGTCGCTGGTCACTGGTCACTGGTCACTGGTCGCTGGTCACTGGTCACTGGTCACTGGTCACTGGTCGCTGGTCTCTGGTCACTGGTCAATGGTCACTGGTCACTGGTCACTGGTCACTGGTCACTGATCACTGGTCAATGGTCACTGTCGCTGATCACTGGTCACTGGTCACTGGTCACTGGGCACTGGTCACTAGTCTCTGGTCACTGGTCTCTGGTCACTGGTCAGTGGTCATTATCGCTGGTCAATGGTCACTGTCGCTGGTCACTGGTCACTGGTCACTGGTCAAAAGTCCCTGGTCACTTGTCACTGCTCAGTGGTCACTGGTCACTGGTCACTGGTCAGTGGTCACTGGTCACTGGTCAATGGTCACTGTCGCTGTACAATGGTCACTGTCGCTGGTCACTGGTCACTTGTCACTGGTCAATGGTCACTGGTCACTGGTCACTGGTCACTGGTCACTGGTCAATGGTCACTGTCGCTGTTCAATGGTCAGTGTCGCTGGTCACTGCTCAGTGGACACTGGTCACTGCTCACTGGTCGCTGGTCACTGGTCACTGGTCACTGGTCACTTGTCACTGGTCACTGGTCACTGGTCACTGGTCACTGGTCACTGGTCACTGGTCACTGTTCATTGGTCACTTTTCACGGGGCACTGGTCGCTGGTCACCGGTCACTGGTCACTGGTCACTGGTCACAGGTCAATGGTCACTGGTCACTGGACACAGGTCGCTGGTCACTGTCGCTGGTCACTGGTCACTGGTCCCTATTCACTGGTCACTGGTCACTGGTCACTTTTCACGGGTCACTGCTCGCTGGTCACTGGTCACAGGTCAAAGGTCAATGGTCACTGTCGCTGGTCACTGGTCACTGGTCACTGGTCACTGGTCACTGGTCAAAGGTCACTCTCGCTGGTCACTGGTCACTGGTCACTGGTCGCTGGTCACTGGTCAATGGTCACTTGTCACTGGGCAGTGGTCAATAGTCACTGGTCACTGGTCACTGGTCACTGGTCACTGGTCACCGGCCACTGGCCACTGGTCACTGGTTACTGGTCACTGGTCACTGGTCACTGGTCACTGGTCACTGGTCACTGGTAGCTAGTCTCTGGTCACTGGTCAATGGTCAATGGTCACTGTCGCTGGTCACTGGTCACTGGTCAATGGTCACTGTCGCTGGTCCCTGTCGCTGGTCAATAGTCACTGTCGCTGGTCACTGGTCACTGGTCAGTGGTCACTGGTCACTGGTCAATGGTCACTGTCGCTGTACAATGGTCACTGTCGCTGGTCACTGGTCACTTGTCACTGGTCAATGGTCACTGGTCACTGGTCACTGGTCACTGGTCACTGGTCAATGGTCACTGTCGCTGTTCAATGGTCAGTGTCGCTGGTCACTGCACAGTGGACACTGGTCACTGCTCACTGGTCAATGGTCACTGTTCACTGGTCACTGGTCACTGGTCACTGGTCACCGGTCACTGGCCACTGGTCACTGGTTACTATTCACTGGTCACTGGTCACTGGTCACTGGTCACTGGTCACGTCTCACATGTCACGTGTCACTAGTGACTGGCCACTGGTCACTGCTCACTGGTCACTGGTCACCGGTCACTGGCCACTGGTCACTGGTCACTGGTCACTGGTCACTGGTCACGTGTCACATGTCACGGGTCACTAGTCACTGGCCACTGGTCGCTGCTCACTGGACACTGGTCACTGGTCACGGGTCACATGTCACGGGTCACTGGTCACTGGTCGCTAGTCACTGGTCCCCGGTCACTGGTCACTGGTCACTGGTCACTGATCACTGGTCACAGGTCAATGGTCACTGGTCACTGGTCGCTGGTCACTGGTCACTGGTCACTAGTCACGGGTCACATGTCACGGGTCACTGTTCACTGGTCGCTAGTCACTGGTCCCCGGTCACTTGTCACTGGTCACTGGTCACTGGTCACTGGTCACTGGTCACTGGACACTGGTCACTGGCCACTGGTCACTGGTCACTGGTCACAAGTCACAGGTCACTGGTCACTGGTCACAAGTCACTGGTCACTGGTTACTGGTCACTGGTCACTGGTCACCGGTCACTGGTCACTGGTCACTGGTCACTGGTCACTGGTCAATTGTCACTATCGCTGGTCACTGGTCACTGGTCACTGGTCACTGGTCGCTGGTCACTGGTCACAGGTCAATGGTCACTGGTCAATTGTTACTGTCGCTGGTCACTGGTCACAGGTCAATTGCCACTTGTCAATTGTTACTGTCGCTGGTCACTGGTCACTGGTCGCTGGTCACTGGTCACTGGTCACAGGTCACTGGTCACTGGTCACTGGTCACTGGTCGCTGGTCACTGGTCACTGGTCACTGGTCACTGGTCACTGGTCACTGGTCACTTGTCACTTGTCAATTGTTACTGTCGCTGGTCACTGGTCACTGGTCACTGGTCGCTGGTCACTGGTCACTGGTCACTGGTCACTGGTCGCTGGTCTCTGGTCACTGGTCAATGGTCACTGGTCACTGGTCACTGGTCACTGGTCACTGGTCACTGGTCACTTGTCACTGGTCAATTGTTACTGTCGCTGGTCACTGGTCACTGGTCACTGGTCGCTGGTCACTGGTCACTGGTCACTGGTAGCTAGTCTCTGGTCACTGGTCAATGGTCAATGGCCACTGTTGCTGGTCACTGGTCACTGGTCACTGGTCACTGGTCACTGGCCACTGGTCACTGGTCTCAAGTCACTGGTCACTGGTCACAAGTCACTGGTCACTTGTCAATGGTCAGTGGTCCGTGGTCACTGGTCACTGGTCAATGGTCACAGGTCAATGGTTACTGGTCACTGGTCACTGGTCACTGGTCACGGTCACTGGTCACTGGTCTCTGGTCACTGGTCACTGGTCACTGGTCACTGGTCACTGGTCACTGGTCACTGTCGCTGATCACTGGTCACTGGTCACTGGTCACTGGTCACTGGTCACTAGTCTCTGGTCACTGGTCTCTGGTCACTGGTCAGTGGTCATTATCGCTGGTCAATGGTCACTGTCGCTGGTCACTGGTCACTGGTCACTGGTCACTGGTCACTGGTCAAAAGTCCCTGGTCACTTGTCACTGCTCAGTGGTCACTGGTCACTGGTCACTGGTCAGTGGTCACTGGTCACTGGTCAATGGTCACTGTCGCTGTACAATGGTCACTGTCGCTGGTCACTGGTCACTTGTCACTGGTCAATGGTCACTGGTCACTGGTCACTGGTCACTGGTCACTGGTCAATGGTCACTGTCGCTGTTCAATGGTCAGTGTCGCTGGTCCCTGCTCAGTGGACACTGGTCACTGCTCACTGGTCGCTGGTCACTGGTCACTGGTCACTGGTCACTTGTCACTGGTCACTGGTCACTGGTCACTGGTCACTGGTCACTGGTCACTGGTCACTGGTCACTGGTCACTGTTCATTGGTCACTTTTCACGGGGCACTGGTCGCTGGTCACCGGTCACTGGTCACTGGTCACTGGTCACAGGTCAATGGTCACTGGTCACTGGACACAGGTCGCTGGTCACTGGTCACTTGTCACTGGTCAATGGTCACTGTCGCTGGTCACTGGTCAATGGTCACAAGTCACTGGTCACTGGTTACTGGTCACTGGTCACTGGTCACTGGTCACTGGTCACTGGTCACTGGTCACTGGTCACTGGTCAACTGTCACTATCGCTGGTCACTGGTCACTGGTCACTGGTCGCTGGTCACTGGTCACTGGTCACAGGTCACTGGTCACTGGTCACTGGTCACTGGTCGCTGGTCACTGGTCACTGGTCACTGGTCACTGGTCACTGGTCACTGGTCACTTGTCACTTGTCAATTGTTACTGTCGCTGGTCACTGGTCACTGGTCACTGGTCGCTGGTCACTGGTCACTGGTCACTGGTCACTGGTCGCTGGTCTCTGGTCACTGGTCAATGGTCACTGGTCACTGGTCACTGGTCACTGGTCACTGGTCACTGGTCACTGATCACTGGTCAATGGTCACTGTCGCTGATCACTGGTCACTGGTCACTGGTCACTGGGCACTGGTCACTAGTCTCTGGTCACTGGTCTCTGGTCACTGGTCAGTGGTCATTATCGCTGGTCAATGGTCACTGTCGCTGGTCACTGGTCACTGGTCACTGGTCAAAAGTCCCTGGTCACTTGTCACTGCTCAGTGGTCACTGGTCACTGGTCACTGGTCAGTGGTCACTGGTCACTGGTCAATGGTCACTGTCGCTGTACAATGGTCACTGTCGCTGGTCACTGGTCACTTGTCACTGGTCAATGGTCACTGGTCACTGGTCACTGGTCACTGGTCACTGGTCAATGGTCACTGTCGCTGTTCAATGGTCAGTGTCGCTGGTCACTGCTCAGTGGACACTGGTCACTGCTCACTGGTCGCTGGTCACTGGTCACTGGTCACTGGTCACTTGTCACTGGTCACTGGTCACTGGTCACTGGTCACTGGTCACTGGTCACTGTTCATTGGTCACTTTTCACGGGGCACTGGTCGCTGGTCACCGGTCACTGGTCACTGGTCACTGGTCACAGGTCAATGGTCACTGGTCACTGGACACAGGTCGCTGGTCACTGTCGCTGGTCACTGGTCACTGGTCCCTATTCACTGGTCACTGGTCACTGGTCACTTTTCACGGGTCACTGCTCGCTGGTCACTGGTCACAGGTCAAAGGTCAATGGTCACTGTCGCTGGTCACTGGTCACTGGTCACTGGTCACTGGTCACTGGTCAAAGGTCACTCTCGCTGGTCACTGGTCACTGGTCACTGGTCGCTGGTCACTGGTCAATGGTCACTTGTCACTGGGCAGTGGTCAATAGTCACTGGTCACTGGTCACTGGTCACTGGTCACTGGTCACCGGCCACTGGCCACTGGTCACTGGTTACTGGTCACTGGTCACTGGTCACTGGTCACTGGTCACTGGTCACTGGTAGCTAGTCTCTGGTCACTGGTCAATGGTCAATGGTCACTGTCGCTGGTCACTGGTCACTGGTCAATGGTCACTGTCGCTGGTCCCTGTCGCTGGTCAATAGTCACTGTCGCTGGTCACTGGTCACTGGTCAGTGGTCACTGGTCACTGGTCAATGGTCACTGTCGCAGTACAATGGTCACTGTCGCTGGTCACTGGTCACTTGTCACTGGTCAATGGTCACTGGTCACTGGTCACTGGTCACTGGTCACTGGTCAATGGTCACTGTCGCTGTTCAATGGTCAGTGTCGCTGGTCACTGCACAGTGGACACTGGTCACTGCTCACTGGTCAATGGTCACTGTTCACTGGTCACTGGTCACTGGTCACTGGTCACCGGTCACTGGCCACTGGTCACTGGTTACTATTCACTGGTCACTGGTCACTGGTCACTGGTCACTGGTCACGTCTCACATGTCACGTGTCACTAGTGACTGGCCACTGGTCACTGCTCACTGGTCACTGGTCACCGGTCACTGGCCACTGGTCACTGGTCACTGGTCACTGGTCACTGGTCACGTGTCACATGTCACGGGTCACTAGTCACTGGCCACTGGTCGCTGCTCACTGGACACTGGTCACTGGTCACGGGTCACATGTCACGGGTCACTGGTCACTGGTCGCTAGTCACTGGTCCCCGGTCACTGGTCACTGGTCACTGGTCACTGATCACTGGTCACAGGTCAATGGTCACTGGTCACTGGTCGCTGGTCACTGGTCACTGGTCACTAGTCACGGGTCACATGTCACGGGTCACTGTTCACTGGTCGCTAGTCACTGGTCCCCGGTCACTTGTCACTGGTCACTGGTCACTGGTCACTGGTCACTGGTCACTGGACACTGGTCACTGGCCACTGGTCACTGGTCACTGGTCACAAGTCACAGGTCACTGGTCACTGGTCACAAGTCACTGGTCACTGGTTACTGGTCACTGGTCACTGGTCACCGGTCACTGGTCACTGGTCACTGGTCACTGGTCACTGGTCAATTGTCACTATCGCTGGTCACTGGTCACTGGTCACTGGTCACTGGTCGCTGGTCACTGGTCACAGGTCAATGGTCACTGGTCAATTGTTACTGTCGCTGGTCACTGGTCACAGGTCAATGGCCACTTGTCAATTGTTACTGTCGCTGGTCACTGGTCACTGGTCGCTGGTCACTGGTCACTGGTCACAGGTCACTGGTCACTGGTCACTGGTCACTGGTCGCTGGTCACTGGTCACTGGTCACTGGTCACTGGTCACTGGTCACTGGTCACTTGTCACTTGTCAATTGTTACTGTCGCTGGTCACTGGTCACTGGTCACTGGTCGCTGGTCTCTGGTCACTGGTCAATGGTCACTGGTCACTGGTCACTGGTCACTGGTCACTGGTCACTGGTCACTGATCACTGGTCAATGGTCACTGTCGCTGATCACTGGTCACTGGTCACTGGTCACTGGTCACTGGTCACTAGTCTCTGGTCACTGGTCTCTGGTCACTGGTCAGTGGTCATTATCGCTGGTCAATGGTCACTGTCGCTGGTCACTGGTCACTGGTCACTGGTCACTGGTCACTGGTCAAAAGTCCCTGGTCACTTGTCACTGCTCAGTGGTCACTGGTCACTGGTCACTGGTCAGTGGTCACTGGTCACTGGTCAATGGTCACTGTCGCTGTACAATGGTCACTGTCGCTGGTCACTGGTCACTTGTCACTGGTCAATCGTCACTGGTCACTGGTCACTGGTCACTGGTCACTGGTCAATGGTCACTGTCGCTGTTCAATGGTCAGTGTCGCTGGTCACTGCTCAGTGGACACTGGTCACTGCTCACTGGTCGCTGGTCACTGGTCACTGGTCACTGGTCACTTGTCACTGGTCACTGGTCACTGGTCACTGGTCACTGGTCACTGGTCACTGGTCACTGGTCACTGTTCATTGGTCACTTTTCACGGGGCACTGGTCGCTGGTCACCGGTCACTGGTCACTGGTCACTGGTCACAGGTCAATGGTCACTGGTCACTGGACACAGGTCGCTGGTCACTGGTCACTTGTCACTGGTCAATGGTCACTGTCGCTGGTCACTGGTCAATGGTCACTGTCGCTGGTCACTGGTCACTGGTCCCTATTCACTGGTCACTGGTCACTGGTCACTTTTCACGGGTCACTGCTCGCTGGTCACTGGTCACAGGTCAAAGGTCAATGGTCACTGTCGCTGGTCACTGGTCACTGGTCACTGGTCACTGGTCACTGGTCAAAGGTCACTCTCGCTGGTCACTGGTCACTGGTCACTGGTCGCTGGTCACTGGTCAATGGTCACTTGTCACTGGGCAGTGGTCAATAGTCACTGGTCACTGGTCACTGGTCACTGGTCACTGGTCACTGGTCACCGGCCACTGGCCACTGGTCACTGGTTACTGGTCACTGGTCACTGGTCACTGGTCACTGGTCACTGGTCACTGGTAGCTAGTCTCTGGTCACTGGTCAATGGTCAATGGCCACTGTTGCTGGTCACTGGTCACTGGTCACTGGTCACTGGTCACTGGTCGCTGGTCACTGGTCACTGGTCACTGGTAGCTAGTCTCTGGTCACTGGTCAATGGTCAATGGCCACTGTTGCTGGTCACTGGTCACTGGTCACTGGTCACTGGTCACTGGCCACTGGTCACTGGTCTCAAGTCACTGGTCACTGGTCACTGGTCACAAGTCACTGGTCACTTGTCAATGGTCAGTGGTCCGTGGTCACTGGTCACTGGTCAATGGTCACAGGTCAATGGTTACTGGTCACTGGTCACTGGTCACTGGTCACGGTCACTGGTCACTGGTCTCTGGTCACTGGTCACTGGTCACTGGTCACTGGTCACTGGTCACTGGTCAATGGTCACTGTCGCTGATCACTGGTCACTGGTCACTGGTCACTGGTCACTGGTCAATGGTCACTGTCGCTGATCACTGGTCACTGGTCACTGGTCACTGGTCACTGGTCACTAGTCTCTGGTCACTGGTCTCTGGTCACTGGTCAGTGGTCATTATCGCTGGTCAATGGTCACTGTCGCTGGTCACTGGTCACTGGTCACTGGTCGCTGGTCACTGGTCACAGGTCAATGGTCACTGGTCAATTGTTACTGTCGCTGGTCACTGGTCACTGGTCAATGGTCACTGTTGCTGGTCACTGGTCACTGGTCACTGGTCACTGGCCACTGGTCACTGGTCACTGGTTACTGGTCACAGGTCAATGGTCACTGGCCACTGGACACAGATTACTGGTCACTGGTCACTGGTCACTGGTCACAAGTCACTGGTCACTGGTCACTTGTCACTGGTCACTGGTCACTGGCCACTGGTCACTGGTCACTGGCCACTGGTCACTGGTCAAAGGTCACTCTCGCTGGTCACTGGTCACTGGTCACTGGTCGCTGGTCACTGGTCAATGGTCACTTGTCACTGGGCAGTGGTCAATAGTCACTGGTCACTGATCACTGGTCGCTGGTCACTGGTCACAGGTCAATTGTTACTGTCGCTGGTCACTGGTCACAGGTCAATGGCCACTTGTCAATTGTTACTGTCGCTGGTCACTGGTCACTGGTCACTGGTCGCTGGTCACTGGTCACTGGTCACAGGTCACTGGTCACTGGTCACTGGTCACTGGTCACTGGTCGCTGGTCACTGGTCACTGGTCAATGGTCAATGGTCACTGTTGCTGATCACTGGTCACTGGTCACTGGTCACTGGCCACTGGTCACTGGTCACTGGTCACTGGTCACTGGTCACGGGTCACATGTCACGGGTCACTGGTCACTGGCCACTGGTCACTGGTCACTGGACGCTGGCCACTGTACACTGGTCACTGGTCACTGGTCACAAGTCACAGGCCACTGGTCACTGGTCACAAATCACTGGTCACTTGTCACTGGTCAGTGGTCAGTGGTCACAGGTCACTGGTCACAGGTCAATGGTGACTGGTCACTGGTCACTGGTCACTGGTCACTGGTCACTGGTCACTGGTCACTGGTCACTGGTCACTGGTCACGTGTGACATGTCACGGGTCACAGGTCACTGGTCGCTGGTCACTGGTCACATGTCACGGGTCACTGGTCACTGGTCACTGGTCACTGGTCACTTGTCACTGGTCACGGGTCACATGTCACGGGTCACTGGTCACTGGTCACTTGTCACTGGTCACTGGTCACTGGTCAATGGTCACTGTTGCTGGTCACTGGTCACTGGTCACTGGTTACTGGTCACTGGTCACTGGTCACTGATCACTGGTCACTGGTCACATGTCACGGGTCACTGGTCACTGGTCGCTGGTCATTGGTCACATGTCACGGGTCACTGGTCACTGGTCACTGGTCACTGGTCACTGGTCACTGGTCACTGGTCACTGGTCAATGGTCACTGTCGCTGGTCACTGGTCACTGGTCAATGGTCACTGTCGCTGGTCCCTGTCGCTGGTCAATAGTCACTGTCGCTGGTCACTGGTCACTGGTCAGTGGTCACTGGTCACTGGTCAATGGTCACTGTCGCTGTACAATGGTCACTGTCGCTGGTCACTGGTCACTTGTCACTGGTCAATGGTCACTGGTCACTGGTCACTGGTCACTGGTCACTGGTCAATGGTCACTGTCGCTGTTCAATGGTCAGTGTCGCTGGTCACTGCTCAGTGGACACTGGTCACTGCTCACTGGTCAATGGTCACTGTTCACTGGTCACTGGTCACTGGTCACTGGTCACCGGTCACTGGCCACTGGTCACTGGTTACTATTCACTGGTCACTGGTCACTGGTCACTGGTCACTGGTCACGTCTCACATGTCACGTGTCACTAGTCACTGGCCACTGGTCACTGCTCACTGGTCACTGGTCACCGGTCACTGGCCACTGGTCACTGGTCACTGGTCACTGGTCACTGGTCACGTGTCACATGTCACGGGTCACTAGTCACTGGCCACTGGTCGCTGCTCACTGGACACTGGTCACTGGTCACGGGTCACATGTCACGGGTCACTGGTCACTGGTCGCTAGTCACTGGTCCCCGGTCACTGGTCACTGGTCACTGGTCACTGATCACTGGTCACAGGTCAATGGTCACTGGTCACTGGTCGCTGGTCACTGGTCACTGGTCACTAGTCACGGGTCACATGTCACGGGTCACTGTTCACTGGTCGCTAGTCACTGGTCCCCGGTCACTTGTCACTGGTCACTGGTCACTGGTCACTGGTCACTGGTCACTGGACACTGGTCACTGGCCACTGGTCACTGGTCACTGGTCACAAGTCACAGGTCACTGGTCACTGGTCACAAGTCACTGGTCACTGGTTACTGGTCACTGGTCACTGGTCACCGGTCACTGGTCACTGGTCACTGGTCACTGGTCACTGGTCAATTGTCACTATCGCTGGTCACTGGTCACTGGTCACTGGTCACTGGTCGCTGGTCACTGGTCACAGGTCAATGGTCACTGGTCAATTGTTACTGTCGCTGGTCACTGGTCACAGGTCAATTGCCACTTGTCAATTGTTACTGTCGCTGGTCACTGGTCACTGGTCGCTGGTCACTGGTCACTGGTCACAGGTCACTGGTCACTGGTCACTGGTCACTGGTCGCTGGTCACTGGTCACTGGTCACTGGTCACTGGTCACTGGTCACTGGTCACTTGTCACTTGTCAATTGTTACTGTCGCTGGTCACTGGTCACTGGTCACTGGTCGCTGGTCACTGGTCACTGGTCACTGGTCACTGGTCGCTGGTCTCTGGTCACTGGTCAATGGTCACTGGTCACTGGTCACTGGTCACTGGTCACTGGTCACGGGTCACTTGTCACTGGTCAATTGTTACTGTCGCTGGTCACTGGTCACTGGTCACTGGTCGCTGGTCACTGGTCACTGGTCACTGGTAGCTAGTCTCTGGTCACTGGTCAATGGTCAATGGCCACTGTTGCTGGTCACTGGTCACTGGTCACTGGTCACTGGTCACTGGCCACTGGTCACTGGTCTCAAGTCACTGGTCACTGGTCACAAGTCACTGGTCACTTGTCAATGGTCAGTGGTCCGTGGTCACTGGTCACTGGTCAATGGTCACAGGTCAATGGTTACTGGTCACTGGTCACTGGTCACTGGTCACGGTCACTGGTCACTGGTCTCTGGTCACTGGTCACTGGTCACTGGTCACTGGTCACTGGTCACTGGTCACTGTCGCTGATCACTGGTCACTGGTCACTGGTCACTGGTCACTGGTCACTAGTCTCTGGTCACTGGTCTCTGGTCACTGGTCAGTGGTCATTATCGCTGGTCAATGGTCACTGTCGCTGGTCACTGGTCACTGGTCACTGGTCACTGGTCACTGGTCAAAAGTCCCTGGTCACTTGTCACTGCTCAGTGGTCACTGGTCACTGGTCACTGGTCAGTGGTCACTGGTCACTGGTCAATGGTCACTGTCGCTGTACAATGGTCACTGTCGCTGGTCACTGGTCACTTGTCACTGGTCAATGGTCACTGGTCACTGGTCACTGGTCACTGGTCACTGGTCAATGGTCACTGTCGCTGTTCAATGGTCAGTGTCGCTGGTCCCTGCTCAGTGGACACTGGTCACTGCTCACTGGTCGCTGGTCACTGGTCACTGGTCACTGGTCACTTGTCACTGGTCACTGGTCACTGGTCACTGGTCACTGGTCACTGGTCACTGGTCACTGGTCACTGGTCACTGTTCATTGGTCACTTTTCACGGGGCACTGGTCGCTGGTCACCGGTCACTGGTCACTGGTCACTGGTCACAGGTCAATGGTCACTGGTCACTGGACACAGGTCGCTGGTCACTGGTCACTTGTCACTGGTCAATGGTCACTGTCGCTGGTCACTGGTCAATGGTCACAAGTCACTGGTCACTGGTTACTGGTCACTGGTCACTGGTCACTGGTCACTGGTCACTGGTCACTGGTCACTGGTCACTGGTCAACTGTCACTATCGCTGGTCACTGGTCACTGGTCACTGGTCGCTGGTCACTGGTCACTGGTCACAGGTCACTGGTCACTGGTCACTGGTCACTGGTCGCTGGTCACTGGTCACTGGTCACTGGTCACTGGTCACTGGTCACTGGTCACTTTTCACTTGTCAATTGTTACTGTCGCTGGTCACTGGTCACTGGTCGCTGGTCACTGGTCACTGGTCACTGGTCACTGGTCGCTGGTCTCTGGTCACTGGTCAATGGTCACTGGTCACTGGTCACTGGTCACTGGTCACTGGTCACTGGTCACTGATCACTGGTCAATGGTCACTGTCGCTGATCACTGGTCACTGGTCACTGGTCACTGGTCACTGGTCACTAGTCTCTGGTCACTGGTCTCTGGTCACTGGTCAGTGGTCATTATCGCTGGTCAATGGTCACTGTCGCTGGTCACTGGTCACTGGTCACTGGTCAAAAGTCCCTGGTCACTTGTCACTGCTCAGTGGTCACTGGTCACTGGTCACTGGTCAGTGGTCACTGGTCACTGGTCAATGGTCACTGTCGCTGTACAATGGTCACTGTCGCTGGTCACTGGTCACTTGTCACTGGTCAATGGTCACTGGTCACTGGTCACTGGTCACTGGTCACTGGTCAATGGTCACTGTCGCTGTTCAATGGTCAGTGTCGCTGGTCACTGCTCAGTGGACACTGGTCACTGCTCACTGGTCGCTGGTCACTGGTCACTGGTCACTGGTCACTTGTCACTGGTCACTGGTCACTGGTCACTGGTCACTGGTCACTGGTCACTGGTCACTGGTCACTGTTCATTGGTCACTTTTCACGGGGCACTGGTCGCTGGTCACCGGTCACTGGTCACTGGTCACTGGTCACAGGTCAATGGTCACTGGTCACTGGACACAGGTCGCTGGTCACTGGTCACTTGTCACTGGTCAATGGTCACTGTCGCTGGTCACTGGTCAATGGTCACTGTCGCTGGTCACTGGTCACTGGTCCCTATTCACTGGTCACTGGTCACTGGTCACTTTTCACGGGTCACTGCTCGCTGGTCACTGGTCACAGGTCAAAGGTCAATGGTCACTGTCGCTGGTCACTGGTCACTGGTCACTGGTCACTGGTCACTGGTCAAAGGTCACTCTCGCTGGTCACTGGTCACTGGTCACTGGTCGCTGGTCACTGGTCAATGGTCACTTGTCACTGGGCAGTGGTCAATAGTCACTGGTCACTGGTCACTGGTCACTGGTCACTGGTCACCGGCCACTGGCCACTGGTCACTGGTTACTGGTCACTGGTCACTGGTCACTGGTCACTGGTCACTGGTCACTGGTAGCTAGTCTCTGGTCACTGGTCAATGGTCAATGGCCACTGTTGCTGGTCACTGGTCACTGGTCACTGGTCACTGGTCACTGGTCGCTGGTCACTGGTCACTGGTCACTGGTAGCTAGTCTCTGGTCACTGGTCAATGGTCAATGGCCACTGTTGCTGGTCACAGTTCACTGGTCACTGGTCACTGGTCACTGGCCACTGGTCACTGGTCTCAAGTCACTGGTCACTGGTCACAAGTCACTGGTCACTTGTCAATGGTCAGTGGTCCGTGGTCACTGGTCACTGGTCAATGGTCACAGGTCAATGGTTACTGGTCACTGGTCACTGGTCACTGGTCACGGTCACTGGTCACTGGTCTCTGGTCACTGGTCACTGGTCACTGGTCACTGGTCACTGGTCACTGGTCAATGGTCACTGTTGCTGATCACTGGTCACTGGTCACTGGTCACTGGTCACTGGTCAATGGTCACTGTCGCTGATCACTGGTCACTGGTCACTGGTCACTGGTCACTGGTCACTAGTCTCTGGTCACTGGTCTCTGGTCACTGGTCAGTGGTCATTATCGCTGGTCAATGGTCACTGTCGCTGGGCACTGGTCACTGGTCACTGGTCGGTGGTCACTGGTCACAGGTCAATGGTCACTGGTCAATTGTTACTGTCGCTGGTCACTGGTCACTGGTCAATGGTCACTGTTGCTGGTCACTGGTCACTGGTCACTGGTCACTGGCCACTGGTCACTGGTCACTGGTCACTGGTCACAGGTCACTGGTCACTGGTCACTGGTCACTGGTCACTGGTCGCTGGTCACTGGTCACTGGTCAATGGTCAATGGTCACTGTTGCTGATCACTGGTCACTGGTCACTGGTCACTGGCCACTGGTCACTGGTCACTGGTCACTGGTCACTGGTCACGGGTCACATGTCACGGGTCACTGGTCACTGGCCACTGGTCACTGGTCACTGGACGCTGGCCACTGTACACTGGTCACTGGTCACTGGTCACAAGTCACAGGCCACTGGTCACTGGTCACAAATCACTGGTCACTTGTCACTGGTCAGTGGTCAGTGGTCACAGGTCACTGGTCACAGGTCAATGGTGACTGGTCACTGGTCACTGGTCACTGGTCACTGGTCGCTGGTCACTGGTCACTGGTCACGTGTCACATGTCACGGGTCACTGGTCACTGGTCGCTGGTCACTGGTCACCGGTCACCGGTCACTGGTCACTGGTCACTGGTCACTGGTCACTGGTCACTGGTCACTGGTCACGTGTGACATGTCACGGGTCACAGGTCACTGGTCGCTGGTCACTGGTCACATGTCACGGGTCACTGGTCACTGGTCACTGGTCACTGGTCACTTGTCACTGGTCACGGGTCACATGTCACGGTTCACTGGTCACTGGTCACTTGTCACTGGTCACTGGTCACTGGTCAATGGTCACTGTTGCTGGTCACTGGTCACTGGTCACTGGTTACTGGTCACTGGTCACTGGTCACTGATCACTGGTCACTGGTCACATGTCACGGGTCACTGGTCACTGGTCGCTGGTCATTGGTCACATGTCACGGGTCACTGGTCACTGGTCACTGGTCACTGGTCACTGGTCACTGGTCACTGGTCACTGGTCAATGGTCACTGTCGCTGGTCACTGGTCACTGGTCAATGGTCACTGTCGCTGGTCCCTGTCGCTGGTCAATAGTCACTGTCGCTGGTCACTGGTCACTGGTCAGTGGTCACTGGTCACTGGTCAATGGTCACTGTTCACTGGTCACTGGTCACTGGTCACTGGTCACCGGTCACTTGTCACTGGTCACTGGTCAATGGTCACTGTCGCTGTTCAATGGTCAGTGTCGCTGGTCACTGCTCAGTGGACACTGGTCACTGCTCACTGGTCAATGGTCACTGTTCACTGGTCACTGGTCACTGGTCACTGGTCACCGGTCACTTGTCACTGGTCACTGGTCACTGGCCACTGGTCACTGGTCACTGGCCACTGGTCACTGGTCACAGTTTACTGGTCACTGGTCTCTGGTCACTGGTCACTGGTCACAGGTCACGGGTCACATGTCACGGGTCACTGGTCACTGGTCACTTGTCACTGGTCACTGGTCACTGGCCACTGGTCACTGGTCACTGGTCACTGGCCACTGGTCACTGGTCACTGGTCACTGGTCACTGGTCACTGGCCACTGGTCACTGGTCACAGTTTACTGGTCACTGGTCACTGGTCACTGGTCACTGGTCACTGGCCACTGGTCACTGGTCACAGTTTACTGGTCACTGGTCACTGGTCACTGGTCACTGGTCACTGGTCACGGGTCACATGTCACGGTTCACTGGTCACTGGTCACTTGTCACTGGTCACTGGTCACTGGCCACTGGTCACTGGTCACTGGTCTCTGGTCACTGGTCACTGGTCACAGGTCACTGGTCACTGGTCACTGGTCAATGGTCACTGTCGCTGATCACTGGTCACTGGTCACTGGTCACTGGTCACTGGTCACTGGTCACTAGTCTCTGGTCACTGGTCTCTGGTCACTGGTCAGTGGTCATTATCGCTGGTCAATGGTCACTGTCGCTGGTCACTGGTCACTGGTCACTGGTCAAAAGTCCCTGGTCACTTGTCACTGCTCAGTGGTCACTGGTCACTTGTCAATGGTCACTGTCGCTGGTCACTGGTCACTGGTCACTGGTCACTTGTCACTGGTCACTGGTCACTGGTCACTGGTCACTGGTCACTGGTCACTGGTCACTGGTCACTGGTCACTGTTCATTGGTCACTTTTCACGGGGCACTGGTCGCTGGTCACTGGTCACCGGTCACTGGTCACTGGTCACTGGTCACAGGTCAATGGTCACTGGTCACTGGACACAGGTCGCTGGTCACTCGTCACTTGTCACTGGTCAATGGTCACTGTCGCTGGTCACTGGTCAATGGTCACTGTCGCTGGTCACTGGTCACTGGTCCCTATTCACTGGTCACTGGTCACTGGTCACTTTTCACGGGTCACTGGTCGCTGGTCACTGGTCACAGGTCAATGGTCAATGGTCACTGTCGCTGGTCACGGGTCACTGGTCACTGGTCACTGGTCACTGGTCAAAGGTCACTCTCGCTGGTCACTGGTCACTGGTCACTGGTCGCTGGTCACTGGTCAATGGTCACTTGTCACTGGGCAGTGGTCAATAGTCACTGGTCACTGGTCACTGGTCACTGGTCACTGGTCACCGGCCACTGGCCACTGGTCACTGGTTACTGGTCACTGGTCACTGGTCACTGGTCACTGGTCACGTGTCACATGTCACGGGTCACTAGTCACTGGCCACTGGTCACTGCTCACTGGACACTGGTCACTGGCCACTGGTCACTGGTTACTGGTCACAAGTCACAGGTCACTGTTCACTCGTCACATGTCACTGGTCACTTGTCACTGGTCAGTGGTCAGTGGTCACTGGTCACTAGTCACAGGTCAATGGTGCCTGGTGACTGGTCACTGGGCCCTGGTCACTGGTCACTGGTCACTGGTCACGGGTCACATGTCACGGGTCACTGGTCACTGGTCGCTAGTCACTGGTCCCCGGTCACAAGTCACTGGTCACTGGTTACTGGTCACTGGTCACTGGTCACTGGTCACTGGTCACTGGTCACTGGTCACTGGTCACTGGTCAACTGTCACTATCGCTGGTCACTGGTCACTGGTCACTGGTCACTGGTCGCTGGTCACTGGTCACAGGTCAATGGTCACTGGTCAATTGTTACTGTCGCTGGTCACTGGTCACTGGTCAATGGTCACTGTTGCTGGTCACTGGTCACTGGTCACTGGTCACTGGCCACTGGTCACTGGTCACTGGTTACTGGTCACAGGTCAATGGTCACTGGCCACTGGACACAGATTACTGGTCACTGGTCACTGGTCACAAGTCACTGGTCACTGGTCACTTGTCACTGGTCACTGGTCACTGGCCACTGGTCACTGGTCACTGGCCACTGGTCACTGGTCACAGTTTACTGGTCACTGGTCTCTGGTCACTGGTCACTGGTCACTGGTCACGGGTCACATGTCACGGGTCACTGGTCACTGGTCACTTGTCACTGGTCACTGGTCACTGGCCACTGGTCACTGGTCACTGGTCACTGGCCACTGGTCACTGGTCACTGGTCACTGGCCACTGGTCACTGGTCACAGTTTACTGGTCACTGGTCACTGGTCACTGGTCACTGGTCACTGGTCACTGGTCACTGGCCACTGGTCACTGGTCACAGTTTACTGGTCACTGGTCACTGGTCACTGGTCACTGGTCACGGGTCACATGTCACGGGTCACTGGTCACTGGTCACTTGTCACTGGTCACTGGTCACTGGCCACTGGTCACTGGTCACTGGCCACTGGACACAGATCACTGGTCACTGGTCACTGGTCACAAGTTTCTGGTCATTTGTCACTGGTCACTGGTCTCTGGTTACTGGTCACTGGTCACTGGCCACTGGTCACTGGTCACTGGACACAGGTCACTGGTCACGGGTCACGTGTCACGGGTCACTGGTCACTGGTCGCTAGTCACTGGTCCCCGGTCACTGATCACTGGTCACTGGTCACTGGTCACTGGTCACAGGTCAATGGTCACTGGTCACTGGTCGCTGGTCACTGGTCACTGGTCACTGGTCACGGGTCACATGTCACGGGTCACTGTTCACTGGTCGCAAGTCACTGGTCCCCGGTCACTTGTCACTGGTCACTGGTCACTGGTCACTGGACACTGGTCACTGGCCACTGGTCACTGGTCACTGGTCACAAGTCACAGGTCACTGGTCACTGGTCACAAGTCACTGGTCACTGGTTACTGGTCACTGGTCACTGGTCACCGGTCACTGGTCACTTGTCACTGGTCACTGGTCACTGGTCAATTGTCACTATCGCTGGTCACTGGTCACTGGCCACTGGTCACTGGTCACAGTTTACTGGTCACTGGTCTCTGGTCACTGGTCACTGGTCACTGGTCACGGGTCACATGTCACGGGTCACTGGTCACTGGTCACTTGTCACTGGTCACTGGTCACTGGCCACTGGTCACTGGTCACTGGTCACTGGCCACTGGTCACTGGTCACTGGTCACTGGCCACTGGTCACTGGTCACAGTTTATTGGTCACTGGTCACTGGTCACTGGTCACTGGTCACTGGTCACTGGTCACTGGCCACTGGTCACTGGTCACAGTTTACTGGTCACTGGTCACTGGTCACTGGTCACTGGTCACTGGTCACGGGTCACATGTCACAGGTCACTGGTCACTGGTCACTTGTCACTGGTCACTGGTCACTGGCCACTGGTCACTGGTCACTGGCCACTGGACACAGATCACTGGTCACTGGTCACTGGTCACAAGTTTCTGGTCATTTGTCACTGGTCACTGGTCTCTGGTTACTGGTCACTGGTCACTGGCCACTGGTCACTGGTCACTGGACACAGGTCACTGGTCACGGGTCACGTGTCACGGGTCACTGGTCACTGGTCGCTAGTCACTGGTCCCCGGTCACTGATCACTGGTCACTGGTCACTGGTCACTGGTCACAGGTCAATGGTCACTGGTCACTGGTCGCTGGTCACTGGTCACTGGTCACTGTTCACGGGTCACATGTCACGGGTCACTGTTCACTGGTCGCTAGTCACTGGTCCCCGGTCACTTGTCACTGGTCACTGGTCACTGGTCACTGGTCACTGGTCACTGGACACTGGTCACTGGCCACTGGTCACTGGTCACTGGTCACAAGTCACAGGTCACTGGTCACTGGTCACAAGTCACTGGTCACTGGTTACTGGTCACTGGTCACTGGTCACCGGTCACTGGTCACTGGTCACTGGTCACTGGTCACTGGTCAATTGTCACTATCGCTGGTCACTGGTCACTGGTCACTGGTCACTGGTCACTGGTCGCTGGTCACTGGTCACAGGTCAATGGTCACTGGTCAATTGTTACTGTCGCTGGTCACTGGTCACAGGTCAATGGCCACTTGTCAATTGTTACTGTCGCTGGTCACTGGTTACTGGTCACTGGTCGCTGGTCACTGGTCACTGGACACAGGTCACTGGTCACTGGTCACTGGTCACTGGTCGCTGGTCACTGGTCACTGGTCAATGGTCAATGGTCACTGGCCACTGGTCACTGGTCACTGGACGCTGGCCACTGTACACTGGTCACTGGTCACTGGTCACAAGTCACAGGCCACTGGTCACTGGTCACAAATCCCTGGTCACTTGTCACTGGTCAGTGGTCAGTGGTCACAGGTCACTGGTCACAGGTCAATGGTAACTGGTCACTGGTCACTGGTCACTGGTCACTGGTCGCTGGTCACTGGTCACTGGTCACGTGTCACATGTCACGGGTCACAGGTCACTGGTCGCTGGTCACTGGTCACCGGTCACCGGTCACTGGTCACTGGTCACTGGTCACTGGTCACTGGTCACTGGTCACTGGTCACTGGTCACTGGTCACGTGTCACATGTCACGGGTCACAGGTCACTGGTTTGCTGGTCACTGGTCACATGTCACGGGTCACTGGTCACTGGTCACTGGTCACTGGTCACGTGTCACATGTCACGGGTCACAGGTCACTGGTCGCTGGTCACTGGTCACCGGTCACCGGTCACTGGTCACTGGTCACTGGTCACTGGTCACTGGTCACTGGTCACTGGTCACTGGTCACTGGTCACTGGTCACTGGTCACTGGTCACTGGTCAATGGTCACTGTCGCTGGTCACTGGTCACTGGTCAATGGTCACTGTCGCTGGTCCCTGTCGCTGGTCAATAGTCACTGTCGCTGGTCACTGGTCACTGGTCACTGGTCACTGGTTACTGGTCACTGGTAAATGGTCACTGTCGCTGAACAATGGTCACTGTCGCTGGTCACTGGTCACTGGTCACTGGTCAGTGGTCACTGGTCACTGGTCACTGGTCACTTGTCACTGGTCACTGGTCACAGGTCAATGGTCACTGGCCACTGGACACAGATGACTGGTCACTGGTCACTGGTCACTGGTCACAAAGCACTGGTCGTTTGTCACAGGTCAGTGGTCACTGCTCACTGGTCACTGGTCACTGGTCACTTGTCACTGGTCACTGGTCACAGGTCAACGGTCACTGGCCACTGGACACAGATGACTGGTCACTGGTCACTGGTCACTGGTCACAAGTCACTGTTCACTGGTCACTTGTCACTGGTCACTGGTCACTGGTCACAAGTCACTGATCACTGGTCACTTGTCACTGGTCACTGGCCACTGGTCACTGGTCACTGGTCACTGGTCACTGGTCACTGGCCACTGGTCAATGGTCACAGGTCAATGGTCACTGGTCACTGGTCACTGGTCACTGGTCACTGGTCACTGGTCACTGGTCACTGGTCACTTGTCACTGGTCAATTGTTACTGTCGCTGGTCACTGGTCACTGGTCACTGGTCGCTGGTCACTGGTCACTGGTCACTGGTCGCTGGTCTCTGGTCACTGGTCAATGGTCAATGGTCACTGTTGCTGGTCACTGGTCACTGGTCACTGGTCACTGGTCACAAAGCACTGGTCGTTTGTCACTGCTCAGTGGTCACTGGTCACTGGTCACTGGTCACTTGTCACTGGTCACTGGTCACAGGTCAATGGTCACTGGCCACTGGACACAGATGACTGGTCACTGGTCACTGGTCACTGGTCACTGGTCACTGGTCACTGGTCACTGGTCACTGGTCACTTGTCACTGGTCAATTGTTACTGTCGCCGGTCACTGGTCACTGGTCACTGGTCACTGGTCGCTGGTCACTGGTCACTGGTCACTGGTCACTGGTCGCTGGTCTCTGGTCACTGGTCAATGGTCAATGGTCACTGTTGCTGGTCACTGGTCACTGGTCACTGGTCACTGGTTACTGGTCACTGGTAAATGGTCACTGTCGCTGAACAATGGTCACTGTCGCTGGTCACTGGTCACTGGTCACTGGTCACAAAGCACTGGTCGCTTGTCACTGGTCACTGGTGAATGGTCACTGTCGGTGTACAATGGTCACTGTCGCTGGTCACTGGTCACTGGTCACTGGTCACAAAGCACTGGTCGTTTGTCACTGGTCAGTGGTCACTGGTCACTGGTCACTGGTCACTTGTCACTGGTCACTGGTCACAGGTCAATGGTCACTGGCCACTGGACACAGATGACTGGTCACTGGTCACTGGTCACTGGTCACATGTCACTGATCACTGGTCACTTGTCACTGGTCACTGGCCACTGGTCACTGGTCACTGGTCACTGGCCACTGGTCAATGGTCACAGGTCAATGGTCACTGGTCACTGGTCACTGGTCAGTGGTCACTGGTCACTGGTCACTTGTCACTGGTCAATTGTTACTGTCGCTGGTCACTGGTCACTGGTCACTGGTCGCTGGTCACTGGTCACTCGTCACTGGTCACTGGTCGCTGGTCTCTGCTCACTGGTCAATGGTCAATGGTCACTGTTGCTGGTCACTGGTCACTGGTCACTGGTCACTGGTCACAAAGCACTGGTCGTTTGTCACTGGTCAGTGGTCACTGGTCACTGGTCACTGGTCACTTGTCACTGGTCACTGGTCACAGGTCAATGGTCACTGGCCACTGGACACAGATGACTGGTCACTGGTCACTGGTCACTGGTCACTGGTCACAAGTCACTGATCACTGGCCACTGGACACAGATCACTGGTCACTGGTCACTGGTCACTGGTCACTGGTCACTGGTCACTGGTTACTGGTCACTGGTCACTGGTCACAGGTCAATGGTCACTGGTCACTGGACACAGGTCGCTGGTCTCTGGTCACTGGTCGCTGGTCACTGGTCACAGTTCAATGGTCACTGGTCAATTGTTACTGTCGCTGGTCACTGGTCACTGGTCAATGGTCACTGTTGCTGGTCACTGGTCACTGCTCACTGGTCACTGGCCACTGGTCACTGGTCACTGGTCACTGGCCACTGGTCAATGGTCACAGGTCAATGGTCACTGGTCACTGGTCACTGGTCAGTGGTCACTGGTCACTGGTCACTTGTCACTGGTCAATTGTTACTGTCGCTGGTCACTGGTCACTGGTCACTGGTCGCTGGTCACTGGTCACTCGTCACTGGTCACTGGTCGCTGGTCTCTGCTCACTGGTCAATGGTCAATGGTCACTGTTGCTGGTCACTGGTCACTGGTCACTGGTCACTGGTCACAAAGCACTGGTCGTTTGTCACTGGTCAGTGGTCACTGGTCACTGGTCACTGGTCACTTGTCACTGGTCACTGGTCACAGGTCAATGGTCACTGGCCACTGGACACAGATGACTGGTCACTGGTCACTGGTCACTGGTCACTGGTCACAAGTCACTGATCACTGGCCACTGGACACAGATCACTGGTCACTGGTCACTGGTCACTGGTCACTGGTCACTGGTCACTGGTTACTGGTCACTGGTCACTGGTCACAGGTCAATGGTCACTGGTCACTGGACACAGGTCGCTGGTCTCTGGTCACTGGTCGCTGGTCACTGGTCACAGTTCAATGGTCACTGGTCAATTGTTACTGTCGCTGGTCACTGGTCACTGGTCAATGGTCACTGTTGCTGGTCACTGGTCACTGCTCACTGGTCACTGGCCACTGGTCACTGTTCACTGGTTACTGGTCACAGGTCAATGGTCACTGGCCACTGGACACAGATCACTGGTCACTGGTCTCTGGTCACTGGTCACAAGTCACTGGTCACTGGTCACTTGTCACTGGTCACTGGTCACTGGCCACTGGTCACTGGTCACTGGCCACTGGCCACTGGTCACTGGTCACAGTTTACTGGTCACTGGTCACTGGTCACTGGTCACTGGTCACTGGTCACGGGTCACATGTCACGGGTCACTGGTCACTGGTGACTTGTCATTGGTCACTGGTCACTGGCCACTGGTCACTGGTCACTGGTCACTGGCCACTGGTCACTGGTCACTGGTCACTGGTCACAAAGCACTGGTCACTTGTCACTGGTCAATGGTCACTGGTCACTGGTCACCGGTCACTGGTCACTGTTCACTGGTCACTGGTCACTGGTCACTGGCCACTGGACACAGATCACTGGTCACTGGTCACTGGTCACTTGTCACTGGTCACTGGTCACTGGTCGCTGGTCACTGGTCACTGGTCACTGGTCACTGGTCGCTGGTCTCTGGTCACTGGTCAATGGTCAATGGTCACTCTTGCTGGTCACTGGTCACTGGTCACTGGTCACTGGTTACTGGTCACTGGTCACTGGTCACAGGTCAATGGTCACTGGTCACTGGACACAGGTCGCTGGTCACTGGTCACTTGTCACTGGTCAATGGTCACTGTCGCTGGTCACTGGTCAATGGTCACTGTCGCTGGTCACTGGTCACTGGTCCCTATTCACTGGTCACTGGTCACTGGTCACTTTTCACGGGTCACTGCTCGCTGGTCACTGGTCACAGGTCAATGGTCAATGGTCACTGTCGCTGGTCACTGGTCACTGGTCACTGGTCACTGGTCACTGGTCAAAGGTCACTCTCGCTGGTCACTGGTCACTGGTCACTGGTCGCTGGTCACTGGTCAATGGTCACTTGTCACTGGGCAGTGGTCAATAGTCACTGGTCACTGGTCACTGGTCACTGGTCACTGGTCACCGGCCACTGGCCACTGGTCACTGGTTACTGGTCACTGGTCACTGGTCACTGGTCACTGGTCACGTGTCACATGTCACGGGTCACTAGTCACTGGCCACTGGTCACTGCTCACTGGACACTGGTCACTGGCCACTGGTCACTGGTCACTGGTCACAAGTCACAGGTCGCTGGTCACTCGTCACAAGTCACTGGTCACTGGTCACTGGTCACTGGTCACCGGCCACTGGCCACTGGTCACTGGTCACTGGTCACTGGTCACTGGTCACTGGTCACTGGTCACTCGTCACTGGTCACAGGTCAATGGTCACTGGTCAATGGTCACTGTCGCTGTACAATGGTCACTGTCGCTGGTCACTGGTCACTGGTCACTGGTCACAAAGCACTGGTCCCCGGTCACTTGTCACTGGTCACTGGTCACTGGTCTCTGGTCACTGGACACTGGACACTGGCCACTGGTCACTGGTCACTGGTCACAAGTCACAGGTCACTGGTCTCTCGTCACAAGTCACTGTTCACTTGTCACTGGTCAGTGGTCAGTGGTCACTGGTCACTAGTCACAGGTCAATGGTGCCTGGTGACTGGTCACTGGGCCCTGGTCACTGGTCACTGGTCACTGGTCACGGGTCACATGTCACGGGTCACTGGTCACTGGTCGCTAGTCACTGGTCCCCGGTCACAAGTCACTGGTCACTGGTTACTGGTCACTGGTCACTGGTCACTGGTCACTGGTCACTGGTCACTGGTCAACTGTCACTATCGCTGGTCACTGGTCACTGGTCACTGGTCACTGGTCGCTGGTCACTGGTCACAGGTCAATGGTCACTGGTCAATTGTTACTGTCGCTGGTCACTGGTCACTGGTCACTTGTCACTGGTCACTGGTCACTGGCCACTGGTCACTGGTCACTGGTCACTGGCCACTGGTCACTGGTCACTGGTCACTGGTCACTGGTCACTGGCCACTGGTCACTGGTCACAGTTTACTGGTCACTGGTCACTGGTCACTGGTCACTGGTCACTGGTCACTGGTCACTGGTCACTGGTCACTAGTCTCTGGTCACTGGTCAGTGGTCATTATCGCTGTTCAATGGTCACTGTCGCTGGTCACTGGTCACTGGTCACTGGTCACTGGTCACTGGTCAAAAGTCCCTGGTCACTTGTCACTGCTCAGTGGTCACTGGTCACTGGTCAATGGTCACTGTCGCTGGTCACTGGTCACTGGTCACTGGTCACTTGTCACTGGTCACTGGTCACTGCTCACTGGTCACTGGTCACTGGTCACTGGTCACTGGTCACTGTTCATTGGTCACTTTTCACGGGGCACTGGTCGCTGGTCACTGGTCACCGGTCACTGGTCACTGGTCACTGGTCACTGGTCACTGGTCGCTGGTCACTGGTCAATGGTCACTTGTCACTGGGCAGTGGTCAATAGTCACTGGTCACTGGTCACTGGTCACTGGTCACTGGTCACCGGCCACTGGCCACTGGTCACTGGTTACTGGTCACTGGTCACTGGTCACTGGTCACTGGTCACGTGTCACATGTCACGGGTCACTAGTCACTGGCCACTGGTCACTGCTCACTGGACACTGGTCACTGGCCACTGGTCACTGGTCACTGGTCACAAGTCACAGGTCGCTGGTCACTCGTCACAAGTCACTGGTCACTTGTCACTGGTCAGTGGTCAGTGGTCACTGGTCACTGGTAACAGGTCAATGGTGCCTGGTGACTGGTCACTGGGCCCTGGTCACTGGTCACTGGTCACTGGTCACGGGTCACATGTCACGGGTCACTGGTCACTGGTCGCTAGTCACTGGTCCCCGGTCACTGGTCACTGGTCAGTGGTCTCTGGTCACTGGTCACTGGTCACTTGTCACTGGTCACAGGTCAATGGTCACTGGTCAATGCTCACTGTCGCTGTACAATGGTCACTGTCGCTGGTCACTGGTCACTGGTCACTGGTCACAAAGCACTGGTCCCCGGTCACTTGTCACTGGTCACTGGTCACTGGTCTCTGGTCACTGGACACTGGACACTGGCCACTGGTCACTGGTCACTGGTCACAAGTCACAGGTCACTGGTCACTCGTCACAAGTCACTGGTCACTTGTCACTGGTCAGTGGTCAGTGGTCACTGGTCACTAGTCACAGGTCAATGGTGCCTGGTGGCTGGTCACTGGGCCCTGGTCACTGGTCACTGGTCACTGGTCACGGGTCACATGTCACGGGTCACTGGTCACTGGTCGCTAGTCACTGGTCCCCGGTCACAAGTCACTGGTCACTGGTTACTGGTCACTGGTCACTGGTCACTGGTCACTGGTCACTGGTCACTGGTCACTGGTCACTGGTCAACTGTCACTATCGCTGGTCACTGGTCAGTGGTCACTGGTCACTGGTCGCTGGTCACTGGTCACAGGTCAATGGTCACTGGTCAATTGTTACTGTCGCTGGTCACTGGTCAGTGGTCAATGGTCACTGTTGCTGGTCACTGGTCACTGGTCACTGGTCACTGGCCACTGGTCACTGGTCACTGGTTACTGGTCACAGGTCAATGGTCACTGGCCACTGGACACAGATTACTGGTCACTGGTCACTGGTCACTGGTCACAAGTCACTGGTCACTGGTCACTTGTCACTGGTCACTGGTCAGTGGCCACTGGTCACTGGTCACTGGCCACTGGTCACTGGTCACAGTTTACTGGTCACTGGTCTCAGGTCACTGGTCACTGGTCACTGGTCACGGGTCACATGTCACGGGTCACTGGTCACTGGTCACTTGTCACTGGTCACTGGTCACTGGCCACTGGTCACTGGTCACTGGTCACTGGCCACTGGTCACTGGTCACTGGTCACTGGCCACTGGTCACTGGTCACAGTTTACTGGTCACTGGTCACTGGTCACTGGTCACTGGCCACTGGTCACTGGTCACAGTTTACTGGTCACTGGTCACTGGTCACTGGTCACTGGTCACTGGTCACGGGTCACATGTCACGGGTCACTGGTCACTGGTCACTTGTCACTGGTCACTGGTCACTGGCCACTGGTCACTGGTCACTGGTCACTGGCCACTGGTCACTGGTCACTGGTCACAAAGCACTGGTCACTTGTCACTGGTCAATGGTCACTGGTCACTGGTCACCGGTCACTGGTCACTGGTCACTGGTCACTGGTCACTGGTCACTGGCCACTGGACACAGATCACTGGTCACTGGTCACTGGTCACAAAGCACTGGTCACTTGTCACTGGTCAATGGTCACTGGTCACTGGTCACCGGTCCCTGGTCACTGGTCACTGGTCACTGGTCACTGGTCACAAGTTTCTGGTCATTTGTCACTGGTCACTGGTCTCTGGTTACTGGTCACTGGTCACTGGCCACTGGTCACTGGTCACTGGACACAGGTCACTGGTCACGGGTCACGTGTCACGGGTCACTGGTCACTGGTCGCTAGTCACTGGTCCCCGGTCACTGATCACTGGTCACTGGTCACTGGTCACTGGTCACAGGTCAATGGTCACTGGTCACTGGTCGCTGGTCACTGGTCACTGGTCACTGGTCACGGGTCACATGTCACCGGTCACTGTTCACTGGTCGCTAGTCACTGGTCCCCGGTCACTTGTCACTGGTCACTGGTCACTGGTCTCTGGTCACTGGTCACTGGACACTGGTCACTGGCCACTGGTCACTGGTCACTGGTCACAAGTCACAGGTCACTGGTCACTGGTCACAAGTCACTGGTCACTGGTTACTGGTCACTGGTCACTGGTCACCGGTCACTGGTCACTGGTCACTGGTCACTGGTCACTGGTCAATTGTCACTATCGCTGGTCACTGGTCACTGGTCACTGGTCACTGGTCACTGGTCGCTGGTCACTGGTCACAGGTCAATGGTCACTGGTCAATTGTTACTGTCGCTGGTCACTGGTCACAGGTCAACGGCCACTTGTCACTGGTCACTGGTCACTGGTCTCTGGTTACTGGTCACTGGTCGCTGGTCACTGGTCACTGGTCACTGGTCACAAGTCACAGGTCACTGGTCACTCGTCACAAGTCACTGGTCACTTGTCACTGGTCAGTGGTCAGTGGTCACTGGTCACTAGTCACAGGTCAATGGTGCCTGGTGGCTGGTCACTGGGCCCTGGTCACTGGTCACTGGTCACTGGTCACGGGTCACATGTCACGGGTCACTGGTCACTGGTCGCTAGTCACTGGTCCCCGGTCACAAGTCACTGGTCACTGGTTACTGGTCACTGGTCACTGGTCACTGGTCACTGGTCACTGGTCACTGGTCACTGGTCACTGGTCAACTGTCACTATCGCTGGTCACTGGTCAGTGGTCACTGGTCACTGGTCGCTGGTCACTGGTCACAGGTCAATGGTCACTGGTCAATTGTTACTGTCGCTGGTCACTGGTCAGTGGTCAATGGTCACTGTTGCTGGTCACTGGTCACTGGTCACTGGTCACTGGCCACTGGTCACTGGTCACTGGTTACTGGTCACAGGTCAATGGTCACTGGCCACTGGACACAGATTACTGGTCACTGGTCACTGGTCACTGGTCACAAGTCACTGGTCACTGGTCACTTGTCACTGGTCACTGGTCAGTGGCCACTGGTCACTGGTCACTGGCCACTGGTCACTGGTCACAGTTTACTGGTCACTGGTCTCAGGTCACTGGTCACTGGTCACTGGTCACGGGTCACATGTCACGGGTCACTGGTCACTGGTCACTTGTCACTGGTCACTGGTCACTGGCCACTGGTCACTGGTCACTGGTCACTGGCCACTGGTCACTGGTCACTGGTCACTGGCCACTGGTCACTGGTCACAGTTTACTGGTCACTGGTCACTGGTCACTGGTCACTGGCCACTGGTCACTGGTCACAGTTTACTGGTCACTGGTCACTGGTCACTGGTCACTGGTCACTGGTCACGGGTCACATGTCACGGGTCACTGGTCACTGGTCACTTGTCACTGGTCACTGGTCACTGGCCACTGGTCACTGGTCACTGGTCACTGGCCACTGGTCACTGGTCACTGGTCACAAAGCACTGGTCACTTGTCACTGGTCAATGGTCACTGGTCACTGGTCACTGGTCACTGGCCACTGGACACAGATCACTGGTCACTGGTCACTGGTCACAAAGCACTGGTCACTTGTCACTGGTCAATGGTCACTGGTCACTGGTCACCGGTCCCTGGTCACTGGTCACTGGTCACTGGTCACTGGTCACAAGTTTCTGGTCATTTGTCACTGGTCACTGGTCTCTGGTTACTGGTCACTGGCCACTGGCCACTGGTCACTGGTCACTGGACACAGGTCACTGGTCACGGGTCACGTGTCACGGGTCACTGGTCACTGGTCGCTAGTCACTGGTCCCCGGTCACTGATCACTGGTCACTGGTCACTGGTCACTGGTCACAGGTCAATGGTCACTGGTCACTGGTCGCTGGTCACTGGTCACTGGTCACTGGTCACGGGTCACATGTCACCGGTCACTGTTCACTGGTCGCTAGTCACTGGTCCCCGGTCACTTGTCACTGGTCACTGGTCACTGGTCTCTGGTCACTGGTCACTGGACACTGGTCACTGGCCACTGGTCACTGGTCACTGGTCACAAGTCACAGGTCACTGGTCACTGGTCACAAGTCACTGGTCACTGGTTACTGGTCACTGGTCACTGGTCACCGGTCACTGGTCACTGGTCACTGGTCAATTGTCACTATCGCTGGTCACTGGTCACTGGTCACTGGTCACTGGTCACTGGTCGCTGGTCACTGGTCACAGGTCAATGGTCACTGGTCAATTGTTACTGTCGCTGGTCACTGGTCACAGGTCAACGGCCACTTGTCAATTGTTACCGTCGCTGGTCACTGGTTACTGGTCACTGGTCGCTGGTCACTGGTCACTGGTCACAGGTCACTGGTCACTGGTCACTGGTCACTGGTCGCTGGTCACTGGTCACTGGTCAATGGTCAATGGTCACTGGCCACTGGTCACTGGTCACTGGACGCTGGCCACTGTACACTGGTCACTGGTCACTGGTCACAAGTCACAGGCCACTGGTCACTGGTCACAAATCACTGGTCACTTGTCACTGGTCAGTGGTCAGTGGTCACAGGTCACTGGTCACAGGTCAATGGTGACTGGTCACTGGTCACTGGTCACTGGTCACTGGTCGCTGGTCACTGGTCACTGGTCACGTGTCACATGTCACGGGTCACAGGTCACTGGTCGCTGGTCACTGGTCACCGGTCACCGGTCACTGGTCACTGGTCACTGGTCACTGGTCACTGGTCACTGGTCACTGGTCACTGGTCACTGGTCACGTGTCACATGTCACGGGTCACAGGTCACTGGTCGCTGGTCACTGGTCACATGTCACGGGTCACTGGTCACTGGTCACTGGTCACTGGTCACTTGTCACTGGTCGCTGGTCACTGGTCACTGGTCACGTGTCACATGTCACGGGTCACAGGTCACTGGTCGCTGGTCACTGGTCACCGGTCACCGGTCACTGGTCACTGGTCACTGGTCACTGGTCACTGGTCACTGGTCAATGGTCACTGTCGCTGGTCACTGGTCACTGGTCAATGGTCACTGGTCACTGGTCACTGGTCACTGGTCAACTGTCACAATCGCTGGTCACTGGTCACTGGTCACTGGTCACTGGTCGCTGGTCACTGGTCACAGGTCAATGGTCACTGGTCAATTGTTACTGTCGCTGGTCACTGGTCACTGGTCAATGGTCACTGTTGCTGGTCACTGGTCACTGGTCACTGGTCACTGGCCACTGGTCACTGGTCACTGGTTACTGGTCACAGGTCAATGGTCACTGGTCAATTGTTACTGTCGCTGGTCACTGGTCAGTGGTCAATGGTCACTGTTGCTGGTCACTGGTCACTGGTCACTGGTCACTGGCCACTGGTCACTGGTCACTGGTTACTGGTCACAGGTCAATGGTCACTGGCCACTGGACACAGATTACTGGTCACTGGTCACTGGTCACTGGTCACTGGTCACAAGTCACTGGTCACTGGTCACTTGTCACTGGTCACTGGTCAGTGGCCACTGGTCACTGGTCACTGGCCACTGGTCACTGGTCACAGTTTACTGGTCACTGGTCTCAGGTCACTGGCCACTGGTCACTGGTCACGGGTCACATGTCACGGGTCACTGGTCACTGGTCACTTGTCACTGGTCACTGGTCACTGGCCACTGGTCACTGGTCACTGGTCACTGGCCACTGGTCACTGGTCACTGGTCACTGGCCACTGGTCACTGGTCACAGTTTACTGGTCACTGGTCACTGGTCACTGGTCACTGGCCACTGGTCACTGGTCACAGTTTACTGGTCACTGGTCACTGGTCACTGGTCACTGGTCACTGGTCACGGGTCACATGTCACGGGTCACTGGTCACTGGTCACTTGTCACTGGTCACTGGTCACTGGCCACTGGTCACTGGTCACTGGTCACTGGCCACTGGTCACTGGTCACTGGTCACAAAGCACTGGTCACTTGTCACTGGTCAATGGTCACTGGTCACTGGTCACCGGTCACTGGTCACTGGTCACTGGTCACTGGTCACTGGTCACTGGCCACTGGACACAGATCACTGGTCACTGGTCACTGGTCACAAAGCACTGGTCACTTGTCACTGGTCAATGGTCACTGGTCACTGGTCACCGGTCCCTGGTCACTGGTCACTGGTCACTGGTCACTGGTCACAAGTTTCTGGTCATTTGTCACTGGTCACTGGTCTCTGGTTACTGATCACTGGTCACTGGCCACTGGTCACTGGTCACTGGACACAGGTCACTGGTCACGGGTCACGTGTCACGGGTCACTGGTCACTGGTCGCTAGTCACTGGTCCCCGGTCACTGATCACTGGTCACTGGTCACTGGTCACTGGTCACAGGTCAATGGTCACTGGTCACTGGTCGCTGGTCACTGGTCACTGGTCACTGGTCACGGGTCACATGTCACCGGTCACTGTTCACTGGTCGCTAGTCACTGGTCCCCGGTCACTTGTCACTGGTCACTGGTCACTGGTCTCTGGTCACTGGTCACTGGACACTGGTCACTGGCCACTGGTCACTGGTCACTGGTCACAAGTCACAGGTCACTGGTCACTGGTCACAAGTCACTGGTCACTGGTTACTGGTCACTGGTCACTGGTCACCGGTCACTGGTCACTGGTCACTGGTCACTGGTCACTGGTCAATTGTCACTATCGCTGGTCACTGGTCACTGGTCACTGGTCACTGGTCACTGGTCGCTGGTCACTGGTCACAGGTCAATGGTCACTGGTCAATTGTTACTGTCGCTGGTCACTGGTCACAGGTCAACGGCCACTTGTCACTGGTCACTGGTCACTGGTCTCTGGTTACTGGTCACTGGTCGCTGGTCACTGGTCACTGGTCACTGGTCACAAGTCACAGGTCACTGGTCACTCGTCACAAGTCACTGGTCACATGTCACTGGTCAGTGGTCAGTGGTCACTGGTCACTAGTCACAGGTCAATGGTGCCTGGTGGCTGGTCACTGGGCCCTGGTCACTGGTCACTGGTCACTGGTCACGGGTCACATGTCACGGGTCACTGGTCACTGGTCGCTAGTCACTGGTCCCCGGTCACAAGTCACTGGTCACTGGTTACTGGTCACTGGTCACTGGTCACTGGTCACTGGTCACTGGTCACTGGTCACTGGTCACTGGTCAACTGTCACTATCGCTGGTCACTGGTCAGTGGTCACTGGTCACTGGTCGCTGGTCACTGGTCACAGGTCAATGGTCACTGGTCAATTGTTACTGTCGCTGGTCACTGGTCAGTGGTCAATGGTCACTGTTGCTGGTCACTGGTCACTGGTCACTGGTCACTGGCCACTGGTCACTGGTCACTGGTTACTGGTCACAGGTCAATGGTCACTGGCCACTGGACACAGATTACTGGTCACTGGTCACTGGTCACTGGTCACAAGTCACTGGTCACTGGTCACTTGTCACTGGTCACTGGTCAGTGGCCACTGGTCACTGGTCACTGGCCACTGGTCACTGGTCACAGTTTACTGGTCACTGGTCTCAGGTCACTGGTCACTGGTCACTGGTCACGGGTCACATGTCACGGGTCACTGGTCACTGGTCACTTGTCACTGGTCACTGGTCACTGGCCACTGGTCACTGGTCACTGGTCACTGGCCACTGGTCACTGGTCACTGGTCACTGGCCACTGGTCACTGGTCACAGTTTACTGGTCACTGGTCACTGGTCACTGGCCACTGGACACAGATCACTGGTCACTGGTCACTGGTCACAAAGCACTGGTCACTTGTCACTGGTCAATGGTCACTGGTCACTGGTCACCGGTCCCTGGTCACTGGTCACTGGTCACTGGTCACTGGTCACAAGTTTCTGGTCATTTGTCACTGGTCACTGGTCTCTGGTTACTGGTCACTGGTCACTGGCCACTGGTCACTGGTCACTGGACACAGGTCACTGGTCACGGGTCACGTGTCACGGGTCACTGGTCACTGGTCGCTAGTCACTGGTCCCCGGTCACTGATCACTGGTCACTGGTCACTGGTCACTGGTCACAGGTCAATGGTCACTGGTCACTGGTCGCTGGTCACTGGTCACTGGTCACTGGTCACGGGTCACATGTCACCGGTCACTGTTCACTGGTCGCTAGTCACTGGTCCCCGGTCACTTGTCACTGGTCACTGGTCACTGGTCTCTGGTCACTGGTCACTGGACACTGGTCACTGGCCACTGGTCACTGGTCACTGGTCACAAGTCACAGGTCACTGGTCACTGGTCACAAGTCACTGGTCACTGGTTACTGGTCACTGGTCACTGGTCACCGGTCACTGGTCACTGGTCACTGGTCACTGGTCACTGGTCAATTGTCACTATCGCTGGTCACTGGTCACTGGTCACTGGTCACTGGTCACTGGTCGCTGGTCACTGGTCACAGGTCAATGGTCACTGGTCAATCGTTACTGTCGCTGGTCACTGGTCACAGGTCAACGGCCACTTGTCAATTGTTACCGTCGCTGGTCACTGGTTACTGGTCACTGGTCGCTGGTCACTGGTCACTGGTCACAGGTCACTGGTCACTGGTCACTGGTCACTGGTCGCTGGTCACTGGTCACTGGTCAATGGTCAATGGTCACTGGCCACTGGTCACTGGTCACTGGACGCTGGCCACTGTACACTGGTCACTGGTCACTGGTCACAAGTCACAGGCCACTGGTCACTGGTCACAAATCACTGGTCACTTGTCACTGGTCAGTGGTCAGTGGTCACAGGTCACTGGTCACAGGTCAATGGTGACTGGTCACTGGTCACTGGTCACTGGTCACTGGTCGCTGGTCACTGGTCACTGGTCACGTGTCACATGTCACGGGTCACAGGTCACTGGTCGCTGGTCACTGGTCACCGGTCACCGGTCACTGGTCACTGGTCACTGGTCACTGGTCACTGGTCACTGGTCACTGGTCACTGGTCACTGGTCACTGGTCACGTGTCACATGTCACGGGTCACAGGTCACTGGTCGCTGGTCACTGGTCACATGTCACGGGTCACTGGTCACTGGTCACTGGTCACTGGTCACTTGTCACTGGTCGCTGGTCACTGGTCACTGGTCACGTGTCACATGTCACGGGTCACAGGTCACTGGTCGCTGGTCACTGGTCACCGGTCACCGGTCACTGGTCACTGGTCACTGGTCACTGGTCACTGGTCACTGGTCAATGGTCACTGTCGCTGGTCACTGGTCACTGGTCAATGGTCACTGGTCACTGGTCACTGGTCACTGGTCAACTGTCACAATCGCTGGTCACTGGTCACTGGTCACTGGTCACTGGTCGCTGGTCACTGGTCACAGGTCAATGGTCACTGGTCAATTGTTACTGTCGCTGGTCACTGGTCACTGGTCAATGGTCACTGTTGCTGGTCACTGGTCACTGGTCACTGGTCACTGGCCACTGGTCACTGGTCACTGGTTACTGGTCACAGGTCAATGGTCACTGGCCACTGGACACAGATCACTGGTCACTGGTCACTGGTCACTGGTCACAAGTCACTGGTCACTGGTCACTTGTCACTGGTCACTGGTCACTGGCCACTGGTCACTGGTTACTGGCCACTGGTCACTGGTCACAGTTTACTGGTCACTGGTCTCTGGTCACTGGTCACTGGTCACTGGTCACGGGTCACATGTCACGGGTCACTGGTCACTGGTCACTTGTCACTGGTCACTGGTCACTGGCCACTGGTCACTGGTCACTGGTCACTGGCCACTGGTCACTGGTCACTGGTCACTGGTCACTGGTCACTGGTCACTGGCCACTGGTCACTGGTCACAGTTTACTGGTCACTGGTCACTGGTCACTGGTCACTGGTCACTGGTCACGGGTCACATGTCACGGTTCACTGGTCACTGGTCACTTGTCACTGGTCACTGGTCACTGGCCACTGGTCACTGGTCACTGGTCACTGGTCACTGGTCACTGGTCAATGGTCACTGGTCACTGGTCACTGGTCACAGGTCAATGGTCACTGGTCACTGGACACTGGTCACTGGTCACTGGTCACTGGTCACTGGTCCATGGTCACTCTCGCTGGTCAATGGTCACTGTCGCTGGTCACTGGTCACTGGTCACTTGTCACTGGTCACTGGTGAATGGTCACATGTCACTGGGCACTGGTCACAGGTCACTGGTCCCCGGTCACTGGTCACTGGTCACTGGTCACTGGTCAATGGTCACTGGTCACTGGTCAATGGTCACTGTCGCTGGTAAATGGTCACTGTCGCTGGTCAATGGTCACTGTCGCTGGTCACTGGTCACTGGTCACTGTCGCTGGTCACTGGTCACTGGTCACTGGTCACTGGTCACTGGTCACAAGTCACTGGTCACTTGTCACTGGTCACTGGTCACTGGCCACTAGTCACTGGTCAATGGTCATTGTCGCTGGTCCCCGGTCACTGTCGCTGGTCAATGGTCACTGTCGCTGGTCACTGGTCACTGGTCACAAAGCACTGGTCACATGTCACTGGTCAGTGGCCAATGGTCGCTGGTCACTTGTCACTGGTCACTGGTCACTGTCGCTGGTCAATGGTCACTGGTCACAGGTCAGTGGTCACTGTTCAATGGTCACATGTCACTGGGCAGTGGTCAATGGTCACTGGTCATTGGTCACTGGACGCTGGCCACTGTACACTGGTCACTGGTCACTGGTCACAAGTCACAGGCCACTGGTCACTGGTCACAAATCACTGGTCACTTGTCACTGGTCAGTGGTCAGTGGTCACAGGTCACTGGTCACAGGTCAATGGTGACTGGTCACTGGTCACTGGTCACTGGTCACTGGTCGCTGGTCACTGGTCACTGGTCACGTGTCACATGTCACGGGTCACAGGTCACTGGTCGCTGGTCACTGGTCACCGGTCACCGGTCACTGGTCACTGGTCACTGGTCACTGGTCACTGGTCACTGGTCACTGGTCACTGGTCACTGGTCACGTGTCACATGTCACGGGTCACAGGTCACTGGTCGCTGGTCACTGGTCACATGTCACGGGTCACTGGTCACTGGTCACTGGTCACTGGTCACTTGTCACTGGTCGCTGGTCACTGGTCACTGGTCACGTGTCACATGTCACGGGTCACAGGTCACTGGTCGCTGGTCACTGGTCACCGGTCACCGGTCACTGGTCACTGGTCACTGGTCACTGGTCACTGGTCACTGGTCAATGGTCACTGTCGCTGGTCACTGGTCACTGGTCAATGGTCACTGGTCACTGGTCACTGGTCACTGGTCAACTGTCACAATCGCTGGTCACTGGTCACTGGTCACTGGTCACTGGTCGCTGGTCACTGGTCACAGGTCAATGGTCACTGGTCAATTGTTACTGTCGCTGGTCACTGGTCACTGGTCAATGGTCACTGTTGCTGGTCACTGGTCACTGGTCACTGGTCACTGGCCACTGGTCACTGGTCACTGGTTACTGGTCACAGGTCAATGGTCACTGGTCAATTGTTACTGTCGCTGGTCACTGGTCAGTGGTCAATGGTCACTGTTGCTGGTCACTGGTCACTGGTCACTGGTCACTGGCCACAGGTCACTGGTCACTGGTTACTGGTCACAGGTCAATGGTCACTGGCCACTGGACACAGATTACTGGTCACTGGTCACTGGTCACTGGTCACTGGTCACAAGTCACTGGTCACTGGTCACTTGTCACTGGTCACTGGTCAGTGGCCACTGGTCACTGGTCACTGGCCACTGGTCACTGGTCACAGTTTACTGGTCACTGGTCTCAGGTCACTGGCCACTGGTCACTGGTCACGGGTCACATGTCACGGGTCACTGGTCACTGGTCACTTGTCACTGGTCACTGGTCACTGGCCACTGGTCACTGGTCACTGGTCACTGGCCACTGGTCACTGGTCACTGGTCACTGGCCACTGGTCACTGGTCACAGTTTACTGGTCACTGGTCACTGGTCACTGGTCACTGGCCACTGGTCACTGGTCACAGTTTACTGGTCACTGGTCACTGGTCACTGGTCACTGGTCACTGGTCACGGGTCACATGTCACGGGTCACTGGTCACTGGTCACTTGTCACTGGTCACTGGTCACTGGCCACTGGTCACTGGTCACTGGTCACTGGCCACTGGTCACTGGTCACTGGTCACAAAGCACTGGTCACTTGTCACTGGTCAATGGTCACTGGTCACTGGTCACCGGTCACTGGTCACTGGTCACTGGTCACTGGTCACTGGTCACTGGCCACTGGACACAGATCACTGGTCACTGGTCACTGGTCACAAAGCACTGGTCACTTGTCACTGGTCAATGGTCACTGGTCACTGGTCACCGGTCCCTGGTCACTGGTCACTGGTCACTGGTCACTGGTCACAAGTTTCTGGTCATTTGTCACTGGTCACTGGTCTCTGGTTACTGATCACTGGTCACTGGCCACTGGTCACTGGTCACTGGACACAGGTCACTGGTCACGGGTCACGTGTCACGGGTCACTGGTCACTGGTCGCTAGTCACTGGTCCCCGGTCACTGATCACTGGTCACTGGTCACTGGTCACTGGTCACAGGTCAATGGTCACTGGTCACTGGTCGCTGGTCACTGGTCACTGGTCACTGGTCACGGGTCACATGTCACCGGTCACTGTTCACTGGTCGCTAGTCACTGGTCCCCGGTCACTTGTCACTGGTCACTGGTCACTGGTCTCTGGTCACTGGTCACTGGACACTGGTCACTGGCCACTGGTCACTGGTCACTGGTCACAAGTCACAGGTCACTGGTCACTGGTCACAAGTCACTGGTCACTGGTTACTGGTCACTGGTCACTGGTCACCGGTCACTGGTCACTGGTCACTGGTCACTGGTCACTGGTCAATTGTCACTATCGCTGGTCACTGGTCACTGGTCACTGGTCACTGGTCACTGGTCGCTGGTCACTGGTCACAGGTCAATGGTCACTGGTCAATTGTTACTGTCGCTGGTCACTGGTCACAGGTCAACGGCCACTTGTCACTGGTCACTGGTCACTGGTCTCTGGTTACTGGTCACTGGTCGCTGGTCACTGGTCACTGGTCACTGGTCACAAGTCACAGGTCACTGGTCACTCGTCACAAGTCACTGGTCACATGTCACTGGTCAGTGGTCAGTGGTCACTGGTCACTAGTCACAGGTCAATGGTGCCTGGTGGCTGGTCACTGGGCCCTGGTCACTGGTCACTGGTCACTGGTCACGGGTCACATGTCACGGGTCACTGGTCACTGGTCGCTAGTCACTGGTCCCCGGTCACAAGTCACTGGTCACTGGTTACTGGTCACTGGTCACTGGTCACTGGTCACTGGTCACTGGTCACTGGTCACTGGTCACTGGTCAACTGTCACTATCGCTGGTCACTGGTCAGTGGTCACTGGTCACTGGTCGCTGGTCACTGGTCACAGGTCAATGGTCACTGGTCAATTGTTACTGTCGCTGGTCACTGGTCAGTGGTCAATGGTCACTGTTGCTGGTCACTGGTCACTGGTCACTGGTCACTGGCCACTGGTCACTGGTCACTGGTTACTGGTCACAGGTCAATGGTCACTGGCCACTGGACACAGATTACTGGTCACTGGTCACTGGTCACTGGTCACAAGTCACTGGTCACTGGTCACTTGTCACTGGTCACTGGTCAGTGGCCACTGGTCACTGGTCACTGGCCACTGGTCACTGGTCACAGTTTACTGGTCACTGGTCTCAGGTCACTGGTCACTGGTCACTGGTCACGGGTCACATGTCACGGGTCACTGGTCACTGGTCACTTGTCACTGGTCACTGGTCACTGGCCACTGGTCACTGGTCACTGGTCACTGGCCACTGGTCACTGGTCACTGGTCACTGGCCACTGGTCACTGGTCACAGTTTACTGGTCACTGGTCACTGGTCACTGGTCACTGGCCACTGGTCACTGGTCACAGTTTACTGGTCACTGGTCACTGGTCACTGGTCACTGGTCACTGGTCACGGGTCACATGTCACGGGTCACTGGTCACTGGTCACTTGTCACTGGTCACTGGTCACTGGCCACTGGTCACTGGTCACTGGTCACTGGTCACTGGCCACTGGTCACTGGTCACTGGTCACAAAGCACTGGTCACTTGTCACTGGTCAATGGTCACTGGTCACTGGTCACTGGTCACTGGCCACTGGACACAGATCACTGGTCACTGGTCACTGGTCACAAAGCACTGGTCACTTGTCACTGGTCAATGGTCACTGGTCACTGGTCACCGGTCCCTGGTCACTGGTCACTGGTCACTGGTCACTGGTCACAAGTTTCTGGTCATTTGTCACTGGTCACTGGTCTCTGGTTACTGGTCACTGGTCACTGGCCACTGGTCACTGGTCACTGGACACAGGTCACTGGTCACGGGTCACGTGTCACGGGTCACTGGTCACTGGTCGCTAGTCACTGGTCCCCGGTCACTGATCACTGGTCACTGGTCACTGGTCACTGGTCACAGGTCAATGGTCACTGGTCACTGGTCGCTGGTCACTGGTCACTGGTCACTGGTCACGGGTCACATGTCACCGGTCACTGTTCACTGGTCGCTAGTCACTGGTCCCCGGTCACTTGTCACTGGTCACTGGTCACTGGTCTCTGGTCACTGGTCACTGGACACTGGTCACTGGCCACTGGTCACTGGTCACTGGTCACAAGTCACAGGTCACTGGTCACTGGTCACAAGTCACTGGTCACTGGTTACTGGTCACTGGTCACTGGTCACCGGTCACTGGTCACTGGTCACTGGTCACTGGTCACTGGTCAATTGTCACTATCGCTGGTCACTGGTCACTGGTCACTGGTCACTGGTCACTGGTCGCTGGTCACTGGTCACAGGTCAATGGTCACTGGTCAATCGTTACTGTCGCTGGTCACTGGTCACAGGTCAACGGCCACTTGTCAATTGTTACCGTCGCTGGTCACTGGTTACTGGTCACTGGTCGCTGGTCACTGGTCACTGGTCACAGGTCACTGGTCACTGGTCACTGGTCACTGGTCGCTGGTCACTGGTCACTGGTCAATGGTCAATGGTCACTGGCCACTGGTCACTGGTCACTGGACGCTGGCCACTGTACACTGGTCACTGGTCACTGGTCACAAGTCACAGGCCACTGGTCACTGGTCACAAATCACTGGTCACTTGTCACTGGTCAGTGGTCAGTGGTCACAGGTCACTGGTCACAGGTCAATGGTGACTGGTCACTGGTCACTGGTCACTGGTCACTGGTCGCTGGTCACTGGTCACTGGTCACGTGTCACATGTCACGGGTCACAGGTCACTGGTCGCTGGTCACTGGTCACCGGTCACCGGTCACTGGTCACTGGTCACTGGTCACTGGTCACTGGTCACTGGTCACTGGTCACTGGTCACTGGTCACTGGTCACGTGTCACATGTCACGGGTCACAGGTCACTGGTCGCTGGTCACTGGTCACATGTCACGGGTCACTGGTCACTGGTCACTGGTCACTGGTCACTTGTCACTGGTCGCTGGTCACTGGTCACTGGTCACGTGTCACATGTCACGGGTCACAGGTCACTGGTCGCTGGTCACTGGTCACCGGTCACCGGTCACTGGTCACTGGTCACTGGTCACTGGTCACTGGTCACTGGTCAATGGTCACTGTCGCTGGTCACTGGTCACTGGTCAATGGTCACTGGTCACTGGTCACTGGTCACTGGTCAACTGTCACAATCGCTGGTCACTGGTCACTGGTCACTGGTCACTGGTCGCTGGTCACTGGTCACAGGTCAATGGTCACTGGTCAATTGTTACTGTCGCTGGTCACTGGTCACTGGTCAATGGTCACTGTTGCTGGTCACTGGTCACTGGTCACTGGTCACTGGCCACTGGTCACTGGTCACTGGTTACTGGTCACAGGTCAATGGTCACTGGCCACTGGACACAGATCACTGGTCACTGGTCACTGGTCACTGGTCACAAGTCACTGGTCACTGGTCACTTGTCACTGGTCACTGGTCACTGGCCACTGGTCACTGGTTACTGGCCACTGGTCACTGGTCACAGTTTACTGGTCACTGGTCTCTGGTCACTGGTCACTGGTCACTGGTCACGGGTCACATGTCACGGGTCACTGGTCACTGGTCACTTGTCACTGGTCACTGGTCACTGGCCACTGGTCACTGGTCACTGGTCACTGGCCACTGGTCACTGGTCACTGGTCACTGGTCACTGGTCACTGGTCACTGGCCACTGGTCACTGGTCACAGTTTACTGGTCACTGGTCACTGGTCACTGGTCACTGGTCACTGGTCACGGGTCACATGTCACGGTTCACTGGTCACTGGTCACTTGTCACTGGTCACTGGTCACTGGCCACTGGTCACTGGTCACTGGTCACTGGTCACTGGTCACTGGTCAATGGTCACTGGTCACTGGTCACTGGTCACAGGTCAATGGTCACTGGTCACTGGACACTGGTCACTGGTCACTGGTCACTGGTCACTGGTCCATGGTCACTCTCGCTGGTCAATGGTCACTGTCGCTGGTCACTGGTCACTGGTCACTTGTCACTGGTCACTGGTGAATGGTCACATGTCACTGGGCACTGGTCACAGGTCACTGGTCCCCGGTCACTGGTCACTGGTCACTGGTCACTGGTCAATGGTCACTGGTCACTGGTCAATGGTCACTGTCGCTGGTAAATGGTCACTGTCGCTGGTCAATGGTCACTGTCGCTGGTCACTGGTCACTGGTCACTGTCGCTGGTCACTGGTCACTGGTCACTGGTCACTGGTCACTGGTCACAAGTCACTGGTCACTTGTCACTGGTCACTGGTCACTGGCCACTAGTCACTGGTCAATGGTCATTGTCGCTGGTCCCCGGTCACTGTCGCTGGTCAATGGTCACTGTCGCTGGTCACTGGTCACTGGTCACAAAGCACTGGTCACTTGTCACTGGTCAGTGGCCAATGGTCGCTGGTCACTTGTCACTGGTCACTGGTCACTGTCGCTGGTCAATGGTCACTGGTCACAGGTCAGTGGTCACTGTTCAATGGTCACATGTCACTGGGCAGTGGTCAATGGTCACTGGTCATTGGTGACTGGTCACTGGTCACTGGTCACTGGACAATGGTCACTGTCGCTGGTCACAGGTCACTGGTCACTGGTCACTGGTCACTGGTCATTGGTGACTATCGCTGGTCAATGGTCACTGTCGCTGGTAAATGGTCACTGTCGCTGGTCACTGGTCACTGGTCACTGTCGCTGGTCACTGGTCACTGGACACTGGTCACTGGTCACTGGTCACTGGTCACTGGTCACTGGTCACTGGTCAATGGTCACTGTCGCTGGTCACTGGTCACTGGTCACTGGTCACTGGTCACTGGTCACTGCTCACTGGTCACTGGTCACTGGTCACTGGTCACTGGTCACTGGTCACTGGTCACTGGTCAATGGTCACTATCGCTGGTCAATGGTCACTGTCGCTGGTCACTGGTCACTGGTCACTGGTCACTGGTCATTGGTCACTATCGCTGGTCAATGGTCACTGTCGCTGGTCACTCGTCACAAGTCACTGGTCACTTGTCACTGGTCAGTGGTCAGTGGTCACTGGTCACTGGTCACAGGTCAATGGTGACTGATGACTGGTCACTGGGCCCTGGTCACTGGTCACTGGTCACTGGTCACTGGTCACTGGCCACGGGTCACATGTCACGGGTCACTGGTCACTGGTCGCTGGTCGCTGATCACTGGTCACAGGTCACTGGTCCCCGGTCGCTGGTCACTGGTCGCTGGTCACTGGTCACTGGACACTGGTCACTGGTCACTGGTCACGGGTCACATGTCACGGGTCACTGGTCACTGGTCACTGGTCACTGGTCACTGGGCAGTGGTCTCTGGTCACTGGTCACTGGTCAATGGTCACTGTCGCTGGTCAATGGTCACTGGTCACTGGTCAGTGTTCACTGGTCAATGGTCACTTGTCACTGGGCAGTGGTCAATGGTTACTGGTCACTGGTCACTGGTCACTGATCACTGGTCACTGGTCACAGGTCAATTGTCACTGGTCACTGGTCACTGGTCACGGGTCACATGTCACGGGTCACTGGTCACTGGTCACTGGTCACTGGTCACTGGGCAGTGGTCTCTGGTCACTGGTCACTGGTCAATGGTCACTGTCGCTGGTCAATGGTCACTGGTCACTGGTCAGTGTTCACTGGTAAATGGTCACTTGTCACTGGGCAGTGGTCAATGGTTACTGGTCACTGGTCACTGGTCACTGATCACTGGTCACTGGTCACTGGTCAATGGTCACTGTCGCTGGTCAATGGTCACTGGTCACTGGTCAGTGTTCACTGGTCAATGGTCACTTGTCACTGGGCAGTGGTCAATGGTTACTGGTCACTGGTCACTGGTCACTGATCACTGGTCACTGGTCACAGGTCAATTGTCACTGGTCACTTGTCACTGGTCACTGGTCGCTGGTCACAAGTCACTGGTAACTTGTCACTGGTCACTGGTCACTGGTCACTGGTCAATGGTCACTGTCGCTGGTCAATGGTCACTGTCGCTGGTCACTGGTCACTGGTCACTGGACACTGGTCACAAGTCACTGGTCACTTGTCTCTGGTCAGTGGCCACTGGTCGCTGGTCACTTGTCACTGGTCACTGGTCACAGGTCAATGATCACTGGACACAGGTCGCTGGTCACTGGTCGCTGGTCACTTGTCACTGGGCAGTGGTCACTGGTCAATGGTCACTGTCGCTGGTCGATGGTCACTGGTCACAGGTCAGTGGGCACTGGTCAATGGTCACATGTCACTGGGCAGTGGTCAATGGTCACTGGTCACTGGTGACTGGTCACTGGTCACTGGTCACTGGACAATGGTCACTGTCGCTGGTCACAGGTCACTGGTCACTGGTCACTGGTCACTGGTCATTGGTGACTATCGCTGGTCAATGGTCACTGTCGCTGGTAAATGGTCACTGTCGCTGGTCACTGGTCACTGGTCACTGTCGCTGGTCACTGGTCACTGGTCACTGGTCACTGGTCACAGGTCAATGGTCAATGGTCACTGTCGCTGGTCACTGGTCACTGGTCACTGCTCACTGGTCACTGGTCACTGGTCACTGGTAACTGGTCACTGGTCACTGGACACTGGTCACTGGTCACTGGTCACTTGTCACTGGTCACTGATCACTGGTCACTGGTCACTGGTCACTGGTCACTGGTCACTGGTCACAGGTCAATGGTCACTGGTCACTGGTCGCTGGTCACTGGTCACTGGTCACTGGTCACGGGTCACATGTCACCGGTCACTGTTCACTGGTCGCTAGTCACTGGTCCCCGGTCACTTGTCACTGGTCACTGGTCACTGGTCTCTGGTCACTGGTCACTGGACACTGGTCACTGGCCACTGGTCACTGGTCACTGGTCACAAGTCACAGGTCACTGGTCACTGGTCACAAGTCACTGGTCACTGGTTACTGGTCACTGGTCACTGGTCACCGGTCACTGGTCACTGGTCACTGGTCACTGGTCACTGGTCAATTGTCACTATCGCTGGTCACTGGTCACTGGTCACTGGTCACTGGTCACTGGTCGCTGGTCACTGGTCACAGGTCAATGGTCACTGGTCAATTGTTACTGTCGCTGGTCACTGGTCACAGGTCAACGGCCACTTGTCAATTGTTACCGTCGCTGGTCACTGGTTACTGGTCACTGGTCGCTGGTCACTGGTCACAGGTCACAGGTCACTGGTCACTGGTCACTGGTCACTGGTCGCTGGTCACTGGTCACTGGTCAATGGTCAATGGTCACTGGCCACTGGTCACTGGTCACTGGACGCTGGCCACTGTACACTGGTCACTGGTCACTGGTCACAAGTCACAGGCCACTGGTCACTGGTCACAAATCACTGGTCACTTGTCACTGGTCAGTGGTCAGTGGTCACAGGTCACTGGTCACAGGTCAATGGTGACTGGTCACTGGTCACTGGTCACTGGTCACTGGTCGCTGGTCACTGGTCACTGGTCACGTGTCACATGTCACGGGTCACAGGTCACTGGTCACTGGTCACTGGTCACCGGTCACCGGTCACTGGTCACTGGTCACTGGTCACTGGTCACTGGTCACTGGTCACTGGTCACTGGTCACTGGTCACTGGTCACGTGTCACATGTCACGGGTCACAGGTCACTGGTCGCTGGTCACTGGTCACATGTCACGGGTCACTGGTCACTGGTCACTGGTCACTGGTCACTTGTCACTGGTCGCTGGTCACTGGTCACTGGTCACGTGTCACATGTCACGGGTCACAGGTCACTGGTCGCTGGTCACTGGTCACCGGTCACCGGTCACTGGTCACTGGTCACAGGTCACTGGTCACTGGTCACTGGTCAATGGTCACTGTCGCTGGTCACTGGTCACTGGTCAATGGTCACTGTCGCTGGTCCCTGTCGCTGGTCAATAGTCACTGTCGCTGGTCACTGGTCACTGGTCACTGGTCACTGGTTACTGGTCACTGGTAAATGGTCACTGTCGCTGAACAATGGTCACTGTCGCTGGTCACTGGTCACTGGTCACTGGTCACTGGTCACTTGTCACTGGTCACTGGTCACAGGTCAATGGTCACTGGCCACTGGACACAGATGACTGGTCACTGGTCACTGGTCACTGGTCACAAAGCACTGGTCGTTTGTCACAGGTCAGTGGTCACTGGTGACTGGTGACTGGTCACTGGTCACTGGTCACTTGTCACTGGTCACTGGTCACAGGTCAATGGTCACTGGCCACTGGACACAGATGACTGGTCACTGGTCGCTGGTCACTGGTCACTGGTCACTGGTCACAAAGCACTGGTCCCCGGTCACTTGTCACTGGTCACTGGTCACTGGTCTCTGGTCACTGGACACTGGACACTGGCCACTGGTCACTGGTCACTGGTCACAAGTCACAGGTCACTGGTCACTCGTCACAAGTCACTGGTCACTTGTCACTGGTCAGTGGTCAGTGGTCACTGGTCACTAGTCACAGGTCAATGGTGCCTGGTGACTGGTCACTGGGCCCTGGTCACTGGTCACTGGTCACTGGTCACGGGTCACATGTCACGGGTCACTGGTCACTGGTCGCTAGTCACTGGTCCCCGGTCACAAGTCACTGGTCACTGGTTACTGGTCACTGGTCACTGGTCACTGGTCACTGGTCACTGGTCACTGGTCACTGGTCACTGGTCAACTGTCACAATCGCTGGTCACTGGTCACTGGTCACTGGTCACTGGTCGCTGGTCACTGGTCACAGGTCAATGGTCACTGGTCAATTGTTACTGTCGCTGGTCACTGGTCACTGGTCAATGGTCACTGTTGCTGGTCACTGGTCACTGGTCACTGGTCACTGGCCACTGGTCACTGGTCACTGGTTACTGGTCACAGGTCAATGGTCACTGGCCACTGGACACAGATCACTGGTCACTGGTCACTGGTCACTGGTCACAAGTCACTGGTCACTGGTCACTTGTCACTGGTCACTGGTCACTGGCCACTGGTCACTGGTTACTGGCCACTGGTCACTGGTCACAGTTTACTGGTCACTGGTCTCTGGTCACTGGTCACTGGTCACTGGTCACGGGTCACATGTCACGGGTCACTGGTCACTGGTCACTTGTCACTGGTCACTGGTCACTGGCCACTGGTCACTGGTCACTGGTCACTGGCCACTGGTCACTGGTCACTGGTCACTGGTCACTGGTCACTGGTCACTGGTCACTTGCCACTGGTCACTGGTCACAGTTTACTGGTCACTGGTCACTGGTCACTGGTCACTGGTCACTGGTCACGGGTCACATGTCACGGTTCACTGGTCACTGGTCACTTGTCACTGGTCACTGGTCACTGGCCACTGGTCACTGGTCACTGGTCACTGGTCACTGGTCACTGGTCAATGGTCACTGGTCACTGGTCACTGGTCACAGGTCAATGGTCACTGGTCACTGGACACTGGTCACTGGTCACTGGTCACTGGTCACTGGTCTATGGTCACTCTCGCTGGTCAATGGTCACTGTCGCTGGTCACTGGTCACTGGTCACTTGTCACTGGTCACTGGTGAATGGTCACATGTCACTGGGCACTGGTCACAGGTCACTGGTCCCCGGTCACTGGTCACTGGTCACTGGTCACTGGTCAATGGTCACTGTCGCTGGTAAATGGTCACTGTCGCTGGTCAATGGTCACTGTCGCTGGTCACTGGTCACTGGTCACTGTCGCTGGTCACTGGTCACTGGTCACTGGTCACTGGTCACTGGTCACAAGTCACTGGTCACTTGTCACTGGTCACTGGTCACTGGCCACTGGTCACTGGTCAATGGTCATTGTCGCTGGTCAACGGTCACTGTCGCTGGTCAATGGTCACTGTCGCTGGTCACTGGTAACTGGTCACTGGTCACTGGTCACAAAGCACTGGTCACTTGTCACTGGTCAGTGGCCAATGGTCGCTGGTCACTTGTCACTGGTCACTGGTCACTGTCGCTGGTCAATGGTCACTGGTCACAGGTCAGTGGTCACTGTTCAATGGTCACATGTCACTGGGCAGTGGTCAATGGTCACTGGTCATTGGTGACTGGTCACTGGTCACTGGTCACTGGACAATGGTCACTGTCGCTGGTCACAGTTCACTGGTCACTGGTCACTGGTCACAGGTCATTGGTGACTATCGCTGGTCAATGGTCACTGTCGCTGGTAAATGGTCACTGTCGCTGGTCACTGGTCACTGGTCACTGTCGCTGGTCACTGGTCACTGGACACTGGTCACTGGTCACTGGTCACTGGTCACTGGTCACTGGTCACTGGTCAATGGTCACTGTCGCTGGTCACTGGTCACTGGTCACTGGTCACTGGTCACTGGTCACTGGTCACTGGTCACTGGTCACTGGTCACTGGTCACTGGTCAATGGTCACTATCGCTGGTCAATGGTCACTGTCGCTGGTCACTGGTCACTGGTCACTGGTCACTGGTCATTGGTCACTATCGCTGGTCAATGGTCACTGTCGCTGGTCACTCGTCACAAGTCACTGGTCACTTGTCACTGGTCAGTGGTCAGTGGTCACTGGTCACTGGTCACAGGTCAATGGTGACTGATGACTGGTCACTGGGCCCTGGTCACTGGTCACTGGTCACTGGTCACTGGTCACTGGCCACGGGTCACATGTCACGGGTCACTGGTCACAGGTCGCTGGTCGCTGATCACTGGTCACAGGTCACTGGTCCCCGGTCACTGGTCACTGGTCGCTGGTCACTGGTCACTGGACACTGGTCACTGGTCACTGGTCACGGGTCACATGTCACGGGTCACTGGTCACTGGTCACTGGTCACTGGTCACTGGGCAGTGGTCTCTGGTCACTGGTCACTGGTCAATGGTCACTGTCGCTGGTGAATGGTCACTGGTCACTGGTCAGTGTTCACTGGTCAATGGTCACTTGTCACTGGGCAGTGGTCAATGGTTACTGGTCACTGGTCACTGGTCACTGATCACTGGTCACTGGTCACAGGTCAATTGTCACTGGTCACTGGTCACTGGTCACGGGTCACATGTCACGGGTCACTGGTCACTGGTCACTGGTCACTGGTCACTGGGCAGTGGTCTCTGGTCACTGGTCACTGGTCAATGGTCACTGTCGCTGGTCAATGGTCACTGGTCACTGGTCAGTGTTCACTGGTCAATGGTCACTTGTCACTGGGCAGTGGTCAATGGTTACTGGTCACTGGTCACTGGTCACTGATCACTGGTCACTGGTCACTGGTCAATGGTCACTGTCGCTGGTCAATGGTCACTGGTCACTGGTCAGTGTTCACTGGTCAATGGTCACTTGTCACTGGGCAGTGGTCAATGGTTACTGGTCACTGGTCACTGGTCACTGATCACTGGTCACTGGTCACAGGTCAATTGTCACTGGTCACTTGTCACTGGTCACTGGTCGCTGGTCACAAGTCACTGGTAACTTGTCACTGGTCACTGGTCACTGGTCACTGGTCAATGGTCACTGTCGCTGGTCAATGGTCACTGTCGCTGGTCACTGGTCACTGGTCACAGGACACTGGTCACAAGTCACTGGTCACTTGTCTCTGGTCAGTGGCCACTGGTCGCTGGTCACTTGTCACTGGTCACTGGTCACAGGTCAATGATCACTGGACACAGGTCGCTGGTCACTGGTCGCTGGTCACTTGTCACTGGGCAGTGGTCACTGGTCAATGGTCACTGTCGCTGGTCAATGGTCACTGGTCACAGGTCAGTGGGCACTGGTCAATGGTCACATGTCACTGGGCAGTGGTCAATGGTCACTGGTCACTGGTGACTGGTCACTGGTCACTGGTCACTGGACAATGGTCACTGTCGCTGGTCACAGGTCACTGGTCACTGGTCACTGGTCACTGGTCATTGGTGACTATCGCTGGTCAATGGTCACTGTCGCTGGTAAATGGTCAATGTCGCTGGTCACTGGTCACTGGTCACTGTCGCTGGTCACTGGTCACTGGTCACTGGTCACTGGTCACAGGTCAATGGTCAATGGTCACTGTCGCTGGTCACTGGTCACTGGTCACTGGTCACTGGTCACTGGTCACTGGTCACTGGTAACTGGTCACTGGTCACTGGACACTGGTCACTGGTCACTGGTCACTTGTCACTGGTCACTGATCACTGGTCACTGGTCACTGGTCACTGGTCACTGGTCACTGGTCCCTGGTCAGTGGTCACTGGTCACTGGTCAATGGTCACTGTCGCTGGTCACTGGTCACTGGTCACTGGTCACTGTTCACTGGTCACTGGTCACAGGTCACTGGTCCCCGGTCACTGGTCACTGGTCACTTGTCACTGGTCACTGGACACTGGTCACTGGTCACTGGTCACGGGTCACATGTCACGGGTCACTGGTCCCTGGTCCCTGGTCACTGTTCACTGGTCACTGGTCACTGGTCAATGGTCACTGTCGCTAGTCACTGGTCACTGGTCACTGGTCACTGGTCACTGGTCACTGGTCACTGGTCAATGGTCACTGTCGCTGGTAAATGGTCACTGTCGCTGGTCAATGGTCACTGTCGCTGGTCACTCGTCACTATTCACTGGTCACTGGTCACTGGTCACTGTCGCTGGTCACTGGTCACTGGTCACTGGTCACTGGTCACTGGTCACTGGTCACAAGTCACTGGTCACATGTCACTGGTCACTGGTCACTGGCCACTGGTCACTGGTCAATGGTCATTGTCGCTTGTCAATGGTCACTGTCGCTGGTCAATGGTCACTGTCGCTGGTCACTGGTCACTGGTCACTGGTCACTGGTCACAAAGCACTGGTCACTTGTCACTGGTCAGTGGCCAATGGTCGCTGGTCACTTGTCACTGGTCACTGGTCACTGGTCACTAGTCACAAGTCACTGGTCACTGGTCACTTGTCACTGGTCACTGGTCACTGGTCACTGGTCACTGGTCAATGGTCATTGTCGCTTGTCAATGGTCACTGTCGCTGGTCAATGGTCACTGTCGCTGGTCACTAGTCACTGGTCACAAAGCACTGGTCACTTGTCACTGGTCAGTGGCCAATGGTCGCTGGTCACTTGTCACTGGTCACTGGTCACTGGTCACTAGTCACAAGTCACTGGTCACTGGTCACTTGTCACTGGTCACTGGTCACTGGTCACTGGTCAATGGTCAATGGTCACTATCGCTGGTCAATGGTCACTGTCGCTGGTCACTGGTCACTTGTCACTGGTCACTGGTCACTGGTCACTGGTCACTGGTCAATGGTCACTATCGCTGGTCAATGGTCACTGTCGCTGGTCACTCGTCACAAGTCACTGGTCACTTGTCACTGGTCACTGGTCACTGGCCACTGGTCACTGGTCAATGGTCATTGTCGCTTGTCAATGGTCACTGTCGCTGGTCAATGGTCACTGTCGCTGGTCACTGGTCACTGGTCACTGGTCACTGGTCACAAAGCACTGGTCACTTGTCACTGGTCAGTGGCCAATGGTCGCTGGTCACTTGTCACTGGTCACTGGTCACTGGTCACTGGTCACTGGTCACTGGGCAGTGGTCTCTGGTCACTGGTCACTGGTCAATGGTCACTGTCGCTGGTCAATGGTCACTGGTCACTGGTCAGTGTTCACTGGTCAATGGTCACTTGTCACTGGGCAGTGGTCAATGTTTACTGGTCACTGGTCACTGGTCACTGATCACTGGTCACTGGTCACTGGTCAATGGTCACTGTCGCTGGTCAATGGTCACTGGTCACTGGTCAGTGTTCACTGGTCAATGGTCACTTGTCACTGGGCAGTGGTCAATGGTTACTGGTCACTGGTCACTGGTCACTGATCACTGGTCACTGGTCACAGGTCAATTGTCACTGGTCACTTGTCACTGGTCACTGGTCGCTGGTCACAAGTCACTGGTAACTTGTCACTGGTCACTGGTCACTGGTCACTGGTCAATGGTCACTGTCGCTGGTCAATGGTCACTGTCGCTGGTCACTGGTCACTGGTCACAGGACACTGGTCACAAGTCACTGGTCACTTGTCTCTGGTCAGTGGCCACTGGTCGCTGGTCACTTGTCACTGGTCACTGGTCACAGGTCAATGATCACTGGACACAGGTCGCTGGTCACTGGTCGCTGGTCACTTGTCACTGGGCAGTGGTCACTGGTCAATGGTCACTGTCGCTGGTCAATGGTCACTGGTCACATGTCAGTGGGCACTGGTCAATGGTCACATGTCACTGGGCAGTGGTCAATGGTCACTGGTCACTGGTGACTGGTCACTGGTCACTGGTCACTGGACAATGGTCACTGTCGCTGGTCACAGGTCACTGGTCACTGGTCACTGGTCACTGGTCATTGGTGACTATCGCTGGTCAATGGTCACTGTCGCTGGTAAATGGTCACTGTCGCTGGTCACTGGTCACTGGTCACTGTCGCTGGTCACTGGTCACTGGTCACTGGTCACTGGTCACAGGTCAATGGTCAATGGTCACTGTCGCTGGTCACTGGTCACTGGTCACTGGTCACTGGTCACTGGTCACTGGTCACTGGTAACTGGTCACTGGTCACTGGACACTGGTCACTGGTCACTGGTCACTTGTCACTGGTCACTGATCACTGGTCACTGGTCACTGGTCACTGGTCACTGGTCACTGGTCCCTGGTCACTGGTCACTGGTCACTGGTCAATGGTCACTGTCGCTGGTCACTGGTCACTGGTCACTGGTCACTGTTCACTGGTCACTGGTCACAGGTCACTGGTCCCCGGTCACTGGTCACTGGTCACTGGTCACTGGTCACTGGACACTGGTCACTGGTCACTGGTCACGGGTCACATGTCACGGGTCACTGGTCCCTGGTCCCTGGTCACTGTTCACTGGTCACTGGTCACTGGTCAATGGTCACTGTCGCTAGTCACTGGTCACTGGTCACTGGTCACTGGTCACTGGTCACTGGTCACTGGTCAATGGTCACTGTCGCTGGTAAATGGTCACTGTCGCTGGTCAATGGTCACTGTCGCTGGTCACTCGTCACTATTCACTGGTCACTGGTCACTGGTCACTGTCGCTGGTCACTGGTCACTGGTCACTGGTCACTGGTCACTGGTCACTGGTCACAAGTCACTGGTCACATGTCACTGGTCACTGGTCACTGGCCACTGGTCACTGGTCAATGGTCATTGTCGCTTGTCAATGGTCACTGTCGCTGGTCAATGGTCACTGTCGCTGGTCACTGGTCACTGGTCACTGGTCACTGGTCACAAAGCACTGGTCACTTGTCACTGGTCAGTGGCCAATGGTCGCTGGTCACTTGTCACTGGTCACTGGTCACTGGTCACTAGTCACAAGTCACTGGTCACTGGTCACTTGTCACTGGTCACTGGTCACTGGTCACTGGTCACTGGTCAATGGTCATTGTCGCTTGTCAATGGTCACTGTCGCTGGTCAATGGTAACTGTCGCTGGTCACTGGTCACTGGTCACAAAGCACTGGTCACTTGTCACTGGTCAGTGGCCAATGGTCGCTGGTCACTTGTCACTGGTCACTGGTCACTGGTCACTAGTCACAAGTCACTGGTCACTGGTCACTTGTCACTGGTCACTGGTCACTGGTCACTGGTCACTGGTCAATGGTCACTATCGCTGGTCAATGGTCACTGTCGCTGGTCACTGGTCACTTGTCACTGGTCACTGGTCACTGGTCACTGGTCACTGGTCACTGGTCAATGGTCACTATCGCTGGTCAATGGTCACTGTCGCTGGTCACTCGTCACAAGTCACTGGTCACTTGTCACTGGTCACTGGTCACTGGCCACTGGTCACTGGTCAATGGTCATTGTCGCTTGTCAATGGTCACTGTCGCTGGTCAATGGTCACTGTCGCTGGTCACTGGTCACTGGTCACTGGTCACTGGTCACAAAGCACTGGTCACTTGTCACTGGTCAGTGGCCAATGGTCGCTGGTCACTTGTCACTGGTCACTGGTCACTGGTCACTAGTCACAAGTCACTGTTCACTGGTCAATGGTCACTGGTCACTGGTCACTGGTCACTGGTCACAGGTCAATGGTCACTGGTCACTGGACACTGGTCACTGGTCACTGGTCACTGGTCACTGGTCACTGGTCACTGGTCACTGGTAAATGGTCACTGTCGCTGGTCACTGGTCACTGGTCACTGGTCACTGGTCACTGGTCACTGCTCACTGGTCACTGGTCACTGGTCACTGGTCACTGGTCACTGGTCACTGGTCACTGGTCACTGGTCAATGGTCACTATCGCTGGTCAATGGTCACTGTCGCTGGTCAATGGTCACTGTCGCTGGACAATGGTCACTGTCGCTGGTCACTGGTCACTGGTCACTGGTCACTGGTCACAAAGCACTGGTCACTTGTCACTGGTCAGTGGCCAATGGTCGCTGGTCACTTGTCACTGGTCACTGGTCACTGGTCACTAGTCACAAGTCACTGGTCACTGGTCACTTGTCACTGGTCACTGGTCACTGGTCACTGGTCACTGGTCACTGGTCACTGGTCACTGGTCAATGGTCACTGTCGCTGGTAAATGGTCACTGTCGCTGGTCAATGGTCACTGTCGCTGGTCACTCGTCACTATTCACTGGTCACTGGTCACTGGTTACTGTCGCTGGTCACTGGTCACTGGTCACTGGTCACTGGTCACTGGTCACTGGTCACAAGTCACTGGTCACTTGTCACTGGTCACTGGTCACTGGCCACTGGTCACTGGTCAATGGTCATTGTCGCTTGTCAATGGTCACTGTCGCTGGTCAATGGTCACTGTCGCTGGTCACTGGTCACTGGTCACTGGTCACTGGTCACAAAGCACTGGTCACTTGTCACTGGTCAGTGGCCAATGGTCGCTGGTCACTTGTCACTGGTCACTGGTCACTGGTCACTTGTCACAAGTCACTGGTCACTGGTCACTTGTCACTGGTCACTGGTCACTGGTCACTGGTCACTGGTCAATGGTCATTGTCGCTTGGCAATGGTCACTGTCGCTGGACAATGGTCACTGTCGCTGGTCACTGGTCACTGGTCACTGGTCACTGGTCACTGGTCACAAAGCACTGGTCACTTGTCACTGGTCAGTGGCCAATGGTCGCTGGTCACTTGTCACTGGTCACTGGTCACTGGTCACTAGTCACAAGTCACTGGTCACTGGTCACTTGTCACTGGTCACTGGTCACTGGTCACTGGTCACTGGTCAATGGTCACTATCGCTGGTCAATGGTCACTGTCGCTGGTCACTGGTCACTTGTCACTGGTCACTGGTCACTGGTCACTGGTCACTGGTCAATGGTCACTATCGCTGGTCAATGGTCACTGTCGCTGGTCACTCGTCACAAGTCACTGGTCACTTGTCACTGGTCACTGGTCACTGGCCACTGGTCACTGGTCAATGGTCATTGTCGCTTGTCAATGGTCACTGTCGCTGGTCAATGGTCACTGTCGCTGGTCACTGGTCACTGGTCACTGGTCACTGGTCACAAAGCACTGGTCACTTGTCACTGGTCAGTGGCCAATGGTCGCTGGTCACTTGTCACTGGTCACTGGTCACTGGTCACTAGTCACAAGTCACTGGTCACTGGTCACTTGTCACTGGTCACTGGTCACTGGTCACTGGTCACTGTTCACTGGGCAGTGGTCTCTGGTCACTGGTCACTGGTCAATGGTCACTGTCGCTGGTCAATGGTCACTGTCGCTGGTCAATGGTCACTCTCGCTGGTCGCTGGTCACTGGTCACTTGTCACTGGTCACTGGTCACAAGTCACTGGTCACTTGTCTCTGGTCAGTGGCCACTGGTCGCTGGTCACTTGTCACTGGTCACTGGTCACAGGTCAATGATCACTGGACACAGGTCGCAGGTCACTGGTCGCTGGTCACTTGTCACTGGGCAGTGGTCACTGGTCACAGGTCACTGGTCAATGGTCACTGTCGCTGGTCACTGGTCACTATTCACTGGTCACTGGTCACTGGTCACTGTCGCTGGTCACTGGTCACTGGTAACTGGTCACTGGTCACTGGTCACAAGTCACTGGTCACTTGTCACTGGTCACTGGTCACTGGCCACTGGTCACTGGTCAATGGTCATTGTCGCTGGTCAACGGTCACTGTCGCTGGTCAATGGTCACTGTCGCTGGTCAATGGTCACTGGTCACTGGTCAGTGTTCACTGGTCAATGGTCACTTGTCACTGGGCAGTGGTCAATGGTCACTGGTCACTTATCACTGGTCACTGGTCACTGGTCACTGGTCACTGGTCAATGGTCACTCTCGCTGGTCAATGGTCACTGTCGCTGGTCACTGGTCACTGGTCACTTGTCACTGGTCACTGCTCACTGGTCACTGGACACTGGTCAATGGTCAATGGTCCCTGTCGCTGGTAAATGGTCACTGTCGCTGGTCACTGGTCACTGGTCACTTGTCTCTGGTCAGTGGCAACTGGTCGGTGGTCACTTGTCACTGGTCACTGGTCACAGGTCAATGGTCACTGTCGCTGGTCACTGCTCACTGGTCACTGGTCACTGGTCAATGGTCACTGTCGCTGGTCAACGGTCACTGTCGCTGGTCAATGGTCACTGTCGCTGGTCAATGGTCACTGGTCACTGGTCAGTGTTCACTGGTCAATGGTCACTTGTCACTGGGCAGTGGTCAATGGTCACTGGTCACTGATCACTGGTCACTGATCACTGGTCACTGGTCACAGGTCAATTGTCACTGGTCACTGGTCACTGGTCACTGGTCGCTGGTCACAAGTCACTGGTAACTTGTCACTGGTCACTGGTCACTGGTCACTGGTCAATTGTCACTGTCGCTGGTCAATGGTCACTGTCGCTGGTCACTTGTCACTGGTCACTGGTCACTGGTCACTAGTCACAAGTCACTGGTCACTTGTCACTGGTCACTGGTCACTGATCACTGGTCAATGGTCACTGTCGCTGGTCAATGGTCACTGGTCACTGGTCACTGGTCACAAGTCACTGGTCACTAGTCACTGGTCACTAGTCACTGGTCAGTGGCCACTGGTCGCTGGTCACTTGTCACTGGTCACTGGTCACTGGTCACTGGTCACTGGTCACATGTCACTGATCACTGGTCACTGGTCACTGGTCACTGGTCAATGGTCACTATCGCTGGTCAATGGTCACTGTCGCTGGTCAATGGTCACTGGTCACTGGTCAGTGGTCACTGGTCAATGGTCACAAGTTACTGGTCACTTGTCACTGGTCACTGGTCACTGGCCACTTGTCACTGGTCAATGGTCACTGTCGCTGGTCAATGGTCACTGTCGCTGGACAATGGTCACTGTCGCTGGTCACTGGTCACTGGTCACTGGTCACTGGTCACAAAGCACTGGTCACTTGTCACTGGTCAGTGGCCAATGGTCGCTGGTCACTTGTCACTGGTCACTGGTCACTGGTCACTAGTCACAAGTCACTGGTCACTGGTCACTTGTCACTGGTCACTGGTCACTGGTCACTGGTCACTGGTCACTGGTCACTGGTCACTGGTCAATGGTCACTGTCGCTGGTAAATGGTCACTGTCGCTGGTCAATGGTCACTGTCGCTGGTCACTCGTCACTATTCACTGGTCACTGGTCACTGGTTACTGTCGCTGGTCACTGGTCACTGGTCACTGGTCACTGGTCACTGGTCACTGGTCACAAGTCACTGGTCACTTGTCACTGGTCACTGGTCACTGGCCACTGGTCACTGGTCAATGGTCATTGTCGCTTGTCAATGGTCACTGTCGCTGGTCAATGGTCACTGTCGCTGGTCACTGGTCACTGGTCACTGGTCACTGGTCACAAAGCACTGGTCACTTGTCACTGGTCAGTGGCCAATGGTCGCTGGTCACTTGTCACTGGTCACTGGTCACTGGTCACTTGTCACAAGTCACTGGTCACTGGTCACTTGTCACTGGTCACTGGTCACTGGTCACTGGTCACTGGTCAATGGTCATTGTCGCTTGGCAATGGTCACTGTCGCTGGTCAATGGTCACTGTCGCTGGTCACTGGTCACTGGTCACTGGTCACTGGTCACTGGTCACTGGTCACTGGTCACAAAGCACTGGTCACTTGTCACTGGTCAGTGGCCAATGGTCGCTGGTCACTTGTCACTGGTCACTGGTCACTGGTCACTAGTCACAAGTCACTGGTCACTGGTCACTTGTCACTGGTCACTGGTCACTGGTCACTGGTCACTGGTCAATGGTCACTATCGCTGGTCAATGGTCACTGTCGCTGGTCACTGGTCACTTGTCACTGGTCACTGGTCACTGGTCACTGGTCACTGGTCAATGGTCACTATCGCTGGTCAATGGTCACTGTCGCTGGTCACTCGTCACAAGTCACTGGTCACTTGTCACTGGTCACTGGTCACTGGCCACTGGTCACTGGTCAATGGTCATTGTCGCTTGTCAATGGTCACTGTCGCTGGTCAATGGTCACTGTCGCTGGTCACTGGTCACTGGTCACTGGTCACTGGTCACAAAGCACTGGTCACTTGTCACTGGTCAGTGGCCAATGGTCGCTGGTCACTTGTCACTGGTCACTGGTCACTGGTCACTAGTCACAAGTCACTGGTCACTGGTCACTTGTCACTGGTCACTGGTCACTGGTCACTGGTCACTGTTCACTGGGCAGTGGTCTCTGGTCACTGGTCACTGGTCAATGGTCACTGTCGCTGGTCAATGGTCACTGGTCACTGGTCAGTGTTCACTGGTCAATGGTCACTTGTCACTGGGCAGTGGTCAATGGTTACTGGTCACTGGTCACTGGTCACTGATCACTGGTCACTGGTCACAGGTCAATTGTCACTGGTCACTGGTCACTGGTCACTGGTCGCTGGTCACAAGTCACTGGTAACTTGTCACTGGTCACTGGTCACTGGTCACTGGTCAATTGTCACTGTCGCTGGTCAATGGTCACTGTCGCTGGTCGCTGGTCACTGGTCACTGGTCACTGGTCACTGGTCACAAGTCACTGGTCACGTGTCTCTGGTCAGTGGCCACTGGTCGCTGGTCACTTGTCACTGGTCACTGGTCACAGGTCAATGATCACTGGACACAGGTCGCAGGTCACTGGTCGCTGGTCACTTGTCACTGGGCAGTGGTCACTGGTCACAGGTCACTGGTCAATGGTCCCTGTCGCTGGTAAATGGTCACTGTCGCTGGTCACTGGTCACTGGTCACTTGTCTCTGGTCAGTGGCCACTGGTCGCTGGTCACTTGTCACTGGTCACTGGTCACTGGTCACTGGTCACTGGTCACATGTCACTGATCACTGGTCACTGGTCACTGGTCACTGGTCAATGGTCACTATCGCTGGTCAATGGTCACTGTCGCTGGTCAATGGTCACTGGTCACTGGTCAGTGGTCACTGGTCAATGGTCACAAGTTACTGGTCACTTGTCACTGGTCACTGGTCACTGGCCACTTGTCACTGGTCAATGGTCACTGTCGCTGGTCAATGGTCACTGTCGCTGGACAATGGTCACTGTCGCTGGTCACTGGTCACTGGTCACTGGTCACTGGTCACAAAGCACTGGTCACTTGTCACTGGTCAGTGGCCAATGGTCGCTGGTCACTTGTCACTGGTCACTGGTCACTGGTCACTAGTCACAAGTCACTGGTCACTGGTCACTTGTCACTGGTCACTGGTCACTGGTCACTGGTCACTGGTCACTGGTCACTGGTCACTGGTCAATGGTCACTGTCGCTGGTAAATGGTCACTGTCGCTGGTCAATGGTCACTGTCGCTGGTCACTCGTCACTATTCACTGGTCACTGGTCACTGGTTACTGTCACTGGTCAATGGTCACTTGTCACTGGGCAGTGGTCAATGGTTACTGGTCACTGGTCACTGGTCACTGATCACTGGTCACTGGTCACAGGTCAATTGTCACTGGTCACTGGTCACTGGTCACTGGTCGCTGGTCACAAGTCACTGGTAACTTGTCACTGGTCACTGGTCACTGGTCACTGGTCACTGGTCACTGGTTACTGGTCACTGGTCACTGGTCAATGGTCACTGTCGCTGGTAAATGGTCACTGTCGCTGGTCAATGGTCACTGTCGCTGGTCACTCGTCACTATTCACTGGTCACTGGTCACTGGTTACTGTCACTGGTCAATGGTCACTTGTCACTGGGCAGTGGTCAATGGTTACTGGTCAATGGTCACAAGTTACTGGTCACTTGTCACTGGTCACTGGTCACTGGCCACTTGTCACTGGTCAATGGTCACTGTCGCTGGTCAATGGTCACTGTCGCTGGACAATGGTCACTGTCGCTGGTCACTGGTCACTGGTCACTGGTCACTGGTCACAAAGCACTGGTCACTTGTCACTGGTCAGTGGCCAATGGTCGCTGGTCACTTGTCACTGGTCACTGGTCACTGGTCACTAGTCACAAGTCACTGGTCACTGGTCACTTGTCACTGGTCACTGGTCACTGGTCACTGGTCACTGGTCACTGGTCACTGGTCACTGGTCAATGGTCACTGTCGCTGGTAAATGGTCACTGTCGCTGGTCAATGGTCACTGTCGCTGGTCACTCGTCACTATTCACTGGTCACTGGTCACTGGTTACTGTCGCTGGTCACTGGTCACTGGTCACTGGTCACTGGTCACAAGTCACTGGTCACTTGTCACTGGTCACTGGTCACTGGCCACTGGTCACTGGTCAATGGTCATTGTCGCTTGTCAATGGTCACTGTCGCTGGTCAATGGTCACTGTCGCTGGTCACTGGTCACTGGTCACTGGTCACTGGTCACAAAGCACTGGTCACTTGTCACTGGTCAGTGGCCAATGGTCGCTGGTCACTTGTCACTGGTCACTGGTCACTGGTCACTTGTCACTGGTCACTGGTCACTTGTCACTGGTCACTGGTCACTGGTCACTGGTCACTGGTCAATGGTCATTGTCGCTTGGCAATGGTCACTGTCGCTGGTCAATGGTCACTGTCGCTGGTCACTGGTCACTGGTCACTGGTCACTGGTCACTGGTCACAAAGCACTGGTCACTTGTCACTGGTCAGTGGCCAATGGTCGCTGGTCACTTGTCACTGGTCACTGGTCACTGGTCACTAGTCACAAGTCACTGGTCACTGGTCACTTGTCACTGGTCACTGGTCACTGGTCACTGGTCACTGTTCACTGGGCAGTGGTCTCTGGTCACTGGTCACTGGTCAATGGTCACTGTCGCTGGTCAATGGTCACTGGTCACTGGTCAGTGTTCACTGGTCAATGGTCACTTGTCACTGGGCAGTGGTCAATGGTTACTGGTCACTGGTCACTGGTCACTGATCACTGGTCACTGGTCACAGGTAAATTGTCACTGGTCACTGGTCACTGGTCACTGGTCGCTGGTCACAAGTCACTGGTAACTTGTCACTGGTCACTGGTCACTGGTCACTGGTCAATTGTCACTGTCGCTGGTCAATGGTCACTGTCGCTGGTCACTTGTCACTGGTCACTGGTCACTGGTCACTAGTCACAAGTCACTGGTCACTTGTCACTGGTCAATGGTCACTGATCACTGGTCAATGGTCACTGTCGCTGGTCAATGGTCACTGGTCACTGGTCACTGGTCACAAGTCACTGGTCACTAGTCACTGGTCACTAGTCACTGGTCAGTGGCCACTGGTCGCTGGTCACTTGTCACTGGTCACTGGTCACTGGTCACTGGTCACTGGTCACATGTCACTGATCACTGGTCACTGGTCACTGGTCACTGGTCAATGGTCACTATCGCTGGTCAATGGTCACTGTCGCTGGTCAATGGTCACTGTCGCTGGTCAATGGTCACTGTCGCTGGTCACTCGTCACTATTCACTGGTCACTGGTCACTGGTTACTGTCACTGGTCAATGGTCACTTGTCACTGGGCAGTGGTCAATGGTTACTGGTCACTGGTCACTGGTCACTGATCACTGGTCACTGGTCACAGGTCAATTGTCACTGGTCACTGGTCACTGGTCACTGGTCGCTGGTCACAAGTCACTGGTAACTTGTCACTGGTCACTGGTCACTGGTCACTGGTCAATTGTCACTGTCGCTGGTCAATGGTCACTGTCGCTGGTCGCTGGTCACTGGTCACTGGTCACTGGTCACTGGTCACAAGTCACTGGTCACGTGTCTCTGGTCAGTGGCCACTGGTCGCTGGTCACTTGTCACTGGTCACTGGTCACAGGTCAATGATCACTGGACACAGGTCGCAGGTCACTGGTCGCTGGTCACTTGTCACTGGGCAGTGGTCACTGGTCACAGGTCACTGGTCAATGGTCCCTGTCGCTGGTAAATGGTCACTGTCGCTGGTCACTGGTCACTGGTCACTTGTCTCTGGTCAGTGGCCACTGGTCGCTGGTCACTTGTCACTGGTCACTGGTCACTGGTCACTGGTCACTGGTCACATGTCACTGATCACTGGTCACTGGTCACTGGTCACTGGTCAATGGTCACTATCGCTGGTCAATGGTCACTGTCGCTGGTCAATGGTCACTGGTCACTGGTCAGTGGTCACTGGTCAATGGTCACAAGTTACTGGTCACTTGTCACTGGTCACTGGTCACTGGCCACTTGTCACTGGTCAATGGTCACTGTCGCTGGTCAATGGTCACTGTCGCTGGACAATGGTCACTGTCGCTGGTCACTGGTCACTGGTCACTGGTCACTGGTCACAAAGCACTGGTCACTTGTCACTGGTCAGTGGCCAATGGTCGCTGGTCACTTGTCACTGGTCACTGGTCACTGGTCACTAGTCACAAGTCACTGGTCACTGGTCACTTGTCACTGGTCACTGGTCACTGGTCACTGGTCACTGGTCACTGGTCACTGGTCACTGGTCAATGGTCACTGTCGCTGGTAAATGGTCACTGTCGCTGGTCAATGGTCACTGTCGCTGGTCACTCGTCACTATTCACTGGTCACTGGTCACTGGTTACTGTCGCTGGTCACTGGTCACTGGTCACTGGTCACTGGTCACTGGTCACTGGTCACAAGTCACTGGTCACTTGTCACTGGTCACTGGTCACTGGCCACTGGTCACTGGTCAATGGTCATTGTCGCTTGTCAATGGTCACTGTCGCTGGTCAATGGTCACTGTCGCTGGTCACTGGTCACTGGTCACTGGTCACTGGTCACAAAGCACTGGTCACTTGTCACTGGTCAGTGGCCAATGGTCGCTGGTCACTTGTCACTGGTCACTGGTCACTGGTCACTTGTCACTGGTCACTGGTCACTTGTCACTGGTCACTGGTCACTGGTCACTGGTCACTGGTCAATGGTCATTGTCGCTTGGCAATGGTCACTGTCGCTGGTCAATGGTCACTGTCGCTGGTCACTGGTCACTGGTCACTGGTCACTGGTCACTGGTCACAAAGCACTGGTCACTTGTCACTGGTCAGTGGCCAATGGTCGCTGGTCACTTGTCACTGGTCACTGGTCACTGGTCACTAGTCACAAGTCACTGGTCACTGGTCACTTGTCACTGGTCACTGGTCACTGGTCACTGGTCACTGTTCACTGGGCAGTGGTCTCTGGTCACTGGTCACTGGTCAATGGTCACTGTCGCTGGTCAATGGTCACTGGTCACTGGTCAGTGTTCACTGGTCAATGGTCACTTGTCACTGGGCAGTGGTCAATGGTTACTGGTCACTGGTCACTGGTCACTGATCACTGGTCACTGGTCACAGGTAAATTGTCACTGGTCACTGGTCACTGGTCACTGGTCGCTGGTCACAAGTCACTGGTAACTTGTCACTGGTCACTGGTCACTGGTCACTGGTCAATTGTCACTGTCGCTGGTCAATGGTCACTGTCGCTGGTCACTTGTCACTGGTCACTGGTCACTGGTCACTAGTCACAAGTCACTGGTCACTTGTCACTGGTCACTGGTCACTGATCACTGGTCAATGGTCACTGTCGCTGGTCAATGGTCACTGGTCACTGGTCACTGGTCACAAGTCACTGGTCACTAGTCACTGGTCACTAGTCACTGGTCAGTGGCCACTGGTCGCTGGTCACTTGTCACTGGTCACATGTCACTGATCACTGGTCACTGGTCACTGGTCACTGGTCAATGGTCACTATCGCTGGTCAATGGTCACTGTCGCTGGTCAATGGTCACTGGTCACTGGTCACTGGTCACAAGTCACTGGTCACTAGTCACTGGTCACTAGTCACTGGTCAGTGGCCACTGGTCGCTGGTCACTTGTCACTGGTCACTGGTCACTGGTCACTGGTCACTGGTCACATGTCACTGATCACTGGTCACTGGTCACTGGTCACTGGTCAATGGTCATTGTCGCTTGGCAATGGTCACTGTCGCTGGTCAATGGTCACTGTCGCTGGTCACTGGTCACTGGTCACTGGTCACTGGTCACTAGTCACAAGTCACTGGTCACTTGACACTGGTCACTGGTCACTGATCACTGGTCAATGGTCACTGTCGCTGGTCAATGGTCACTGGTCACTGGTCACTAGTCACAAGTCACTGGTCACTTGACACTGGTCACTGGTCACTGATCACTGGTCAATGGTCACTGTCGCTGGTCAATGGTCACTGGTCACTGGTCACTGGTCACAAGTCACTGGTCACTAGTCACTGGTCACATGTCACTGATCACTGGTCACTGGTCACTGGTCACTGGTCAATGGTCACTATCGCTGGTCAATGGTCACTGTCGCTGGTCAATGGTCACTGTCGCTGGTCAATGGTCACTGTCGCTGGTCACTCGTCACTATTCACTGGTCACTGGTCACTGGTTACTGTCACTGGTCAATGGTCACTTGTCACTGGGCAGTGGTCAATGGTTACTGGTCACTGGTCACTGGTCACTGATCACTGGTCACTGGTCACAGGTCAATTGTCACTGGTCACTGGTCACTGGTCACTGGTCGCTGGTCACAAGTCACTGGTAACTTGTCACTGGTCACTGGTCACTGGTCACTGGTCAATTGTCACTGTCGCTGGTCAATGGTCACTGTCGCTGGTCGCTGGTCACTGGTCACTGGTCACTGGTCACTGGTCACAAGTCACTGGTCACGTGTCTCTGGTCAGTGGCCACTGGTCGCTGGTCACTTGTCACTGGTCACTGGTCACAGGTCAATGATCACTGGACACAGGTCGCAGGTCACTGGTCGCTGGTCACTTGTCACTGGGCAGTGGTCACTGGTCACAGGTCACTGGTCAATGGTCCCTGTCGCTGGTAAATGGTCACTGTCGCTGGTCACTGGTCACTGGTCACTTGTCTCTGGTCAGTGGCCACTGGTCGCTGGTCACTTGTCACTGGTCACTGGTCACTGGTCACTGGTCACTGGTCACATGTCACTGATCACTGGTCACTGGTCACTGGTCACTGGTCAATGGTCACTATCGCTGGTCAATGGTCACTGTCGCTGGTCAATGGTCACTGGTCACTGGTCAGTGGTCACTGGTCAATGGTCACAAGTTACTGGTCACTTGTCACTGGTCACTGGTCACTGGCCACTTGTCACTGGTCAATGGTCACTGTCGCTGGTCAATGGTCACTGTCGCTGGACAATGGTCACTGTCGCTGGTCACTGGTCACTGGTCACTGGTCACTGGTCACAAAGCACTGGTCACTTGTCACTGGTCAGTGGCCAATGGTCGCTGGTCACTTGTCACTGGTCACTGGTCACTGGTCACTAGTCACAAGTCACTGGTCACTGGTCACTTGTCACTGGTCACTGGTCACTGGTCACTGGTCACTGGTCACTGGTCACTGGTCACTGGTCAATGGTCACTGTCGCTGGTAAATGGTCACTGTCGCTGGTCAATGGTCACTGTCGCTGGTCACTCGTCACTATTCACTGGTCACTGGTCACTGGTTACTGTCGCTGGTCACTGGTCACTGGTCACTGGTCACTGGTCACTGGTCACTGGTCACAAGTCACTGGTCACTTGTCACTGGTCACTGGTCACTGGCCACTGGTCACTGGTCAATGGTCATTGTCGCTTGTCAATGGTCACTGTCGCTGGTCAATGGTCACTGTCGCTGGTCACTGGTCACTGGTCACTGGTCACTGGTCACAAAGCACTGGTCACTTGTCACTGGTCAGTGGCCAATGGTCGCTGGTCACTTGTCACTGGTCACTGGTCACTGGTCACTTGTCACTGGTCACTGGTCACTTGTCACTGGTCACTGGTCACTGGTCACTGGTCACTGGTCAATGGTCATTGTCGCTTGGCAATGGTCACTGTCGCTGGTCAATGGTCACTGTCGCTGGTCACTGGTCACTGGTCACTGGTCACTGGTCACTGGTCACAAAGCACTGGTCACTTGTCACTGGTCAGTGGCCAATGGTCGCTGGTCACTTGTCACTGGTCACTGGTCACTGGTCACTAGTCACAAGTCACTGGTCACTGGTCACTTGTCACTGGTCACTGGTCACTGGTCACTGGTCACTGTTCACTGGGCAGTGGTCTCTGGTCACTGGTCACTGGTCAATGGTCACTGTCGCTGGTCAATGGTCACTGGTCACTGGTCAGTGTTCACTGGTCAATGGTCACTTGTCACTGGGCAGTGGTCAATGGTTACTGGTCACTGGTCACTGGTCACTGATCACTGGTCACTGGTCACAGGTAAATTGTCACTGGTCACTGGTCACTGGTCACTGGTCGCTGGTCACAAGTCACTGGTAACTTGTCACTGGTCACTGGTCACTGGTCACTGGTCAATTGTCACTGTCGCTGGTCAATGGTCACTGTCGCTGGTCACTTGTCACTGGTCACTGGTCACTGGTCACTAGTCACAAGTCACTGGTCACTTGTCACTGGTCACTGGTCACTGATCACTGGTCAATGGTCACTGTCGCTGGTCAATGGTCACTGGTCACTGGTCACTGGTCACAAGTCACTGGTCACTAGTCACTGGTCACTAGTCACTGGTCAGTGGCCACTGGTCGCTGGTCACTTGTCACTGGTCACATGTCACTGATCACTGGTCACTGGTCACTGGTCACTGGTCAATGGTCATTGTCGCTTGGCAATGGTCACTGTCGCTGGTCAATGGTCACTGTCGCTGGTCACTGGTCACTGGTCACTGGTCACTGGTCACTAGTCACAAGTCACTGGTCACTTGACACTGGTCACTGGTCACTGATCACTGGTCAATGGTCACTGTCGCTGGTCAATGGTCACTGGTCACTGGTCACTGGTCACAAGTCACTGGTCACTAGTCACTGGTCACTAGTCACTGGTCAGTGGCCACTGGTCGCTGGTCACTTGTCACTGGTCACTGGTCACTGGTCACTGGTCACTGGTCACATGTCACTGATCACTGGTCACTGGTCACTGGTCACTGGTCAATGGTCATTGTCGCTTGGCAATGGTCACTGTCGCTGGTCAATGGTCACTGTCGCTGGTCACTGGTCACTGGTCACTGGTCACTGGTCACTGGTCACAAAGCACTGGTCACTTGTCACTGGTCAGTGGCCAATGGTCGCTGGTCACTTGTCACTGGTCACTGGTCACTGGTCACTAGTCACAAGTCACTGGTCACTGGTCACTTGTCACTGGTCACTAGTCACTAGTCACTGGTCACTGGTCAATGGTCACTATCGCTGGTCAATGGTCACTGTCGCTGGTCACTGGTCACTTGTCACTGGTCACTGGTCACTGGTCACTGGTCACTGGTCAATGGTCACTATCGCTGGTCAATGGTCACTGTCGCTGGCCACTCGTCACAAGTCACTGGTCACTTGTCACTGGTCACTGGTCACTGGCCACTGGTCACTGGTCAATGGTCATTGTCGCTTGTCAATGGTCACTGTCGCTGGTCAATGGTCACTGTCGCTGGTCACTGGTCACTGGTCACTGGTCACTGGTCACAAAGCACTGGTCACTTGTCACTGGTCAGTGGCCAATGGTCGCTGGTCACTTGTCACTGGTCACTGGTCACTGGTCACTAGTCACAAGTCACTGGTCACTGGTCACTTGTCACTGGTCACTGGTCACTGGTCACTGGTCACTGTTCACTGGGCAGTGGTCTCTGGTCACTGGTCACTGGTCAATGGTCACTGTCGCTGGTCAATGGTCACTGGTCACTGGTCAGTGTTCACTGGTCAATGGTCACTTGTCACTGGGCAGTGGTCAATGGTTACTGGTCACTGGTCACTGGTCACTGATCACTGGTCACTGGTCACAGGTCAATTGTCACTGGTCACTGGTCACTGGTCACTGGTCGCTGGTCACAAGTCACTGGTAACTTGTCACTGGTCACTGGTCACTGGTCACTGGTCAATTGTCACTGTCGCTGGTCAATGGTCACTGTCGCTGGTCGCTGGTCACTGGTCACTGGTCACTGGTCACTGGTCACAAGTCACTGGTCACGTGTCTCTGGTCAGTGGCCACTGGTCGCTGGTCACTTGTCGCTGGTCACTGGTCACAGGTCAATGATCACTGGACACAGGTCGCAGGTCACTGGTCGCTGGTCACTTGTCACTGGGCAGTGGTCACTGGTCACAGGTCATTGGTCAATGGTCCCTGTCGCTGGTAAATGGTCACTGTCGCTGGTCACTGGTCACTGGTCACTTGTCTCTGGTCAGTGGCCACTGGTCGCTGGTCACTTGTCACTGGTCACTGGTCACTGGTCACTGGTCACTGGTCACATGTCACTGATCACTGGTCACTGGTCACTGGTCACTGGTCAATGGTCACTATCGCTGGTCAATGGTCACTGTCGCTGGTCAATGGTCACTGGTCACTGGTCAGTGGTCACTGGTCAATGGTCACAAGTTACTGGTCACTTGTCACTGGTCACTGGTCACTGGCCACTTGTCACTGGTCAATGGTCACTGTCGCTGGTCAATGGTCACTGTCGCTGGACAATGGTCACTGTCGCTGGTCACTGGTCACTGGTCACTGGTCACTGGTCACAAAGCACTGGTCACTTGTCACTGGTCAGTGGCCAATGGTCGCTGGTCACTTGTCACTGGTCACTGGTCACTGGTCACTAGTCACAAGTCACTGGTCACTGGTCACTTGTCACTGGTCACTGGTCACTGGTCACTGGTCACTGGTCACTGGTCACTGGTCACTGGTCAATGGTCACTGTCGCTGGTAAATGGTCACTGTCGCTGGTCAATGGTCACTGTCGCTGGTCACTCGTCACTATTCACTGGTCACTGGTCACTGGTTACTGTCGCTGGTCACTGGTCACTGGTCACTGGTCACTGGTCACTGGTCACTGGTCACAAGTCACTGGTCACTTGTCACTGGTCACTGGTCACTGGTCACTGGGCAGTGGTCTCTGGTCACTGGTCACTGGTCTATGGTCACTGTCGCTGGTCAATGGTCACTGGTCACTGGTCAGTGTTCACTGGTCAATGGTCACTTGTCACTGGGCAGTGGTCAATGGTTACTGGTCACTGGTCACTGGTCACTGATCACTGGTCACTGGTCACAGGTCAATTGTCACTGGTCACTGGTCACTGGTCACTGGTCGCTGGTCACAAGTCACTGGTAACTTGTCACTGGTCACTGGTCACTGGTCACTGGTCAATGGTCACTGTCGCTGGTCAATGGTCACTCTCGCTGGTCGCTGGTCACTGGTCACTGGTCACTGGTCACTGGTCACAAGTCACTGGTCACTTGTCTCTGGTCAGTGGCCACTGGTCGCTGGTCACTTGTCACTGGTCACTGGTCACAGGTCAATGATCACTGGACACAGGTCGCAGGTCACTGGTCGCTGGTCACTTGTCACTGGGCAGTGGTCACTGGTCACAGGTCACTGGTCAATGGTCACTGTCGCTGGTCACTGGTCACTATTCACTGGTCACTGGTCACTGGTCACTGTCGCTGGTCACTGGTCACTGGTAACTGGTCACTGGTCACTGGTCACAAGTCACTGGTCACTTGTCACTGGTCACTGGTCACTGGCCACTGGTCACTGGTCAATGGTCATTGTCGCTGGTCAACGGTCACTGTCGCTGGTCAATGGTCACTGTCGCTGGTCAATGGTCACTGGTCACTGGTCAGTGTTCACTGGTCAATGGTCACTTGTCACTGGGCAGTGGTCAATGGTCACTGGTCACTGATCACTGGTCACTGGTCACTGGTCACTGGTCACTGGTCAATGGTCACTCTCGCTGGTCAATGGTCACTGTCGCTGGTCACTGGTCACTGGTCACTTGTCACTGGTCACTGCTCACTGGTCACTGGACACTGGTCAATGGTCAATGGTCCCTGTCGCTGGTCACTGGTCACTGGTCACTTGTCTCTGGTCAGTGGCAACTGGTCGGTGGTCACTTGTCACTGGTCACTGGTCACAGGTCAATGGTCACTGTCGCTGGTCACTGCTCACTGGTCACTGGTCACTGGTCAATGGTCACTGTCGCTGGTCAACGGTCACTGTCGCTGGTCAATGGTCACTGTCGCTGGTCAATGGTCACTGGTCACTGGTCAGTGTTCACTGGTCAATGGTCACTTGTCACTGGGCAGTGGTCAATGGTCACTGGTCACTGATCACTGGTCACTGATCACTGGTCACTGGTCACAGGTCAATTGTCACTGGTCACTGGTCACTGGTCACTGGTCGCTGGTCACAAGTCACTGGTAACTTGTCACTGGTCACTGGTCACTGGTCACTGGTCAATTGTCACTGTCGCTGGTCAATGGTCACTGTCGCTGGTCACTTGTCACTGGTCACTGGTCACTGGTCACTAGTCACAAGTCACTGGTCACTTGTCACTGGTCACTGGTCACTGATCACTGGTCAATGGTCACTGTCGCTGGTCAATGGTCACTGGTCACTGGTCACTGGTCACAAGTCACTGGTCACTAGTCACTGGTCACTAGTCACTGGTCAGTGGCCACTGGTCGCTGGTCACTTGTCACTGGTCACTGGTCACTGGTCACTGGTCACTGGTCACATGTCACTGATCACTGATCACTGGTCACTGGTCACTGGTCAATGGTCACTATCGCTGGTCAATGGTCACTGTCGCTGGTCAATGGTCACTGGTCACTGGTCAGTGGTCACTGGTCAATGGTCACAAGTTACTGGTCACTTGTCACTGGTCACTGGTCACTGGCCACTTGTCACTGGTCAATGGTCACTGTCGCTGGTCAATGGTCACTGTCGCTGGACAATGGTCACTGTCGCTGGTCACTGGTCACTGGTCACTGGTCACTGGTCACAAAGCACTGGTCACTTGTCACTGGTCAGTGGCCAATAGTCGCTGGTCACTTGTCACTGGTCACTGGTCACTGGTCACTAGTCACAAGTCACTGGTCACTGGTCACTTGTCACTGGTCACTGGTCACTGGTCACTGGTCACTGGTCACTGGTCACTGGTCACTGGTCAATGGTCACTGTCGCTGGTAAATGGTCACTGTCGCTGGTCAATGGTCACTGTCGCTGGTCACTCGTCACTATTCACTGGTCACTGGTCACTGGTTACTGTCGCTGGTCACTGGTCACTGGTCACTGGTCACTGGTCACTGGTCACTGGTCACAAGTCACTGGTCACTTGTCACTGGTCACTGGTCACTGGCCACTGGTCACTGGTCAATGGTCATTGTCGCTTGTCAATGGTCACTGTCGCTGGTCAATGGTCACTGTCGCTGGTCACTGGTCACTGGTCACTGGTCACTGGTCACAAAGCACTGGTCACTTGTCACTGGTCAGTGGCCAATGGTCGCTGGTCACTTGTCACTGGTCACTGGTCACTGGTCACTTGTCACAAGTCACTGGTCACTGGTCACTTGTCACTGGTCACTGGTCACTGGTCACTGGTCACTGGTCAATGGTCATTGTCGCTTGGCAATGGTCACTGTCGCTGGTCAATGGTCACTGTCGCTGGTCACTGGTCACTGGTCACAAAGCACTGGTCACTTGTCTCTGGTCAGTGGCCAATGGTCGCTGGTCACTTGTCACTGGTCACTGGTCACTGGTCACTAGTCACAAGTCACTGGTCACTGGTCACTTGTCACTGGTCACTGGTCACTGGTCACTGGTCACTGGTCAATGGTCACTATCGCTGGTCAATGGTCACTGTCGCTGGTCACTGGTCACTTGTCACTGGTCACTGGTCACTGGTCACTGGTCACTGGTCAATGGTCACTATCGCTGGTCAATGGTCACTGTCGCTGGTCACTCGTCACAAGTCACTGGTCACTTGTCACTGGTCACTGGTCACTGGCCACTGGTCACTGGTCAATGGTCATTGTCGCTTGTCAATGGTCACTGTCGCTGGTCAATGGTCACTGTCGCTGGTCACTGGTCACTGGTCACTGGTCACTGGTCACAAAGCACTGGTCACTTGTCACTGGTCAGTGGCCAATGGTCGCTGGTCACTTGTCACTGGTCACTGGTCACTGGTCACTAGTCACAAGTCACTGGTCACTGGTCACTTGTCACTGGTCACTGGTCACTGGTCACTGGTCACTGTTCACTGGGCAGTGGTCTCTGGTCACTGGTCACTGGTCAATGGTCACTGTCGCTGGTCAATGGTCACTGGTCACTGGTCAGTGTTCACTGGTCAATGGTCACTTGTCACTGGGTAGTGGTCAATGGTTACTGGTCACTGGTCACTGGTCACTGATCACTGGTCACTGGTCACAGGTCAATTGTCACTGGTCACTGGTCACTGGTCACTGGTCGCTGGTCACAAGTCACTGGTAACTTGTCACTGGTCACTGGTCACTGGTCACTGGTCAATTGTCACTGTCGCTGGTCAATGGTCACTGTCGCTGGTCGCTGGTCACTGGTCACTGGTCACTGGTCACTGGTCACAAGTCACTGGTCACGTGTCTCTGGTCAGTGGCCACTGGTCGCTGGTCACTTGTCACTGGTCACTGGTCACAGGTCAATGATCACTGGACACAGGTCGCAGGTCACTGGTCGCTGGTCACTTGTCACTGGGCAGTGGTCACTGGTCACAGGTCACTGGTCAATGGTCCCTGTCGCTGGTAAATGGTCACTGTCGCTGGTCACTGGTCACTGGTCACTTGTCTCTGGTCAGTGGCCACTGGTCGCTGGTCACTTGTCACTGGTCACTGGTCACTGGTCACTGGTCACTGGTCACATGTCACTGATCACTGGTCACTGGTCACTGGTCACTGGTCAATGGTCACTATCGCTGGTCAATGGTCACTGTCGCTGGTCAATGGTCACTGGTCACTGGTCAGTGGTCACTGGTCAATGGTCACAAGTTACTGGTCACTTGTCACTGGTCACTGGTCACTGGCCACTTGTCACTGGTCAATGGTCACTGTCGCTGGTCAATGGTCACTGTCGCTGGACAATGGTCACTGTCGCTGGTCACTGGTCACTGGTCACTGGTCACTGGTCACAAAGCACTGGTCACTTGTCACTGGTCAGTGGCCAATGGTCGCTGGTCACTTGTCACTGGTCACTGGTCACTGGTCACTAGTCACAAGTCACTGGTCACTGGTCACTTGTCACTGGTCACTGGTCACTGGTCACTGGTCACTGGTCACTGGTCACTGGTCACTGGTCAATGGTCACTGTCGCTGGTAAATGGTCACTGTCGCTGGTCAATGGTCACTGTCGCTGGTCACTCGTCACTATTCACTGGTCACTGGTCACTGGTTACTGTCGCTGGTCACTGGTCACTGGTCACTGGTCACTGGTCACTGGTCACTGGTCACAAGTCACTGGTCACTTGTCACTGGTCACTGGTCACTGGCCAATGGTCATTGTCGCTTGTCAATGGTCACTGTCGCTGGTCAATGGTCACTGTCGCTGGTCACTGGTCACTGGTCACTGGTCACTGGTCACAAAGCACTGGTCACTTGTCACTGGTCAGTGGCCAATGGTCGCTGGTCACTTGTCACTGGTCACTGGTCACTGGTCACTTGTCACAAGTCACTGGTCACTGGTCACTTGTCACTGGTCACTGGTCACTGGTCACTGGTCACTGGTCAATGGTCATTGTCGCTTGGCAATGGTCACTGTCGCTGGTCAATGGTCACTGTCGCTGGTCACTGGTCACTGGTCACTGGTCACAAAGCACTGGTCACTTGTCACTGGTCAGTGGCCAATGGTCGCTGGTCACTTGTCACTGGTCACTGGTCACTGGTCACTAGTCACAAGTCACTGGTCACTGGTCACTTGTCACTGGTCACTGGTCACTGGTCACTGGTCACTGGTCAATGGTCACTATCGCTGGTCAATGGTCACTGTCGCTGGTCACTGGTCACTTGTCACTGGTCACTGGTCAATGGTCACTATCGCTGGTCAATGGTCACTGTCGCTGGTCACTCGTCACAAGTCACTGGTCACTTGTCACTGGTCACTGGTCACTGGCCACTGGTCACTGGTCAATGGTCATTGTCGCTGGTCAATGGTCACTGTCGCTGGTCACTGGTCACTGGTCACTGGTCACTGGTCACAAAGCACTGGTCACTTGTCACTGGTCAGTGGCCAATGGTCGCTGGTCACTTGTCACTGGTCACTGGTCACTGGTCACTAGTCACAAGTCACTGGTCACTGGTCACTTGTCACTGGTCACTGGTCACTGGTCACTGGTCACTGTTCACTGGGCAGTGGTCTCTGGTCACTGGTCACTGGTCAATGGTCACTGTCGCTGGTCAATGGTCACTGGTCACTGGTCAGTGTTCACTGGTCAATGGTCACTTGTCACTGGGCAGTGGTCAATGGTTACTGGTCACTGGTCACTGGTCACTGATCACTGGTCACTGGTCACAGGTCAATTGTCACTGGTCACTGGTCACTGGTCACTGGTCGCTGGTCACAAGTCACTGGTAACTTGTCACTGGTCACTGGTCACTGGTCACTGGTCAATTGTCACTGTCGCTGGTCAATGGTCACTGTCGCTGGTCGCTGGTCACTGGTCACTGGTCACTGGTCACTGGTCACAAGTCACTGGTCACGTGTCTCTGGTCAGTGGCCACTGGTCGCTGGTCACTTGTCACTGGTCACTGGTCACAGGTCAATGATCACTGGACACAGGTCGCAGGTCACTGGTCGCTGGTCACTTGTCACTGGGCAGTGGTCACTGGTCACAGGTCACTGGTCAATGGTCCCTGTCGCTGGTAAATGGTCACTGTCGCTGGTCACTGGTCACTGGTCACTTGTCTCTGGTCAGTGGCCACTGGTCGCTGGTCACTTGTCACTGGTCACTGGTCACTGGTCACTGGTCACTGGTCACATGTCACTGATCACTGGTCACTGGTCACTGGTCACTGGTCAATGGTCACTATCGCTGGTCAATGGTCACTGTCGCTGGTCAATGGTCACTGGTCACTGGTCAGTGGTCACTGGTCAATGGTCACAAGTTACTGGTCACTTGTCACTGGTCACTGGTCACTGGCCACTTGTCACTGGTCAATGGTCACTGTCGCTGGTCAATGGTCACTGTCGCTGGACAATGGTCACTGTCGCTGGTCACTGGTCACTGGTCACTGGTCACTGGTCACAAAGCACTGGTCACTTGTCACTGGTCAGTGGCCAATGGTCGCTGGTCACTTGTCACTGGTCACTGGTCACTGGTCACTAGTCACAAGTCACTGGTCACTGGTCACTTGTCACTGGTCACTGGTCACTGGTCACTGGTCACTGGTCACTGGTCACTGGTCACTGGTCAATGGTCACTGTCGCTGGTAAATGGTCACTGTCGCTGGTCAATGGTCACTGTCGCTGGTCACTCGTCACTATTCACTGGTCACTGGTCACTGGTTACTGTCGCTGGTCACTGGTCACTGGTCACTGGTCACTGGTCACTGGTCACTGGTCACAAGTCACTGGTCACTTGTCACTGGTCACTGGTCACTGGCCACTGGTCACTGGTCAATGGTCATTGTCGCTTGTCAATGGTCACTGTCGCTGGTCACTGGTCACTGGTCACTGGTCACTGGTCACTGGTCACAAAGCTCTGGTCACTTGTCACTGGTCAGTGGCCAATGGTCGCTGGTCACTTGTCACTGGTCACTGGTCACTGGTCACTAGTCACAAGTCACTGGACACTGGTCACTTGTCACTGGTCACTGGTCACTGGTCACTGGTCACTGGTCAATGGTCACTATCGCTGGTCAATGGTCACTGTCGCTGGTCACTGGTCACTTGTCACTGGTCACTGGTCACTGGTCACTGGTCACTGGTCAATGGTCACTATCGCTGGTCAATGGTCACTGTCGCTGGTCACTCGTCACAAGTCACTGGTCACTTGTCACTGGTCACTGGTCACTGGCCACTGGTCACTGGTCAATGGTCATTGTCGCTTGTCAATGGTCACTGTCGCTGGTCAATGGTCACTGTCGCTGGTCACTGGTCACTGGTCACTGGTCACTGGTCACAAAGCACTGGTCACTTGTCACTGGTCAGTGGCCAATGGTCGCTGGTCACTTGTCACTGGTCACTGGTCACTGGTCACTAGTCACAAGTCACTGGTCACTGGTCACTTGTCACTGGTCACTGGTCACTGGTCACTGGTCACTGTTCACTGGGCAGTGGTCTCTGGTCACTGGTCACTGGTCAATGGTCACTGTCGCTGGTCAATGGTCACTGGTCACTGGTCAGTGTTCACTGGTCAATGGTCACTTGTCACTGGGCAGTGGTCAATGGTTACTGGTCACTGGTCACTGGTCACTGATCACTGGTCACTGGTCACAGGTCAATTGTCACTGGTCACTGGTCACTGGTCACTGGTCGCTGGTCACAAGTCACTGGTAACTTGTCACTGGTCACTGGTCACTGGTCACTGGTCAATTGTCACTGTCGCTGGTCAATGGTCACTGTCGCTGGTCACTTGTCACTGGTCACTGGTCACTGGGCACTAGTCACAAGTCACTGGTCACTTGTCACTGGTCACTGGTCACTGATCACTGGTCAATGGTCACTGTCGCTGGTCAATGGTCACTGGTCACTGGTCACTGGTCACTGGTCACTGGTCACTGGTCACATGTCACTGATCACTGGTCACTGGTCACTGGTCACTGGTCAATGGTCACTATCGCTGGTCAATGGTCACTGTCGCTGGTCAATGGTCACTGGTCACTGGTCAGTGGTCACTGGTCAATGGTCACAAGTTACTGGTCACTTGTCACTGGTCACTGGTCACTGGCCACTTGGCACTGGTCAATGATCACTGTCGCTGGTCAATGGTCACTGTCGCTGGACAATGGTCACTGTCGCTGGTCACTGGTCACTGGTCACTGGTCACTGGTCACAAAGCACTGGTCACTTGTCACTGGTCAGTGGCCAATGGTCGCTGGTCACTTGTCACTGGTCACTGGTCACTGGTCACTAGTCACAAGTCACTGGTCACTGGTCACTTGTCACTGGTCACTGGTCACTGGTCACTGGTCACTGGTCACTGGTCACTGGTCACTGGTCAATGGTCACTGTCGCTGGTAAATGGTCACTGTCGCTGGTCAATGGTCACTGTCGCTGGTCACTCGTCACTATTCACTGGTCACTGGTCACTGGTTACTGTCGCTGGTCACTGGTCACTGGTCACTGGTCACTGGTCACTGGTCACTGGTCACAAGTCACTGGTCACTTGTCACTGGTCACTGGTCACTGGCCACTGGTCACTGGTCAATGGTCATTGTCGCTTGTCAATGGTCACTGTCGCTGGTCAATGGTCACTGTCGCTGGTCACTGGTCACTGGTCACTGGTCACTGGTCACAAAGCACTGGTCACTTGTCACTGGTCAGTGGCCAATGGTCGCTGGTCACTTGTCACTGGTTACTGGTCACTGGTCACTTGTCACAAGTCACTGGTCACTGGTCACTTGTCACTGGTCACTGGTCACTGGTCACTGGTCACTGTTCACTGGGCAGTGGTCTCTGGTCACTGGTCACTGGTCAATGGTCACTGTCGCTGGTCAATGGTCACTGGTCACTGGTCAGTGTTCACTGGTCAATGGTCACTTGTCACTGGGCAGTGGTCAATGGTTACTGGTCACTGGTCACTGGTCACTGATCACTGGTCACTGGTCACAGGTCAATTGTCACTGGTCACTGGTCACTGGTCACTGGTCGCTGGTCACAAGTCACTGGTAACTTGTCACTGGTCACTGGTCACTGGTCACTGGTCAATTGTCACTGTCGCTGGTCAATGGTCACTGTCGCTGGTCGCTGGTCACTGGTCACTGGTCACTGGTCACTGGTCACAAGTCACTGGTCACGTGTCTCTGGTCAGTGGCCACTGGTCGCTGGTCACTTGTCACTGGTCACTGGTCACAGGTCAATGATCACTGGACACAGGTCGCAGGTCACTGGTCGCTGGTCACTTGTCACTGGGCAGTGGTCACTGGTCACAGGTCACTGGTCAATGGTCCCTGTCGCTGGTAAATGGTCACTGTCGCTGGTCTCTGGTCACTGGTCACTTGTCTCTGGTCAGTGGCCACTGGTCGCTGGTCACTTGTCACTGGTCACTGGTCACTGGTCACTGGTCACTGGTCACATGTCACTGATCACTGGTCACTGGTCACTGGTCACTGGTCAATGGTCACTATCGCTGGTCAATGGTCACTGTCGCTGGTCAATGGTCACTGGTCACTGGTCAGTGGTCACTGGTCAATGGTCACAAGTTACTGGTCACTTGTCACTGGTCACTGGTCACTGGCCACTTGTCACTGGTCAATGGTCACTGTCGCTGGTCAATGGTCACTGTCGCTGGACAATGGTCACTGTCGCTGGTCACTGGTCACTGGTCACTGGTCACTGGTCACAAAGCACTGGTCACTTGTCACTGGTCAGTGGCCAATGGTCGCTGGTCACTTGTCACTGGTCACTGGTCACTGGTCACTAGTCACAAGTCACTGGTCACTGGTCACTTGTCACTGGTCACTGGTCACTGGTCACTGGTCACTGGTCACAAAGCACTGGTCACTTGTCACTGGTCAGTGGCCAATGGTCGCTGGTCACTTGTCACTGGTCACTGGTCACTGGTCACTTGTCACAAGTCACTGGTCACTGGTCACTTGTCACTGGTCACTGGTCACTGGTCACTGGTCACTGGTCAATGGTCATTGTCGCTTGGCAATGGTCACTGTCGCTGGTCAATGGTCACTGTCGCTGGTCACTGGTCACTGGTCACTGGTCACTGGTCACTGGTCACAAAGCACTGGTCACTTGTCACTGGTCAGTGGCCAATGGTCGCTGGTCACTTGTCACTGGTCACTGGTCACTGGTCACTAGTCACAAGTCACTGGACACTGGTCACTTGTCACTGGTCACTGGTCACTGGTCACTGGTCACTGGTCAATGGTCACTATCGCTGGTCAATGGTCACTGTCGCTGGTCACTGGTCACTTGTCACTGGTCACTGGTCACTGGTCACTGGTCACTGGTCAATGGTCACTATCGCTGGTCAATGGTCACTGTCGCTGGTCACTCGTCACAAGTCACTGGTCACTTGTCACTGGTCACTGGTCACTGGCCACTGGTCACTGGTCAATGGTCATTGTCGCTTGTCAATGGTCACTGTCGCTGGTCAATGGTCACTGTCGCTGGTCACTGGTCACTGGTCACTGGTCACTGGTCACAAAGCACTGGTCACTTGTCACTGGTCAGTGGCCAATGGTCGCTGGTCACTTGTCACTGGTCACTGGTCACTGGTCACTAGTCACAAGTCACTGGTCACTGGTCACTTGTCACTGGTCACTGGTCACTGGTCACTGGTCACTGTTCACTGGGCAGTGGTCTCTGGTCACTGGTCACTGGTCAATGGTCACTGTCGCTGGTCAATGGTCACTGGTCACTGGTCAGTGTTCACTGGTCAATGGTCACTTGTCACTGGGCAGTGGTCAATGGTTACTGGTCACTGGTCACTGGTCACTGATCACTGGTCACTGGTCACAGGTCAATTGTCACTGGTCACTGGTCACTGGTCACTGGTCGCTGGTCACAAGTCACTGGTAACTTGTCACTGGTCACTGGTCACTGGTCACTGGTCAATTGTCACTGTCGCTGGTCAATGGTCACTGTCGCTGGTCACTTGTCACTGGTCACTGGTCACTGGTCACTTGTCACAAGTCACTGGTCACTTGTCACTGGTCACTGGTCACTGATCACTGGTCAATGGTCACTGTCGCTGGTCAATGGTCACTGGTCACTGGTCACTGGTCACAAGTCACTGGTCACTAGTCACTGGTCACTAGTCACTGGTTAGTGGCCACTGGTCGCTGGTCACTTGTCACTGGTCACTGGTCACTGGTCACTGGTCACTGGTCACATGTCACTGATCACTGGTCACTGGTCACTGGTCACTGGTCAATGGTCACTATCGCTGGTCAATGGTCACTGTCGCTGGTCAATGGTCACTGGTCACTGGTCAGTGGTCACTGGTCAATGGTCACAAGTTACTGGTCACTTGTCACTGGTCACTGGTCACTGGCCACTTGTCACTGGTCAATGGTCACTGTCGCTGGTCAATGGTCACTGTCGCTGGACAATGGTCACTGTCGCTGGTCACTGGTCACTGGTCACTGGTCACTGGTCACAAAGCACTGGTCACTTGTCACTGGTCAGTGGCCAATGGTCGCTGGTCACTTGTCACTGGTCACTGGTCACTGGTCACTAGTCACAAGTCACTGGTCACTGGTCACTTGTCACTGGTCACTGGTCACTGGTCACTGGTCACTGGTCACTGGTCACTGGTCACTGGTCAATGGTCACTGTCGCTGGTAAATGGTCACTGTCGCTGGTCAATGGTCACTGTCGCTGGTCACTCGTCACTATTCACTGGTCACTGGTCACTGGTTACTGTCGCTGGTCACTGGTCACTGGTCACTGGTCACTGGTCACTGGTCACTGGTCACAAGTCACTGGTCACTTGTCACTGGTCACTGGTCACTGGCCACTGGTCACTGGTCAATGGTCATTGTCGCTTGTCAATGGTCACTGTCGCTGGTCAATGGTCACTGTCGCTGGTCACTGGTCACTGGTCACTGGTCACTGGTCACAAAGCACTGGTCACTTGTCACTGGTCAGTGGCCAATGGTCGCTGGTCACTTGTCACTGGTCACTGGTCACTGGTCACTTGTCACAAGTCACTGGTCACTGGTCACTTGTCACTGGTCACTGGTCACTGGTCACTGGTCACTGGTCAATGGTCATTGTCGCTTGGCAATGGTCACTGTCGCTGGTCAATGGTCACTGTCGCTGGTCACTGGTCACTGGTCACTGGTCACTGGTCACTGGTCACAAAGCACTGGTCACTTGTCACTGGTCAGTGGCCAATGGTCGCTGGTCACTTGTCACTGGTCACTGGTCACTGGTCACTAGTCACAAGTCACTGGTCACTGGTCACTTGTCACTGGTCACTGGTCACTGGTCACTGGTCACTGGTCAATGGTCACTATCGCTGGTCAATGGTCACTGTCGCTGGTCACTGGTCACTTGTCACTGGTCACTGGTCACTGGTCACTGGTCACTGGTCAATGGTCACTATCGCTGGTCAATGGTCACTGTCGCTGGTCACTCGTCACAAGTCACTGGTCACTTGTCACTGGTCACTGGTCACTGGCCACTGGTCACTGGTCAATGGTCATTGTCGCTTGTCAATGGTCACTGTCGCTGGTCAATGGTCAATGGTCACTGGTCACTGGTCACTGGTCACAAGTCACTGGTCACTAGTCACTGGTCACTAGTCACTGGTCAGTGGCCACTGGTCGCTGGTCACTTGTCACTGGTCACTGGTCACTGGTCACTGGTCACTGGTCACATGTCACTGATCACTGGTCACTGGTCACTGGTCACTGGTCAATGGTCACTATCGCTGGTCAATGGTCACTGTCGCTGGTCAATGGTCACTGGTCACTGGTCAATGGTCACTGTCGCTGGTAAATGGTCACTGTCGCTGGTCAATGGTCACTGTCGCTGGTCACTCGTCACTATTCACTGGTCACTGGTCACTGGTTACTGTCGCTGGTCACTGGTCACTGGTCACTGGTCACTGGTCACTGGTCACTGGTCACAAGTCACTGGTCACTTGTCACTGGTCACTGGTCACTGGCCACTGGTCACTGGTCAATGGTCATTGTCGCTTGTCAATGGTCACTGTCGCTGGTCAATGGTCACTGTCGCTGGTCACTGGTCACTGGTCACTGGTCACTGGTCACAAAGCACTGGTCACTTGTCACTGGTCAGTGGCCAATGGTCGCTGGTCACTTGTCACTGGTCACTGGTCACTGGTCACTTGTCACAAGTCACTGGTCACTGGTCACTTGTCACTGGTCACTGGTCACTGGTCACTGGTCACTGGTCAATGGTCATTGTCGCTTGGCAATGGTCACTGTCGCTGGTCAATGGTCACTGTCGCTGGTCACTGGTCACTGGTCACTGGTCACTGGTCACTGGTCACAAAGCACTGGTCACTTGTCACTGGTCAGTGGCCAATGGTCGCTGGTCACTTGTCACTGGTCACTGGTCACTGGTCACTAGTCACAAGTCACTGGTCACTGGTCACTTGTCACTGGTCACTGGTCACTGGTCACTGGTCACTGGTCACTGGTCAATGGTCACTATCGCTGGTCAATGGTCACTGTCGCTGGTCACTGGTCACTTGTCACTGGTCACTGGTCACTGGTCACTGGTCACTGGTCAATGGTCACTATCGCTGGTCAATGGTCACTGTCGCTGGTCACTCGTCACAAGTCACTGGTCACTTGTCACTGGTCACTGGTCACTGGCCACTGGTCACTGGTCAATGGTCATTGTCGCTTGTCAATGGTCACTGTCGCTGGTCAATGGTCACTGTCGCTGGTCACTGGTCACTGGTCACTGGTCACTGGTCACAAAGCACTGGTCACTTGTCACTGGTCAGTGGCCAATGGTCGCTGGTCACTTGTCACTGGTCACTGGTCACTGGTCACTAGTCACAAGTCACTGGTCACTGGTCACTTGTCACTGGTCACTGGTCACTGGTCACTGGTCACTGTTCACTGGGCAGTGGTCTCTGGTCACTGGTCACTGGTCAATGGTCACTGTCGCTGGTCAATGGTCACTGGTCACTGGTCAGTGTTCACTGGTCAATGGTCACTTGTCACTGGGCAGTGGTCAATGGTTACTGGTCACTGGTCACTGGTCACTGATCACTGGTCACTGGTCACAGGTCAATTGTCACTGGTCACTGGTCACTGGTCACTGGTCGCTGGTCACAAGTCACTGGTAACTTGTCACTGGTCACTGGTCACTGGTCACTGGTCAATTGTCACTGTCGCTGGTCAATGGTCACTGTCGCTGGTCGCTGGTCACTGGTCACTGGTCACTGGTCACTGGTCACAAGTCACTGGTCACGTGTCTCTGGTCAGTGGCCACTGGTCGCTGGTCACTTGTCACTGGTCACTGGTCACAGGTCAATGATCACTGGACACAGGTCGCAGGTCACTGGTCGCTGGTCACTTGTCACTGGGCAGTGGTCACTGGTCACAGGTCACTGGTCAATGGTCACTGTCGCTGGTCACTGGTCACTATTCACTGGTCACTGGTCACTGGTCACTGTCGCTGGTCACTGGTCACTGGTAACTGGTCACTGGTCACTGGTCACAAGTCACTGGTCACTTGTCACTGGTCACTGGTCACTGGTCACTGGTCACAAAGCACTGGTCACTTGTCACTGGTCAGTGGCCAATGGTCGCTGGTCACTTGTCACTGGTCACTGGTCACTGGTCACTTGTCACTGGTCACTGGTCACTGGCCACTGGTCACTGGTCAATGGTCATTGTCGCTTGTCAATGGTCACTGTCGCTGGTCAATGGTCACTGTCGCTGGTCACTGGTCACTGGTCACTGGTCACTGGTCACAAAGCACTGGTCACTTGTCACTGGTCAGTGGCCAATGGTCGCTGGTCACTTGTCACTGGTCACTGGTCACTGGTCACTTGTCACAAGTCACTGGTCACTGGTCACTTGTCACTGGTCACTGGTCACTGGTCACTGGTCACTGGTCAATGGTCATTGTCGCTTGGCAATGGTCACTGTCGCTGGTCAATGGTCACTGTCGCTGGTCACTGGTCACTGGTCACTGGTCACTGGTCACTGGTCACAAAGCACTGGTCACTTGTCACTGGTCAGTGGCCAATGGTCGCTGGTCACTTGTCACTGGTCACTGGTCACTGGTCACTAGTCACAAGTCACTGGTCACTGGTCACTTGTCACTGGTCACTGGTCACTGGTCACTGGTCACTGGTCAATGGTCACTATCGCTGGTCAATGGTCACTGTCGCTGGTCACTGGTCACTTGTCACTGGTCACTGGTCACTGGTCACTGGTCACTGGTCAATGGTCACTATCGCTGGTCAATGGTCACTGTCGCTGGTCACTCGTCACAAGTCACTGGTCACTTGTCACTGGTCACTGGTCACTGGCCACTGGTCACTGGTCAATGGTCATTGTCGCTTGTCAATGGTCACTGTCGCTGGTCAATGGTCACTGTCGCTGGTCACTGGTCACTGGTCACTGGTCACTGGTCACAAAGCACTGGTCACTTGTCACTGGTCAGTGGCCAATGGTCGCTGGTCACTTGTCACTGGTCACTGGTCACTGGTCACTAGTCACAAGTCACTGGTCACTGTTCACTTGTCACTGGTCACTGGTCACTGGTCACTGGTCACTGTTCACTGGGCAGTGGTCTCTGGTCACTGGTCACTGGTCAATGGTCACTGTCGCTGGTCAATGGTCACTGGTCACTGGTCAGTGTTCACTGGTCAATGGTCACTTGTCACTGGGCAGTGGTCAATGGTTACTGGTCACTGGTCACTGGTCACTGATCACTGGTCACTGGCCACAGGTCAATTGTCACTGGTCACTGGTCACTGGTCACTGGTCGCTGGTCACAAGTCACTGGTAACTTGTCACTGGTCACTGGTCACTGGTCACTGGTCAATTGTCACTGTCGCTGGTCAATGGTCACTGTCGCTGGTCGCTGGTCACTGGGCAGTGGTCACTGGTCACAGGTCACTGGTCAATGGTCACTGTCGCTGGTCACTGGTCACTATTCACTGGTCACTGGTCACTGGTCACTGTCGCTGGTCACTGGTCACTGGTAACTGGTCACTGGTCACTGGTCACAAGTCACTGGTCACTGGCCACAGGTCAATTGTCACTGGTCACTGGTCACTGGTCACTGGTCACTGTTCACTGGGCAGTGGTCTCTGGTCACTGGTCACTGGTCAATGGTCACTGTCGCTGGTCAATGGTCACTGGTCACTGGTCAGTGTTCACTGGTCAATGGTCACTTGTCACTGGGCAGTGGTCAATGGTTACTGGTCACTGGTCACTGGTCACTGATCACTGGTCACTGGTCACAGGTCAATTGTCACTGGTCACTGGTCACTGGTCACTGGTCGCTGGTCACAAGTCACTGGTAACTTGTCACTGGTCACTGGTCACTGGTCACTGGTCAATTGTCACTGTCGCTGGTCAATGGTCACTGTCGCTGGTCGCTGGTCACTGGTCACTGGTCACTGGTCACTGGTCACAAGTCACTGGTCACGTGTCTCTGGTCAGTGGCCACTGGTCGCTGGTCACTTGTCACTGGTCACTGTTCACAGGTCAATGATCACTGGACACAGGTCGCAGGTCACTGGTCGCTGGTCACTTGTCACTGGGCAGTGGTCACTGGTCACAGGTCACTGGTCAATGGTCACTGTCGCTGGTCACTGGTCACTATTCACTGGTCACTGGTCACTGGTCACTGTCGCTGGTCACTGGTCACTGGTAACTGGTCACTGGTCACTGGTCACAAGTCACTGGTCACTTGTCACTGGTCACTGGTCACTGGTCACTGGTCACAAAGCACTGGTCACTTGTCACTGGTCAGTGGCCAATGGTCGCTGGTCACTTGTCACTGGTCACTGGTCACTGGTCACTTGTCACTGGTCACTGGTCACTGGCCACTGGTCACTGGTCAATGGTCATTGTCGCTTGTCAATGGTCACTGTCGCTGGTCAATGGTCACTGTCGCTGGTCACTGGTCACTGGTCACTGGTCACTGGTCACAAAGCACTGGTCACTTGTCACTGGTCAGTGGCCAATGGTCGCTGGTCACTTGTCACTGGTCACTGGTCACTGGTCACTTGTCACAAGTCACTGGTCACTGGTCACTTGTCACTGGTCACTGGTCACTGGTCACTGGTCACTGGTCAATGGTCATTGTCGCTTGGCAATGGTCACTGTCGCTGGTCAATGGTCACTGTCGCTGGTCACTGGTCACTGGTCATTGGTCACTGGTCACTGGTCACAAAGCACTGGTCACTTGTCACTGGTCAGTGGCCAATGGTCGCTGGTCACTTGTCACTGGTCACTGGTCACTGGTCACTAGTCACAAGTCACTGGTCACTGGTCACTTGTCACTGGTCACTGGTCACTGGTCACTGGTCACTGGTCAATGGTCACTATCGCTGGTCAATGGTCACTGTCGCTGGTCACTGGTCACTTGTCACTGGTCACTGGTCACTGGTCACTGGTCACTGGTCAATGGTCACTATCGCTGGTCAATGGTCACTGTCGCTGGTCACTCGTCACAAGTCACTGGTCACTTGTCACTGGTCACTGGTCACTGGCCACTGGTCACTGGTCAATGGTCATTGTCGCTTGTCAATGGTCACTGTCGCTGGTCAATGGTCACTGTCGCTGGTCACTGGTCACTGGTCACTGGTCACTGGTCACTGGTCACAAAGCACTGGTCACTTGTCACTGGTCAGTGGCCAATGGTCGCTGGTCACTTGTCACTGGTCACTGGTCACTGGTCACTAGTCACAAGTCACTGGTCACTGGTCACTTGTCACTGGTCACTGGTCACTGGTCACTGGTCACTGGTCACTGGTCAATGGTCACTATCGCTGGTCAATGGTCACTGTCGCTGGTCACTGGTCACTTGTCACTGGTCACTGGTCACTGGTCACTGGTCACTGGTCAATGGTCACTATCGCTGGTCAATGGTCACTGTCGCTGGTCACTCGTCACAAGTCACTGGTCACTTGTCACTGGTCACTGGTCACTGGCCACTGGTCACTGGTCAATGGTCATTGTCGCTTGTCAATGGTCACTGTCGCTGGTCAATGGTCAATGGTCACTGGTCACTGGTCACTGGTCACAAGTCACTGGTCACTAGTCACTGGTCACTAGTCACTGGTCAGTGGCCACTGGTCGCTGGTCACTTGTCACTGGTCACTGGTCACTGGTCACTGGTCACTGGTCACATGTCACTGATCACTGGTCACTGGTCACTGGTCACTGGTCAATGGTCACTATCGCTGGTCAATGGTCACTGTCGCTGGTCAATGGTCACTGGTCACTGGTCAATGGTCACTGTCGCTGGTAAATGGTCACTGTCGCTGGTCAATGGTCACTGTCGCTGGTCACTCGTCACTATTCACTGGTCACTGGTCACTGGTTACTGTCGCTGGTCACTGGTCACTGGTCACTGGTCACTGGTCACTGGTCACTGGTCACAAGTCACTGGTCACTTGTCACTGGTCACTGGTCACTGGCCACTGGTCACTGGTCAATGGTCATTGTCGCTTGTCAATGGTCACTGTCGCTGGTCAATGGTCACTGTCGCTGGTCACTGGTCACTGGTCACTGGTCACTGGTCAATGGTCACTATCGCTGGTCAATGGTCACTGTCGCTGGTCACTCGTCACAAGTCACTGGTCACTTGTCACTGGTCACTGGTCACTGGCCACTGGTCACTGGTCAATGGTCATTGTCGCTTGTCAATGGTCACTGTCGCTGGTCAATGGTCACTGTCGCTGGTCACTGGTCACTGGTCACTGGTCACTGGTCACAAAGCACTGGTCACTTGTCACTGGTCAGTGGCCAATGGTCGCTGGTCACTTGTCACTGGTCACTGGTCACTGGTCACTAGTCACAAGTCACTGGTCACTGGTCACTTGTCACTGGTCACTGGTCACTGGTCACTGGTCACTGTTCACTGGGCAGTGGTCTCTGGTCACTGGTCACTGGTCAATGGTCACTGTCGCTGGTCAATGGTCACTGGTCACTGGTCAGTGTTCACTGGTCAATGGTCACTTGTCACTGGGCAGTGGTCAATGGTTACTGGTCACTGGTCACTGGTCACTGATCACTGGTCACTGGTCACAGGTCAATTGTCACTGGTCACTGGTCACTGGTCACTGGTCGCTGGTCACAAGTCACTGGTAACTTGTCACTGGTCACTGGTCACTGGTCACTGGTCAATTGTCACTGGTCACTAGTCACAAGTCACTGGTCACTGGTCACTTGTCACTGGTCACTGGTCACTGGTCACTGGTCACTGTTCACTGGGCAGTGGTCTCTGGTCACTGGTCACTGGTCAATGGTCACTGTCGCTGGTCAATGGTCACTGGTCACTGGTCAGTGTTCACTGGTCAATGGTCACTTGTCACTGGGCAGTGGTCAATGGTTACTGGTCACTGGTCACTGGTCACTGATCACTGGTCACTGGTCACAGGTCAATTGTCACTGGTCACTGGTCACTGGTCACTGGTCGCTGGTCACAAGTCACTGGTAACTTGTCACTGGTCACTGGTCACTGGTCACTGGTCAATTGTCACTGTCGCTGGTCAATGGTCACTGTCGCTGGTCGCTGGTCACTGGTCACTGGTCACTGGTCACTGGTCACAAGTCACTGGTCACGTGTCTCTGGTCAGTGGCCACTGGTCGCTGGTCACTTGTCACTGGTCACTGGTCACAGGTCAATGATCACTGGACACAGGTCGCAGGTCACTGGTCGCTGGTCACTTGTCACTGGGCAGTGGTCACTGGTCACAGGTCACTGGTCAATGGTCACTGTCGCTGGTCACTGGTCACTATTCACTGGTCACTGGTCACTGGTCACTGTCGCTGGTCACTGGTCACTGGTAACTGGTCACTGGTCACTGGTCACAAGTCACTGGTCACTTGTCACTGGTCACTGGTCACTGGTCACTGGTCACAAAGCACTGGTCACTTGTCACTGGTCAGTGGCCAATGGTCGCTGGTCACTTGTCACTGGTCACTGGTCACTGGTCACTTGTCACAAGTCACTGGTCACTGGTCACTTGTCACTGGTCACTGGTCACTGGTCACTGGTCACTGGTCAATGGTCATTGTCGCTTGGCAATGGTCACTGTCGCTGGTCAATGGTCACTGTCGCTGGTCACTGGTCACTGGTCACTGGTCACTGGTCACTGGACACAAAGCACTGGTCACTTGTCACTGGTCAGTGGCCAATGGTCGCTGGTCACTTGTCACTGGTCACTGGTCACTGGTCACTAGTCACAAGTCACTGGTCACTGGTCACTTGTCACTGGTCACTGGTCACTGGTCACTGGTCACTGGTCAATGGTCACTATCGCTGGTCAATGGTCACTGTCGCTGGTCACTGGTCACTTGTCACTGGTCACTGGTCACTGGTCACTGGTCACTGGTCAATGGTCACTATCGCTGGTCAATGGTCACTGTCGCTGGTCACTCGTCACAAGTCACTGGTCACTTGTCACTGGTCACTGGTCACTGGCCACTGGTCACTGGTCAATGGTCATTGTCGCTTGTCAATGGTCACTGTCGCTGGTCAATGGTCACTGTCGCTGGTCACTGGTCACTGGTCACTGGTCACTGGTCACAAAGCACTGGTCACTTGTCACTGGTCAGTGGCCAATGGTCGCTGGTCACTTGTCACTGGTCACTGGTCACTGGTCACTAGTCACAAGTCACTGGTCACTGGTCACTTGTCACTGGTCACTGGTCACTGGTCACTGGTCACTGTTCACTGGGCAGTGGTCTCTGGTCACTGGTCACTGGTCAATGGTCACTGTCGCTGGTCAATGGTCACTGGTCACTGGTCAGTGTTCACTGGTCAATGGTCACTTGTCACTGGGCAGTGGTCAATGGTTACTGGTCACTGGTCACTGGTCACTGATCACTGGTCACCGGCCACAGGTCAATTGTCACTGGTCACTGGTCACTGGTCACTGGTCGCTGGTCACAAGTCACTGGTAACTTGTCACTGGTCACTGGTCACTGGTCACTGGTCAATTGTCACTGTCGCTGGTCAATGGTCACTGTCGCTGGCCGCTGGTCACAGGGCAGTGGTCACTGGTCACAGGTCACTGGTCAATGGTCACTGTCGCTGGTCACTGGTCACTATTCACTGGTCACTGGTCACTGGTCATTGTCGCTGGTCACTGGTCACTGGTCGCTGGTCACAAGTCACTGGTAACTTGTCACTGGTCACTGGTCACTGGTCACTGGTCAATTGTCACTGTCGCTGGTCAATGGTCACTGTCGCTGGTCGCTGGTCACTGGTCACTGGTCACTGGTCACTGGTCACAAGTCACTGGTCACGTGTCTCTGGTCAGTGGCCATTGGTCGCTGGTCACTTGTCACTGGTCACTGGTCACAGGTCAATGATCACTGGACACAGGTCGCAGGTCACTGGTCGCTGGTCACTTGTCACTGGGCAGTGGTCACTGGTCACAGGTCACTGGTCAATGGTCACTGTCGCTGGTCACTGGTCACTGGTCACTGGTCACTGGTCACTGGTCACTGGTCACTGGTCAATGGTCACTCTCGCTGGTCAATGGTCACTGTCGCTGGTCACTGGTCACTGGTCACTGGTCACTTGTCACTGGTCACTGCTCACTGGTCACTGGACACTGGTCACTAGTCACAAGTCACTGGTCACTTGTCACTGGTCACTGGTCATTGGTCACTTGTCACTGGTCACTGGTCACTGGTCACTAGTCACAAGTCACTGGTCACTTGTCACTGGTCACTGGTCACTGATCACTGGTCAATGGTCACTGGTCACAGGTCAATGGTCACTGGTCACTGGACACAGGTCACTGGTCACTGGTCACTGGTCAATGGTCACTGGTCACTGGTCAATGGTCACTATCGCTGATCAATGGTCACTGTCGCTGGTCACTGGTCATTGGTCACTTGTCACAGGTCACTGGTCACTGGTCACTAGTCACAAGTCACTGGTCACTTGTCACTGGTCACTGGTCATTGGTCACTTGTCACTGGTCACTGGTCACTGGTCACTAGTCACAAGTCACTGGTCACTTGTCACTGGTCACTGGTCACTGATCACTGGTCAATGGTCACTGTCGCTGGTCAATGGTCACTGGTCACTGGTCACTGGTCACAAGTCACTGGTCACTAGTCACTGGTCACTAGTCACTGGTCAGTGGCCACTGGTCGCTGGTCACTTGTCACTGGTCACTGGTCACTGGTCACTGGTCACTGGTCACATGTCACTGGTCACTGGTCACTGGTCACTGGTCACTGGTCAATGGTCACTATCGCTGGTCAATTGTCACTGTCGCTGGTCAATGGTCACTGGTCACTGGTCAGTGGTCACTGGTCAATGGTCACAAGTTACTGGTCACTTGTCACTGGTCACTGGTCACTGGCCACTGGTCACTGGTCAATGGTCACTGTCGCTGGTCAATGGTCACTGTCGCTGGACAATGGTCACTGTCGCTGGTCACTGGTCACTGGTCACTGGTCACTGGTCACAAAGCACTGGTCACTTGTCACTGGTCAGTGGCCAATGGTCGCTGGTCACTTGTCACTGGTCACTGGTCACTGGTCACTAGTCACAAGTCACTGGTCACTGGTCACTTGTCACTGGTCACTGGTCACTGGTCACTGGTCACTGGTCACTGGTCACTGGTCACTGGTCAATGGTCACTCTCGCTGGTCAATGGTCACTGTCGCTGGTCACTGGTCACTGGTCACTGGTCACTTGTCACTGGTCACTGCTCACTGGTCACTGGACACTGGTCACTGGTCAATGGTCCCTGTAGCTGGTAAATGGTCACTGTCGCTGGTCACTGGTCACTGGTCACTGTCGCTGGTCACAAGTCACTGGTAACTTGTCACTGGTCACTGGTCACTGGTCACTGGTCACTGGTCAATGGTCACTGTCGCTGGTCAATGGTCACTGTCGCTGGTCGCTGGTCACTGGTCACTGGTCACTGGTCACTGGTCACAAGTCACTGGTCACTTGTCTCTGGTCAGTGGCCACTGGTCGCTGGTCACTTGTCACTGGTCACTGGTCACAGGTCAATGATCACTGGACACAGGTCGCAGGTCACTGGTCGCTGGACACTTGTCACTGGGCAGTGGTCACTGGTCACAGGTCACTGGTCAAAGGTCACTGTCGCTGGTCACTGGTCACTGGTCACTGGTCACTGGTCACAAAGCACTGGTCACTTGTCACTGGTCAGTGGCCAATGGTCGCTGGTCACTTGTCACTGGTCACTGGTCACTGGTCACTAGTCACAAGTCACTGGTCACTGGTCACTTGTCACTGGTCACTGGTTACTGGTCACTGGTCACTGTTCACTGGGCAGTGGTCTCTGGTCACTGGTCACTGGTCAATGGTCACTGTCGCTGGTCAATGGTCACTGGTCACTGGTCAGTGTTCACTGGTCAATGGTCACTTGTCACTGGGCAGTGGTCAATGGTTACTGGTCACTGGTCACTGGTCACTGATCACTGGTCACTGGTCACAGGTCAATTGTCACTGGTCACTGGTCACTGGTCACTGGTCGCTGGTCACAAGTCACTGGTAACTTGTCACTGGTCACTGGTCACTGGTCACTGGTCAATTGTCACTGTCGCTGGTCAATGGTCACTGTCGCTGGTCGCTGGTCACTGGTCACTGGTCACTGGTCACAAGTCACTGGTCACGTGTCTCTGGTCAGTGGCCACTGGTCGCTGGTCACTTGTCACTGGTCACTGGTCACAGGTCAATGATCACTGGACACAGGTCGCAGGTCACTGGTCGCTGGTCACTTGTCACTGGGCAGTGGTCACTGGTCACAGGTCACTGGTCAATGGTCACTGTCGCTGGTCACTGGTCACTATTCACTGGTCACTGGTCACTGGTCACTGTCGCTGGTCACTGGTCACTGGTAACTGGTCACTGGTCACTGGTCACAAGTCACTGGTCACTTGTCACTGGTCACTGGTCACTGGTCACTGGTCACAAAGCACTGGTCACTTGTCACTGGTCAGTGGCCAATGGTCGCTGGTCACTTGTCACTGGTCACTGGTCACTGGTCACTTGTCACTGGTCACTGGTCACTGGCCACTGGTCACTGGTCAATGGTCATTGTCGCTTGTCAATGGTCACTGTCGCTGGTCAATGGTCACTGTCGCTGGTCACTGGTCACTGGTCACTGGTCACTGGTCACAAAGCACTGGTCACTTGTCACTGGTCAGTGGCCAATGGTCGCTGGTCACTTGTCACTGGTCACTGGTCACTGGTCACTTGTCACAAGTCACTGGTCACTGGTCACTTGTCACTGGTCACTGGTCACTGGTCACTGGTCACTGGTCAATGGTCATTGTCGCTTGGCAATGGTCACTGTCGCTGGTCAATAGTCACTGTCGCTGGTCACTGGTCACTGGTCACTGGTCACTGGTCACTGGTCACAAAGCACTGGTCACTTGTCACTGGTCAGTGGCCAATGGTCGCTGGTCACTTGTCACTGGTCACTGGTCACTGGTCACTAGTCACAAGTCACTGGTCACTGGTCACTTGTCACTGGTCACTGGTCACTGGTCACTGGTCACTGGTCAATGGTCACTATCGCTGGTCAATGGTCACTGTCGCTGGTCACTGGTCACTTGTCACTGGTCACTGGTCACTGGTCACTGGTCACTGGTCAATGGTCACTATCGCTGGTCAATGGTCACTGTCGCTGGTCACTCGTCACAAGTCACTGGTCACTTGTCACTGGTCACTGGTCACTGGCCACTGGTCACTGGTCAATGGTCATTGTCGCTTGTCAATGGTCACTGTCGCTGGTCAATGGTCACTGTCGCTGGTCACTGGTCACTGGTCACTGGTCACTGGTCACAAAGCACTGGTCACTTGTCACTGGTCAGTGGCCAATGGTCGCTGGTCACTTGTCACTGGTCACTGGTCACTGGTCACTAGTCACAAGTCACTGGTCACTGGTCACTGGTCAGTGTTCACTGGTCAATGGTCACTTGTCACTGGGCAGTGGTCAATGGTTACTGGTCACTGGTCACTGGTCACTGATCACTGGTCACTGGCCACAGGTCAATTGTCACTGGTCACTGGTCACTGGTCACTGGTCGCTGGTCACAAGTCACTGGTAACTTGTCACTGGTCACTGGTCACTGGTCACTGGTCAATTGTCACTGTCGCTGGTCAATGGTCACTGTCGCTGGTCGCTGGTCACTGGTCACTGGTCACTGGTCACTGGTCACAAGTCACTGGTCACGTGTCTCTGGTCAGTGGCCATTGGTCGCTGGTCACTTGTCACTGGTCACTGGTCACAGGTCAATGATCACTGGACACAGGTCGCAGGTCACTGGTCGCTGGTCACTTGTCACTGGGCAGTGGTCACTGGTCACAGGTCACTGGTCAATGGTCACTGTCGCTGGTCACTGGTCACTATTCACTGGTCACTGGTCACTGGTCACTGTCGCTGGTCACTGGTCACTGGTAACTGGTCACTGGTCACTGGTCACAAGTCACTGGTCACTTGTCACTGGTCACTGGTCACTGGCCACTGGTCACTGGTCAATGGTCATTGTCGCTGGTCAACGGTCACTGTCGCTGGTCAATGGTCACTGTCGCTGGTCAATGGTCACTGGTCACTGGTCAGTGTTCACTGGTCAATGGTCACTTGTCACTGGGCAGTGGTCAATGGTCACTGGTCACTGATCACTGGTCACTGGTCACTGGTCACTGGTCACTGGTCACTGGTCCATGGTCACTCTCGCTGGTCAATGGTCACTGTCGCTGGTCACTGCTCACTGGTCACTTGTCTCTGGTCAGTGGCAACTGGTCGCTGGTCACTTGTCACTGGTCACTGGTCACAGGTCAATGGTCACTGTCGCTGGTCACTGCTCACTGGTCACTGGTCACTGGTCAATGGTCACTGTCGCTGGTCACTGGTCACTGGTCACTACTCACTTGTCACAGGTCAATGGTCACTGGTCACTGGACACAGGTCACTGGTCACTGGTCACTGGTCACTGGTCACTGGTCAATGGTCACTGGTCACTGGTCAATGGTCACTATCGCTGATCAATGGTCACTGTCGCTGGTCACTGGTCATTGGTCACTTGTCACAGGTCACTGGTCACTGGTCACTAGTCACAAGTCACTGGTCACTTGTCACTGGTCACTGGTCATTGGTCACTTGTCACTGGTCACTGGTCACTGGTCACTAGTCACAAGTCACTGGTCACTTGTCACTGGTCACTGGTCACTGATCACTGGTCAATGGTCACTGTCGCTGGTCAATGGTCACTGGTCACTGGTCACTGGTCACAAGTCACTGGTCACTAGTCACTGGTCACTAGTCACTGGTCACTAGTCACTGGTCAGTGGCCACTGGTCGCTGGTCACTTGTCACTGGTCACTGGTCACTGGTCACTGGTCACTGGTCACATGTCACTGGTCACTGGTCACTGGTCACTGGTCACTGGTCAATGGTCACTATCGCTGGTCAATGGTCACTGTCGCTGGTCAATGGTCACTGGTCACTGGTCAGTGGTCACTGGTCAATGGTCACAAGTTACTGGTCACTTGTCACTGGTCACTGGTCACTGGCCACTGGTCACTGGTCAATGGTCACTGTCGCTGGTCAATGGTCACTGTCGCTGGACAATGGTCACTGTCGCTGGTCACTGGTCACTGGTCACTGGTCACTGGTCACAAAGCACTGGTCACTTGTCACTGGTCAGTGGCCAATGGTCGCTGGTCACTTGTCACTGGTCACTGGTCACTGGTCACTAGTCACAAGTCACTGGTCACTGGTCACTTGTCACTGGTCACTGGTCACTGGTCACTGGTCACTGGTCACTGGTCACTGGTCACTGGTCAATGGTCACTCTCGCTGGTCAATGGTCACTGTCGCTGGTCACTGGTCACTGGTCACTGGTCACTTGTCACTGGTCACTGCTCACTGGTCACTGGACACTGGTCACTGGTCAATGGTCCCTGTAGCTGGTAAATGGTCACTGTCGCTGGTCACTGGTCACTGGTCACTGTCGCTGGTCACAAGTCACTGGTAACTTGTCACTGGTCACTGGTCACTGGTCACTGGTCACTGGTCAATGGTCACTGTCGCTGGTCAATGGTCACTGTCGCTGGTCGCTGGTCACTGGTCACTGGTCACAGGTCACTGGTCACAAGTCACTGGTCACTTGTCTCTGGTCAGTGGCCACTGGTCGCTGGTCACTTGTCACTGGTCACTGGTCACAGGTCAATGATCACTGGACACAGGTCGCAGGTCACTGGTCGCTGGACACTTGTCACTGGGCAGTGGTCACTGGTCACAGGTCACTGGTCAAAGGTCACTGTCGCTGGTCACTGGTCACTATTCACTGGTCACTGGTCACTGGTCACTGTCGCTGGTCACTGGTCACTGGTAACTGGTCACTGGTCACTGGTCACAAGTCACTGGTCACTTGTCACTGGTCACTGGTCACTGGGCACTGGTCACTTGTCAATGGCCATTGTCGCTGGTCAACGGTCACTGTCGCTGGTCAATGGTCACTGTCGCTGGTCAATGGTCACTGGTCACTGGTCAGTGTTCACTGGTCAATGGTCACTTGTCACTGGGCAGTGGTCAATGGTCACTGGTCACTGATCACTGGTCACTGGTCACTGGTCACTGGTCACTGGTCAATGGTCACTGGTCACTGGACACTGGACACTGGCCACTGGTCACTGGTCACTGGTCACAAGTCACAGGTCACTGGTCACTCGTCACAAGTCACTGGTCACTGGTAACTGGTCACTGGTCACTGGTCACAAGTCACTGGTCACTTGTCACTGGTCACTGGTCACTGGGCACTGGTCACTTGTCAATGGCCATTGTCGCTGGTCAACGGTCACTGTCGCTGGTCAATGGTCACTGTCGCTGGTCAATGGTCACTGGTCACTGGTCAGTGTTCACTGGTCAATGGTCACTTGTCACTGGGCAGTGGTCAATGGTCACTGGTCACTGATCACTGGTCACTGGTCACTGGTCACTGGTCACTGGTCAATGGTCACTGGTCACTGGACACTGGACACTGGCCACTGGTCACTGGTCACTGGTCACTGGTCACTGGTCACGGGTCACATGTCACGGGTCACTGGTCACTGGTCGCTAGTCACTGGTCCCCGGTCACAAGTCACTGGTCACTGGTTACTGGTCACTGGTCACTGGTCACTGGTCACTGGTCACTGGTCACTGGTCACTGGTCACTGGTCACTGGTCGCTGGTCAACTGTCACTATCGCTGGTCACTGGTCAGTGGTCACTGGTCACTGGTCGCTGGTCACTGGTCACAGGTCAATGGTCACTGGTCAATTGTTACTGTCGCTGGTCACTGGTCAGTGGTCAATGGTCACTGTTGCTGGTCACTGGTCACTGGTCACTGGTCACTGGCCACTGGTCACTGGTCACTGGTTACTGGTCACAGGTCAATGGTCACTGGCCACTGGACACAGATTACTGGTCACTGGTCACTGGTCACTGGTCACAAGTCACTGGTCACTGGTCACTTGTCACTGGTCACTGGTCAGTGGCCACTGGTCACTGGTCACTGGCCACTGGTCACTGGTCACAGTTTACTGGTCACTGGTCTCAGGTCACTGGTCACTGGTCACTGGTCACGGGTCACATGTCACGGGTCACTGGTCACTGGTCACTTGTCACTGGTCACTGGTCACTGGCCACTGGTCACTGGTCACTGGTCACTGGCCACTGGTCACTGGTCACTGGTCACTGGCCACTGGTCACTGGTCACAGTTTACTGGTCACTGGTCACTGGTCACTGGTCACTGGCCACTGGTCACTGGTCACAGTTTACTGGTCACTGGTCACTGGTCACTGGTCACTGGTCACTGGTCACGGGTCACATGTCACGGGTCACTGGTCACTGGTCACTTGTCACTGGTCACTGGTCACTGGCCACTGGTCACTGGTCACTGGTCACTGGCCACTGGTCACTGGTCACTGGTCACAAAGCACTGGTCACTTGTCACTGGTCAATGGTCACTGGTCACTGGTCACCGGTCACTGGTCACTGGTCACTGGTCACTGGTCACTGGTCACTGGCCACTGGACACAGATCACTGGTCACTGGTCACTGGTCACAAAGCACTGGTCACTTGTCACTGGTCAATGGTCACTGGTCACTGGTCACCGGTCCCTGGTCACTGGTCACTGGTCACTGGTCACTGGTCACAAGTTTCTGGTCATTTGTCACTGGTCACTGGTCTCTGGTTACTGGTCACTGGTCACTGGCCACTGGTCACTGGTCACTGGACACAGGTCACTGGTCACGGGTCACGTGTCACGGGTCACTGGTCACTGGTCGCTAGTCACTGGTCCCCGGTCACTGATCACTGGTCACTGGTCACTGGTCACTGGTCACAGGTCAATGGTCACTGGTCACTGGTCGCTGGTCACTGGTCACTGGTCACTGGTCACGGGTCACATGTCACCGGTCACTGTTCACTGGTCGCTAGTCACTGGTCCCCGGTCACTTGTCACTGGTCACTGGTCACTGGTCTCTGGTCACTGGTCACTGGACACTGGTCACTGGCCACTGGTCACTGGTCACTGGTCACAAGTCACAGGTCACTGGTCACTGGTCACAAGTCACTGGTCACTGGTTACTGGTCACTGGTCACTGGTCACCGGTCACTGGTCACTGGTCACTGGTCACTGGTCACTGGTCAATTGTCACTATCGCTGGTCACTGGTCACTGGTCACTGGTCACTGGTCACTGGTCGCTGGTCACTGGTCACAGGTCAATGGTCACTGGTCAATTGTTACTGTCGCTGGTCACTGGTCACAGGTCAACGGCCACTTGTCAATTGTTACTGTCGCTGGTCACTGGTTACTGGTCACTGGTCGCTGGTCACTGGTCACTGGTCACAGGTCACTGGTCACTGGTCACTGGTCACTGGTCGCTGGTCACTGGTCACTGGTCAATGGTCAATGGTCACTGGCCACTGGTCACTGGTCACTGGACGCTGGCCACTGTACACTGGTCACTGGTCACTGGTCACAAGTCACAGGCCACTGGTCACTGGTCACAAATCACTGGTCACTTGTCACTGGTCAGTGGTCAGTGGTCACAGGTCACTGGTCACAGGTCAATGGTGACTGGTCACTGGTCACTGGTCACTGGTCACTGGTCGCTGGTCACTGGTCACTGGTCACGTGTCACATGTCACGGGTCACAGGTCACTGGTCGCTGGTCACTGGTCACCGGTCACCGGTCACTGGTCACTGGTCACTGGTCACTGGTCACTGGTCACTGGTCACTGGTCACTGGTCACTGGTCACGTGTCACATGTCACGGGTCACAGGTCACTGGTCGCTGGTCACTGGTCACATGTCACGGGTCACTGGTCACTGGTCACTGGTCACTGGTCACTTGTCACTGGTCGCTGGTCACTGGTCACTGGTCACGTGTCACATGTCACGGGTCACAGGTCACTGGTCGCTGGTCACTGGTCACCGGTCACCGGTCACTGGTCACTGGTCACTGGTCACTGGTCACTGGTCACTGGTCAATGGTCACTGTCGCTGGTCACTGGTCACTGGTCAATGGTCACTGTCGCTGGTCCCTGTCGCTGGTCAATAGTCACTGTCGCTGGTCACTGGTCACTGGTCACTGGTCACTGGTTACTGGTCACTGGTAAATGGTCACTGTCGCTGAACAATGGTCACTGTCGCTGGTCACTGGTCACTGGTCACTGGTCACTGGTCACTTGTCACTGGTCACTGGTCACAGGTCAATGCTCACTGGCCACTGGACACAGATGACTGGTCACTGGTCACTGGTCACTGGTCACAAAGCACTGGTCGTTTGTCACAGGTCAGTGGTCACTGGTGACTGGTGACTGGTCACTGGTCACTGGTCACTTGTCACTGGTCACTGGTCACAGGTCAATGGTCACTGGCCACTGGACACAGATGACTGGTCACTGGTCGCTGGTCACTGGTCACTGGTCACTGGTCACAAAGCACTGGTCCCCGGTCACTTGTCACTGGTCACTGGTCACTGGTCTCTGGTCACTGGACACTGGACACTGGCCACTGGTCACTGGTCACTGGTCACAAGTCACAGGTCACTGGTCACTCGTCACAAGTCACTGGTCACTTGTCACTGGTCAGTGGTCAGTGGTCACTGGTCACTAGTCACAGGTCAATGGTGCCTGGTGACTGGTCACTGGGCCCTGGTCACTGGTCACTGGTCACTGGTCACGGGTCACATGTCACGGGTCACTGGTCACTGGTCGCTAGTCACTGGTCCCCGGTCACAAGTCACTGGTCACTGGTTACTGGTCACTGGTCACTGGTCACTGGTCACTGGTCACTGGTCACTGGTCAACTGTCACAATCGCTGGTCACTGGTCACTGGTCACTGGTCACTGGTCGCTGGTCACTGGTCACAGGTCAATGGTCACTGGTCAATTGTTACTGTCGCTGGTCACTGGTCACTGGTCAATGGTCACTGTTGCTGGTCACTGGTCACTGGTCACTGGTCACTGGTCACTGGTCACTGGCCACTGGTCACTGGTCACTGGTTACTGGTCACAGGTCAATGGTCACTGGCCACTGGACACAGATCACTGGTCACTGGTCACTGGTCACTGGTCACAAGTCACTGGTCACTGGTCACTTGTCACTGGTCACTGGTCACTGGCCACTGGTCACTGGTCACTGGCCACTGGTCACTGGTCACAGTTTACTGGTCACTGGTCTCTGGTCACTGGTCACTGGTCACTGGTCACGGGTCACATGTCACGGGTCACTGGTCACTGGTCACTTGTCACTGGTCACTGGTCACTGGCCACTGGTCACTGGTCACTGGTCACTGGCCACTGGTCACTGGTCACTGGTCACTGGTCACTGGTCACTGGTCACTGGCCACTGGTCACTGGTCACAGTTTACTGGTCACTGGTCACTGGTCACTGGTCACTGGTCACTGGTCACGGGTCACATGTCACGGTTCACTGGTCACTGGTCACTTGTCACTGGTCACTGGTCACTGGCCACTGGTCACTGGTCACTGGTCACTGGTCACTGGTCACTGGTCACTGGTCAATGGTCACTGGTCACTGGTCACTGGTCACAGGTCAATGGTCACTGGTCACTGGACGCTGGTCACTGGTCACTGGTCACTGGTCACTGGTCTATGGTCACTCTCGCTGGTCAATGGTCACTGTCGCTGGTCACTGGTCACTGGTCACTTGTCACTGGTCACTGGTGAATGGTCACATGTCACTGGGCACTGGTCACAGGTCACTGGTCCCCGGTCACTGGTCACTGGTCACTGGTCACTGGTCAATGGTCACTGGTCACTGGTCAATGGTCACTGTCGCTGGTAAATGGTCACTGTCGCTGGTCAATGGTCACTGTCGCTGGTCACTGGTCACTGGTCACTGTCGCTGGTCACTGGTCACTGGTCACTGGTCACTGGTCACTGGTCACAAGTCACTGGTCACTTGTCACTGGTCACTGGTCACTGGCCACTGGTCACTGGTCAATGGTCATTGTCGCTGGTCAACGGTCACTGTCGCTGGTCAATGGTCACTGTCGCTGGTCACTGGTCACTGGTCACTGGTCACTGGTCACAAAGCACTGGTCACTTGTCACTGGTCAGTGGCCAATGGTCGCTGGTCACTTGTCACTGGTCACTGGTCACTGTCGCTGGTCAATGGTCACTGGTCACAGGTCAGTGGTCACTGTTCAATGGTCACATGTCACTGGGCAGTGGTCAATGGTCACTGGTCATTGGTGACTGGTCACTGGTCACTGGTCACTGGACAATGGTCACTGTCGCTGGTCACAGGTCACTGGTCACTGGTCACTGGTCACTGGTCATTGGTGACTATCGCTGGTCAATGGTCACTGTCGCTGGTAAATGGTCACTGTCGCTGGTCACTGGTCACTGGTCACTGTCGCTGGTCACTGGTCACTGGACACTGGTCACTGGTCACTGGTCACTGGTCACTGGTCACTGGTCACTGGTCACTGGTCAATGGTCACTGTCGCTGGTCACTGGTCACTGGTCACTGGTCACTGGTCACTGGTCACTGCTCACTGGTCACTGGTCACTGGTCACTGGTCACTGGTCACTGGTCACTGGTCACTGGTCAATGGTCACTATCGCTGGTCAATGGTCACTGTCGCTGGTCACTGGTCACTGGTCACTGGTCACTGGTCATTGGTCACTATCGCTGGTCAATGGTCACTGTCGCTGGTCACTCGTCACAAGTCACTGGTCACTTGTCACTGGTCAGTGGTCAGTGGTCACTGGTCACTGGTCACAGGTCAATGGTGACTGATGACTGGTCACTGGGCCCTGGTAACTGGTCACTGGTCACTGGTCACTGGTCACTGGCCACGGGTCACTGGTCACTGGTCGCTGGTCGCTGATCACTGGTCACAGGTCACTGGTCCCCGGTCACTGGTCACTGGTCGCTGGTCACTGGTCACTGGACACTGGTCACTGGTCACTGGTCACGGGTCACATGTCACGGGTCACTGGTCACTGGTCACTGGTCACTGGTCACTGGGCAGTGGTCTCTGGTCACTGGTCACTGTTCAATGGTCACTGTCGCTGGTCAATGGTCACTGGTCACTGGTCAGTGTTCACTGGTCAATGGTCACTTGTCACTGGGCAGTGGTCAATGGTTACTGGTCACTGGTCACTGGTCACTGATCACTGGTCACTGGTCACAGGTCAATTGTCACTGGTCACTGGTCACTGGTCACGGGTCACATGTCACGGGTCACTGGTCACTGGTCACTGGTCACTGGTCACTGGGCAGTGGTCTCTGGTCACTGGTCACTGGTCAATGGTCACTGTCGCTGGTCAATGGTCACTGGTCACTGGTCAGTGTTCACTGGTCAATGGTCACTTGTCACTGGGCAGTGGTCAATGGTTACTGGTCACTGGTCACTGGTCACTGATCACTGGTCACTGGTCACAGGTCAATTGTCACTGGTCACTGGTCACTGGTCACGGGTCACATGTCACGTGTCACTGGTCACTGGTCACTGGTCACTGGTCACTGGGCAGTGGTCTCTGGTCACTGGTCACTGGTCAATGGTCACTGTCGCTGGTCAATGGTCACTGGTCACTGGTCAGTGTTCACTGGTCAATGGTCACTTGTCACTGGGCAGTGGTCAATGGTTACTGGTCACTGGTCACTGGTCACTGATCACTGGTCACTGGTCACAGGTCAATTGTCACTGGTCACTTGTCACTGGTCACTGGTCGCTGGTCACAAGTCACTGGTAACTTGTCACTGGTCACTGGTCACTGGTCACTGGTCAATGGTCACTGTCGCTGGTCAATGGTCACTGTCGCTGGTCACTGGTCACTGGTCACTGGACACTGGTCATAAGTCACTGGTCACTTGTCTCTGGTCAGTGGCCACTGGTCGCTGGTCACTTGTCACTGGTCACTGGTCACAGGTCAATGATCACTGGACACAGGTCGCTGGTCACTGGTCGCTGGTCACTTGTCACTGGGCAGTGGTCACTGGTCAATGGTCACTGTCGCTGGTCAATGGTCACTGGTCACAGGTCAGTGGGCACTGGTCAATGGTCACATGTCACTGGGCAGTGGTCAATGGTCACTGGTCACTGGTGACTGGTCACTGGTCACTGGTCACTGGACAATGGTCACTGTCGCTGGTCACAGGTCACTGGTCACTGGTCACTGGTCACTGGTCATTGGTGACTATCGCTGGTCAATGGTCACTGTCGCTGGTAAATGGTCACTGTCGCTGGTCACCGGTCACTGGTCACTGTCGCTGGTCACTGGTCACTGGTCACTGGTCACTGGTCACAGGTCAATGGTCAATGGTCACTGTCGCTGGTCACTGGTCACTGGTCACTGGCCACTGGTCACTGGTCACTGGTCACTGGTAACTGGTCACTGGTCACTGGACACTGGTCACTGGTCACTGGTCACTTGTCACTGGTCACTGATCACTGGTCACTGGTCACTGGTCACTGGTCACTGGTCACTGGTCCCTGGTCACTGGTCACTGGTCACTGGTCAATGGTCACTGTCGCTGGTCACTGGTCACTGGTCACTGGTCACTGTTCACTGGTCACTGGTCACAGGTCACTGGTCCCCGGTCACTGGTCACTGGTCACTGGTCACTGGTCACTGGACACTGGTCACTGGTCACTGGTCACGGGTCACATGTCACGGGTCACTGGTCACTGGTCCCTGGTCACTGTTCACTGGTCACTGGTCACTGGTCAATGGTCACTGTCGCTAGTCACTGGTCACTGGTCACTGGTCACTGGTCACTGGTCACTGGTCACTGGTCAATGGTCACTGTCGCTGGTAAATGGTCACTGTCGCTGGTCAATGGTCACTGTCGCTGGTCACTCGTCACTATTCACTGGTCACTGGTCACTGGTCACTGGTCACTGGTCACTGTCGCTGGTCACTGGTCACTGGTCACTGGTCACTGGTCACTGGTCACAAGTCACTGGTCACTTGTCACTGGTCACTGGTCACTGGCCACTGGTCACTGGTCAATGGTCATTGTCGCTGGTCAACGGTCACTGTCGCTGGTCAATGGTCACTGTCGCTGGTCACTGGTCACTGGTCACTGGTCACTGGTCACAAAGCACTGGTCACTTGTCACTGGTCAGTGGCCAATGGTCGCTGGTCACTTGTCACTGGTCACTGGTCACTGTCGCTGGTCAATGGTCACTGGTCACAGGTCAGTGGTCACTGTTCAATGGTCACATGTCACTGGGCAGTGGTCAATGGTCACTGGTCATTGGTGACTGGTCACTGGTCACTGGTCACTGGACAATGGTCACTGTCGCTGGTCACAGGTCACTGGTCACTGGTCACTGGTCACTGGTCATTGGTGACTATCGCTGGTCAATGGTCACTGTCGCTGGTAAATGGTCACTGTCGCTGGTCACTGGTCACTGGTCACTGTCGCTGGTCACTGGTCACTGGACACTGGTCACTGGTCACTGTTCACTGGTCACTGGTCACTGGTCACTGGTCAATGGTCACTGTCGCTGGTCACTGGTCACTGGTCACTGGTCACTGGTCACTGGTCACTGCTCACTGGTCACTGGTCACTGGTCACTGGTCACTGGTCACTGGTCACTGGTCACTGGTCAATGGTCACTATCGCTGGTCAATGGTCACTGTCGCTGGTCCCTGGTCACTGGTCACTGGTCACTGGTCATTGGTCACTATCGCTGGTCAATGGTCACTGTCGCTGGTCACTCGTCACAAGTCACTGGTCACTTGTCACTGGTCAGTGGTCAGTGGTCACTGGTCACTGGTCACAGGTCAATGGTGACTGATGACTGGTCACTGGGCCCTGGTAACTGGTCACTGGTCACTGGTCACTGGTCACTGGCCACGGGTCACTGGTCACTGGTCGCTGGTCGCTGATCACTGGTCACAGGTCACTGGTCCCCGGTCACTGGTCACTGGTCGCTGGTCACTGGTCACTGGACACTGGTCACTGGTCACTGGTCACGGGTCACATGTCACGGGTCACTGGTCACTGGTCACTGGTCACTGGTCACTGGGCAGTGGTCTCTGGTCACTGGTCACTGGTCAATGGTCACTGTCGCTGGTCAATGGTCACTGGTCACTGGTCAGTGTTCACTGGTCAATGGTCACTTGTCACTGGGCAGTGGTCAATGGTTACTGGTCACTGGTCACTGGTCACTGATCACTGGTCACTGGTCACAGGTCAATTGTCACTGGTCACTGGTCACTGGTCACGGGTCACATGTCACGGGTCACTGGTCACTGGTCACTGGTCACTGGTCACTGGGCAGTGGTCTCTGGTCACTGGTCACTGGTCAATGGTCACTGTCGCTGGTCAATGGTCACTGGTCACTGGTCAGTGTTCACTGGTCAATGGTCACTTGTCACTGGGCAGTGGTCAATGGTTACTGGTCACTGGTCACTGGTCACTGATCACTGGTCACTGGTCACAGGTCAATTGTCACTGGTCACTGGTCACTGGTCACGGGTCACATGTCACGTGTCACTGGTCACTGGTCACTGGTCACTGGTCACTGGGCAGTGGTCTCTGGTCACTGGTCACTGGTCAATGGTCACTGTCGCTGGTCAATGGTCACTGGTCACTGGTCAGTGTTCACTGGTCAATGGTCACTTGTCACTGGGCAGTGGTCAATGGTTACTGGTCACTGGTCACTGGTCACTGATCACTGGTCACTGGTCACAGGTCAATTGTCACTGGTCACTTGTCACTGGTCACTGGTCGCTGGTCACAAGTCACTGGTAACTTGTCACTGGTCACTGGTCACTGGTCACTGGTCAATGGTCACTGTCGCTGGTCAATGGTCACTGTCGCTGGTCACTGGTCACTGGTCACTGGACACTGGTCACAAGTCACTGGTCACTTGTCTCTGGTCAGTGGCCACTGGTCGCTGGTCACTTGTCACTGGTCACTGGTCACAGGTCAATGATCACTGGACACAGGTCGCTGGTCACTGGTCGCTGGTCACTTGTCACTGGGCAGTGGTCACTGGTCAATGGTCACTGTCGCTGGTCAATGGTCACTGGTCACAGGTCAGTGGGCACTGGTCAATGGTCACATGTCACTGGGCAGTGGTCAATGGTCACTGGTCACTGGTGACTGGTCACTGGTCACTGGTCACTGGACAATGGTCACTGTCGCTGGTCACAGGTCACTGGTCACTGGTCACTGGTCACTGGTCATTGGTGACTATCGCTGGTCAATGGTCACTGTCGCTGGTAAATGGTCACTGTCGCTGGTCACCGGTCACTGGTCACTGTCGCTGGTCACTGGTCACTGGTCACTGGTCACTGGTCACAGGTCACTGTCGCTGGTCACTGGTCACTGGTCACTGGCCACTGGTCACTGGTCACTGGTCACTGGTAACTGGTCACTGGTCACTGGACACTGGTCACTGGTCACTGGTCACTTGTCACTGGTCACTGATCACTGGTCACTGGTCACTGGTCACTGGTCACTGGTCACTGGTCCCTGGTCACTGGTCACTGGTCACTGGTCAATGGTCACTGTCGCTGGTCACTGGTCACTGGTCACTGGTCACTGTTCACTGGTCACTGGTCACAGGTCACTGGTCCCCGGTCACTGGTCACTGGTCACTGGTCACTGGTCACTGGACACTGGTCACTGGTCACTGGTCACGGGTCACATGTCACGGGTCACTGGTCACTGGTCCCTGGTCACTGTTCACTGGTCACTGGTCACTGGTCAATGGTCACTGTCGCTAGTCACTGGTCACTGGTCACTGGTCACTGGTCACTGGTCACTGGTCACTGGTCAATGGTCACTGTCGCTGGTAAATGGTCACTGTCGCTGGTCAATGGTCACTGTCGCTGGTCACTCGTCACTATTCACTGGTCACTGGTCACTGGTCACTGTCGCTGGTCACTGGTCACTGGTCACTGGTCACTGGTCACTGGTCACTGGTCACTGGTCACAAGTCACTGGTCACTTGTCACTGGTCACTGGTCACTGGCCACTGGTCACTGGTCAATGGTCATTGTCGCTTGTCAATGGTCACTGTCGCTGGTCACTCGTCACAAGTCACTGGTCACTTGTCACTGGTCACTGGTCACTGGCCACTGGTCACTGGTCAATGGTCATTGTCGCTTGTCAATGGTCACTGTCGCTGGTCAATGGTCACTGTCGCTGGTCACTGGTCACTGGTCACTGGTCACTGGTCACAAAGCACTGGTCACTTGTCACTGGTCAGTGGCCAATGGTCGCTGGTCACTTGTCACTGGTCACTGGTCACTGGTCACTAGTCACAAGTCACTGTTCACTGGTCAATGGTCACTGGTCACTGGTCACTGGTCACTGGTCACAGGTCAATGGTCACTGGTCACTGGACACTGGTCACTGGTCACTGGTCACTGGTCACTGGTCACTGGTCACTGGTCACTGGTCAATGGTCACTGTCGCTGGTCACTGGTCACTGGTCACTGGTCACTGGTCACTGGTCACTGCTCACTGGTCACTGGTCACTGGTCACTGGTCACTGGTCACTGGTCAATGGTCACTATCGCTGGTCAATGGTCACTGTCGCTGGTCACTGGTCACTGGTCATTGGTCACTATCGCTGGTCAATGGTCACTGTCGCTGGTCACTCGTCACAAGTCACTGGTCACTTGTCACTGGTCAGTGGTCAGTGGTCACTGGTCACTGGTCACAGGTCAATGGTGACGGATGACTGGTCACTGGGCCCTGGTCACTGGTCACTGGTCACTGGTCACTGGTCACTGGCCACGGGTCACATGTCACGGGTCACTGGTCACTGGTCGCTGGTCACTGATCACTGGTCACAGGTCACTGATCCCCGGTCACTGGTCACTGGTCGCTGGTCACTGGTCACTGGACACTGGTCACTGGTCACTGGTCACGGGTCACATGTCACGGGTCACTGGTCACTGGTCACTGGTCACTGGTCACTGGTCACTGGGCAGTGGTCTCTGGTCACTGGTCACTGGTCTATGGTCACTGTCGCTGGTCAATGGTCACTGGTCACTGGTCAGTGTTCACTGGTCAATGGTCACTTGTCACTGGGCAGTGGTCAATGGTTACTGGTCACTGGTCACTGGTCACTGATCACTGGTCACTGGTCACAGGTCAATTGTCACTGGTCACTGGTCACTGGTCACTGGTCGCTGGTCACAAGTCACTGGTAACTTGTCACTGGTCACTGGTCACTGGTCACTGGTCAATGGTCACTGTCGCTGGTCAATGGTCACTCTCGCTGGTCGCTGGTCACTGGTCACTGGTCACTGGTCACTGGTCACAAGTCACTGGTCACTTGTCTCTGGTCAGTGGCCACTGGTCGCTGGTCACTTGTCACTGGTCACTGGTCACAGGTCAATGATCACTGGACACAGGTCGCAGGTCACTGGTCGCTGGTCACTTGTCACTGGGCAGTGGTCACTGGTCACAGGTCACTGGTCAATGGTCACTGTCGCTGGTCACTGGTCACTATTCACTGGTCACTGGTCACTGGTCACTGCCGCTGGTCACTGGTCACTGGTAACTGGTCACTGGTCACTGGTCACAAGTCACTGGTCACTTGTCACTGGTCACTGGTCACTGGCCACTGGTCACTGGTCAATGGTCATTGTCGCTGGTCAACGGTCACTGTCGCTTGTCAATGGTCACTGTCGCTGGTCAATGGTCACTGGTCACTGGTCAGTGTTCACTGGTCAATGGTCACTTGTCACTGGGCAGTGGTCAATGGTCACTGGTCACTGATCACTGGTCACTGGTCACTGGTCACTGGTCACTGGTCAATGGTCACTCTCGCTGGTCAATGGTCACTGTCGCTGGTCACTGGTCACTGGTCACTTGTCACTGGTCACTGCTCACTGGTCACTGGACACTGGTCAATGGTCAATGGTCCCTGTCGCTGGTAAATGGTCACTGTCGCTGGTCACTGGTCACTGGTCACTTGTCTCTGGTCAGTGGCAACTGGTCGCTGGTCACTTGTCACTGGTCACTGGTCACAGGTCAATGGTCACTGTCGCTGGTCACTGCTCACTGGTCACTGGTCACTGGTCAATGGTCACTGTCGCTGGTCACTGGTCACTGGTCACTACTCACCGGTCACAGGTCAATGATCACTGGTCACTGAACACAGGTCACTGGTCACTGGTCACTGGTCACTGGTCACTGGTCAATGGTCACTGGTCACTGGTCAATGGTCACTATCGCTGATCAATGGTCACTGTCGCTGGTCACTGGTCATTGGTCACTTGTCACAGGTCACTGGTCACTGGTCACTAGTCACAAGTCACTGGTCACTTGTCACTGGTCACTGGTCATTGGTCACTTGTCACTGGTCACTGGTCACTGGTCACTAGTCACAAGTCACTGGTCACTTGTCACTGGTCACTGGTCACTGATCACTGGTCAATGGTCACTGTCGCTGGTCAATGGTCACTGGTCACTGGTCACTGGTCACAAGTCACTGGTCACTAGTCACTGGTCACTAGTCACTGGTCAGTGGCCACTGGTCGCTGGTCACTTGTCACTGGTCACTGGTCACTGGTCACTGGTCACTGGTCACATGTCACTGATCACTGGTCACTGGTCACTGGTCACTGGTCAATGGTCACTATCGCTGGTCAATGGTCACGGGTCACTGGTCAGTGGTCACTGGTCAATGGTCACAAGTTACTGGTCACTTGTCACTGGTCACTGGTCACTGGCCACTGGTCACTGGTCAATGGTCACTGTCGCTGGTCAATGGTCACTGTCGCTGGACAATGGTCACTGTCGCTGGTCACTGGTCACTGGTCACTGGTCACTGGTCACAAAGCACTGGTCACTTGTCACTGGTCAGTGGCCAATGGTCGCTGGTCACTTGTCACTGGTCACTGGTCACTGGTCACTGGTCACTAGTCACAAGTCACTGGTCACTGGTCACTTGTCACTGGTCACTGGTCACTGGTCACTGGTCACTGGTCACTGGTCACTGGTCACTGGTCAATGGTCACTGTCGCTGGTAAATGGTCACTGTCGCTGGTCAATGGTCACTGTCGCTGGTCACTCGTCACTATTCACTGGTCACTGGTCACTGGTTACTGTCGCTGGTCACTGGTGACTGGTCACTGGTCACTGGTCACTGGTCACTGGTCACAAGTCACTGGTCACTTGTCACTGGTCACTGGTCACGGGCCACTGGTCACTGGTCAATGGTCATTGTCGCTTGTCAATGGTCACTGTCGCTGGTCAATGGTCACTGTCGCTGGTCACTGGTCACTGGTCACTGGTCACTGGTCACAAAGCACTGGTCACTTGTCACTGGTCAGTGGCCAATGGTCGCTGGTCACTTGTCACTGGTCACTGGTCACTGGTCACTTGTCACAAGTCACTGGTCACTGGTCACTTGTCAATGGTCACTGGTCACTGGTCACTGGTCACTGGTCAATGGTCATTGTCGCTTGGCAATGGTCACTGTCGCTGGTCAATGGTCACTGTCGCTGGTCACTGGTCACTGGTCACTGGTCACTGGTCACTGGTCACAAAGCACTGGTCACTTGTCACTGGTCAGTGGCCAATGGTCGCTGGTCACTTGTCACTGGTCACTGGTCACTGGTCACTAGTCACAAGTCACTGGTCACTGGTCACTTGTCACTGGTCACTGGTCACTGGTCACTGGTCACTGGTCAATGGTCACTATCGCTGGTCAATGGTCACTGTCGCTGGTCACTGGTCACTTGTCACTGGTCACTGGTCACTGGTCACTGGTCACTGGTCACTGGTCACAAAGCACTGGTCACTTGTCACTGGTCAGTGGCCAATGGTCGCTGGTCACTTGTCACTGGTCACTGGTCACTGGTCACTTGTCACAAGTCACTGGTCACTGGTCACTTGTCAATGGTCACTGGTCACTGGTCACTGGTCACTGGTCAATGGTCATTGTCGCTTGGCAATGGTCACTGTCGCTGGTCAATGGTCACTGTCGCTGGTCACTCGTCACAAGTCACTGGTCACTTGTCACTGGTCACTGGTCACTGGCCACTGGTCACTGGTCAATGGTCATTGTCGCTTGTCAATGGTCACTGTCGCTGGTCAATGGTCACTGTCGCTGGTCACTGGTCACTGGTCACTGGTCACTGGTCACAAAGCACTGGTCACTTGTCACTGGTCAGTGGCCAATGGTCGCTGGTCACTTGTCACTGGTCACTGGTCACTGGTCACTAGTCACAAGTCACTGGTCACTGGTCACTTGTCACTGGTCACTGGTCACTGGTCACTGGTCACTGTTCACTGGGCAGTGGTCTCTGGTCACTGGTCACTGGTCAATGGTCACTGTCGCTGGTCAATGGTCACTGGTCACTGGTCAGTGTTCACTGGTCAATGGTCACTTGTCACTGGGCAGTGGTCAATGGTTACTGGTCACTGGTCACTGGTAACTGGTCACTGGTCACTGGTCACAAGTCACTGGTCACTTGTCACTGGTCACTGGTCACTGGCCACTGGTCACTGGTCAATGGTCATTGTCGCTGGTCAACGGTCACTGTCGCTGGTCAATGGTCACTGTCGCTGGTCAATGGTCACTGGTCACTGGTCAGTGTTCACTGGTCAATGGTCACTTGTCACTGGGCAGTGGTCAATGGTCACTGGTCACTGATCACTGGTCACTGGTCACTGGTCACTGGTCACTGGTCAATGGTCACTCTCGCTGGTCAATGGTCACTGTCGCTGGTCACTGGTCACTGGTCACATGTCACTGGTCACTGCTCACTGGTCACTGGACACTGGTCACTGGTCAATGGTCCCTGTCGCTGGTAAATGGTCACTGTCGCTGGTCACTGGTCACTGGTCACTTGTCTCTGGTCAGTGGCAACTGGTCGCTGGTCACATGTCACTGGTCACTGGTCACAGGTCAATGGTCACTGTCGCTGGTCATTGCTCACTGGTCACTGGTCACTGGTCAATGGTCACTGTCGCTGGTCACTGGTCACTGGTCACTACTCACTGGTCACAGGTCAATGGTCACTGGTCACTGGACACAGGTCACTGGTCACTGGTCACTGGTCACTGGTCACTGGTCAATGGTCACTGGTCACTGGTCAATGGTCACTATCGCTGATCAATGGTCACTGTCGCTGGTCACTGGTCATTGGTCACTTGTCACAGGTCACTGGTCACTGGTCACTAGTCACAAGTCACTGGTCACTTGTCACTGGTCACTGGTCATTGGTCACTTGTCACTGGTCACTGGTCACTGGTCACTAGTCACAAGTCACTGGTCACTTGTCACTGGTCACTGGTCACTGATCACTGGTCAATGGTCACTGTCGCTGGTCAATGGTCACTGGTCACTGGTCACTGGTCACAAGTCACTGGTCACTAGTCACTGGTCACTAGTCACTGGTCAGTGGCCACTGGTCGCTGGTCACTTGTCACTGGTCACTGGTCACTGGTCACTGGTCACTGGTCACATGTCACTGGTCACTGGTCACTGGTCAATGGTCACTATCGCTGGTCAATGGTCACTGTCGCTGGTCAATGGTCACTGGTCACTGGTCAGTGGTCACTGGTCAATGGTCACAAGTTACTGGTCACTTGTCACTGGTCACTGGTCACTGGCCACTGGTCACTGGTCAATGGTCACTGTCGCTGGTCAATGGTCACTGTCGCTGGACAATGGTCACTGTCGCTGGTCACTGGTCACTGGTCACTGGTCACTGGTCACAAAGCACTGGTCACTTGTCACTGGTCAGTGGCCAATGGTCGCTGGTCACTTGTCACTGGTCACTGGTCACTGGTCACTAGTCACAAGTCACTGGTCACTGGTCACTTGTCACTGGTCACTGGTCACTGGTCACTGGTCAATGGTCACTGGTCACTGGTCACTGGTCAATGGTCACTCTCGCTGGTCAATGGTCACTGTCGCTGGTCACTGGTCACTGGTCACTTGTCACTGGTCACTGCTCACTGGTCACTGGACACTGGTCACTGGTCAATGGTCCCTGTCGCTGGTAAATGGTCACTGTCGCTGGTCACTGGTCACTGGTCACTTGTCTCTGGTCAGTGGCAACTGGTCGCTGGTCACTTGTCACTGGTCACTGGTCACAGGTCAATGGTCACTGTCGCTGGTCACTGCTCACTGGTCACTGGTCACTGGTCAATGGTCACTGTCGCTGGTCACTGGTCACTGGTCACTACTCACTGGTCACAGGTCAATGGTCACTGGTCACTGGACACAGGTCACTGGTCACTGGTCACTGGTCACTGGTCACTGGTCAATGGTCACTGGTCACTGGTCAATGGTCACTATCGCTGATCAATGGTCACTGTCGCTGGTCACTGGTCATTGGTCACTTGTCACAGGTCACTGGTCACTGGTCACTAGTCACAAGTCACTGGTCACTTGTCACTGGTCACTGGTCATTGGTCACTTGTCACTGGTCACTGGTCACTGGTCACTAGTCACAAGTCACTGGTCACTTGTCACTGGTCACTGGTCACTGATCACTGGTCAATGGTCACTGTCGCTGGTCAATGGTCACTGGTCACTGGTCACTGGTCACTGGTCACTGGTCACAAGTCACTGGTCACTAGTCACTGGTCACTGGCCACTGGTCACTGGTCAATGGTCATTGTCGCTTGTCAATGGTCACTGTCGCTGGTCACTGGTCACTGGTCACTGGTCACTGGTCACAAAGCACTGGTCACTTGTCACTGGTCAGTGGCCAATGGTCGCTGGTCACTTGTCACTGGTCACTGGTCACTGGTCACTAGTCACAAGTCACTGGTCACTGGTCACTTGTCACTGGTCACTGGTCACTGGTCACTGGTCACTGGTCAATGGTCATTGTCGCTTGTCAATGGTCACTGTCGCTGGTCAATGGTCACTGTCGCTGGTCACTGGTCACTGGTCACTGGTCACTGGTCACAAAGCACTGGTCACTTGTCACTGGTCAGTGGCCAATGGTCGCTGGTCACTTGTCACTGGTCACTGGTCACTGGTCACTAGTCACAAGTCACTGGTCACTGGTCACTTGTCACTGGTCACTGGTCACTGGTCACTGGTCACTGGTCAATGGTCACTATCGCTGGTCAATGGTCACTGTCGCTGGTCACTGGTCACTTGTCACTGGTCACTGGTCACTGGTCACTGGTCACTGGTCAATGGTCACTATCGCTGGTCAATGGTCACTGTCGCTGGTCACTCGTCACAAGTCACTGGTCACTTGTCACTGGTCACTGGTCACTGGCCACTGGTCACTGGTCAATGGTCATTGTCGCTTGTCAATGGTCACTGTCGCTGGTCAATGGTCACTGTCGCTGGTCACTGGTCACTGGTCACTGGTCACTGGTCACAAAGCACTGGTCACTTGTCACTGGTCAGTGGCCAATGGTCGCTGGTCACTTGTCACTGGTCACTGGTCACTGGTCACTGGTCACTAGTCACAAGTCACTGGTCACTGGTCACTTGTCACTGGTCACTGGTCACTGGTCACTGGTCACTGGTCACTGGTCACTGGTCACTGGTCAATGGTCACTGTCGCTGGTAAATGGTCACTGTCGCTGGTCAATGGTCACTGTCGCTGGTCACTCGTCACTATTCACTGGTCACTGGTCACTGGTTACTGTCGCTGGTCACTGGTGACTGGTCACTGGTCACTGGTCACTGGTCACTGGTCACAAGTCACTGGTCACTTGTCACTGGTCACTGGTCACGGGCCACTGGTCACTGGTCAATGGTCATTGTCGCTTGTCAATGGTCACTGTCGCTGGTCAATGGTCACTGTCGCTGGTCACTGGTCACAGGTCACTGGTCACTGGTCACAAAGCACTGGTCACTTGTCACTGGTCAGTGGCCAATGGTCGCTGGTCACTTGTCACTGGTCACTGGTCACTGGTCACTTGTCACAAGTCACTGGTCACTGGTCACTTGTCAATGGTCACTGGTCACTGGTCACTGGTCACTGGTCAATGGTCATTGTCGTTTGGCAATGGTCACTGTCGCTGGTCAATGGTCACTGTCGCTGGTCACTGGTCACTGGTCACTGGTCACTGGTCACTGGTCACAAAGCACTGGTCACTTGTCACTGGTCAGTGGCCAATGGTCGCTGGTCACTTGTCACTGGTCACTGGTCACTGGTCACTAGTCACAAGTCACTGGTCACTGGTCACTTGTCACTGGTCACTGGTCACTGGTCACTGGTCACTGGTCAATGGTCACTATCGCTGGTCAATGGTCACTGTCGCTGGTCACTGGTCACTTGTCACTGGTCACTGGTCACTGGTCACTGGTCACTGGTCAATGGTCACTATCGCTGGTCAATGGTCACTGTCGCTGGTCACTCGTCACAAGTCACTGGTCACTTGTCACTGGTCACTGGTCACTGGCCACTGGTCACTGGTCAATGGTCATTGTCGCTTGTCAATGGTCACTGTCGCTGGTCAATGGTCACTGTCGCTGGTCACTGGTCACTGGTCACTGGTCACTGGTCACAAAGCACTGGTCACTTGTCACTGGTCAGTGGCCAATGGTCGCTGGTCACTTGTCACTGGTCACTGGTCACTGGTCACTAGTCACAAGTCACTGGTCACTGGTCACTTGTCACTGGTCACTGGTCACTGGTCACTGGTCACTGTTCACTGGGCAGTGGTCTCTGGTCACTGGTCACTGGTCAATGGTCACTGTCGCTGGTCAATGGTCACTGGTCACTGGTCAGTGTTCACTGGTCAATGGTCACTTGTCACTGGGCAGTGGTCAATGGTTACTGGTCACTGGTCACTGGTAACTGGTCACTGGTCACTGGTCACAAGTCACTGGTCACTTGTCACTGGTCACTGGTCACTGGCCACTGGTCACTGGTCAATGGTCATTGTCGCTGGTCAACGGTCACTGTCGCTGGTCAATGGTCACTGTCGCTGGTCAATGGTCACTGGTCACTGGTCAGTGTTCACTGGTCAATGGTCACTTGTCACTGGGCAGTGGTCAATGGTCACTGGTCACTGATCACTGGTCACTGGTCACTGGTCACTGGTCACTGGTCAATGGTCACTCTCGCTGGTCAATGGTCACTGTCGCTGGTCACTGGTCACTGGTCACATGTCACTGGTCACTGCTCACTGGTCACTGGACACTGGTCACTGGTCAATGGTCCCTGTCGCTGGTAAATGGTCACTGTCGCTGGTCACTGGTCACTGGTCACTTGTCTCTGGTCAGTGGCAACTGGTCGCTGGTCACATGTCACTGGTCACTGGTCACAGGTCAATGGTCACTGTCGCTGGTCACTGCTCACTGGTCACTGGTCACTGGTCAATGGTCACTGTCGCTGGTCACTGGTCACTGGTCACTACTCACTGGTCACAGGTCAATGGTCACTGGTCACTGGACACAGGTCACTGGTCACTGGTCACTGGTCACTGGTCACTGGTCAATGGTCACTGGTCACTGGTCAATGGTCACTATCGCTGATCAATGGTCACTGTCGCTGGTCACTGGTCATTGGTCACTTGTCACAGGTCACTGGTCACTGGTCACTAGTCACAAGTCACTGGTCACTTGTCACTGGTCACTGGTCATTGGTCACTTGTCACTGGTCACTGGTCACTGGTCACTAGTCACAAGTCACTGGTCACTTGTCACTGGTCACTGGTCACTGATCACTGGTCAATGGTCACTGTCGCTGGTCAATGGTCACTGGTCACTGGTCACTGGTCACAAGTCACTGGTCACTAGTCACTGGTCACTAGTCACTGGTCAGTGGCCACTGGTCGCTGGTCACTTGTCACTGGTCACTGGTCACTGGTCACTGGTCACTGGTCACATGTCACTGGTCACTGGTCACTGGTCACTGGTCACTGGTCAATGGTCACTATCGCTGGTCAATGGTCACTGTCGCTGGTCAATGGTCACTGGTCACTGGTCAGTGGTCACTGGTCAATGGTCACAAGTTACTGGTCACTTGTCACTGGTCACTGGTCACTGGCCACTGGTCACTGGTCAATGGTCACTGTCGCTGGTCAATGGTCACTGTCGCTGGACAATGGTCACTGTCGCTGGTCACTGGTCACTGGTCACTGGTCACTGGTCACAAAGCACTGGTCACTTGTCACTGGTCAGTGGCCAATGGTCGCTGGTCACTTGTCACTGGTCACTGGTTACTGGTCACTAGTCACAAGTCACTGGTCACTGGTCACTTGTCACTGGTCACTGGTCACTGGTCACTGGTCAATGGTCACTCTCGCTGGTCAATGGTCACTGTCGCTGGTCACTGGTCACTGGTCACTGGTCACTTGTCACTGGTCACTGCTCACTGGTCACTGGACACTGGTCACTGGTCAATGGTCCCTGTAGCTGGTAAATGGTCACTGTCGCTGGTCACTGGTCACTGGTCACTGTCGCTGGTCACAAGTCACTGGTAACTTGTCACTGGTCACTGGTCACTGGTCACTGGTCAATGGTCACTGTCGCTGGTCAATGGTCACTGTCGCTGGTCGCTGGTCACTGGTCACTGGTCACTGGTCACTGGTCACAAGTCACTGGTCACTTGTCTCTGGTCAGTGGCCACTGGTCGCTGGTCACTTGTCACTGGTCACTGGTCACAGGTCAATGATCACTGGACACAGGTCGTAGGTCACTGGTCGCTGGACACTTGTCACTGGGCAGTGGTCACTGGTCACAGGTCACTGGTCAATGGTCACTGTCGCTGGTCACTGGTCACTATTCACTGGTCACTGGTCACTGGTCACTGTCGCTGGTCACTGGTCACTGGTAACTGGTCACTGGTCACTGGTCACAAGTCACTGGTCACTTGTCACTGGTCACTGGTCACTGGGCACTGGTCACTTGTCAATGGCCATTGTCGCTGGTCAACGGTCACTGTCGCTGGTCAATGGTCACTGTCGCTGGTCAATGGTCACTGGTCACTGGTCAGTGTTCACTGGTCAATGGTCACTTGTCACTGGGCAGTGGTCAATGGTCACTGGTCACTGATCACTGGTCACTGGTCACTGGTCACTGGTCACTGGTCAATGGTCACTCTCGCTGGTCAATGGTCACTGTCGCTGGTCACTGGTCACTGGTCACTTGTCACTGGTCACTGCTCACTGGTCACTGGACACTGGTCACTGGTCAATGGTCCCTGTCGCTGGTAAATGGTCACTGTCGCTGGTCACTGGTCACTGGTCACTTGTCTCTGGTCAGTGGCAACTGGTCGCTGGTCACTTGTCACTGGTCACTGGTCACAGGTCAATGGTCACTGTCGCTGGTCACTGCTCACTGGTCACTGGTCACTGGTCAATGGTCACTGTCGCTGGTCACTGGTCACTGGTCACTACTCACTGGTCACAGGTCAATGGTCACTGGTCACTGGACACAGGTCACTGGTCACTGGTCACTGGTCACTGGTCACTGGTCAATGGTCACTGGTCACTGGTCAATGGTCACTATCGCTGATCAATGGTCACTGTCGCTGGTCACTGGTCATTGGTCACTTGTCACAGGTCACTGGTCACTGGTCACTAGTCACAAGTCACTGGTCACTTGTCACTGGTCACTGGTCATTGGTCACTTGTCACTGGTCACTGGTCACTGGTCACTAGTCACAAGTCACTGGTCACTTGTCACTGGTCACTGGTCACTGATCACTGGTCAATGGTCACTGTCGCTGGTCAATGGTCACTGGTCACTGGTCACTGGTCACTGGTCACTGGTCACAAGTCACTGGTCACTAGTCACTGGTCACTGGCCACTGGTCACTGGTCAATGGTCATTGTCGCTTGTCAATGGTCACTGTCGCTGGTCACTGGTCACTGGTCACTGGTCACTGGTCACAAAGCACTGGTCACTTGTCACTGGTCAGTGGCCAATGGTCGCTGGTCACTTGTCACTGGTCACTGGTCACTGGTCACTAGTCACAAGTCACTGGTCACTGGTCACTTGTCACTGGTCACTGGTCACTGGTCACTGGTCACTGGTCAATGGTCATTGTCGCTTGTCAATGGTCACTGTCGCTGGTCAATGGTCACTGTCGCTGGTCACTGGTCACTGGTCACTGGTCACTGGTCACAAAGCACTGGTCACTTGTCACTGGTCAGTGGCCAATGGTCGCTGGTCACTTGTCACTTGTCACTGGTCACTGGTCACTAGTCACAAGTCACTGGTCACTGGTCACTTGTCACTGGTCACTGGTCACTGGTCACTGGTCACTGGTCAATGGTCACTATCGCTGGTCAATGGTCACTGTCGCTGGTCACTGGTCACTTGTCACTGGTCACTGGTCACTGGTCACTGGTCACTGGTCAATGGTCACTATCGCTGGTCAATGGTCACTGTCGCTGGTCACTCGTCACAAGTCACTGGTCACTTGTCACTGGTCACTGGTCACTGGCCACTGGTCACTGGTCAATGGTCATTGTCGCTTGTCAATGGTCACTGTCGCTGGTCAATGGTCACTGTCGCTGGTCACTGGTCACTGGTCACTGGTCACTGGTCACAAAGCACTGGTCACTTGTCACTGGTCAGTGGCCAATGGTCGCTGGTCACTTGTCACTGGTCACTGGTCACTGGTCACTAGTCACAAGTCACTGTTCACTGGTCAATGGTCACTGGTCACTGGTCACTGGTCACTGGTCACAGGTCAATGGTCACTGGTCACTGGACACTGGTCACTGGTCACTGGTCACTGGTCACTGGTCACTGGTCACTGGTCACTGGTCAATGGTCACTGTCGCTGGTCACTGGTCACTGGTCACTGGTCACTGGTCACTGGTCGCTGCTCACTGGTCACTGGTCACTGGTCACTGGTCACTGGTCACTGGTCACTGGTCACTGGTCAATGGTCACTATCGCTGGTCAATGGTCACTGTCGCTGGTCACTGGTCACTGGTCATTGGTCACTATCGCTGGTCAATGGTCACTGTCGCTGGTCACTCGTCACAAGTCACTGGTCACTTGTCACTGGTCAGTGGTCAGTGGTCACTGGTCACTGGTCACAGGTCAATGGTGACGGATGACTGGTCACTGGGCCCTGGTCACTGGTCACTGGTCACTGGTCACTGGTCACTGGCCACGGGTCACATGTCACGGGTCACTGGTCACTGGTCGCTGGTCACTGATCACGGTCACAGGTCACTGATCCCCGGTCACTGGTCACTGGTCGCTGGTCACTGGTCACTGGACACTGGTCACTGGTCACTGGTCGCGGGTCACATGTCACGGGTCACTGGTCACTGGTCACTGGTCACTGGTCACTGGTCACTGGGCAGTGGTCTCTGGTCACTGGTCACTGGTCTATGGTCACTGTCGCTGGTCAATGGTCACTGGTCACTGGTCAGTGTTCACTGGTCAATGGTCACTTGTCACTGGGCAGTGGTCAATGGTTACTGGTCACTGATCACTGGTCACTGATCACTGGTCACTGGTCACAGGTCAATTGTCACTGGTCACTGGTCACTGGTCACTGGTCGCTGGTCACAAGTCACTGGTAACTTGTCACTGGTCACTGGTCACTGGTCACTGGTCAATGGTCACTGTCGCTGGTCAATGGTCACTGTCGCTGGTCGCTGGTCACTGGTCACTGGTCACTGGTCACTGGTCACAAGTCACTGGTCACTTGTCTCTGGTCAGTGGCCACTGGTCGCTGGTCACTTGTCACTGGTCACTGGTCACAGGTCAATGATCACTGGACACAGGTCGTAGGTCACTGGTCGCTGGACACTTGTCACTGGGCAGTGGTCACTGGTCACAGGTCACTGGTCAATGGTCACTGTCGCTGGTCACTGGTCACTATTCACTGGTCACTGGTCACTGGTCACTGTCGCTGGTCACTGGTCACTGGTAACTGGTCACTGGTCACTGGTCACAAGTCACTGGTCACTTGTCACTGGTCACTGGTCACTGGGCACTGGTCACTTGTCAATGGCCATTGTCGCTGGTCAACGGTCACTGTCGCTGGTCAATGGTCACTGTCGCTGGTCAATGGTCACTGGTCACTGGTCAGTGTTCACTGGTCAATGGTCACTTGTCACTGGGCAGTGGTCAATGGTCACTGGTCACTGATCACTGGTCACTGGTCACTGGTCACTGGTCACTGGTCAATGGTCACTCTCGCTGGTCAATGGTCACTGTCGCTGGTCACTGGTCACTGGTCACTTGTCACTGGTCACTGCTCACTGGTCACTGGACACTGGTCACTGGTCAATGGTCCCTGTCGCTGGTAAATGGTCACTGTCGCTGGTCACTGGTCACTGGTCACTTGTCTCTGGTCAGTGGCAACTGGTCGCTGGTCACTTGTCAATGGTCACTGTCGCTGGTCACTGCTCACTGGTCACTGGTCACTGGTCAATGGTCACTGTCGCTGGTCACTGGTCACTGGTCACTACTCACTGGTCACAGGTCAATGGTCACTGGTCACTGGACACAGGTCACTGGTCACTGGTCACTGGTCACTGGTCACTGGTCAATGGTCACTGGTCACTGGTCAATGGTCACTATCGCTGATCAATGGTCACTGTCGCTGGTCACTGGTCATTGGTCACTTGTCACAGGTCACTGGTCACTGGTCACTAGTCACAAGTCACTGGTCACTTGTCACTGGTCACTGGTCATTGGTCACTTGTCACTGGTCACTGGTCACTGGTCACTAGTCACAAGTCACTGGTCACTTGTCACTGGTCACTGGTCACTGATCACTGGTCAATGGTCACTGTCGCTGGTCAATGGTCACTGGTCACTGGTCACTGGTCACTGGTCACTGGTCACAAGTCACTGGTCACTAGTCACTGGTCACTGGCCACTGGTCACTGGTCAATGGTCATTGTCGCTTGTCAATGGTCACTGTCGCTGGTCAATGGTCACTGTCGCTGGTCACTGGTCACTGGTCACTGGTCACTGGTCACAAAGCACTGGTCACTTGTCACTGGTCAGTGGCCAATGGTCGCTGGTCACTTGTCACTGGTCACTGGTCACTGGTCACTAGTCACAAGTCACTGGTCACTGGTCACTTGTCACTGGTCACTGGTCACTGGTCACTGGTCACTGGTCAATGGTCATTGTCGCTTGTCAATGGTCACTGTCGCTGGTCAATGGTCACTGTCGCTGGTCACTGGTCACTGGTCACTGGTCACTGGTCACAAAGCACTGGTCACTTGTCACTGGTCAGTGGCCAATGGTCGCTGGTCACTTGTCACTGGTCACTGGTCACTGGTCACTAGTCACAAGTCACTGGTCACTGGTCACTTGTCACTGGTCACTGGTCACTGGTCACTGGTCACTGGTCAATGGTCACTATCGCTGGTCAATGGTCACTGTCGCTGGTCACTGGTCACTTGTCACTGGTCACTGGTCACTGGTCACTGGTCACTGGTCAATGGTCACTATCGCTGGTCAATGGTCACTGTCGCTGGTCACTCGTCACAAGTCACTGGTCACTTGTCACTGGTCACTGGTCACTGGCCACTGGTCACTGGTCAATGGTCATTGTCGCTTGTCAATGGTCACTGTCGCTGGTCAATGGTCACTGTCGCTGGTCACTGGTCACTGGTCACTGGTCACTGGTCACAAAGCACTGGTCACTTGTCACTGGTCAGTGGCCAATGGTCGCTGGTCACTTGTCACTGGTCACTGGTCACTGGTCACTAGTCACAAGTCACTGTTCACTGGTCAATGGTCACTGGTCACTGGTCACTGGTCACTGGTCACAGGTCAATGGTCACTGGTCACTGGACACTGGTCACTGGTCACTGGTCACTGGTCACTGGTCACTGGTCACTGGTCACTGGTCAATGGTCACTGTCGCTGGTCACTGGTCACTGGTCACTGGTCACTGGTCACTGCTCACTGGTCACTGGTCACTGGTCAATGGTCACTATCGCTGGTCAATGGTCACTGTCGCTGGTCACTGGTCACTGGTCATTGGTCACTATCGCTGGTCAATGGTCACTGTCGCTGGTCACTCGTCACAAGTCACTGGTCACTTGTCACTGGTCAGTGGTCAGTGGTCACTGGTCACTGGTCACAGGTCAATGGTGACGGATGACTGGTCACTGGGCCCTGGTCACTGGTCACTGGTCACTGGTCACTGGTCACTGGCCACGGGTCACATGTCACGGGTCACTGGTCACTGGTCGCTGGTCACTGATCACTGGTCACAGGTCACTGATCCCCGGTCACTGGTCACTGGTCGCTGGTCACTGGTCACTGGACACTGGTCACTGGTCACTGGTCACGGGTCACATGTCACGGGTCACTGGTCACTGGTCACTGCTCACTGGTCACTGGTCACTGGGCAGTGGTCTCTGGTCACTGGACACTGGTCTATGGTCACTGTCGCTGGTCAATGGTCACTGGTCACTGGTCAGTGTTCACTGGTCAATGGTCACTTGTCACTGGGCAGTGGTCAATGGTTACTGGTCACTGGGCACTGGTCACTGATCACTGGTCACTGGTCACAGGTCAATTGTCACTGGTCACTGGTCACTGGTCACTGGTCGCTGGTCACAAGTCACTGGTAACTTGTCACTGGTCACTGGTCACTGGTCACTGGTCAATGGTCACTGTCGCTGGTCAATGGTCACTCTCGCTGGTCGCTGGTCACTGGTCACTGGTCACTGGTCACTGGTCACAAGTCACTGGTCACTTGTCTCTGGTCAGTGGCCACTGGTCGCTGGTCACTTGTCACTGGTCACTGGTCACAGGTCAATGATCACTGGACACAGGTCGCAGGTCACTGGTCGCTGGTCACTTGTCACTGGGCAGTGGTCACTGGTCACAGGTCACTGGTCAATGGTCACTGTCGCTGGTCACTGGTCACTATTCACTGGTCACTGGTCACTGGTCACTGTCGCTGGTCACTGGTCACTGGTAACTGGTCACTGGTCACTGGTCACAAGTCACTGGTCACTTGTCACTGGTCACTGGTCACTGGCCACTGGTCACTGGTCAATGGTCATTGTCGCTGGTCAACGGTCACTGTCGCTGGTCAATGGTCACTGTCGCTGGTCAATGGTCACTGGTCACTGGTCACTGGTCACTGGTCACAGGTCAATGGTCACTGGTCACTGGACACTGGTCACTGGTCACTGGTCACTGGTCACTGGTCACTGGTCACTGGTCACTGGTCAATGGTCACTGTCGCTGGTCACTGGTCACTGGTCACTGGTCACTGGTCACTGGTCACTGCTCACTGGTCACTGGTCACTGGTCACTGGTCACTGGTCACTGGTCACTGGTCACTGGTCAATGGTCACTATCGCTGGTCAATGGTCACTGTCGCTGGTCACTGGTCACTGGTCATTGGTCACTATCGCTGGTCAATGGTCACTGTCGCTGGTCACTCGTCACAAGTCACTGGTCACTTGTCACTGGTCAGTGGTCAGTGGTCACTGGTCACTGGTCACAGGTCAATGGTGACGGATGACTGGTCACTGGGCCCTGGTCACTGGTCACTGGTCACTGGTCACTGGTCACTGGCCACGGGTCACATGTCACGGGTCACTGGTCACTGGTCGCTGGTCACTGATCACTGGTCACAGGTCACTGATCCCCGGTCACTGGTCACTGGTCGCTGGTCACTGGTCACTGGACACTGGTCACTGGTCACTGGTCACGGGTCACATGTCACGGGTCACTGGTCACTGGTCACTGGTCACTGGTCACTGGTCACTGGGCAGTGGTCTCTGGTCACTGGTCACTGGTCTATGGTCACTGTCGCTGGTCAATGGTCACTGGTCACTGGTCAGTGTTCACTGGTCAATGGTCACTTGTCACTGGGCAGTGGTCAATGGTTACTGGTCACTGGTCACTGGTCACTGATCACTGGTCACTGGTCACAGGTCAATTGTCACTGGTCACTGGTCACTGGTCACTGGTCGCTGGTCACAAGTCACTGGTAACTTGTCACTGGTCACTGGTCACTGGTCACTGGTCAATGGTCACTGTCGCTGGTCAATGGTCACTCTCGCTGGTCGCTGGTCACTGGTCACTGGTCACTGGTCACTGGTCACAAGTCACTGGTCACTTGTCTCTGGTCAGTGGCCACTGGTCGCTGGTCACTTGTCACTGGTCACTGGTCACAGGTCAATGATCACTGGACACAGGTCGCAGGTCACTGGTCGCTGGTCACTTGTCACTGGGCAGTGGTCACTGGTCACAGGTCACTGGTCAATGGTCACTGTCGCTGGTCACTGGTCACTATTCACTGGTCACTGGTCACTGGTCACTGTCGCTGGTCACTGGTCACTGGTAACTGGTCACTGGTCACTGGTCACAAGTCACTGGTCACTTGTCACTGGTGACTGGTCACTGGCCACTGGTCACTGGTCAATGGTCATTGTCGCTGGTCAACGGTCACTGTCGCTGGTCAATGGTCACTGTCGCTGGTCAATGGTCACTGGTCACTGGTCACTGGTCACTGGTCACAGGTCAATGGTCACTGGTCACTGGACACTGGTCACTGGTCACTGGTCACTGGTCACTGGTCACTGGTCACTGGTCACTGGTCAATGGTCACTGTCGCTGGTCACTGGTCACTGGTCACTGGTCACTGGTCACTGGTCACTGGTCACTGGTCACTGGTCACTGGTCACTGGTCACTGGTCACTGGTCACTGGTCACTGGTCACTGGTCACTGGTCACTGGTCACTGGTCACTGGTCACTGGTCAATGGTCACTGTCGCTGGTCACTGGTCACTGGTCACTGGTCACTGGCCACTGGTCACTGGTCAATGGTCATTGTCGCTGGTCAACGGTCACTGTCGCTGGTCAATGGTCACTGTCGCTGGTCAATGGTCACTGGTCACTGGTCACTGGTCACTGGTCACAGGTCAATGGTCACTGGTCACTGGTCACTGGTCACTGGTCACTGGTCACTGGTCACTGGTCACTGGTCAATGGTCACTGTCGCTGGTCACTGGTCACTGGTCACTGGTCACTGGTCACTGCTCACTGGTCACTGGTCACTGGTCACTGGTCACTGGTCACTGGTCACTGGTCACTGGTCACTGGTCACTGGTCACTGGTCACTGGCCACGGGTCACATGTCACGGGTCACTGGTCACTGGTCGCTGGTCACTGATCACTGGTCACAGGTCACTGTTCCCCGGTCACTGGTCACTGGTCGCTGGTCACTGGTCACTGGACACTGGTCACTGGTCACTGGTCACTGTTCCCCGGTCACTGGTCACTGGTCGCTGGTCACTGGTCACTGGACACTGGTCACTGGTCACTGGTCACGGGTCACATGTCACGGGTCACTGGTCACTGGTCACTGGTCACTGGTCACTGGTCACTGGGCAGTGGTCTCTGGTCACTGGTCACTGGTCTATGGTCACTGTCGCTGGTCAATGGTCACTGGTCACTGGTCAGTGTTCACTGGTCAATGGTCACTTGTCACTGGGCAGTGGTCAATGGTTACTGGTCACTGGTCACTGGTCACTGATCACTGGTCACTGGTCACAGGTCAATTGTCACTGGTCACTGGTCACTGGTCACTGGTCGCTGGTCACAAGTCACTGGTAACTTGCCACTGGTCACTGGTCACTGGTCACTGGTCAATGGTCACTGTCGCTGGTCAATGGTCACTGTCGCTGGTCGCTGGTCACTGGTCACTGGTCACTGGTCACTGGTCACAAGTCACTGGTCACTTGTCTCTGGTCAGTGGCCACTGGTCGCTGGTCACTTGTCACTGGTCACTGGTCACAGGTCAATGATCACTGGACACAGGTCGTAGGTCACTGGTCGCTGGACACTTGTCACTGGGCAGTGGTCACTGGTCACAGGTCACTGGTCAATGGTCACTGTCGCTGGTCACTGGTCACTATTCACTGGTCACTGGTCACTGGTCACTGTCGCTGGTCACTGGTCACTGGTAACTGGTCACTGGTCACTGGTCACAAGTCACTGGTCACTTGTCACTGGTCACTGGTCACTGGGCACTGGTCACTTGTCAATGGCCATTGTCGCTGGTCAACGGTCACTGTCGCTGGTCAATGGTCACTGTCGCTGGTCAATGGTCACTGGTCACTGGTCAGTGTTCACTGGTCAATGGTCACTTGTCACTGGGCAGTGGTCAATGGTCACTGGTCACTGATCACTGGTCACTGGTCACTGGTCACTGGTCACTGGACACTGGTCACTGGTCAATGGTCCCTGTCGCTGGTAAATGGTCACTGTCGCTGGTCACTGGTCACTGGTCACTTGTCTCTGGTCAGTGGCAACTGGTCGCTGGTCACTTGTCACTGGTCACTGGTCACAGGTCAATGGTCACTGTCGCTGGTCACTGCTCACTGGTCACTGGTCACTGGTCAATGGTCACTGTCGCTGGTCACTGGTCACTGGTCACTACTCACTGGTCACAGGTCAATGGTCACTGGTCACTGGACACAGGTCACTGGTCACTGGTCACTGGTCACTGGTCGCTGGTCAATGGTCACTGGTCACTGGTCAATGGTCACTATCGCTGATCAATGGTCACTGTCGCTGGTCACTGGTCATTGGTCACTTGTCACAGGTCACTGGTCACTGGTCACTAGTCACAAGTCACTGGTCACTTGTCACTGGTCACTGGTCATTGGTCACTTGTCACTGGTCACTGGTCACTGGTCACTAGTCACAAGTCACTGGTCACTTGTCACTGGTCACTGGTCACTGATCACTGGTCAATGGTCACTGTCGCTGGTCAATGGTCACTGGTCACTGGTCACTGGTCACTGGTCACTGGTCACAAGTCACTGGTCACTAGTCACTGGTCACTGGCCACTGGTCACTGGTCAATGGTCATTGTCGCTTGTCAATGGTCACTGTCGCTGGTCAATGGTCACTGTCGCTGGTCACTGGTCACTGGTCACTGGTCACTGGTCACAAAGCACTGGTCACTTGTCACTGGTCAGTGGCCAATGGTCGCTGGTCACTTGTCACTGGTCACTGGTCACTGGTCACTAGTCACAAGTCACTGGTCACTGGTCACTTGTCACTGGTCACTGGTCACTGGTCACTGGTCACTGGTCAATGGTCATTGTCGCTTGTCAATGGTCACTGTCGCTGGTCAATGGTCACTGTCGCTGGTCACTGGTCACTGGTCACTGGTCACTGGTCACAAAGCACTGGTCACTTGTCACTGGTCAGTGGCCAATGGTCGCTGGTCACTTGTCACTGGTCACTGGTCACTGGTCACTAGTCACAAGTCACTGGTCACTGGTCACTTGTCACTGGTCACTGGTCACTGGTCACTGGTCACTGGTCAATGGTCACTATCGCTGGTCAATGGTCACTGTCGCTGGTCACTGGTCACTTGTCACTGGTCACTGGTCACTGGTCACTGGTCACTGGTCAATGGTCACTATCGCTGGTCAATGGTCACTGTCGCTGGTCACTCGTCACAAGTCACTGGTCACTTGTCACTGGTCACTGGTCACTGGCCACTGGTCACTGGTCAATGGTCATTGTCGCTTGTCAATGGTCACTGTCGCTGGTCAATGGTCACTGTCGCTGGTCACTGGTCACTGGTCACTGGTCACTGGTCACAAAGCACTGGTCACTTGTCACTGGTCAGTGGCCAATGGTCGCTGGTCACTTGTCACTGGTCACTGGTCACTGGTCACTAGTCACAAGTCACTGTTCACTGGTCAATGGTCACTGGTCACTGGTCACTGGTCACTGGTCACAGGTCAATGGTCACTGGTCACTGGACACTGGTCACTGGTCACTGGTCACTGGTCACTGGTCACTGGTCACTGGTCACTGGTCAATGGTCACTGTCGCTGGTCACTGGTCACTGGTCACTGGTCACTGGTCACTGCTCACTGGTCACTGGTCACTGGTCAATGGTCACTATCGCTGGTCAATGGTCACTGTCGCTGGTCACTGGTCACTGGTCATTGGTCACTATCGCTGGTCAATGGTCACTGTCGCTGGTCACTCGTCACAAGTCACTGGTCACTTGTCACTGGTCAGTGGTCAGTGGTCACTGGTCACTGGTCACAGGTCAATGGTGACGGATGACTGGTCACTGGGCCCTGGTCACTGGTCACTGGTCACTGGTCACTGGTCACTGGCCACGGGTCACATGTCACGGGTCACTGGTCACTGGTCGCTGGTCACTGATCACTGGTCACAGGTCACTGATCCCCGGTCACTGGTCACTGGTCGCTGGTCACTGGTCACTGGACACTGGTCACTGGTCACTGGTCACGGGTCACATGTCACGGGTCACTGGTCACTGGTCACTGGTCACTGGTCACTGGTCACTGGGCAGTGGTCTCTGGTCACTGGACACTGGTCTATGGTCACTGTCGCTGGTCAATGGTCACTGGTCACTGGTCAGTGTTCACTGGTCAATGGTCACTTGTCACTGGGCAGTGGTCAATGGTTACTGGTCACTGGTCACTGGTCACTGATCACTGGTCACTGGTCACAGGTCAATTGTCACTGGTCACTGGTCACTGGTCACTGGTCGCTGGTCACAAGTCACTGGTAACTTGTCACTGGTCACTGGTCACTGGTCACTGGTCAATGGTCACTGTCGCTGGTCAATGGTCACTCTCGCTGGTCGCTGGTCACTGGTCACTGGTCACTGGTCACTGGTCACAAGTCACTGGTCACTTGTCTCTGGTCAGTGGCCACTGGTCGCTGGTCACTTGTCACTGGTCACTGGTCACAGGTCAATGATCACTGGACACAGGTCGCAGGTCACTGGTCGCTGGTCACTTGTCACTGGGCAGTGGTCACTGGTCACAGGTCACTGGTCAATGGTCACTGTCGCTGGTCACTGGTCACTATTCACTGGTCACTGGTCACTGGTCACTGTCGCTGGTCACTGGTCACTGGTAACTGGTCACTGGTCACTGGTCACAAGTCACTGGTCACTTGTCACTGGTCACTGGTCACTGGCCACTGGTCACTGGTCAATGGTCATTGTCGCTGGTCAACGGTCACTGTCGCTGGTCAATGGTCACTGTCGCTGGTCAATGGTCACTGGTCACTGGTCAGTGTTCACTGGTCAATGGTCACTTGTCACTGGGCAGTGGTCAATGGTCACTGGTCACTGATCACTGGTCACTGGTCACTGGTCACTGGTCACTGGTCAATGGTCACTGGTCAATGGTCCCTGTCGCTGGTAAATGGTCACTGTCGCTGGTCACTGGTCACTGGTCACTTGTCTCTGGTCAGTGGCAACTGGTCGCTGGTCACTTGTCACTGGTCACTGGTCACAGGTCAATGGTCACTGTCGCTGGTCACTGCTCACTGGTCACTGGTCACTGGTCAATGGTCACTGTCGCTGGTCACTGGTCACTGGTCACTACTCACTGGTCACAGGTCAATGGTCACTGGTCACTGGACACAGGTCACTGGTCACTGGTCACTGGTCACTGGTCACTGGTCAATGGTCACTGGTCACTGGTCAATGGTCACTATCGCTGATCAATGGTCACTGTCGCTGGTCACTGGTCATTGGTCACTTGTCACTGGTCACTAGTCACAAGTCACTGGTCACTTGTCACTGGTCACTGGTCATTGGTCACTTGTCACTGGTCACTGGTCACTGGTCACTAGTCACAAGTCACTGGTCACTTGTCACTGGTCACTGGTCACTGATCACTGCTCAATGGTCACTGTCGCTGGTCAATGGTCACTGGTCACTGGTCACTGGTCACTGGTCACTGGTCACAAGTCACTGGTCACTAGTCACTGGTCACTGGCCACTGGTCACTGGTCAATGGTCATTGTCGCTTGTCAATGGTCACTGTCGCTGGTCAATGGTCACTGTCGCTGGTCACTGGTCACTGGTCACTGGTCACTGGTCACAAAGCACTGGTCACTTGTCACTGGTCAGTGGCCAATGGTCGCTGGTCACTTGTCACTGGTCACTGGTCACTGGTCACTAGTCACAAGTCACTGGTCACTGGTCACTTGTCACTGGTCACTGGTCACTGGTCACTGGTCACTGGTCAATGGTCATTGTCGCTTGTCAATGGTCACTGTCGCTGGTCAATGGTCACTGTCGCTGGTCACTGGTCACTGGTCACTGGTCACTGGTCACAAAGCACTGGTCACTTGTCACTGGTCAGTGGCCAATGGTCGCTGGTCACTTGTCACTGGTCACTGGTCACTGGTCACTAGTCACAAGTCACTGGTCACTGGTCACTTGTCACTGGTCACTGGTCACTGGTCACTGGTCACTGGTCAATGGTCACTATCGCTGGTCAATGGTCACTGTCGCTGGTCACTGGTCACTTGTCACTGGTCACTGGTCACTGGTCACTGGTCACTGGTCAATGGTCACTATCGCTGGTCAATGGTCACTGTCGCTGGTCACTCGTCACAAGTCACTGGTCACTTGTCACTGGTCACTGGTCACTGGCCACTGGTCACTGGTCAATGGTCATTGTCGCTTGTCAATGGTCACTGTCGCTGGTCAATGGTCACTGTCGCTGGTCACTGGTCACTGGTCACTGGTCACTGGTCACAAAGCACTGGTCACTTGTCACTGGTCAGTGGCCAATGGTCGCTGGTCACTTGTCACTGGTCACTGGTCACTGGTCACTAGTCACAAGTCACTGTTCACTGGTCAATGGTCACTGGTCACTGGTCACTGGTCACTGGTCACAGGTCAATGGTCACTGGTCACTGGACACTGGTCACTGGTCACTGGTCACTGGTCACTGGTCACTGGTCACTGGTCACTGGTCACTGGTCAATGGTCACTGTCGCTGGTCACTGGTCACTGGTCACTGGTCACTGGTCACTGCTCACTGGTCACTGGTCACTGGTCAATGGTCACTATCGCTGGTCAATGGTCACTGTCGCTGGTCACTGGTCACTGGTCATTGGTCACTATCGCTGGTCAATGGTCACTGTCGCTGGTCACTCGTCACAAGTCACTGGTCACTTGTCACTGGTCAGTGGTCAGTGGTCACTGGTCACTGGTCACAGGTCAATGGTGACGGATGACTGGTCACTGGGCCCTGGTCACTGGTCACTGGTCACTGGTCACTGGTCACTGGCCACGGGTCACATGTCACGGGTCACTGGTCACTGGTCGCTGGTCACTGATCACTGGTCACAGGTCACTGATCCCCGGTCACTGGTCACTGGTCGCTGGTCACTGGTCACTGGACACTGGTCACTGGTCACTGGTCACGGGTCACATGTCACGGGTCACTGGTCACTGGTCACTGGTCACTGGTCACTGGTCACCGGGCAGTGGTCTCTGGTCACTGGACACTGGTCTATGGTCACTGTCGCTGGTCAATGGTCACTGGTCACTGGTCAGTGTTCACTGGTCAATGGTCACTTGTCACTGGGCAGTGGTCAATGGTTACTGGTCACTGGTCACTGGTCACTGATCACTGGTCACTGGTCACAGGTCAATTGTCACTGGTCACTGGTCACTGGTCACTGGTCGCTGGTCACAAGTCACTGGTAACTTGTCACTGGTCACTGGTCACTGGTCACTGGTCAATGGTCACTGTCGCTGGTCAATGGTCACTCTCGCTGGTCGCTGGTCACTGGTCACTGGTCACTGGTCACTGGTCACAAGTCACTGGTCACTTGTCTCTGGTCAGTGGCCACTGGTCGCTGGTCACTTGTCACTGGTCACTGGTCACAGGTCAATGATCACTGGACACAGGTCGCAGGTCACTGGTCGCTGGTCACTTGTCACTGGGCAGTGGTCACTGGTCACAGGTCACTGGTCAATGGTCACTGTCGCTGGTCACTGGTCACTATTCACTGGTCACTGGTCACTGGTCACTGTCGCTGGTCACTGGTCACTGGTAACTGGTCACTGGTCACTGGTCACAAGTCACTGGTCACTTGTCACTGGTCACTGGTCACTGGCCACTGGTCACTGGTCAATGGTCATTGTCGCTGGTCAACGGTCACTGTCGCTGGTCAATGGTCACTGTCGCTGGTCAATGGTCACTGGTCACTGGTCAGTGTTCACTGGTCAATGGTCACTTGTCACTGGGCAGTGGTCAATGGTCACTGGTCACTGATCACTGGTCACTGGTCACTGGTCACTGGTCACTGGTCAATGGTCACTCTCGCTGGTCAATGGTCACTGTCGCTGGTCACTGGTCACTGGTCACTTGTCACTGGTCACTGCTCACTGGTCACTGGACACTGGTCAATGGTCAATGGTCCCTGTCGCTGGTAAATGGTCACTGTCTCTGGTCACTGGTCACTGGTCACTTGTCTCTGGTCAGTGGCAACTGGTCGCTGGTCACTTGTCACTGGTCACTGGTCACAGGTCAATGGTCACTGTCGCTGGTCACTGCTCACTGGTCACTGGTCACTGGTCAATGGTCACTGTCGCTGGTCACTGGTCACTGGTCACTACTCACTGGTCACAGGTCAATGGTCACTGGTCACTGGACACAGGTCACTGGTCACTGGTCACTGGTCACTGGTCACTGGTCAATGGTCACTGGTCACTGGTCAATGGTCACTATCGCTGATCAATGGTCACTGTCGCTGGTCACTGGTCATTGGTCACTTGTCACAGGTCACTGGTCACTGGTCACTAGTCACAAGTCACTGGTCACTTGTCACTGGTCACTGGTCATTGGTCACTTGTCACTGGTCACTGGTCACTGGTCACTAGTCACAAGTCACTGGTCACTTGTCACTGGTCACTGGTCACTGATCACTGGTCAATGGTCACTGTCGCTGGTCAATGGTCACTGGTCACTGGTCACTGGTCACAAGTCACTGGTCACTAGTCACTGGTCACTAGTCACTGGTCAGTGGCCACTGGTCGCTGGTCACTTGTCACTGGTCACTGGTCACTGGTCACTGGGCACTGGTCACATGTCACTGATCACTGGTCACTGGTCACTGGTCACTGGTCAATGGTCACTATCGCTGGTCAATGGTCACTGTCGCTGGTCAATGGTCACTGGTCACTGGTCAGTGGTCACTGGTCAATGGTCACAAGTTACTGGTCACTTGTCACTGGTCACTGGTCACTGGCCACTGGTCACTGGTCAATGGTCACTGTCGCTGGTCAATGGTCACTGTCGCTGGACAATGGTCACTGTCGCTGGTCACTGGTCACTGGTCACTGGTCACTGGTCACAAAGCACTGGTCACTTGTCACTGGTCAGTGGCCAATGGTCGCTGGTCACTTGTCACTGGTCACTGGTCACTGGTCACTAGTCACAAGTCACTGGTCACTGGTCACTTGTCACTGGTCACTGGTCACTGGTCACTGGTCACTGGTCACTGGTCACTGGTCACTGGTCAATGGTCACTGTCGCTGGTAAATGGTCACTGTCGCTGGTCAATGGTCACTGTCGCTGGTCACTCGTCACTATTCACTGGTCACTGGTCACTGGTTACTGCCGCTGGTCACTGGTCACTGGTCACTGGTCACTGGTCACTGGTCACTGGTCACTGGTCACAAGTCACTGGTCACTTGTCACTGGTCACTGGTCACTGGCCACTGGTCACTGGTCAATGGTCATTGTCGCTTGTCAATGGTCACTGTCGCTGGTCAATGGTCACTGTCGCTGGTCACTGGTCACTGGTCACTGGTCACTGGTCACAAAGCACTGGTCACTTGTCACTGGTCAGTGGCCAATGGTCGCTGGTCACTTGTCACTGGTCACTGGTCACTGGTCACTTGTCACAAGTCACTGGTCACTGGTCACTTGTCACTGGTCACTGGTCACTGGTCACTGGTCACTGGTCAATGGTCATTGTCGCTTGGCAATGGTCACTGTCGCTGGTCAATGGTCACTGTCGCTGGTCACTGGTCACTGGTCACTGGTCACTGGTCACTGGTCACAAAGCACTGGTCACTTGTCACTGGTCAGTGGCCAATGGTCGCTGGTCACTTGTCACTGGTCACTGGTCACTGGTCACTAGTCACAAGTCACTGGTCACTGGTCACTTGTCACTGGTCACTGGTCACTGGTCACTGGTCACTGGTCAATGGTCACTATCGCTGGTCAATGGTCACTGTCGCTGGTCACTGGTCACTTGTCACTGGTCACTGGTCACTGGTCACTGGTCACTGGTCAATGGTCACTATCGCTGGTCAATGGTCACTGTCGCTGGTCACTCGTCACAAGTCACTGGTCACTTGTCACTGGTCACTGGTCACTGGCCACTGGTCACTGGTCAATGGTCATTGTCGCTTGTCAATGGTCACTGTCGCTGGTCAATGGTCACTGTCGCTGGTCACTGGTCACTGGTCACAAAGCACTGGTCACTTGTCACTGGTCAGTGGCCAATGGTCGCTGGTCACTTGTCACTGGTCACTGGTCACTGGTCACTAGTCACAAGTCACTGGTCACTGGTCACTTGTCACTGGTCACTGGTCACTGGTCACTGGTCACTGTTCACTGGGCAGTGGTCTCTGGTCACTGGTCACTGGTCAATGGTCACTGTCGCTGGTCAATGGTCACTGGTCACTGGTCAGTGTTCACTGGTCAATGGTCACTTGTCACTGGGCAGTGGTCAATGGTTACTGGTCACTGGTCACTGGTCACTGATCACTGGTCACTGGTCACAGGTCAATTGTCACTGGTCACTGGTCACTGGTCACTGGTCGCTGGTCACAAGTCACTGGTAACTTGTCACTGGTCACTGGTCACTGGTCACTGGTCAATTGTCACTGTCGCTGGTCAATGGTCACTGTCGCTGGTCGCTGGTCACTGGTCACTGGTCACTGGTCACTGGTCACAAGTCACTGGTCACGTGTCTCTGGTCAGTGGCCACTGGTCGCTGGTCACTTGTCACTGGTCACTGGTCACAGGTCAATGATCACTGGACACAGGTCGCAGGTCACTGGTCGCTGGTCACTTGTCACTGGGCAGTGGTCACTGGTCACAGGTCACTGGTCAATGGTCACTGTCGCTGGTCACTGGTCACTATTCACTGGTCACTGGTCACTGGTCACTGTCGCTGGTCACTGGTCACTGGTAACTGGTCACTGGTCACTGGTCACAAGTCACTGGTCACTTGACACTGGTCACTGGTCACTGGCCACTGGTCACTGGTCAATGGTCATTGTCGCTGGTCAACGGTCACTGTCGCTGGTCAATGGTCACTGTCGCTGGTCAATGGTCACTGGTCACTGGTCAGTGTTCACTGGTCAATGGTCACTTGTCACTGGGCAGTGGTCAATGGTCACCGGTCACTGATCACTGGTCACTGGTCACTGGTCACTGGTCACTGGTCAATGGTCACTCTCGCTGGTCAATGGTCACTGTCGCTGGTCACTGGTCACTGGTCACTAGTCACTGGTCACTGCTCACTGGTCACTGGACACTGGTCACTGGTCAATGGTCCCTGTCGCTGGTAAATGGTCACTGTCGCTGGTCACTGGTCACTGGTCACTTGTCTCTGGTCAGTGGCAACTGGTCGCTGGTCACTTGTCACTGGTCACTGGTCACAGGTCAATGGTCACTGTCGCTGGTCACTGCTCACTGGTCACTTGTCACTGGTCACTGCTCACTGGTCACTGGACACTGGTCACTGGTCAATGGTCCCTGTCGCTGGTAAATGGTCACTGTCGCTGGTCACAGGTCACTGGTCACTGGTCACTGGTCACTGGTCGCTGGTCACTGGTCACTGGTCAATGGTCAATGGTCACTGGCCACTGGTCACTGGTCACTGGACGCTGGCCACTGTACACTGGTCACTGGTCACTGGTCACAAGTCACAGGCCACTGGTCACTGGTCACAAATCACTGGTCACTAGTCACTGGTCAGTGGTCAGTGGTCACAGGTCACTGGTCACAGGTCAATGGTGACTGGTCACTGGTCACTGGTCACTGGTCACTGGTCGCTGGTCACTGGTCACTGGTCACGTGTCACATGTCACGGGTCACAGGTCACTGGTCGCTGGTCACTGGTCACCGGTCACCGGTCACTGGTCACTGGTCACTGGTCACTGGTCACTGGTCACTGGTCACTGGTCACTTGTCACTGGTCACGTGTCACATGTCACGGGTCACAGGTCACTGGTCGCTGGTCACTGGTCACATGTCACGGGTCACTGGTCACTGGTCACTGGTCACTGGTCACTTGTCACTGGTCGCTGGTCACTGGTCACTGGTCACGTGTCACATGTCACGGGTCACAGGTCACTGGTCGCTGGTCACTGGTCACCGGTCACCGGTCACTGGTCACTGGTCACTGGTCACTGGTCACTGGTCACTGGTCAATGGTCACTGCCGCTGGTCACTGGTCACTGGTCAATGGTCACTGTCGCTGGTCCCTGTCGCTGGTCAATAGTCACTGTCGCTGGTCACTGGTCACTGGTCACTGGTCACTGGTTACTGGTCACTGGTAAATGGTCACTGTCGCTGAACAATGGTCACTGTCGCTGGTCACTGGTCACTGGTCACTGGTCACTGGTCACTTGTCACTGGTCACTTGTCACAGGTCAATGGTCACTGGCCACTGGACACAGATGACTGGTCACTGGTCACTGGTCACTGGTCACAAAGCACTGGTCGTTTGACACAGGTCAGTGGTCACTGGTCACTGGTCACTGGTCACTGGTCACTGGTCACTGGTCACTGGTCACTGGTCACTGGTCACTGGTCACTGGTCAACTGTCACAATCGCTGGTCACTGGTCACTGGTCACTGGTCACTGGTCGCTGGTCACTGGTCACAGGTCAATGGTCACTGGTCAATTGTTACTGTCGCTGGTCACTGGTCACTGGTCAATGGTCACTGTTGCTGGTCACTGGTCACTGGTCACTTGTCACTGGTCACTGGTCACTGGCCACTGGTCACTGGTCACTGGTCACTGGCCACTGGTCACTGGTCACTGGTCACTGGTCACAGGTCAATGGTCACTGGTCACTGGACACTGGTCACTGGTCACTGGTCACTGGTCACTGGTCTATGGTGACTCTCGCTGGTCAATGGTCACTGTCGCTGGTCACTGGTCACTGGTGAATGGTCACATGTCACTGGGCACTGGTCACAGGTCACTGGTCCCCGGTCACTGGTCACTGGTCACTGGTCACTGGTCAATGGTCACTGGTCACTGGTCAATGGTCACTGTCGCTGGTAAATGGTCACTGTCGCTGGTCAATGGTCACTGTCGCTGGTCACTGGTCACTGGTCACTGTCGCTGGTCACTGGTCACTGGTCACTGGTCACTGGTCACTGGTCACAAGTCACTGGTCACTTGTCACTGGTCACTGGTCACTGGCCACTGGTCACTGGTCAATGGTCATTGTCGCTGGTCAACGGTCACTGTCGCTGGTCAATGGTCACTGTCGCTGGTCACTGGTCACTGGTCACTGGTCACTGGTCACAAAGCACTGGTCACTTGTCACTGGTCAGTGGCCAATGGTCGCTGGTCACTTGTCACTGGTCACTGGTCACTGTCGCTGGTCAATGGTCACTGGTCACAGGTCAGTGGTCACTGTTCAATGGTCACATGTCACTGGGCAGTGGTCAATGGTCACTGGTCATTGGTGACTGGTCACTGGTCACTGGTCACTGGACAATGGTCACTGTCGCTGGTCACAGGTCACTGGTCACTGGTCACTGGTCACTGGTCATTGGTGACTATCGCTGGTCAATGGTCACTGTCGCTGGTAAATGGTCACTGTCGCTGGTCACTGGTCACTGGTCACTGTCGCTGGTCACTGGTCACTGGACACTGGTCACTGGTCACTGGTCACTGGTCAATGGTCAATGGTCACTGGCCACTGGTCACTGGTCACTGGACGCTGGCCACTGTACACTGGTCACTGGTCACTGGTCACAAGTCACAGGCCACTGGTCACTGGTCACAAATCACTGGTCACTAGTCACTGGTCAGTGGTCAGTGGTCACAGGTCACTGGTCACAGGTCAATGGTGACTGGTCACTGGTCACTGGTCACTGGTCACTGGTCGCTGGTCACTGGTCACTGGTCACGTGTCACATGTCACGGGTCACAGGTCACTGGTCGCTGGTCACTGGTCACCGGTCACCGGTCACTGGTCACTGGTCACTGGTCACTGGTCACTGGTCACTGGTCACTGGTCACTTGTCACTGGTCACGTGTCACATGTCACGGGTCACAGGTCACTGGTCGCTGGTCACTGGTCACATGTCACGGGTCACTGGTCACTGGTCACTGGTCACTGGTCACTTGTCACTGGTCGCTGGTCACTGGTCACTGGTCACGTGTCACATGTCACGGGTCACAGGTCACTGGTCGCTGGTCACTGGTCACCGGTCACCGGTCACTGGTCACTGGTCACTGGTCACTGGTCACTGGTCACTGGTCAATGGTCACTGCCGCTGGTCACTGGTCACTGGTCAATGGTCACTGTCGCTGGTCCCTGTCGCTGGTCAATAGTCACTGTCGCTGGTCACTGGTCACTGGTCACTGGTCACTGGTTACTGGTCACTGGTAAATGGTCACTGTCGCTGAACAATGGTCACTGTCGCTGGTCACTGGTCACTGGTCACTGGTCACTGGTCACTTGTCACTGGTCACTTGTCACAGGTCAATGGTCACTGGCCACTGGACACAGATGACTGGTCACTGGTCACTGGTCACTGGTCACAAAGCACTGGTCGTTTGACACAGGTCAGTGGTCACTGGTCACTGGTCACTGGTCACTGGTCACTGGTCACTGGTCACTGGTCACTGGTCACTGGTCACTGGTCACTGGTCAACTGTCACAATCGCTGGTCACTGGTCACTGGTCACTGGTCACTGGTCGCTGGTCACTGGTCACAGGTCAATGGTCACTGGTCAATTGTTACTGTCGCTGGTCACTGGTCACTGGTCAATGGTCACTGTTGCTGGTCACTGGTCACTGGTCACTTGTCACTGGTCACTGGTCACTGGCCACTGGTCACTGGTCACTGGTCACTGGCCACTGGTCACTGGTCACTGGTCACTGGTCACAGGTCAATGGTCACTGGTCACTGGACACTGGTCACTGGTCACTGGTCACTGGTCACTGGTCTATGGTGACTCTCGCTGGTCAATGGTCACTGTCGCTGGTCACTGGTCACTGGTGAATGGTCACATGTCACTGGGCACTGGTCACAGGTCACTGGTCCCCGGTCACTGGTCACTGGTCACTGGTCACTGGTCAATGGTCACTGGTCACTGGTCAATGGTCACTGTCGCTGGTAAATGGTCACTGTCGCTGGTCAATGGTCACTGTCGCTGGTCACTGGTCACTGGTCACTGTCGCTGGTCACTGGTCACTGGTCACTGGTCACTGGTCACTGGTCACAAGTCACTGGTCACTTGTCACTGGTCACTGGTCACTGGCCACTGGTCACTGGTCAATGGTCATTGTCGCTGGTCAACGGTCACTGTCGCTGGTCAATGGTCACTGTCGCTGGTCACTGGTCACTGGTCACTGGTCACTGGTCACAAAGCACTGGTCACTTGTCACTGGTCAGTGGCCAATGGTCGCTGGTCACTTGTCACTGGTCACTGGTCACTGTCGCTGGTCAATGGTCACTGGTCACAGGTCAGTGGTCACTGTTCAATGGTCACATGTCACTGGGCAGTGGTCAATGGTCACTGGTCATTGGTGACTGGTCACTGGTCACTGGTCACTGGACAATGGTCACTGTCGCTGGTCACAGGTCACTGGTCACTGGTCACTGGTCACTGGTCATTGGTGACTATCGCTGGTCAATGGTCACTGTCGCTGGTAAATGGTCACTGTCGCTGGTCACTGGTCACTGGTCACTGTCGCTGGTCACTGGTCACTGGACACTGGTCACTGGTCACTGGTCACTGGTCACTGGTCACTGGTCACTGGTCAATGGTCACTGTCGCTGGTCACTGGTCACTGGTCACTGGTCACTGGTCACTGGTCACTGCTCACTGGTCACTGGTCACTGGTCACTGGTCACTGGTCACTGGTCACAGGTCAATTGTCACTGGTCACTGGTCACTGGTCACGGGTCACATGTCACGGGTCACTGGTCACTGGTCACTGGTCACTGGTCACTGGGCAGTGGTCTCTGGTCACTGGTCACTGTTCAATGGTCACTGTCGCTGGTCAATGGTCACTGGTCACTGGTCAGTGTTCACTGGTCAATGGTCACTTGTCACTGGGCAGTGGTCAATGGTTACTGGTCACTGGTCACTGGTCACTGATCACTGGTCACTGGTCACAGGTCAATTGTCACTGGTCACTGGTCACTGGTCACGGGTCACATGTCACGGGTCACTGGTCACTGGTCACTGGTCACTGGTCACTGGGCAGTGGTCTCTGGTCACTGGTCACTGGTCAATGGTCACTGTCGCTGGTCAATGGTCACTGGTCACTGGTCAGTGTTCACTGGTCAATGGTCACTTGTCACTGGGCAGTGGTCAATGGTTACTGGTCACTGGTCACTGGTCACTGATCACTGGTCACTGGTCACAGGTCAATTGTCACTGGTCACTTGTCACTGGTCACTGGTCGCTGGTCACAAGTCACTGGTAACTTGTCACTGGTCACTGGTCACTGGTCACTGGTCAATGGTCACTGTCGCTGGTCAATGGTCACTGGTCACTGGTCAGTGTTCACTGGTCAATGGTCACTTGTCACTGGGCAGTGGTCAATGGTCACCGGTCACTGGTCACTGGTCACTGGTCACTGGTCACAGGTCAATTGTCACTGGTCACTGGTCACTGGTCACTGGTCACTGGTCACTGGTCACTGGTCGCTGGTCACAAGTCACTGGTAACTTGTCACTGGTCACTGGTCACAAGTCACTGGTCATTGGTGACTATCGCTGGTCAATGGTCACTGTCGCTGGTAAATGGTCACTGTCGCTGGTCACTGGTCACTGGTCACTGTCGCTGGTCACTGGTCACTGGTCACTGGTCACTGGTCACAGGTCAATGGTCAATGGTCACTGTCGCTGGTCACTGGTCACTGGTCACTGGTCACTGGTCACTGGTCACTGGTCACTGGTAACTGGTCACTGGTCACTGGTCACTGGTCACTTGTCACTGGTCACTGATCACTGGTCACTGGTCACTGGTCACTGGTCACTGGTCACTGGTCCCTGGTCACTGGTCACTGGTCACTGGTCAATGGTCACTGTCGCTGGTCACTGGTCACTGGTCACTGGACACTGTTCACTGGTCACTGGTCACAGGTCACTGGTCCCCGGTCACTGGTCACTGGTCACTGGTCACTGGTCACTGGACACTGGTCACTGGTCACTGGTCACGGGTCACATGTCACGGGTCACTGGTCACTGGTCCCTGGTCACTGTTCACTGGTCACTGGTCACTGGTCAATGGTCACTGTCGCTAGTCACTGGTCACTGGTCACTGGTCACTGGTCACTGGTCACTGGTCACTGGTCAATGGTCACTGTCGCTGGTAAATGGTCACTGTCGCTGGTCAATGGTCACTGTCGCTGGTCACTCGTCACTATTCACTGGTCACTGGTCACTGGTCACTGTCGCTGGTCACTGGTCACTGGTCACTGGTCACTGGTCACTGGTCACTGGTCACAAGTCACTGGTCACTTGTCACTGGTCACTGGTCACTGGCCACTGGTCACTGGTCAATGGTCATTGTCGCTTGTCAATGGTCACTGTCGCTGGTCAATGGTCACTGTCGCTGGTCACTGGTCACTGGTCAATGGTCACTGGTCACAAAGCACTGGTCACTTGTCACTGGTCAGTGGCCAATGGTCGCTGGTCACTTGTCACTGGTCACTGGTCACTGGTCACTAGTCACAAGTCAATGGTCACTGGTCACTTGTCACTGGTCACTGGTCACTGGTCACTGGTCACTGGTCAATGGTCATTGTCGCTTGTCAATGGTCACTGTCGCTGGTCAATGGTCACTGTCGCTGGTCACTGGTCACTGGTCACTGGTCACTGGTCACAAAGCACTGGTCACTTGTCACTGGTCAGTGGCCAATGGTCGCTGGTCACTTGTCACTGGTCACTGGTCACTGGTCACTAGTCACAAGTCACTGGTCACTGGTCACTTGTCACTGGTCACTGGTCACTGGTCACTGGTCACTGTCGCTGGTCACTGGTCACTAGTCACTGGTCACTGGTCACTGGTCGCTGGTCACTGGTTACTTGTCACTGGTCAGTGGCCACTGGTCGCTGGTCACTTGTCACTGGTCACTGGTCACTGGTCACTGGTCACTGGTCACAAGTCACTGGTCACTGGTCACTGGTCACTGGTCAGTGGTCACTGGTCACTGGTCACTGGTCACTGGTCACTGGTCAATGGTCACTGTCGCTGGTCACTGGTCACTGGTCACTGATCACTGGTCACTGGTCACTGGTCACTGGTCACTGGTCAATGGTCACTATCGCTGGTCAATGGTCACTGTCGCTGGTTACTGGTCACTGGTCACTTGTCACTGGTCACTGGTCACTGGTCACTGGTCACAGGTCAATGGTCACTGTCGCTGGTCACTGGTCACTGGTCACTTGTCAATGGTCACTGGTCACTGGTCACTGGTCAATGGTCACTATCGCTGGTCAATGGTCATTGTCGCTGGTCACTGGTCATTGGTCACTTGTCACTGGTCACTGGTCACTGGTCACTGGTCGTCACTGGTCACAGGTCAATGGTCACTGGTCACTGGTCACTGGTCAATGGTCACTATCGCTGGTCAATGGTAACTTGTCACTGGGCAGTGGTCAATGGTCACTGGTCACTGGTCACTGGTCACTGGTCACTGGTCACAGGTCAATGGTCACTGGTCACTGGACACAGGTCACTGGTCACTGGTCACTGGTCACTGGTCACTGGTCACTGGTCAATGGTCACTGGCCACTGGTCACTGGTCACTGGTCAATGGTCACTTTCGCTGGTCAATGGTCACTGTCGCTCGTAAACGGTCACTGTCGCTGGTCACTGGTCACTGGTCACTGGTCACTGGTCACTGGTCACTGGTCAATGGTCACTGGTCACTGGACACTGGTCACTGGTCACTGGTCACTGGTCACTGGTCACTGGTCAATGGTAACTTGTCACTGGGCAGTGGTCAATGGTCACTGGTCACTGGTCACTGGTCAATGGTCACTGGTCACTGGACACAGGTCACTGGTCACTGGTCACCGGTCACTGGTCACTGGTCACTGGTCAATGGTCACTGGCCACTGGTCACTGGTCACTGGTCAATGGTCACTTTCGCTGGTCAATGGTCACTGTCGCTGGTCACTGGCCACTGGTCACTGGTCACTGTCGCTGGTCACTGGTCACTGGTCACTGGTCACTGGTAACTGGTCAATGGTCACTGTCGCTGGTCACTGGTCACTGGTCACTGGTCACTGGTCAATGGTAACTTGTCACTGGGCAGTGGTCAATGGTCACTGGTCACTGGTCACTGGTCAATGGTCACTGTCGCTGGTCACTGTTCACTGGTCACTGGTCACTGGTCACTGGTCACTGGTCACTGGTCACTGGTCACTGGTCACTGGTCACTGGTCACTGATCACTGGTCACTGGTCACTGGTCACTGGTCACTGGTCACACGTCAATGGTCACTGGTCACTGGTCACTGGTCAATGGTCACTGTCGCTGGTCACTGGTCACTGGTCACTTGTCACTGGTCACTGGTCACTGGTCACAGGTCACTGGTCACTGGTCACTGGTCACTGGTCACTGGTCACTGTTCACTGGGCAGTGGTCTCTGGTCACTGGTCACTGGTCAATGGTCACTGTCGCTGGTCAATGGTCACTGGTCACTGGTCAGTGTTCACTGGTCAATGGTCACTTGTCACTGGGCAGTGGTCAATGGTTACTGGTCACTGGTCACTGGTCACTGATCACTGGTCACTGGTCACAGGTCAATTGTCACTGGTCACTGGTCACTGGTCACTGGTCGCTGGTCACAAGTCACTGGTAACTTGTCACTGGTCACTGGTCACTGGTCACTGGTCAATTGTCACTGTCGCTGGTCAATGGTCACTGTCGCTGGTCGCTGGTCACTGGTCACTGGTCACTGGTCACTGGTCACAAGTCACTGGTCACGTGTCTCTGGTCAGTGGCCACTGGTCGCTGGTCACTTGTCACTGGTCACTGGTCACAGGTCAATGATCACTGGACACAGGTCGCAGGTCACTGGTCGCTGGTCACTTGTCACTGGGCAGTGGTCACTGGTCACAGGTCACTGGTCAATGGTCACTGTCGCTGGTCACTGGTCACTATTCACTGGTCACTGGTCACTGGTCACTGTCGCTGGTCACTGGTCACTGGTAACTGGTCACTGGTCACTGGTCACAAGTCACTGGTCACTTGACACTGGTCACTGGTCACTGGCCACTGGTCACTGGTCAATGGTCATTGTCGCTGGTCAACGGTCACTGTCGCTGGTCAATGGTCACTGTCGCTGGACAATGGTCACTGGTCACTGGTCAGTGTTCACTGGTCAATGGTCACTTGTCACTGGGCAGTGGTCAATGGTCACTGGTCACTGATCACTGGTCACTGGTCACTGGTCACTGGTCACTGGTCAATGGTCACTCTCGCTGGTCAATGGTCACTGTCGCTGGTCACTGGTCACTGGTCACTTGTCACTGGTCACTGCTCACTGGTCACTGGACACTGGTCACTGGTCAATGGTCCCTGTCGCTGGTAAATGGTCACTGTCGCTGGTCACTGGTCACTGGTCACTTGTCTCTGGTCAGTGGCAACTGGTCGCTGGTCACTTGTCACTGGTCACTGGTCACAGGTCAATGGTCACTGTCGCTGGTCACTGCTCACTGGTCACTTGTCACTGGTCACTGCTCACTGGTCACTGGACACTGGTCACTGGTCAATGGTCCCTGTCGCTGGTAAATGGTCACTGTCGCTGGTCACAGGTCACTGGTCACTGGTCACTGGTCACTGGTCGCTGGTCACTGGTCACTGGTCAATGGTCAATGGTCACTGGCCACTGGTCACTGGTCACTGGACGCTGGCCACTGTACACTGGTCACTGGTCACTGGTCACAAGTCACAGGCCACTGGTCACTGGTCACAAATCACTGGTCACTTGTCACTGGTCAGTGGTCAGTGGTCACAGGTCACTGGTCACAGGTCAATGGTGACTGGTCACTGGTCACTGGTCACTGGTCACTGGTCGCTGGTCACTGGTCACTGGTCACGTGTCACATTTCACGGGTCACAGGTCACTGGTCGCTGGTCACTGGTCACCGGTCACCGGTCACTGGTCACTGGTCACTGGTCACTGGTCACTGGTCACTGGTCACTGGTCACTTGTCACTGGTCACGTGTCACATGTCACGGGTCACAGGTCACTGGTCGCTGGTCACTGGTCACATGTCACGGGTCACTGGTCACTGGTCACTGGTCACTGGTCACTTGTCACTGGTCGCTGGTCACTGGTCACTGGTCACGTGTCACATGTCACGGGTCACAGGTCACTGGTCGCTGGTCACTGGTCACCGGTCACCGGTCACTGGTCACTGGTCACTGGTCACTGGTCACTGGTCACTGGTCAATGGTCACTGTCGCTGGTCACTGGTCACTGGTCAATGGTCACTGTCGCTGGTCCCTGTCGCTGGTCAATAGTCACTGTCGCTGGTCACTGGTCACTGGTCACTGGTCACTGGTTACTGGTCACTGGTAAATGGTCACTGTCGCTGAACAATGGTCACTGTCGCTGGTCACTGGTCACTGGTCACTGGTCACTGGTCACTTGTCACTGGTCACTGGTCACAGGTCAATGGTCACTGGCCACTGGACACAGATGACTGGTCACTGGTCACTGGTCACTGGTCACAAAGCACTGGTCGTTTGTCACAGGTCAGTGGTCACTGGTGACTGGTGACTGGTCACTGGTCACTGGTCACTTGTCACTGGTCACTGGTCACAGGTCAATGGTCACTGGCCACTGGACACAGATGACTGGTCACTGGTCACTGGTCACAAAGCACTGGTCCCCGGTCACTTGTCACTGGTCACTGGTCACTGGTCTCTGGTCACTGGACACTGGACACTGGCCACTGGTCACTGGTCACTGGTCACAAGTCACAGGTCACTGGTCACTCGTCACAAGTCACTGGTCACTTGTCACTGGTCAGTGGTCAGTGGTCACTGGTCACTAGTCACAGGTCAATGGTGCCTGGTGACTGGTCACTGGGCCCTGGTCACTGGTCTCTGGTCACTGGTCACGGGTCACATGTCACGGGTCACTGGTCACTGGTCGCTAGTCACTGGTCCCCGGTCACAAGTCACTGGTCACTGGTTACTGGTCACTGGTCACTGGTCACTGGTCACTGGTCACTGGTCACTGGTCACTGGTCACTGGTCAACTGTCACAATCGCTGGTCACTGGTCACTGGTCACTGGTCACTGGTCGCTGGTCACTGGTCACAGGTCAATGGTCACTGGTCAATTGTTACTGTCGCTGGTCACTGGTCACTGGTCAATGGTCACTGTTGCTGGTCACTGGTCACTGGTCACTGGTCACTGGCCACTGGTCACTGGTCACTGGTTACTGGTCACAGGTCAATGGTCACTGGCCACTGGACACAGATCACTGGTCACTGGTCACTGGTCACTGGTCACAAGTCACTGGTCACTGGTCACTTGTCACTGGTCACTGGTCACTGGCCACTGGTCACTGGTCACTGGCCACTGGTCACTGGTCACAGTTTACTGGTCACTGGTCTCTGGTCACTGGTCACTGGTCACGGGTCACATGTCACGGGTCACTGGTCACTGGTCACTTGTCACTGGTCACTGGTCACTGGCCACTGGTCACTGGTCACTGGTCACTGGCCACTGGTCACTGGTCACTGGTCACTGGTCACTGGTCACTGGTCACTGGTCACTGGTCACTGGTCACTGGTCACTGGTCACTGGTCACTGGTCACTGGTCACTGGTCACTGGTCAACTGTCACAATCGCTGGTCACTGGTCACTGGTCACTGGTCACTGGTCGCTGGTCACTGGTCACAGGTCAATGGTCACTGGTCAATTGTTACTGTCGCTGGTCACTGGTCACTGGTCAATGGTCACTGTTGCTGGTCACTGGTCACTGGTCACTTGTCACTGGTCACTGGTCACTGGCCACTGGTCACTGGTCAATGGTCACTGGTCATTGGTGACTGGTCACTGGTCACTGGTCACTGGACAATGGTCACTGTCGCTGGTCACAGGTCACTGGTCACTGGTCACTGGTCACTGGTCATTGGTGACTATCGCTGGTCAATGGTCACTGTCGCTGGTAAATGGTCACTGTCGCTGGTCACTGGTCACTGGTCACTGTCGCTGGTCACTGGTCACTGGACACTGGTCACTGGTCACTGGTCACTGGTCACAAAGCACTGGTCGTTTGTCACAGGTCAGTGGTCACTGGTGACTGGTGACTGGTCACTGGTCACTGGTCACTTGTCACTGGTCACTGGTCACAGGTCAATGGTCACTGGCCACTGGACACAGATGACTGGTCACTGGTCACTGGTCACAAAGCACTGGTCCCCGGTCACTTGTCACTGGTCACTGGTCACTGGTCTCTGGTCACTGGACACTGGACACTGGCCACTGGTCACTGGTCACTGGTCACAAGTCACAGGTCACTGGTCACTCGTCACAAGTCACTGGTCACTTGTCACTGGTCAGTGGTCAGTGGTCACTGGTCACTAGTCACAGGTCAATGGTGCCTGGTGACTGGTCACTGGGCCCTGGTCACTGGTCTCTGGTCACTGGTCACGGGTCACATGTCACGGGTCACTGGTCACTGGTCGCTAGTCACTGGTCCCCGGTCACAAGTCACTGGTCACTGGTTACTGGTCACTGGTCACTGGTCACTGGTCACTGGTCACTGGTCACTGGTCACTGGTCACTGGTCAACTGTCACAATCGCTGGTCACTGGTCACTGGTCACTGGTCACTGGTCGCTGGTCACTGGTCACAGGTCAATGGTCACTGGTCAATTGTTACTGTCGCTGGTCACTGGTCACTGGTCAATGGTCACTGTTGCTGGTCACTGGTCACTGGTCACTGGTCACTGGCCACTGGTCACTGGTCACTGGTTACTGGTCACAGGTCAATGGTCACTGGCCACTGGACACAGATCACTGGTCACTGGTCACTGGTCACTGGTCACAAGTCACTGGTCACTGGTCACTTGTCACTGGTCACTGGTCACTGGCCACTGGTCACTGGTCACTGGCCACTGGTCACTGGTCACAGTTTACTGGTCACTGGTCTCTGGTCACTGGTCACTGGTCACGGGTCACATGTCACGGGTCACTGGTCACTGGTCACTTGTCACTGGTCACTGGTCACTGGCCACTGGTCACTGGTCACTGGTCACTGGCCACTGGTCACTGGTCACTGGTCACTGGTCACTGGTCACTGGTCACTGGTCACTGGTCACTGGTCACTGGTCACTGGTCACTGGTCACTGGTCACTGGTCACTGGTCACTGGTCAACTGTCACAATCGCTGGTCACTGGTCACTGGTCACTGGTCACTGGTCGCTGGTCACTGGTCACAGGTCAATGGTCACTGGTCAATTGTTACTGTCGCTGGTCACTGGTCACTGGTCAATGGTCACTGTTGCTGGTCACTGGTCACTGGTCACTTGTCACTGGTCACTGGTCACTGGCCACTGGTCACTGGTCAATGGTCACTGGTCATTGGTGACTGGTCACTGGTCACTGGTCACTGGACAATGGTCACTGTCGCTGGTCACAGGTCACTGGTCACTGGTCACTGGTCACTGGTCATTGGTGACTATCGCTGGTCAATGGTCACTGTCGCTGGTAAATGGTCACTGTCGCTGGTCACTGGTCACTGGTCACTGTCGCTGGTCACTGGTCACTGGACACTGGTCACTGGTCACTGGTCACTGGTCAATGGTCACTGTCGCTGGTAAATGGTCACTGTCGCTGGTCAATGGTCACTGTCGCTGGTCACTCGTCACTATTCACTGGTCACTGGTCACTGGTTACTGCCGCTGGTCACTGGTCACTGGTCACTGGTCACTGGTCACTGGTCACTGGTCACTGGTCACAAGTCACTGGTCACTTGTCACTGGTCACTGGTCACTGGCCACTGGTCACTGGTCAATGGTCATTGTCGCTTGTCAATGGTCACTGTCGCTGGTCAATGGTCACTGTCGCTGGTCACTGGTCACTGGTCACTGGTCACTGGTCACAAAGCACTGGTCACTTGTCACTGGTCAGTGGCCAATGGTCGCTGGTCACTTGTCACTGGTCACTGGTCACTGGTCACTTGTCACAAGTCACTGGTCACTGGTCACTTGTCACTGGTCACTGGTCACTGGTCACTGGTCACTGGTCAATGGTCATTGTCGCTTGGCAATGGTCACTGTCGCTGGTCAATGGTCACTGTCGCAGGTCACTGGTCACTGGTCACTGGTCACTGGTCACTGGTCACAAAGCACTGGTCACTTGTCACTGGTCAGTGGCCAATGGTCGCTGGTCACTTGTCACTGGTCACTGGTCACTGGTCACTAGTCACAAGTCACTGGTCACTGGTCACTTGTCACTGGTCACTGGTCACTGGTCACTGGTCACTGGTCAATGGTCACTATCGCTGGTCAATGGTCACTGTCGCTGGTCACTGGTCACTTGTCACTGGTCACTGGTCACTGGTCACTGGTCACTGGTCAATGGTCACTATCGCTGGTCAATGGTCACTGTCGCTGGTCACTCGTCACAAGTCACTGGTCACTTGTCACTGGTCACTGGTCACTGGCCACTGGTCACTGGTCAATGGTCATTGTCGCTTGTCAATGGTCACTGTCGCTGGTCAATGGTCACTGTCGCTGGTCACTGGTCACTGGTCACAAAGCACTGGTCACTTGTCACTGGTCAGTGGCCAATGGTCGCTGGTCACTTGTCACTGGTCACTGGTCACTGGTTACTAGTCACAAGTCACTGGTCACTGGTCACTTGTCACTGGTCACTGGTCACTGGTCACTGGTCACTGTTCACTGGGCCGTGGTCTCTGGTCACTGGTCACTGGTCAATGGTCACTGTCGCTGGTCAATGGTCACTGGTCACTGGTCAGTGTTCACTGGTCAATGGTCACTTGTCACTGGGCAGTGGTCAATGGTTACTGGTCACTGGTCACTGGTCACTGATCACTGGTCACTGGTCACAGGTCAATTGTCACTGGTCACTGGTCACTGGTCACTGGTCGCTGGTCACAAGTCACTGGTAACTTGTCACTGGTCACTGGTCACTGGTCACTGGTCAATTGTCACTGTCGCTGGTCAATGGTCACTGTCGCTGGTCGCTGGTCACTGGTCACTGGTCACTGGTCACTGGTCACTAGTCACTGGTCACGTGTCTCTGGTCAGTGGCCACTGGTCGCTGGTCACTTGTCACTGGTCACTGGTCACAGGTCAATGATCACTGGACACAGGTCGCAGGTCACTGGTCGCTGGTCACTTGTCACTGGGCAGTGGTCACTGGTCACAGGTCACTGGTCAATGGTCACTGTCGCTGGTCACTGGTCACTATTCACTGGTCACTGGTCACTGGTCACTGTCGCTGGTCACTGGTCACTGGTAACTGGTCACTGGTCACTGGTCACAAGTCACTGGTCACTTGACACTGGTCACTGGTCACTGGCCACTGGTCACTGGTCAATGGTCATTGTCGCTGTTCAACGGTCACTGTCGCTGGTCAATGGTCACTGTCGCTGGTCAATGGTCACTGGTCACTGGTCAGTGTTCACTGGTCAATGGTCACTTGTCACTGGGCAGTGGTCAATGGTCACTGGTCACTGATCACTGGTCACTGGTCACTGGTCACTGGTCACTGGTCAATGGTCACTCTCGCTGGTCAATGGTCACTGTCGCTGGTCACTGGTCACTGGTCACTAGTCACTGGTCACTGCTCACTGGTCACTGGACACTGGTCACTGGTCAATGGTCCCTGTCGCTGGTAAATGGTCACTGTCGCTGGTCACTGGTCACTGGTCACTTGTCTCTGGTCAGTGGCAACTGGTCGCTGGTCACTTGTCACTGGTCACTGGTCACAGGTCAATGGTCACTGTCGCTGGTCACTGCTCACTGGTCACTTGTCACTGGTCACTGCTCACTGGTCACTGGACACTGGTCACTGGTCAATGGTCCCTGTCGCTGGTAAATGGTCACTGTCGCTGGTCACAGGTCACTGGTCACTGGTCACTGGTCACTGGTCGCTGGTCACTGGTCACTGGTCAATGGTCAATGGTCACTGGCCACTGGTCACTGGTCACTGGACGCTGGCCACTGTACACTGGTCACTGGTCACTGGTCACAAGTCACAGGCCACTGGTCACTGGTCACAAATCACTGGTCACTAGTCACTGGTCAGTGGTCAGTGGTCACAGGTCACTGGTCACAGGTCAATGGTGACTGGTCACTGGTCACTGGTCACTGGTCACTGGTCGCTGGTCACTGGTCACTGGTCACGTGTCACATGTCACGGGTCACAGGTCACTGGTCGCTGGTCACTGGTCACCGGTCACCGGTCACTGGTCACTGGTCACTGGTCACTGGTCACTGGTCACTGGTCACTGGTCACTTGTCACTGGTCACGTGTCACATGTCACGGGTCACAGGTCACTGGTCGCTGGTCACTGGTCACATGTCACGGGTCACTGGTCACTGGTCACTGGTCACTGGTCACTTGTCACTGGTCGCTGGTCACTGGTCACTGGTCACGTGTCACATGTCACGGGTCACAGGTCACTGGTCGCTGGTCACTGGTCACCGGTCACCGGTCACTGGTCACTGGTCACTGGTCACTGGTCACTGGTCACTGGTCAATGGTCACTGTCGCTGGTCACTGGTCACTGGTCAATGGTCACTGTCGCTGGTCCCTGTCGCTGGTCAATAGTCACTGTCGCTGGTCACTGGTCACTGGTCACTGGTCACTGGTTACTGGTCACTGGTAAATGGTCACTGTCGCTGAACAATGGTCACTGTCGCTGGTCACTGGTCACTGGTCACTGGTCACTGGTCACTTGTCACTGGTCACTTGTCACAGGTCAATGGTCACTGGCCACTGGACACAGATGACTGGTCACTGGTCACTGGTCACTGGTCACAAAGCACTGGTCGTTTGACACAGGTCAGTGGTCACTGGTGACTGGTGACTGGTCACTGGTCACTGGTCACTTGTCACTGGTCACTGGTCACAGGTCAATGGTCACTGGCCACTGGACACAGATGACTGGTCACTGGTCACTGGTCACAAAGCACTGGTCCCCGGTCACTTGTCACTGGTCACTGGTCACTGGTCTCTGGTCACTGGACACTGGACACTGGCCACTGGTCACTGGTCACTGGTCACAAGTCACAGGTCACTGGTCACACGTCACAAGTCACTGGTCACTTGTCACTGGTCAGTGGTCAGTGGTCACTGGTCACTAGTCACAGGTCAATGGTGCCTGGTGACTGGTCACTGGGCCCTGGTCACTGGTCACTGGTCACTGGTCACGGGTCACATGTCACGGGTCACTGGTCACTGGTCGCTAGTCACTGGTCCCCGGTCACAAGTCACTGGTCACTGGTTACTGGTCACTGGTCACTGGTCACTGGTCACTGGTCACTGGTCACTGGTCACTGGTCACTGGTCAACTGTCACAATCGCTGGTCACTGGTCACTGGTCACTGGTCGCTGGTCACTGGTCACAGGTCAATGGTCACTGGTCAATTGTTACTGTCGCTGGTCACTGGTCACTGGTCAATGGTCACTGTTGCTGGTCACTGGTCACTGGTCACTGGTCACTGGCCACTGGTCACTGGTCACTGGTTACTGGTCACAGGTCAATGGTCACTGGCCACTGGACACAGATCACTGGTCACTGGTCACTGGTCACTGGTCACAAGTCACTGGTCACTGGTCACTTGTCACTGGTCACTGGTCACTGGCCACTGGTCACTGGTCACTGGCCACTGGTCACTGGTCACAGTTTACTGGTCACTGGTCTCTGGTCACTGGTCACTGGTCACGGGTCACATGTCACGGGTCACTGGTCACTGGTCACTTGTCACTGGTCACTGGTCACTGGCCACTGGTCACTGGTCACTGGTCACTGGCCACTGGTCACTGGTCACTGGTCACTGGTCACTGGTCACTGGTCACTGGTCACTGGTCACTGGTCACTGGTCACTGGTCACTGGTCACTGGTCACTGGTCAACTGTCACAATCGCTGGTCACTGGTCACTGGTCACTGGTCACTGGTCGCTGGTCACTGGTCACAGGTCAATGGTCACTGGTCAATTGTTACTGTCGCTGGTCACTGGTCACTGGTCAATGGTCACTGTTGCTGGTCACTGGTCACTGGTCACTTGTCACTGGTCACTGGTCACTGGCCACTGGTCACTGGTCACTGGTCACTGGCCACTGGTCACTGGTCACTGGTCACTGGTCACAGGTCAATGGTCACTGGTCACTGGACACTGGTCACTGGTCACTGGTCACTGGTCACTGGTCTATGGTGACTCTCGCTGGTCAATGGTCACTGTCGCTGGTCACTGGTCACTGGTCACTTGTCACTGGTCACTGGTGAATGGTCACATGTCACTGGGCACTGGTCACAGGTCACTGGTCCCCGGTCACTGGTCACTGGTCACTGGTCACTGGTCAATGGTCACTGGTCACTGGTCAATGGTCACTGTCGCTGGTAAATGGTCACTGTCGCTGGTCAATGGTCACTGTCGCTGGTCACTGGTCACTGGTCACTGTCGCTGGTCACTGGTCACTGGTCACTGGTCACTGGTCACTGGTCACAAGTCACTGGTCACTTGTCACTGGTCACTGGTCACTGGCCACTGGTCACTGGTCACTGGTCATTGTCGCTGGTCAACGGTCACTGTCGCTGGTCAATGGTCACTGTCGCTGGTCACTGGTCACTGGTCACTGGTCACTGGTCACAAAGCACTGGTCACTTGTCACTGGTCAGTGGCCAATGGTCGCTGGTCACTTGTCACTGGTCACTGGTCACTGTCGCTGGTCAATGGTCACTGGTCACAGGTCAGTGGTCACTGTTCAATCGTCACATGTCACTGGGCAGTGGTCAATGGTCACTGCTCATTGGTGACTGGTCACTGGTCACTGGTCACTGGACAATGGTCACTGTCGCTGGTCACAGGTCACTGGTCACTGGTCACTGGTCACTGGTCATTGGTGACTATCGCTGGTCAATGGTCACTGTCGCTGGTAAATGGTCACTGTCGCTGGTCACTGGTCACTGGTCACTGTCGCTGGTCACTGGTCACTGGACACTGGTCACTGGTCACTGGTCACTGGTCACTGGTCACTGGTCACTGGTCAATGGTCACTGTCGCTGGTCACTGGTCACTGGTCACTGGTCACTGGTCACTGGTCACTGCTCACTGGTCACTGGTCACTGGTCACTGGTCACTGGTCACTGGTCACAGGTCAATTGTCACTGGTCACTGGTCACTGGTCACGTGTCACATGTCACGGGTCACTGGTCACTGGTCACTGGTCACTGGTCACTGGGCAGTGGTCTCTGGTCACTGGTCACTGTTCAATGGTCACTGTCGCTGGTCAATGGTCACTGGTCACTGGTCAGTGTTCACTGGTCAATGGTCACTTGTCACTGGGCAGTGGTCAATGGTTACTGGTCACTGGTCACTGGTCACTGATCACTGGTCACTGGTCACAGGTCAATTGTCACTGGTCACTGGTCACTGGTCACGGGTCACATGTCACGGGTCACTGGTCACTGGTCACTGGTCACTGGTCACTGGGCAGTGGTCTCTGGTCACTGGTCACTGGTCAATGGTCACTGTCGCTGGTCAATGGTCACTGGTCACTGGTCAGTGTTCACTGGTCAATGGTCACTTGTCACTGGGCAGTGGTCAATGGTTACTGGTCACTGGTCACTGGTCACTGATCACTGGTCACTGGTCACAGGTCAATTGTCACTGGTCACTTGTCACTGGTCACTGGTCGCTGGTCACAAGTCACTGGTAACTTGTCACTGGTCACTGGTCACTGGTCACTGGTCAATGGTCACTGTCGCTGGTCAATGGTCACTGGTCACTGGTCAGTGTTCACTGGTCAATGGTCACTTGTCACTGGGCAGTGGTCAATGGTCACCGGTCACTGGTCACTGGTCACTGGTCACTGGTCACAGGTCAATTGTCACTGGTCACTGGTCACTGGTCACTGGTCACTGGTCACTGGTCACTGGTCACTGGTCGCTGGTCACAAGTCACTGGTAACTTGTCACTGGTCACTGGTCACAAGTCACTGGTCATTGGTGACTATCGCTGGTCAATGGTCACTGTCGCTGGTAAATGGTCACTGTCGCTGGTCACTGGTCACTGGTCACTGTCGCTGGTCACTGGTCACTGGTCACTGGTCACTGGTCACAGGTCAATGGTCAATGGTCACTGTCGCTGGTCACTGGTCACTGGTCACTGGTCACTGGTCACTGGTCACTGGTCACTGGTAACTGGTCACTGGTCACTGGTCACTGGTCACTTGTCACTGGTCACTGATCACTGGTCACTGGTCACTGGTCACTGGTCACTGGTCACTGGTCCCTGGTCACTGGTCACTGGTCACTGGTCAATGGTCACTGTCGCTGGTCACTGGTCACTGGTCACTGGACACTGTTCACTGGTCACTGGTCACAGGTCACTGGTCCCCGGTCACTGGTCACTGGTCACTGGTCACTGGTCACTGGACACTGGTCACTGGTCACTGGTCACGGGTCACATGTCACGGGTCACTGGTCACTGGTCCCTGGTCACTGTTCACTGGTCACTGGTCACTGGTCAATGGTCACTGTCGCTAGTCACTGGTCACTGGTCACTGGTCACTGGTCACTGGTCACTGGTCACTGGTCAATGGTCACTGTCGCTGGTAAATGGTCACTGTCGCTGGTCAATGGTCACTGTCGCTGGTCACTCGTCACTATTCACTGGTCACTGGTCACTGGTCACTGTCGCTGGTCACTGGTCACTGGTCACTGGTCACGGGTCACTGGTCACTGGTCACAAGTCACTGGTCACTTGTCACTGGTCACTGGTCACTGGCCACTGGTCACTGGTCAATGGTCATTGTCGCTTGTCAATGGTCACTGTCGCTGGTCAATGGTCACTGTCGCTGGTCACTGGTCACTGGTCAATGGTCACTGGTCACAAAGCACTGGTCACTTGTCACTGGTCAGTGGCCAATGGTCGCTGGTCACTTGTCACTGGTCACTGGTCACTGGTCACTAGTCACAAGTCAATGGTCACTGGTCACTTGTCACTGGTCACTGGTCACTGGTCACTGGTCACTGGTCAATGGTCATTGTCGCTTGTCAATGGTCACTGTCGCTGGTCAATGGTCACTGTCGCTGGTCACTGGTCACTGGTCACTGGTCACTGGTCACAAAGCACTGGTCACTTGTCACTGGTCAGTGGCCAATGGTCGCTGGTCACTTGTCACTGGTCACTGGTCACTGGTCACTAGTCACAAGTCACTGGTCACTGGTCACTTGTCACTGGTCACTGGTCACTGGTCACTGGTCACTGTCGCTGGTCACTGGTCACTAGTCACTGGTCACTGGTCACTGGTCGCTGGTCACTGGTTACTTGTCACTGGTCAGTGGCCACTGGTCGCTGGTCACTTGTCACTGGTCACTGGTCACTGGTCACTGGTCACTGGTCACAAGTCACTGGTCACTGGTCACTGGTCACTGGTCAGTGGTCACTGGTCACTGGTCACTGGTCACTGGTCACTGGTCAATGGTCACTGTCGCTGGTCACTGGTCACTGGTCACTGATCACTGGTCACTGGTCACTGGTCACTGGTCACTGGTCAATGGTCACTATCGCTGGTCAATGGTCACTGTCGCTGGTTACTGGTCACTGGTCACTTGTCACTGGTCACTGGTCACTGGTCACTGGTCACAGGTCAATGGTCACTGTCGCTGGTCACTGGTCACTGGTCACTTGTCAATGGTCACTGGTCACTGGTCACTGGTCAATGGTCACTATCGCTGGTCAATGGTCATTGTCGCTGGTCACTGGTCATTGGTCACTTGTCACTGGTCACTGGTCACTGGTCACTGGTCGTCACTGGTCACAGGTCAATGGTCACTGGTCACTGGTCACTGGTCAATGGTCACTATCGCTGGTCAATGGTAACTTGTCACTGGGCAGTGGTCAATGGTCACTGGTCACTGGTCACTGGTCACTGGTCACTGGTCACAGGTCAATGGTCACTGGTCACTGGACACAGGTCACTGGTCACTGGTCACTGGTCACTGGTCACTGGTCACTGGTCAATGGTCACTGGCCACTGGTCACTGGTCACTGGTCAATGGTCACTTTCGCTGGTCAATGGTCACTGTCGCTCGTAAACGGTCACTGTCGCTGGTCACTGGTCACTGGTCACTGGTCACTGGTCACTGGTCACTGGTCAATGGTCACTGGTCACTGGACACTGGTCACTGGTCACTGGTCACTGGTCACTGGTCACTGGTCAATGGTAACTTGTCACTGGGCAGTGGTCAATGGTCACTGGTCACTGGTCACTGGTCAATGGTCACTGGTCACTGGACACAGGTCACTGGTCACTGGTCACCGGTCACTGGTCACTGGTCACTGGTCAATGGTCACTGGCCACTGGTCACTGGTCACTGGTCAATGGTCACTTTCGCTGGTCAATGGTCACTGTCGCTGGTCACTGGTCACTGGTCACTGGTCACTGTCGCTGGTCACTGGTCACTGGTCACTGGTCACTGGTAACTGGTCAATGGTCACTGTCGCTGGTCACTGGTCACTGGTCACTGGTCACTGGTCAATGGTAACTTGTCACTGGGCAGTGGTCAATGGTCACTGGTCACTGGTCACTGGTCAATGGTCACTGTCGCTGGTCACTGTTCACTGGTCACTGGTCACTGGTCACTGGTCACTGGTCACTGGTCACTGGTCACTGGTCACTGGTCACTGGTCACTGATCACTGGTCACTGGTCACTGGTCACTGGTCACTGGTCACACGTCAATGGTCACTGGTCACTGGTCACTGGTCAATGGTCACTGTCGCTGGTCACTGGTCACTGGTCACTTGTCACTGGTCACTGGTCACTGGTCACAGGTCACTGGTCACTGGTCACTGGTCACTGGTCACTGGTCACTGTTCACTGGGCAGTGGTCTCTGGTCACTGGTCACTGGTCAATGGTCACTGTCGCTGGTCAATGGTCACTGGTCACTGGTCAGTGTTCACTGGTCAATGGTCACTTGTCACTGGGCAGTGGTCAATGGTTACTGGTCACTGGTCACTGGTCACTGATCACTGGTCACTGGTCACAGGTCAATTGTCACTGGTCACTGGTCACTGGTCACTGGTCGCTGGTCACAAGTCACTGGTAACTTGTCACTGGTCACTGGTCACTGGTCACTGGTCAATTGTCACTGTCGCTGGTCAATGGTCACTGTCGCTGGTCGCTGGTCACTGGTCACTGGTCACTGGTCACTGGTCACAAGTCACTGGTCACGTGTCTCTGGTCAGTGGCCACTGGTCGCTGGTCACTTGTCACTGGTCACTGGTCACAGGTCAATGATCACTGGACACAGGTCGCAGGTCACTGGTCGCTGGTCACTTGTCACTGGGCAGTGGTCACTGGTCACAGGTCACTGGTCAATGGTCACTGTCGCTGGTCACTGGTCACTATTCACTGGTCACTGGTCACTGGTCACTGTCGCTGGTCACTGGTCACTGGTAACTGGTCACTGGTCACTGGTCACAAGTCACTGGTCACTTGACACTGGTCACTGGTCACTGGCCACTGGTCACTGGTCAATGGTCATTGTCGCTGGTCACTGGTCACTGGTCACTTGTCTCTGGTCAGTGGCAACTGGTCGCTGGTCACTTGTCACTGGTCACTGGTCACAGGTCAATGGTCACTGTCGCTGGTCACTGCTCACTGGTCACTTGTCACTGGTCACTGCTCACTGGTCACTGGACACTGGTCACTGGTCAATGGTCCCTGTCGCTGGTAAATGGTCACTGTCGCTGGTCACAGGTCACTGGTCACTGGTCACTGGTCACTGGTCGCTGGTCACTGGTCACTGGTCAATGGTCAATGGTCACAGGTCAATGATCACTGGACACAGGTCGCAGGTCACTGGTCGCTGGTCACTTGTCACTGGGCAGTGGTCACTGGTCACAGGTCACTGGTCAATGGTCACTGTCGCTGGTCACTGGTCACTATTCACTGGTCACTGGTCACTGGTCAGTGTTCACTGGTCAATGGTCACTTGTCACTGGGCAGTGGTCAATGGTCACTGGTCACTGATCACTGGTCACTGGTCACTGGTCACTGGTCACTGGTCAATGGTCACTCTCGCTGGTCAATGGTCACTGTCGCTGGTCACTGGTCACTGGTCACTTGTCACTGGTCACTGCTCACTGGTCACTGGACACTGGTCACTGGTCAATGGTCCCTGTCGCTGGTAAATGGTCACTGTCGCTGGTCACTGGTCACTGGTCACTTGTCTCTGGTCAGTGGCAACTGGTCGCTGGTCACTTGTCACTGGTCACTGGTCACAGGTCAATGGTCACTGTCGCTGGTCACTGCTCACTGGTCACTTGTCACTGGTCACTGCTCACTGGTCACTGGACACTGGTCACTGGTCAATGGTCCCTGTCGCTGGTAAATGGTCACTGTCGCTGGTCACAGGTCACTGGTCACTGGTCACTGGTCACTGGTCGCTGGTCACTGGTCACTGGTCAATGGTCAATGGTCACTGGCCACTGGTCACTGGTCACTGGACGCTGGCCACAGTACACTGGTCACTGGTCACTGGTCACAAGTCACAGGCCACTGGTCACTGGTCACAAATCACTGGTCACTTGTCACTGGTCAGTGGTCAGTGGTCACAGGTCACTGGTCACAGGTCAATGGTGACTGGTCACTGGTCACTGGTCACTGGTCACTGGTCGCTGGTCACTGGTCACTGGTCACGTGTCACATGTCACGGGTCACAGGTCACTGGTCGCTGGTCACTGGTCACCGGTCACCGGTCACTGGTCACTGGTCACTGGTCACTGGTCACTGGTCACTGGTCACTGGTCACTTGTCACTGGTCACGTGTCACATGTCACGGGTCACAGGTCACTGGTCGCTGGTCACTGGTCACATGTCACGGGTCACTGGTCACTGGTCACTGGTCACTGGTCACTTGTCACTGGTCGCTGGTCACTGGTCACTGGTCACGTGTCACATGTCACGGGTCACAGGTCACTGGTCGCTGGTCACTGGTCACCGGTCACCGGTCACTGGTCACTGGTCACTGGTCACTGGTCACTGGTCACTGGTCAATGGTCACTGTCGCTGGTCACTGGTCACTGGTCAATGGTCACTGTCGCTGGTCCCTGTCGCTGGTCAATTGTCACTGTCGCTGGTCACTGGTCACTGGTCACTGGTCACTGGTTACTGGTCACTGGTAAATGGTCACTGTCGCTGAACAATGGTCACTGTCGCTGGTCACTGGTCACTGGTCACTGGTCACTGGTCACTTGTCACTGGTCACTGGTCACAGGTCAATGGTCACTGGCCACTGGACACAGATGACTGGTCACTGGTCACTGGTCACTGGTCACAAAGCACTGGTCGTTTGTCACAGGTCAGTGGTCACTGGTGACTGGTGACTGGTCACTGGTCACTGGTCACTTGTCACTGGTCACTGGTCACAGGTCAATGGTCACTGGCCACTGGACACAGATGACTGGTCACTGGTCACTGGTCACAAAGCACTGGTCCCCGGTCACTTGTCACTGGTCACTGGTCACTGGTCTCTGGTCACTGGACACTGGACACTGGCCACTGGTCACTGGTCACGGGTCACAAGTCACAGGTCACTGGTCACTCGTCACAAGTCACTGGTCACTTGTCACTGGTCAGTGGTCAGTGGTCACTGGTCACTAGTCACAGGTCAATGGTGCCTGGTGACTGGTCACTGGGCCCTGGTCACTGGTCACTGGTCACTGGTCACGGGTCACATGTCACGGGTCACTGGTCACTGGTCGCTAGTCACTGGTCCCCGGTCACAAGTCACTGGTCACTGGTTACTGGTCACTGGTCACTGGTCACTGGTCACTGGTCACTGGTCACTGGTCACTGGTCACTGGTCAACTGTCACAATCGCTGGTCACTGGTCACTGGTCACTGGTCACTGGCCACTGGTCACTGGTCACTGGCCACTGGTCACTGGTCACAGTTTACTGGTCACTGGTCTCTGGTCACTGGTCACTGGTCACGGGTCACATGTCACGGGTCACTGGTCACTGGTCACTTGTCACTGGTCACTGGTCACTGGCCACTGGTCACTGGTCACTGGTCACTGGCCACTGGTCACTGGTCACTGGTCACTGGTCACTGGTCACTGGTCACTGGTCACTGGTCACTGGTCACTGGTCACTGGTCACTGGTCACTGGTCACTGGTCAACTGTCACAATCGCTGGTCACTGGTCACTGGTCACTGGTCACTGGTCGCTGGTCACTGGTCACAGGTCAATGGTCACTGGTCAATTGTTACTGTCGCTGGTCACTGGTCACTGGTCAATGGTCACTGTTGCTGGTCACTGGTCACTGGTCACTTGTCACTGGTCACTGGTCACTGGCCACTGGTCACTGGTCACTGGTCACTGGCCACTGGTCACTGGTCACTGGTCACTGGTCACAGGTCAATGGTCACTGGTCACTGGACACTGGTCACTGGTCACTGGTCACTGGTCACTGGTCTATGGTCACTCTCGCTGGTCAATGGTCACTGTCGCTGGTCACTGGTCACTGGTCAATGGTCACTGTTGCTGGTCACTGGTCACTGGTCACTTGTCACTGGTCACTGGTCACTGGCCACTGGTCACTGGTCACTGGTCACTGGCCACTGGTCACTGGTCACTGGTCACTGGTCAATGGTCACTGGTCACTGGTCAATGGTCACTGTCGCTGGTAAATGGTCACTGTCGCTGGTCAATGGTCACTGTCGCTGGTCACTGGTCACTGGTCACTGTCGCTGGTCACTGGTCACTGGTCACTGGTCACTGGTCACTGGTCACAAGTCACTGGTCACTTGTCACTGGTCACTGGTCACTGGCCACTGGTCACTGGTCAATGGTCATTGTCGCTGGTCAACGGTCACTGTCGCTGGTCAATGGTCACTGTCGCTGGTCACTGGTCACTGGTCACTGGTCACTGGTCACAAAGCACTGGTCACTTGTCACTGGTCAGTGGCCAATGGTCGCTGGTCACTTGTCACTGGTCACTGGTCACTGTCGCTGGTCAATGGTCACTGGTCACAGGTCAGTGGTCACTGTTCAATGGTCACATGTCACTGGGCAGTGGTCAATGGTCACTGGTCATTGGTGACTGGTCACTGGTCACTGGTCACTGGACAATGGTCACTGTCGCTGGTCACAGGTCACTGGTCACTGGTCACTGGTCACTGGTCATTGGTGACTATCGCTGGTCAATGGTCACTGTCGCTGGTAAATGGTCACTGTCGCTGGTCACTGGTCACTGGTCACTGTCGCTGGTCACTGGTCACTGGACACTGGTCACTGGTCACTGGTCACTGGTCACTGGTCACTGGTCACTGGTCAATGGTCACTGTCGCTGGTCACTGGTCACTGGTCACTGGTCACTGGTCACTGGTCACTGCTCACTGGTCACTGGTCACTGGTCACTGGTCACTGGTCACTGGTCACAGGTCAATTGTCACTGGTCACTGGTCACTGGTCACGGGTCACATGTCACGGGTCACTGGTCACTGGTCACTGGTCACTGGTCACTGGGCAGTGGTCTCTGGTCACTGGTCACTGTTCAATGGTCACTGTCGCTGGTCAATGGTCACTGGTCACTGGTCAGTGTTCACTGGTCAATGGTCACTTGTCACTGGGCAGTGGTCAATGGTTACTGGTCACTGGTCACTGGTCACTGATCACTGGTCACTGGTCACAGGTCAATGGTCAATGGTCACTGTCGCTGGTCACTGGTCACTGGTCACTGGTCACTGGTCACTGGTCACTGGTCACTGGTAACTGGTCACTGGTCACTGGTCACTGGTCACTTGTCACTGGTCACTGATCACTGGTCACTGGTCACTGGTCACTGGTCACTGGTCACTGGTCCCTGGTCACTGGTCACTGGTCACTGGTCAATGGTCACTGTCGCTGGTCACTGGTCACTGGTCACTGGACACTGTTCACTGGTCACTGGTCACAGGTCACTGGTCCCCGGTCACTGGTCACTGGTCACTGGTCACTGGTCACTGGACACTGGTCACTGGTCACTGGTCACGGGTCACATGTCACGGGTCACTGGTCACTGGTCCCTGGTCACTGTTCACTGGTCACTGGTCACTGGTCAATGGTCACTGTCGCTAGTCACTGGTCACTGGTCACTGGTCACTGGTCACTGGTCACTGGTCACTGGTCAATGGTCACTGTCGCTGGTAAATGGTCACTGTCGCTGGTCAATGGTCACTGTCGCTGGTCACTCGTCACTATTCACTGGTCACTGGTCACTGGTCACTGTCGCTGGTCACTGGTCACTGGTCACTGGTCACGGGTCACTGGTCACTGGTCACAAGTCACTGGTCACTTGTCACTGGTCACTGGTCACTGGCCACTGGTCACTGGTCAATGGTCATTGTCGCTTGTCAATGGTCACTGTCGCTGGTCAATGGTCACTGTCGCTGGTCACTGGTCACTGGTCAATGGTCACTGGTCACAAAGCACTGGTCACTTGTCACTGGTCAGTGGCCAATGGTCGCTGGTCACTTGTCACTGGTCACTGGTCACTGGTCACTAGTCACAAGTCAATGGTCACTGGTCACTTGTCACTGGTCACTGGTCACTGGTCACTGGTCACTGGTCAATGGTCATTGTCGCTTGTCAATGGTCACTGTCGCTGGTCAATGGTCACTGTCGCTGGTCACTGGTCACTGGTCACTGGTCACTGGTCACAAAGCACTGGTCACTTGTCACTGGTCAGTGGCCAATGGTCGCTGGTCACTTGTCACTGGTCACTGGTCACTGGTCACTAGTCACAAGTCACTGGTCACTGGTCACTTGTCACTGGTCACTGGTCACTGGTCACTGGTCACTGTCGCTGGTCACTGGTCACTAGTCACTGGTCACTGGTCACTGGTCGCTGGTCACTGGTTACTTGTCACTGGTCAGTGGCCACTGGTCGCTGGTCACTTGTCACTGGTCACTGGTCACTGGTCACTGGTCACTGGTCACAAGTCACTGGTCACTGGTCACTGGTCACTGGTCAGTGGTCACTGGTCACTGGTCACTGGTCACTGGTCACTGGTCAATGGTCACTGTCGCTGGTCACTGGTCACTGGTCACTGATCACTGGTCACTGGTCACTGGTCACTGGTCACTGGTCAATGGTCACTATCGCTGGTCAATGGTCACTGTCGCTGGTTACTGGTCACTGGTCACTTGTCACTGGTCACTGGTCACTGGTCACTGGTCACAGGTCAATGGTCACTGTCGCTGGTCACTGGTCACTGGTCACTTGTCAATGGTCACTGGTCACTGGTCACTGGTCAATGGTCACTATCGCTGGTCAATGGTCATTGTCGCTGGTCACTGGTCATTGGTCACTTGTCACTGGTCACTGGTCACTGGTCACTGGTCGTCACTGGTCACAGGTCAATGGTCACTGGTCACTGGTCACTGGTCAATGGTCACTATCGCTGGTCAATGGTAACTTGTCACTGGGCAGTGGTCAATGGTCACTGGTCACTGGTCACTGGTCACTGGTCACTGGTCACAGGTCAATGGTCACTGGTCACTGGACACAGGTCACTGGTCACTGGTCACTGGTCACTGGTCACTGGTCACTGGTCAATGGTCACTGGCCACTGGTCACTGGTCACTGGTCAATGGTCACTTTCGCTGGTCAATGGTCACTGTCGCTCGTAAACGGTCACTGTCGCTGGTCACTGGTCACTGGTCACTGGTCACTGGTCACTGGTCACTGGTCAATGGTCACTGGTCACTGGACACTGGTCACTGGTCACTGGTCACTGGTCACTGGTCACTGGTCAATGGTAACTTGTCACTGGGCAGTGGTCAATGGTCACTGGTCACTGGTCACTGGTCAATGGTCACTGGTCACTGGACACAGGTCACTGGTCACTGGTCACCGGTCACTGGTCACTGGTCACTGGTCAATGGTCACTGGCCACTGGTCACTGGTCACTGGTCAATGGTCACTTTCGCTGGTCAATGGTCACTGTCGCTGGTCACTGGTCACTGGTCACTGGTCACTGTCGCTGGTCACTGGTCACTGGTCACTGGTCACTGGTAACTGGTCAATGGTCACTGTCGCTGGTCACTGGTCACTGGTCACTGGTCACTGGTCAATGGTAACTTGTCACTGGGCAGTGGTCAATGGTCACTGGTCACTGGTCACTGGTCAATGGTCACTGTCGCTGGTCACTGTTCACTGGTCACTGGTCACTGGTCACTGGTCACTGGTCACTGGTCACTGGTCACTGGTCACTGGTCACTGGTCACTGATCACTGGTCACTGGTCACTGGTCACTGGTCACTGGTCACACGTCAATGGTCACTGGTCACTGGTCACTGGTCAATGGTCACTGTCGCTGGTCACTGGTCACTGGTCACTTGTCACTGGTCACTGGTCACTGGTCACAGGTCACTGGTCACTGGTCACTGGTCACTGGTCACTGGTCACTGTTCACTGGGCAGTGGTCTCTGGTCACTGGTCACTGGTCAATGGTCACTGTCGCTGGTCAATGGTCACTGGTCACTGGTCAGTGTTCACTGGTCAATGGTCACTTGTCACTGGGCAGTGGTCAATGGTTACTGGTCACTGGTCACTGGTCACTGATCACTGGTCACTGGTCACAGGTCAATTGTCACTGGTCACTGGTCACTGGTCACTGGTCGCTGGTCACAAGTCACTGGTAACTTGTCACTGGTCACTGGTCACTGGTCACTGGTCAATTGTCACTGTCGCTGGTCAATGGTCACTGTCGCTGGTCGCTGGTCACTGGTCACTGGTCACTGGTCACTGGTCACAAGTCACTGGTCACGTGTCTCTGGTCAGTGGCCACTGGTCGCTGGTCACTTGTCACTGGTCACTGGTCACAGGTCAATGATCACTGGACACAGGTCGCAGGTCACTGGTCGCTGGTCACTTGTCACTGGGCAGTGGTCACTGGTCACAGGTCACTGGTCAATGGTCACTGTCGCTGGTCACTGGTCACTATTCACTGGTCACTGGTCACTGGTCACTGTCGCTGGTCACTGGTCACTGGTAACTGGTCACTGGTCACTGGTCACAAGTCACTGGTCACTTGACACTGGTCACTGGTCACTGGCCACTGGTCACTGGTCAATGGTCATTGTCGCTGGTCACTGGTCACTGGTCACTTGTCTCTGGTCAGTGGCAACTGGTCGCTGGTCACTTGTCACTGGTCACTGGTCACAGGTCAATGGTCACTGTCGCTGGTCACTGCTCACTGGTCACTTGTCACTGGTCACTGCTCACTGGTCACTGGACACTGGTCACTGGTCAATGGTCCCTGTCGCTGGTAAATGGTCACTGTCGCTGGTCACAGGTCACTGGTCACTGGTCACTGGTCACTGGTCGCTGGTCACTGGTCACTGGTCAATGGTCAATGGTCACAGGTCAATGATCACTGGACACAGGTCGCAGGTCACTGGTCGCTGGTCACTTGTCACTGGGCAGTGGTCACTGGTCACAGGTCACTGGTCAATGGTCACTGTCGCTGGTCACTGGTCACTATTCACTGGTCACTGGTCACTGGTCAGTGTTCACTGGTCAATGGTCACTTGTCACTGGGCAGTGGTCAATGGTCACTGGTCACTGATCACTGGTCACTGGTCACTGGTCACTGGTCACTGGTCAATGGTCACTCTCGCTGGTCAATGGTCACTGTCGCTGGTCACTGGTCACTGGTCACTTGTCACTGGTCACTGCTCACTGGTCACTGGACACTGGTCACTGGTCAATGGTCCCTGTCGCTGGTAAATGGTCACTGTCGCTGGTCACTGGTCACTGGTCACTTGTCTCTGGTCAGTGGCAACTGGTCGCTGGTCACTTGTCACTGGTCACTGGTCACAGGTCAATGGTCACTGTCGCTGGTCACTGCTCACTGGTCACTTGTCACTGGTCACTGCTCACTGGTCACTGGACACTGGTCACTGGTCAATGGTCCCTGTCGCTGGTAAATGGTCACTGTCGCTGGTCACAGGTCACTGGTCACTGGTCACTGGTCACTGGTCGCTGGTCACTGGTCACTGGTCAATGGTCAATGGTCACTGGCCACTGGTCACTGGTCACTGGACGCTGGCCACAGTACACTGGTCACTGGTCACTGGTCACAAGTCACAGGCCACTGGTCACTGGTCACAAATCACTGGTCACTTGTCACTGGTCAGTGGTCAGTGGTCACAGGTCACTGGTCACAGGTCAATGGTGACTGGTCACTGGTCACTGGTCACTGGTCACTGGTCGCTGGTCACTGGTCACTGGTCACGTGTCACATGTCACGGGTCACAGGTCACTGGTCGCTGGTCACTGGTCACCGGTCACCGGTCACTGGTCACTGGTCACTGGTCACTGGTCACTGGTCACTGGTCACTGGTCACTTGTCACTGGTCACGTGTCACATGTCACGGGTCACAGGTCACTGGTCGCTGGTCACTGGTCACATGTCACGGGTCACTGGTCACTGGTCACTGGTCACTGGTCACTTGTCACTGGTCGCTGGTCACTGGTCACTGGTCACGTGTCACATGTCACGGGTCACAGGTCACTGGTCGCTGGTCACTGGTCACCGGTCACCGGTCACTGGTCACTGGTCACTGGTCACTGGTCACTGGTCACTGGTCAATGGTCACTGTCGCTGGTCACTGGTCACTGGTCAATGGTCACTGTCGCTGGTCCCTGTCGCTGGTCAATTGTCACTGTCGCTGGTCACTGGTCACTGGTCACTGGTCACTGGTTACTGGTCACTGGTAAATGGTCACTGTCGCTGAACAATGGTCACTGTCGCTGGTCACTGGTCACTGGTCACTGGTCACTGGTCACTTGTCACTGGTCACTGGTCACAGGTCAATGGTCACTGGCCACTGGACACAGATGACTGGTCACTGGTCACTGGTCACTGGTCACAAAGCACTGGTCGTTTGTCACAGGTCAGTGGTCACTGGTGACTGGTGACTGGTCACTGGTCACTGGTCACTTGTCACTGGTCACTGGTCACAGGTCAATGGTCACTGGCCACTGGACACAGATGACTGGTCACTGGTCACTGGTCACAAAGCACTGGTCCCCGGTCACTTGTCACTGGTCACTGGTCACTGGTCTCTGGTCACTGGACACTGGACACTGGCCACTGGTCACTGGTCACGGGTCACAAGTCACAGGTCACTGGTCACTCGTCACAAGTCACTGGTCACTTGTCACTGGTCAGTGGTCAGTGGTCACTGGTCACTAGTCACAGGTCAATGGTGCCTGGTGACTGGTCACTGGGCCCTGGTCACTGGTCACTGGTCACTGGTCACGGGTCACATGTCACGGGTCACTGGTCACTGGTCGCTAGTCACTGGTCCCCGGTCACAAGTCACTGGTCACTGGTTACTGGTCACTGGTCACTGGTCACTGGTCACTGGTCACTGGTCACTGGTCACTGGTCACTGGTCAACTGTCACAATCGCTGGTCACTGGTCACTGGTCACTGGTCACTGGCCACTGGTCACTGGTCACTGGCCACTGGTCACTGGTCACAGTTTACTGGTCACTGGTCTCTGGTCACTGGTCACTGGTCACGGGTCACATGTCACGGGTCACTGGTCACTGGTCACTTGTCACTGGTCACTGGTCACTGGCCACTGGTCACTGGTCACTGGTCACTGGCCACTGGTCACTGGTCACTGGTCACTGGTCACTGGTCACTGGTCACTGGTCACTGGTCACTGGTCACTGGTCACTGGTCACTGGTCACTGGTCACTGGTCAACTGTCACAATCGCTGGTCACTGGTCACTGGTCACTGGTCACTGGTCGCTGGTCACTGGTCACAGGTCAATGGTCACTGGTCAATTGTTACTGTCGCTGGTCACTGGTCACTGGTCAATGGTCACTGTTGCTGGTCACTGGTCACTGGTCACTTGTCACTGGTCACTGGTCACTGGCCACTGGTCACTGGTCACTGGTCACTGGCCACTGGTCACTGGTCACTGGTCACTGGTCACAGGTCAATGGTCACTGGTCACTGGACACTGGTCACTGGTCACTGGTCACTGGTCACTGGTCTATGGTCACTCTCGCTGGTCAATGGTCACTGTCGCTGGTCACTGGTCACTGGTCAATGGTCACTGTTGCTGGTCACTGGTCACTGGTCACTTGTCACTGGTCACTGGTCACTGGCCACTGGTCACTGGTCACTGGTCACTGGCCACTGGTCACTGGTCACTGGTCACTGGTCAATGGTCACTGGTCACTGGTCAATGGTCACTGTCGCTGGTAAATGGTCACTGTCGCTGGTCAATGGTCACTGTCGCTGGTCACTGGTCACTGGTCACTGTCGCTGGTCACTGGTCACTGGTCACTGGTCACTGGTCACTGGTCACAAGTCACTGGTCACTTGTCACTGGTCACTGGTCACTGGCCACTGGTCACTGGTCAATGGTCATTGTCGCTGGTCAACGGTCACTGTCGCTGGTCAATGGTCACTGTCGCTGGTCACTGGTCACTGGTCACTGGTCACTGGTCACAAAGCACTGGTCACTTGTCACTGGTCAGTGGCCAATGGTCGCTGGTCACTTGTCACTGGTCACTGGTCACTGTCGCTGGTCAATGGTCACTGGTCACAGGTCAGTGGTCACTGTTCAATGGTCACATGTCACTGGGCAGTGGTCAATGGTCACTGGTCATTGGTGACTGGTCACTGGTCACTGGTCACTGGACAATGGTCACTGTCGCTGGTCACAGGTCACTGGTCACTGGTCACTGGTCACTGGTCATTGGTGACTATCGCTGGTCAATGGTCACTGTCGCTGGTAAATGGTCACTGTCGCTGGTCACTGGTCACTGGTCACTGTCGCTGGTCACTGGTCACTGGACACTGGTCACTGGTCACTGGTCACTGGTCACTGGTCACTGGTCACTGGTCAATGGTCACTGTCGCTGGTCACTGGTCACTGGTCACTGGTCACTGGTCACTGGTCACTGCTCACTGGTCACTGGTCACTGGTCACTGGTCACTGGTCACTGGTCACAGGTCAATTGTCACTGGTCACTGGTCACTGGTCACGGGTCACATGTCACGGGTCACTGGTCACTGGTCACTGGTCACTGGTCACTGGGCAGTGGTCTCTGGTCACTGGTCACTGTTCAATGGTCACTGTCGCTGGTCAATGGTCACTGGTCACTGGTCAGTGTTCACTGGTCAATGGTCACTTGTCACTGGGCAGTGGTCAATGGTTACTGGTCACTGGTCACTGGTCACTGATCACTGGTCACTGGTCACAGGTCAATTGTCACTGGTCACTGGTCACTGGTCACGGGTCACATGTCACGGGTCACTGGTCACTGGTCACTGGTCACTGGTCACTGGGCAGTGGTCTCTGGTCACTGGTCACTGGTCAATGGTCACTGTCGCTGGTCAATGGTCACTGGTCACTGGTCAGTGTTCACTGGTCAATGGTCACTTGTCACTGGGCAGTGGTCAATGGTTACTGGTCACTGGTCACTGGTCACTGATCACTGGTCACTGGTCACAGGTCAATTGTCACTGGTCACTTGTCACTGGTCACTGGTCGCTGGTCACAAGTCACTGGTAACTTGTCACTGGTCACTGGTCACTGGTCACTGGTCAATGGTCACTGTCGCTGGTCAATGGTCACTGGTCACTGGTCAGTGTTCACTGGTCAATGGTCACTTGTCACTGGGCAGTGGTCAATGGTCACCGGTCACTGGTCACTGGTCACTGGTCACTGGTCACAGGTCAATTGTCACTGGTCACTGGTCACTGGTCACTGGTCACTGGTCACTGGTCACTGGTCGCTGGTCACAAGTCACTGGTAACTTGTCACTGGTCACTGGTCACAAGTCACTGGTCATTGGTGACTATCGCTGGTCAATGGTCACTGTCGCTGGTAAATGGTCACTGTCGCTGGTCACTGGTCACTGGTCACTGTCGCTGGTCACTGGTCACTGGTCACTGGTCACTGGTCACAGGTCAATGGTCAATGGTCACTATCGCTGGTCACTGGTCACTGGTCACTGGTCACTGGTCACTGGTCACTGGTCACTGGTAACTGGTCACTGGTCACTGGTCACTGGTCACTTGTCACTGGTCACTGATCACTGGTCACTGGTCACTGGTCACTGGTCACTGGTCACTGGTCCCTGGTCACTGGTCACTGGTCACTGGTCAATGGTCACTGTCGCTGGTCACTGGTCACTGGTCACTGGACACTGTTCACTGGTCACTGGTCCCCGGTCACTGGTCACTGGTCACTGGTCACTGGTCACTGGACACTGGTCACTGGTCACTGGTCACGGGTCACATGTCACGGGTCACTGGTCACTGGTCCCTGGTCACTGTTCACTGGTCACTGGTCACTGGTCAATGGTCACTGTCGCTAGTCACTGGTCACTGGTCACTGGTCACTGGTCACTGGTCACTGGTCACTGGTCAATGGTCACTGTCGCTGGTAAATGTTCACTGTCGCTGGTCAATGGTCACTGTCGCTGGTCACTCGTCACTATTCACTGGTCACTGGTCACTGGTCACTGTCGCTGGTCACTGGTCACTGGTCACTGGTCACTGGTCACTGGTCACTGGTCACAAGTCACTGGTCACTTGTCACTGGTCACTGGTCACTGGCCACTGGTCACTGGTCAATGGTCATTGTCGCTTGTCAATGGTCACTGTCGCTGGTCAATGGTCACTGTCGCTGGTCACTGGTCACTGGTCAATGGTCACTGGTCACAAAGCACTGGTCACTTGTCACTGGTCAGTGGCCAATGGTCGCTGGTCACTTGTCACTGGTCACTGGTCACTGGTCACTAGTCACAAGTCACTGGTCACTGGTCACTTGTCACTGGTCACTGGTCACTGGTCACTGGTCACTGGTCACTGGTCAATGGTCATTGTCGCTTGTCAATGGTCACTGTCGCTGGTCAATGGTCACTGTCGCTGGTCACTGGTCACTGGTCACTGGTCACTGGTCACAAAGCACTGGTCACTTGTCACTGGTCAGTGGCCAATGGTCGCTGGTCACTTGTCACTGGTCACTGGTCACTGGTCACTAGTCACAAGTCACTGGTCACTGGTCACTTGTCACTGGTCACTGGTCACTGGTCACTGGTCACTGTCGCTGGTCACTGGTCACTAGTCACTGGTCACTGGTCACTGGTCGCTGGTCACTGGTTACTTGTCACTGGTCAGTGGCCACTGGTCGCTGGTCACTTGTCACTGGTCACTGGTCACTGGTCACTGGTCACTGGTCACAAGTCACTGGTCACTGGTCACTGGTCACTGGTCAGTGGTCACTGGTCACTGGTCACTGGTCACTGGTCACTGGTCAATGGTCACTGTCGCTGGTCACTGGTCACTGGTCACTGATCACTGGTCACTGGTCACTGGTCACTGGTCACTGGTCAATGGTCACTATCGCTGGTCAATGGTCACTGTCGCTGGTTACTGGTCACTGGTCACTTGTCACTGGTCACTGGTCACTGGTCACTGGTCACAGGTCAATGGTCACTGTCGCTGGTCACTGGTCACTGGTCACTTGTCAATGGTCACTGGTCACTGGTCACTGGTCAATGGTCACTATCGCTGGTCAATGGTCATTGTCGCTGGTCACTGGTCATTGGTCACTTGTCACTGGTCACTGGTCACTGGTCACTGGTCGTCACTGGTCACAGGTCAATGGTCACTGGTCACTGGTCACTGGTCAATGGTCACTATCGCTGGTCAATGGTAACTTGTCACTGGGCAGTGGTCAATGGTCACTGGTCACTGGTCACTGGTCACTGGTCACTGGTCACAGGTCAATGGTCACTGGTCACTGGACACAGGTCACTGGTCACTGGTCACTGGTCACTGGTCACTGGTCACTGGTCAATGGTCACTGGCCACTGGTCACTGGTCACTGGTCAATGGTCACTTTCGCTGGTCAATGGTCACTGTCGCTCGTAAACGGTCACTGTCGCTGGTCACTGGTCACTGGTCACTGGTCACTGGTCACTGGTCACTGGTCAATGGTCACTGGTCACTGGACACTGGTCACTGGTCACTGGTCACTGGTCACTGGTCACTGGTCAATGGTAACTTGTCACTGGGCAGTGGTCAATGGTCACTGGTCACTGGTCACTGGTCAATGGTCACTGGTCACTGGACACAGGTCACTGGTCACTGGTCACCGGTCACTGGTCACTGGTCACTGGTCAATGGTCACTGGCCACTGGTCACTGGTCACTGGTCAATGGTCACTTTCGCTGGTCAATGGTCACTGTCGCTGGTCACTGGTCACTGGTCACTGGTCACTGTCGCTGGTCACTGGTCACTGGTCACTGGTCACTGGTAACTGGTCAATGGTCACTGTCGCTGGTCACTGGTCACTGGTCACTGGTCACTGGTCAATGGTAACTTGTCACTGGGCAGTGGTCAATGGTCACTGGTCACTGGTCACTGGTCACTGGTCAATGGTCACTGTCGCTGGTCACTGTTCACTGGTCACTGGTCACTGGTCACTGGTCACTGGTCACTGGTCACTGGTCACTGGTCACTGGTCACTGGTCACTGATCACTGGTCACTGGTCACTGGTCACTGGTCACTGGTCACACGTCAATGGTCACTGGTCACTGGTCACTGGTCAATGGTCACTGTCGCTGGTCACTGGTCACTGGTCACTTGTCACTGGTCACTGGTCACTGGTCACAGGTCACTGGTCACTGGTCACAAGTCACTGGTCACTTGTCACTGGTCAGTGGCCACTCGTCAATGGTCACTGGTCACTGGTCACTGGTCAATGGTCTCTGTCGCTGGTCACTGGTCACGATTCGCTGCTCCCTGGTCACTGGTACTGGTCAATGGTCACTGTCGCTGATCACTGGTCACTGGTCACTGGTCAGCGGTCACTGGTCACTGGTCACTGGTCAGTGGTCACTGGCCACTGGTCACTGGTCACTGTCGCTGGTCACTGGTCACTGGTCACTGGTCACTGGTAACTGGTCAATGGTCACTGTCGCTGGTCACTGGTCACTGGTCACTGGTCACTGGTCAATGGTAACTTGTCACTGGGCAGTGGTCAATGGTCACTGGTCACTGGTCACTGGTCACTGGTCACTGGTCACAGGTCAATGGTCACTGGTCACTGGACACAGGTCACTGGTCACTGGTCACTGGTCACTGGTCACTGGTCACTGGTCACTGTTCACTGGTCACTGATCACTGGTCAATGGTCACTGTCGCTGGTCACTGGTCACTGGTCACTGGTCACTGGTCACTGGTCACAAGTCACTGGTCACTTGTCACTGGTCACTGGTCACTGGCCACTGGTCACTGGTCAATGGTCATTGTCGCTGGTCAACGGTCACTGTCGCTGGTCAATGGTCACTGTCGCTGGTCACTGGTCACTGGTCACTGGTCACTGGTCACAAAGCACTGGTCACTTGTCACTGGTCAGTGGCCAATGGTCGCTGGTCACTTGTCACTGGTCACTGGTCACTGTCGCTGGTCAATGGTCACTGGTCACAGGTCAGTGGTCACTGTTCAATGGTCACATGTCACTGGGCAGTGGTCAATGGTCACTTGTCATTGGTGACTGGTCACTGGTCACTGGTCACTGGACAATGGTCACTGTCGCTGGTCACAGGTCACTGGTCACTGGTCACTGGTCACTGGTCATTGGTGACTATCGCTGGTCAATGGTCACTGTCGCTGGTAAATGGTCACTGTCGCTGGTCACTGGTCACTGGTCACTGTCGCTGGTCACTGGTCACTGGACACTGGTCACTGGTCACTGGTCACTGGTCACTGGTCACTGGTCAATGGTCACTGTCGCTGGTCACTGGTCACTGGTCACTGGTCACTGGTCACTGGTCACTGCTCACTGGTCACTGGTCACTGGTCACTGGTCACAGGTCAATTGTCACTGGTCACTGGTCACTGGTCACGGGTCACATGTCACGGGTCACTGGTCACTGGTCACTGGTCACTGGTCACTGGGCAGTGGTCTCTGGTCACTGGTCACTGTTCAATGGTCACTGTCGCTGGTCAATGGTCACTGGTCACTGGTCAGTGTTCACTGGTCAATGGTCACTTGTCACTGGGCAGTGGTCAATGGTTACTGGTCACTGGTCACTGGTCACTGATCACTGGTCACTGGTCACAGGTCAATTGTCACTGGTCACTGGACACAGGTCACTGGTCACTGGTCACTGGTCACTGGTCACTGGTCACTGGTCAATGGTCACTGGCCACTGGTCACTGGTCACTGGTCAATGGTCACTTTCGCTGGTCAATGGTCACTGTCGCTCGTAAACGGTCACTGTCGCTGGTCACTGGTCACTGGTCACTGGTCACTGGTCACTGGTCACTGGTCAATGGTCACTGGTCACTGGACACTGGTCACTGGTCACTGGTCACTGGTCACTGGTCACTGGTCAATGGTAACTTGTCACTGGGCAGTGGTCAATGGTCACTGGTCACTGGTCACTGGTCAATGGTCACTGGTCACTGGACACAGGTCACTGGTCACTGGTCACCGGTCACTGGTCACTGGTCACTGGTCAATGGTCACTGGCCACTGGTCACTGGTCACTGGTCAATGGTCACTTTCGCTGGTCAATGGTCACTGTCGCTGGTCACTGGTCACTGGTCACTGGTCACTGTCGCTGGTCACTGGTCACTGGTCACTGGTCACTGGTAACTGGTCAATGGTCACTGTCGCTGGTCACTGGTCACTGGTCACTGGTCACTGGTCAATGGTAACTTGTCACTGGGCAGTGGTCAATGGTCACTGGTCACTGGTCACTGGTCAATGGTCACTGTCGCTGGTCACTGTTCACTGGTCACTGGTCACTGGTCACTGGTCACTGGTCACTGGTCACTGGTCACTGGTCACTGGTCACTGATCACTGGTCACTGGTCACTGGTCACTGGTCACTGGTCACACGTCAATGGTCACTGGTCACTGGTCACTGGTCAATGGTCACTGTCGCTGGTCACTGGTCACTGGTCACTTGTCACTGGTCACTGGTCACTGGTCACAGGTCACTGGTCACTGGTCACAAGTCACTGGTCACTTGTCACTGGTCAGTGGCCACTCGTCAATGGTCACTGGTCACTGGTCACTGGTCAATGGTCTCTGTCGCTGGTCACTGGTCACGATTCGCTGCTCCCTGGTCACTGGTACTGGTCAATGGTCACTGTCGCTGATCACTGGTCACTGGTCACTGGTCAGCGGTCACTGGTCACTGGTCACTGGTCAGTGGTCACTGGCCACTGGTCACTGGTCACTGTCGCTGGTCACTGGTCACTGGTCACTGGTCACTGGTAACTGGTCAATGGTCACTGTCGCTGGTCACTGGTCACTGGTCACTGGTCACTGGTCAATGGTAACTTGTCACTGGGCAGTGGTCAATGGTCACTGGTCACTGGTCACTGGTCACTGGTCACTGGTCACAGGTCAATGGTCACTGGTCACTGGACACAGGTCACTGGTCACTGGTCACTGGTCACTGGTCACTGGTCACTGGTCACTGTTCACTGGTCACTGATCACTGGTCAATGGTCACTGTCGCTGGTCACTGGTCACTGGTCACTGGTCACTGGTCACTGGTCACAAGTCACTGGTCACTTGTCACTGGTCACTGGTCACTGGCCACTGGTCACTGGTCAATGGTCATTGTCGCTGGTCAACGGTCACTGTCGCTGGTCAATGGTCACTGTCGCTGGTCACTGGTCACTGGTCACTGGTCACTGGTCACAAAGCACTGGTCACTTGTCACTGGTCAGTGGCCAATGGTCGCTGGTCACTTGTCACTGGTCACTGGTCACTGTCGCTGGTCAATGGTCACTGGTCACAGGTCAGTGGTCACTGTTCAATGGTCACATGTCACTGGGCAGTGGTCAATGGTCACTTGTCATTGGTGACTGGTCACTGGTCACTGGTCACTGGACAATGGTCACTGTCGCTGGTCACAGGTCACTGGTCACTGGTCACTGGTCACTGGTCATTGGTGACTATCGCTGGTCAATGGTCACTGTCGCTGGTAAATGGTCACTGTCGCTGGTCACTGGTCACTGGTCACTGTCGCTGGTCACTGGTCACTGGACACTGGTCACTGGTCACTGGTCACTGGTCACTGGTCACTGGTCAATGGTCACTGTCGCTGGTCACTGGTCACTGGTCACTGGTCACTGGTCACTGGTCACTGCTCACTGGTCACTGGTCACTGGTCACTGGTCACTGGTCACTGGTCACAGGTCAATTGTCACTGGTCACTGGTCACTGGTCACGGGTCACATGTCACGGGTCACTGGTCACTGGTCACTGGTCACTGGTCACTGGGCAGTGGTCTCTGGTCACTGGTCACTGTTCAATGGTCACTGTCGCTGGTCAATGGTCACTGGTCACTGGTCAGTGTTCACTGGTCAATGGTCACTTGTCACTGGGCAGTGGTCAATGGTTACTGGTCACTGGTCACTGGTCTCTGATCACTGGTCACTGGTCACAGGTCAATTGTCACTGGTCACTGGTCACTGGTCACGGGTCACATGTCACGGGTCACTGGTCACTGGTCACTGGTCACTGGTCACTGGGCAGTGGTCTCTGGTCACTGGTCACTGGTCAATGGTCACTGTCGCTGGTCAATGGTCACTGGTCACTGGTCAGTGTTCACTGGTCAATGGTCACTTGTCACTGGGCAGTGGTCAATGGTTACTGGTCACTGGTCACTGGTCACTGATCACTGGTCACTGGTCACAGGTCAATTGTCACTGGTCACTTGTCACTGGTCACTGGTCGCTGGTCACAAGTCACTGGTAACTTGTCACTGGTCACTGGTCACTGGTCACTGGTCAATGGTCACTGTCGCTGGTCAATGGTCACTGGTCACTGGTCAGTGTTCACTGGTCAATGGTCACTTGTCACTGGGCAGTGGTCAATGGTCACCGGTCACTGGTCACTGGTCACTGGTCACTGGTCACAGGTCAATTGTCACTGGTCACTGGTCACTGGTCACTGGTCACTGGTCACTGGTCACTGGTCGCTGGTCACTGGTCACTGGTCACAGGTCAATGGTCACTGGTCACTGGTCACTGGTCAATGGTCACTGTCGCTGGTCACTGGTCACTGGTCAATGGTCACTTGTCCCTGGGCAGTGGTCACTGGTCACTGGTCAATGGTCACTATCGCTGGTCAATAGTCACTGTCGCTGGTCACTGGTCACTGGTCACTTGTCACTGGTCACTGGTCACTGGTCACTGGTCACTGGTCACTGGTCACAAGTCACTGGTCACTTGTCACTGGTCAGTGGCCACTCGTCAATGGTCACTGGTCACTGGTCACTGGTCAATGGTCTCTGCCGCTGGTCACTGGTCACGATTCGCTGGTCCCTGGTCACTGGTACTGGTCAATGGTCACTGTCGCTGATCACTGGTCACTGGTCACTGGTCACTGGTCACTGGTCAATGGTCACTGTCGCTGGTCACTGGTCACTGGTCACTGATCACTGGTCACTGGTCACTGGTCACTGGTCACTGGTCACTGGTCAATGGTCACTGTCGCTGGTCACTGTTCACTGGTCACTGATCACTGGTCACTGGTCACTGGTCACTGGTCACTGGTCACTGGTCACTGGTCACTGATCACTGGTCACTGGTCACTGGTCACTGGTCACTGGTCACACGTCAATGGTCACTGGTCACTGGTCACTGGTCAATGGTCACTGTCGCTGGTCACTGGTCACTGGTCACTTGTCACTGGTCACTGGTCACTGGTCACAGGTCACTGGTCACTGGTCACAAGTCACTGGTCACTTGTCACTGGTCAGTGGCCACTCGTCAATGGTCACTGGTCACTGGTCACTGGTCAATGGTCTCTGTCGCTGGTCACTGGTCACGATTCGCTGCTCCCTGGTCACTGGTACTGGTCAATGGTCACTGTCGCTGATCACTGGTCACTGGTCACTGGTCACTGGTCACTGGTCAATGGTCACTGTCGCTGGTCACTGGTCACTGGTCACTGATCACTGGTCACTGGTCACTGGTCACTGGTCACTGGTCAATGGTCACTGTCGCTGGTCACTGTTCACTGGTCACTGATCACTGGTCACTGGTCACTGGTCACTGGTCACTGGTCACTGGTCACTGGTCACTGATCACTGGTCACTGGTCACTGGTCACTGGTCACTGGTCACTGGTCAATGGTCACTATCGCTGGTCAATGGTCACTGTCGCTGGTCACTGGTCATTGGTCACTTGTCACTGGTCACTGGTCACTGGTCACTGGTCACTGGTCACTGGTCACAGGTCAATGGTCACTGGTCACTGGACACAGGTCACTTGTCACTGGTCACTGGTCACTGGTCACTGGTCACTGGTCACAAGTCACTGGTCACATGTCACTGGTCACTGGTCAATGGTCACTGTCGCTGGTCACTGGTCACTAGTCACTGGTCACTGGTCACTGGTCACTGGTCACAAGTCACTGGTCACTTGTCACTGGTCACTGGTCAATGGTCACTATCGCTGGTCAATGGTCACTGTCGCTGGTCACTGGTCATTGGTCACTTGTCACTGGTCACTGGTCAATGGTCACTATCGCTGGTCAATGGTCACTGTCACTGGTCACTGGTCACTGGTCACTGGTCACTGGTCACTGGTCACTGGTCACTGGTCACTGGTCAATGGTCACTGTCGCTGGTCACTGGTCACTGGTCACTGGTCAATGGTCACTTGTCCCTGGGCAGCGGTCACTGGTCACTGGTCAATGGTCACTATCGCTGGTCAATGGTCACTGTCGCTGGTCACTGGTCACTGGTCACTTGTCACTGGTCACTGGTCACTGGTCACTTGTCACTGGTCAGTGGCCACTCGTCAATGGTCACTGGTCACTGGTCACGCGTCAATGGTCTCTGTCGCTGGTCACTGGTCACGATTCGCTGGTCCCTGGTCACTGGTCACTGGTCAATGGTCACTGTCGCTGATCACTGGTCACTGGTCACTGGCCACTGGTCACTGGTCAATGGTCACTGTCGCTGGTCACTGATCGCTGGTCACTGATCACTGGTCACTGGTCACTGGTCACTGGTCACTGGTCACTGGTCAATGGTCACTATCGCTGGTCAATGGTCCCTGTCGCTGGTCACTGGTCATTGGTCACTTGTCACTGGTCACTGGTCACTGGTCACTGGTCACTGGTCAATGGTCTCTGTCGCTGGTCACTGGTCACGATTTGCTGGTCCCTGGTCACTGGTCACTGGTCAATGGTCACTGTCGCTGATCACTGGTCACTGGTCACTGGCCACTGGTCACTGGTCAATGGTCACTGTCGCTGGTCACTGGTCGCTGGTCACTGATCACTGGTCACTGGTCACAGGTCACTGGTCACTGGTCACTGGTCAATGGTCACTATCGCTGGTCAATGGTCCCTGTCGCTGGTCACTGGTCATTGGTCACTTGTCACTGGTCACTGGTCACTGGTCACTGGTCACTGGTCAATGGTCACTGTCGCTGGTCACTGTTCACTGGTCACTGATCACTGGTCACTGGTCACTGGTCACTGGTCACTGATCACTGGTCACTGGTCACTGGTCACTGGTCACTGGTCAATGGTCACTATCGCTGGTCAATGGTCACTGTCGCTGGTTACTGGTCACTGGTCACTTGTCACTGGTCACTGGTCACTGGTCACTGGTCACTGGTCAATGGTCACTGTCGCTGGTCACTGGTCACTGGTCACTGGTCAATGGTCACTGGTCACTGGTCACTGGTCAATGGTCACTATCGCTGGTCAATGGTCATTGTCGCTGGTCACTGGTCATTGGTCACTTGTCACTGGTCACTGGTCACTGGTCACTGGTCGTCACTGGTCACAGGACAATGGTCACTGGTCACTGGTCACTGGTCAATGGTCACTATCGCTGGTCAATGGTCACTGTCGCTGGTTACTGGTCACTGGTCACTGGTCACTGGTCACTGGTCAATGGTCACTGTCGCTGGTCACTGGTCACTGGTCACTGATCACTGGTTACTTGTCACTGGTCAGTGGCCACTGGTCGCTGGTCACTTGTCACTGGTCACTGGTCACTGGTCACTGGTCACTGGTCACAAGTCACTGGTCACTGGTCACTGGTCACTGGTCAGTGGTCACTGGTCACTGGTCACTGGTCACTGGTCACTGGTCAATGGTCACTGTCGCTGGTCACTGGTCACTGGTCAATGGTCACTGGCCACTGGTCACTGGTCACTGGTCAATGGTCACTTTCGCTGGTCAATGGTCACTGTCGCTCGTAAACGGTCACTGTCGCTGGTCACTGGTCACTGGTCACTGGTCACTGGTCACTGGTCACTGGTCAATGGTCACTGGTCACTGGACACTGGTCACTGGTCACTGGTCACTGGTAACTGGTCAATGGTCACTGTCGCTGGTCACTGGTCACTGGTCACTGGTCACTGGTCAATGGTCACTATCGCTGGTCAATGGTAACTTGTCACTGGGCAGTGGTCAATGGTCACTGGTCACTGGTCACTGGTCACTGATCACTGGTCACTGGTCACTGGTCACTGGTCACTGGTCAATGGTCACTATCGCTGGTCAATGGTCACTGTCGCTGGTTACTGGTCACTGGTCACTTGTCACTGGTCACTGGTCACTGGTCACTGGTCACAGGTCAATGGTCACTGTCGCTGGTCACTGGTCACTGGTCACTGGTCAATGGTCACTGGTCACTGGTCACTGGTCAATGGTCACTATCGCTGGTCAATGGTAACTTGTCACTGGGCAGTGGTCAATGGTCACTGGTCACTGGTCACTGGTCACTGGTCACTGGTCACAGGTCAATGGTCACTGGTCACTGGACACAGGTCACTGGTCACTGGCCACTGGTCACTGGTCACTGGTCACTGGTCAATGGTGACTGGTCACTGGTCACTGGTCACTGGTCACTGGTCGCTGGTCACTGGTCACTGGTCACGTGTCACATGTCACGGGTCACAGGTCACTGGTCGCTGGTCACTGGTCACCGGTCACCGGTCACTGGTCACTGGTCACTGGTCACTGGTCACTGGTCACTGGTCACTGGTCACTTGTCACTGGTCACGTGTCACATGTCACGGGTCACAGGTCACTGGTCGCTGGTCACTGGTCACATGTCACGGGTCACTGGTCACTGGTCACTGGTCACTGGTCACTTGTCACTGGTCGCTGGTCACTGGTCACTGGTCACGTGTCACATGTCACGGGTCACAGGTCACTGGTCGCTGGTCACTGGTCACCGGTCACCGGTCACTGGTCACTGGTCACTGGTCACTGGTCACTGGTCACTGGTCAATGGTCACTGTCGCTGGTCACTGGTCACTGGTCAATGGTCACTGTCGCTGGTCCCTGTCGCTGGTCAATAGTCACTGTCGCTGGTCACTGGTCACTGGTCACTGGTCACTGGTTACTGGTCACTGGTAAATGGTCACTGTCGCTGAACAATGGTCACTGTCGCTGGTCACTGGTCACTGGTCACTGGTCACTGGTCACTTGTCACTGGTCACTGGTCACAGGTCAATGGTCACTGGCCACTGGACACAGATGACTGGTCACTGGTCACTGGTCACTGGTCACAAAGCACTGGTCGTTTGTCACAGGTCAGTGGTCACTGGTGACTGGTGACTGGTCACTGGTCACTGGTCACTTGTCACTGGTCACTGGTCACAGGTCAATGGTCACTGGCCACTGGACACAGATGACTGGTCACTGGTCACTGGTCACAAAGCACTGGTCCCCGGTCACTTGTCACTGGTCACTGGTCACTGGTCTCTGGTCACTGGACACTGGACACTGGCCACTGGTCACTGGTCACTGGTCACAAGTCACAGGTCACTGGTCACTCGTCACAAGTCACTGGTCACTTGTCACTGGTCAGTGGTCAGTGGTCACTGGTCACTAGTCACAGGTCAATGGTGCCTGGTGACTGGTCACTGGGCCCTGGTCACTGGTCTCTGGTCACTGGTCACGGGTCACATGTCACGGGTCACTGGTCACTGGTCGCTAGTCACTGGTCCCCGGTCACAAGTCACTGGTCACTGGTTACTGGTCACTGGTCACTGGTCACTGGTCACTGGTCACTGGTCACTGGTCACTGGTCAACTGTCACAATCGCTGGTCACTGGTCACTGGTCACTGGTCACTGGTCGCTGGTCACTGGTCACAGGTCAATGGTCACTGGTCAATTGTTACTGTCGCTGGTCACTGGTCACTGGTCAATGGTCACTGTTGCTGGTCACTGGTCACTGGTCACTGGTCACTGGCCACTGGTCACTGGTCACTGGTTACTGGTCACAGGTCAATGGTCACTGGCCACTGGACACAGATCACTGGTCACTGGTCACTGGTCACTGGTCACAAGTCACTGGTCACTGGTCACTTGTCACTGGTCACTGGTCACTGGCCACTGGTCACTGGTCACTGGCCACTGGTCACTGGTCACAGTTTACTGGTCACTGGTCTCTGGTCACTGGTCACTGGTCACGGGTCACATGTCACGGGTCACTGGTCACTGGTCACTTGTCACTGGTCACTGGTCACTGGCCACTGGTCACTGGTCACTGGTCACTGGCCACTGGTCACTGGTCACTGGTCACTGGTCACTGGTCACTGGTCACTGGTCACTGGTCACTGGTCACTGGTCACTGGTCACTGGTCACTGGTCACTGGTCACTGGTCACTGGTCAACTGTCACAATCGCTGGTCACTGGTCACAGGTCAATGGTCACTGGTCAATTGTTACTGTCGCTGGTCACTGGTCACTGGTCAATGGTCACTGTTGCTGGTCACTGGTCACTGGTCACTTGTCACTGGTCACTGGTCACTGGCCACTGGTCACTGGTCACTGGTCACTGGCCACTGGTCACTGGTCACTGGTCACTGGTCACAGGTCAATGGTCACTGGTCACTGGACACTGGTCACTGGTCACTGGTCACTGGTCACTGGTCTATGGTCACTCTCGCTGGTCAATGGTCACTGTCGCTGGTCACTGGTCACTGGTCAATGGTCACTGTTGCTGGTCACTGGTCACTGGTCACTTGTCACTGGTCACTGGTCACTGGCCACTGGTCACTGGTCACTGGTCACTGGCCACTGGTCACTGGTCACTGGTCACTGGTCAATGGTCACTGGTCACTGGTCAATGGTCACTGTCGCTGGTAAATGGTCACTGTCGCTGGTCAATGGTCACTGTCGCTGGTCACTGGTCACTGGTCACTGTCGCTGGTCACTGGTCACTGGTCACTGGTCACTGGTCACTGGTCACAAGTCACTGGTCACTTGTCACTGGTCACTGGTCACTGGCCACTGGTCACTGGTCAATGGTCATTGTCGCTGGTCAACGGTCACTGTCGCTGGTCAATGGTCACTGTCGCTGGTCACTGGTCACTGGTCACTGGTCACTGGTCACAAAGCACTGGTCACTTGTCACTGGTCAGTGGCCAATGGTCGCTGGTCACTTGTCACTGGTCACTGGTCACTGTCGCTGGTCAATGGTCACTGGTCACAGGTCAGTGGTCACTGTTCAATGGTCACATGTCACTGGGCAGTGGTCAATGGTCACTGGTCATTGGTGACTGGTCACTGGTCACTGGTCACTGGACAATGGTCACTGTCGCTGGTCACAGGTCACTGGTCACTGGTCACTGGTCACTGGTCATTGGTGACTATCGCTGGTCAATGGTCACTGTCGCTGGTAAATGGTCACTGTCGCTGGTCACTGGTCACTGGTCACTGTCGCTGGTCACTGGTCACTGGACACTGGTCACTGGTCACTGGTCACTGGTCAATGGTCACTGTCGCTGGTAAATGGTCACTGTCGCTGGTCAATGGTCACTGTCGCTGGTCACTCGTCACTATTCACTGGTCACTGGTCACTGGTTACTGCCGCTGGTCACTGGTCACTGGTCACTGGTCACTGGTCACTGGTCACTGGTCACTGGTCACAAGTCACTGGTCACTTGTCACTGGTCACTGGTCACTGGCCACTGGTCACTGGTCAATGGTCATTGTCGCTTGTCAATGGTCACTGTCGCTGGTCAATGGTCACTGTCGCTGGTCACTGGTCACTGGTCACTGGTCACTGGTCACAAAGCACTGGTCACTTGTCACTGGTCAGTGGCCAATGGTCGCTGGTCACTTGTCACTGGTCACTGGTCACTGGTCACTTGTCACAAGTCACTGGTCACTGGTCACTTGTCACTGGTCACTGGTCACTGGTCACTGGTCACTGGTCAATGGTCATTGTCGCTTGGCAATGGTCACTGTCGCTGGTCAATGGTCACTGTCGCTGGTCACTGGTCACTGGTCACTGGTCACTGGTCACTGGTCACAAAGCACTGGTCACTTGTCACTGGTCAGTGGCCAATGGTCGCTGGTCACTTGTCACTGGTCACTGGTCACTGGTCACTAGTCACAAGTCACTGGTCACTGGTCACTTGTCACTGGTCACTGGTCACTGGTCACTGGTCACTGGTCAATGGTCACTATCGCTGGTCAATGGTCACTGTCGCTGGTCACTGGTCACTTGTCACTGGTCACTGGTCACTGGTCACTGGTCACTGGTCAATGGTCACTATCGCTGGTCAATGGTCACTGTCGCTGGTCACTCGTCACAAGTCACTGGTCACTTGTCACTGGTCACTGGTCACTGGCCACTGGTCACTGGTCAATGGTCATTGTCGCTTGTCAATGGTCACTGTCGCTGGTCAATGGTCACTGTCGCTGGTCACTGGTCACTGGTCACAAAGCACTGGTCACTTGTCACTGGTCAGTGGCCAATGGTCGCTGGTCACTTGTCACTGGTCACTGGTCACTGGTCACTAGTCACAAGTCACTGGTCACTGGTCACTTGTCACTGGTCACTGGTCACTGGTCACTGGTCACTGTTCACTGGGCAGTGGTCTCTGGTCACTGGTCACTGGTCAATGGTCACTGTCGCTGGTCAATGGTCACTGGTCACTGGTCAGTGTTCACTGGTCAATGGTCACTTGTCACTGGGCAGTGGTCAATGGTTACTGGTCACTGGTCACTGGTCACTGATCACTGGTCACTGGTCACAGGTCAATTGTCACTGGTCACTGGTCACTGGTCACTGGTCGCTGGTCACAAGTCACTGGTAACTTGTCACTGGTCACTGGTCACTGGTCAATTGTCACTGTCGCTGGTCAATGGTCACTGTCGCTGGTCGCTGGTCACTGGTCACTGGTCACTGGTCACTGGTCACTAGTCACTGGTCACGTGTCTCTGGTCAGTGGCCACTGGTCGCTGGTCACTTGTCACTGGTCACTGGTCACAGGTCAATGATCACTGGACACAGGTCGCAGGTCACTGGTCGCTGGTCACTTGTCACTGGGCAGTGGTCACTGGTCACAGGTCACTGGTCAATGGTCACTGTCGCTGGTCACTGGTCACTATTCACTGGTCACTGGTCACTGGTCACTGTCGCTGGTCACTGGTCACTGGTAACTGGTCACTGGTCACTGGTCACAAGTCACTGGTCACTTGACACTGGTCACTGGTCACTGGCCACTGGTCACTGGTCAATGGTCATTGTCGCTGGTCAACGGTCACTGTCGCTGGTCAATGGTCACTGTCGCTGGTCAATGGTCACTGGTCACTGGTCAGTGTTCACTGGTCAATGGTCACTTGTCACTGGGCAGTGGTCAATGGTCACTGGTCACTGATCACTGGTCACTGGTCACTGGTCACTGGTCACTGGTCAATGGTCACTCTCGCTGGTCAATGGTCACTGTCGCTGGTCACTGGTCACTGGTCACTAGTCACTGGTCACTGCTCACTGGTCACTGGACACTGGTCACTGGTCAATGGTCCCTGTCGCTGGTAAATGGTCACTGTCGCTGGTCACTGGTCACTGGTCACTTGTCTCTGGTCAGTGGCAACTGGTCGCTGGTCACTTGTCACTGGTCACTGGTCACAGGTCAATGGTCACTGTCGCTGGTCACTGCTCACTGGTCACTTGTCACTGGTCACTGCTCACTGGTCACTGGACACTGGTCACTGGTCAATGGTCCCTGTCGCTGGTAAATGGTCACTGTCGCTGGTCACAGGTCACTGGTCACTGGTCACTGGTCACTGGTCGCTGGTCACTGGTCACTGGTCAATGGTCAATGGTCACTGGCCACTGGTCACTGGTCACTGGACGCTGGCCACTGTACACTGGTCACTGGTCACTGGTCACAAGTCACAGGCCACTGGTCACTGGTCACAAATCACTGGTCACTAGTCACTGGTCAGTGGTCAGTGGTCACAGGTCACTGGTCACAGGTCAATGGTGACTGGTCACTGGTCACTGGTCACTGGTCACTGGTCACTAGTCACAAGTCACTGGTCACTGGTCACTTGTCACTGGTCACTGGTCACTGGTCACTGGTCACTGTTCACTGGGCAGTGGTCTCTGGTCACTGGTCACTGGTCAATGGTCACTGTCGCTGGTCAATGGTCACTGGTCACTGGTCAGTGTTCACTGGTCAATGGTCACTTGTCACTGGGCAGTGGTCAATGGTTACTGGTCACTGGTCACTGGTCACTGATCACTGGTCACTGGTCACAGGTCAATTGTCACTGGTCACTGGTCACTGGTCACTGGTCGCTGGTCACAAGTCACTGGTAACTTGTCACTGGTCACTGGTCACTGGTCAATTGTCACTGTCGCTGGTCAATGGTCACTGTCGCTGGTCGCTGGTCACTGGTCACTGGTCACTGGTCACTGGTCACTAGTCACTGGTCACGTGTCTCTGGTCAGTGGCCACTGGTCGCTGGTCACTTGTCACTGGTCACTGGTCACAGGTCAATGATCACTGGACACAGGTCGCAGGTCACTGGTCGCTGGTCACTTGTCACTGGGCAGTGGTCACTGGTCACAGGTCACTGGTCAATGGTCACTGTCGCTGGTCACTGGTCACTATTCACTGGTCACTGGTCACTGGTCACTGTCGCTGGTCACTGGTCACTGGTAACTGGTCACTGGTCACTGGTCACAAGTCACTGGTCACTTGACACTGGTCACTGGTCACTGGCCACTGGTCACTGGTCAATGGTCATTGTCGCTGGTCAACGGTCACTGTCGCTGGTCAATGGTCACTGTCGCTGGTCAATGGTCACTGGTCACTGGTCAGTGTTCACTGGTCAATGGTCACTTGTCACTGGGCAGTGGTCAATGGTCACTGGTCACTGATCACTGGTCACTGGTCACTGGTCACTGGTCACTGGTCAATGGTCACTCTCGCTGGTCAATGGTCACTGTCGCTGGTCACTGGTCACTGGTCACTAGTCACTGGTCACTGCTCACTGGTCACTGGACACTGGTCACTGGTCAATGGTCCCTGTCGCTGGTAAATGGTCACTGTCGCTGGTCACTGGTCACTGGTCACTTGTCTCTGGTCAGTGGCAACTGGTCGCTGGTCACTTGTCACTGGTCACTGGTCACAGGTCAATGGTCACTGTCGCTGGTCACTGCTCACTGGTCACTTGTCACTGGTCACTGCTCACTGGTCACTGGACACTGGTCACTGGTCAATGGTCCCTGTCGCTGGTAAATGGTCACTGTCGCTGGTCACAGGTCACTGGTCACTGGTCACTGGTCACTGGTCGCTGGTCACTGGTCACTGGTCAATGGTCAATGGTCACTGGCCACTGGTCACTGGTCACTGGACGCTGGCCACTGTACACTGGTCACTGGTCACTGGTCACAAGTCACAGGCCACTGGTCACTGGTCACAAATCACTGGTCACTAGTCACTGGTCAGTGGTCAGTGGTCACAGGTCACTGGTCACAGGTCAATGGTGACTGGTCACTGGTCACTGGTCACTGGTCACTGGTCGCTGGTCACTGGTCACTGGTCACGTGTCACATGTCACGGGTCACAGGTCACTGGTCGCTGGTCACTGGTCACCGGTCACCGGTCACTGGTCACTGGTCACTGGTCACTGGTCACTGGTCACTGGTCACTGGTCACTTGTCACTGGTCACGTGTCACATGTCACGGGTCACAGGTCACTGGTCGCTGGTCACTGGTCACATGTCACGGGTCACTGGTCACTGGTCACTGGTCACTGGTCACTTGTCACTGGTCGCTGGTCACTGGTCACTGGTCACGTGTCACATGTCACGGGTCACAGGTCACTGGTCGCTGGTCACTGGTCACCGGTCACCGGTCACTGGTCACTGGTCACTGGTCACTGGTCACTGGTCACTGGTCAATGGTCACTGTCGCTGGTCACTGGTCACTGGTCAATGGTCACTGTCGCTGGTCCCTGTCGCTGGTCAATAGTCACTGTCGCTGGTCACTGGTCACTGGTCACTGATCACTGGTCACTGGTCACTGGTCACTGGTCACTGGTCAATGGTCACTGTCGCTGGTCACTGTTCACTGGTCACTGATCACTGGTCACTGGTCACTGGTCACTGGTCACTGGTCACTGGTCACTGGTCACTGATCACTGGTCACTGGTCACTGGTCACTGGTCACTGGTCACTGGTCAATGGTCACTATCGCTGGTCAATGGTCACTGTCGCTGGTCACTGGTCATTGGTCACTTGTCACTGGTCACTGGTCACTGGTCACTGGTCACTGGTCACTGGTCACAGGTCAATGGTCACTGGTCACTGGACACAGGTCACTTGTCACTGGTCACTGGTCACTGGTCACTGGTCACTGGTCACAAGTCACTGGTCACATGTCACTGGTCACTGGTCAATGGTCACTGTCGCTGGTCACTGGTCACTAGTCACTGGTCACTGGTCACTGGTCACTGGTCACAAGTCACTGGTCACTTGTCACTGGTCACTGGTCAATGGTCACTATCGCTGGTCAATGGTCACTGTCGCTGGTCACTGGTCATTGGTCACTTGTCACTGGTCACTGGTCAATGGTCACTATCGCTGGTCAATGGTCACTGTCACTGGTCACTGGTCACTGGTCACTGGTCACTGGTCACTGGTCACTGGTCACTGGTCACTGGTCAATGGTCACTGTCGCTGGTCACTGGTCACTGGTCACTGGTCAATGGTCACTTGTCCCTGGGCAGCGGTCACTGGTCACTGGTCAATGGTCACTATCGCTGGTCAATGGTCACTGTCGCTGGTCACTGGTCACTGGTCACTTGTCACTGGTCACTGGTCACTGGTCACTTGTCACTGGTCAGTGGCCACTCGTCAATGGTCACTGGTCACTGGTCACGCGTCAATGGTCTCTGTCGCTGGTCACTGGTCACGATTCGCTGGTCCCTGGTCACTGGTCACTGGTCAATGGTCACTGTCGCTGATCACTGGTCACTGGTCACTGGCCACTGGTCACTGGTCAATGGTCACTGTCGCTGGTCACTGATCGCTGGTCACTGATCACTGGTCACTGGTCACTGGTCACTGGTCACTGGTCACTGGTCAATGGTCACTATCGCTGGTCAATGGTCCCTGTCGCTGGTCACTGGTCATTGGTCACTTGTCACTGGTCACTGGTCACTGGTCACTGGTCACTGGTCAATGGTCTCTGTCGCTGGTCACTGGTCACGATTTGCTGGTCCCTGGTCACTGGTCACTGGTCAATGGTCACTGTCGCTGATCACTGGTCACTGGTCACTGGCCACTGGTCACTGGTCAATGGTCACTGTCGCTGGTCACTGGTCGCTGGTCACTGATCACTGGTCACTGGTCACAGGTCACTGGTCACTGGTCACTGGTCAATGGTCACTATCGCTGGTCAATGGTCCCTGTCGCTGGTCACTGGTCATTGGTCACTTGTCACTGGTCACTGGTCACTGGTCACTGGTCACTGGTCAATGGTCACTGTCGCTGGTCACTGTTCACTGGTCACTGATCACTGGTCACTGGTCACTGGTCACTGGTCACTGATCACTGGTCACTGGTCACTGGTCACTGGTCACTGGTCAATGGTCACTATCGCTGGTCAATGGTCACTGTCGCTGGTTACTGGTCACTGGTCACTTGTCACTGGTCACTGGTCACTGGTCACTGGTCACTGGTCAATGGTCACTGTCGCTGGTCACTGGTCACTGGTCACTGGTCAATGGTCACTGGTCACTGGTCACTGGTCAATGGTCACTATCGCTGGTCAATGGTCATTGTCGCTGGTCACTGGTCATTGGTCACTTGTCACTGGTCACTGGTCACTGGTCACTGGTCGTCACTGGTCACAGGACAATGGTCACTGGTCACTGGTCACTGGTCAATGGTCACTATCGCTGGTCAATGGTCACTGTCGCTGGTTACTGGTCACTGGTCACTGGTCACTGGTCACTGGTCAATGGTCACTGTCGCTGGTCACTGGTCACTGGTCACTGATCACTGGTTACTTGTCACTGGTCAGTGGCCACTGGTCGCTGGTCACTTGTCACTGGTCACTGGTCACTGGTCACTGGTCACTGGTCACAAGTCACTGGTCACTGGTCACTGGTCACTGGTCAGTGGTCACTGGTCACTGGTCACTGGTCACTGGTCACTGGTCAATGGTCACTGTCGCTGGTCACTGGTCACTGGTCACTGATCACTGGTCACTGGTCACTGGTCACTGGTCACTGGTCAATGGTCACTATCGCTGGTCAATGGTCACTGTCGCTGGTTACTGGTCACTGGTCACTTGTCACTGGTCACTGGTCACTGGTCACTGGTCACAGGTCAATGATCACTGTCGCTGGTCACTGGTCACTGGTCACTGGTCAATGGTCACTGGTCACTGGTCACTGGTCAATGGTCACTATCGCTGGTCAATGGTCATTGTCGCTGGTCACTGGTCATTGGTCACTTGTCACTGGTCACTGGTCACTGGTCACTGGTCGTCACTGGTCACAGGTCAATGGTCACTGGTCACTGGTCACTGGTCAATGGTCACTATCGCTGGTCAATGGTAACTTGTCACTGGGCAGTGGTCAATGGTCACTGGTCACTGGTCACTGGTCACTGGTCACTGGTCACAGGTCAATGGTCACTGGTCACTGGACACAGGTCACTGGTCACTGGCCACTGGTCACTGGTCACTGGTCACTGGTCAATGGTCACTGGCCACTGGTCACTGGTCACTGGTCAATGGTCACTTTCGCTGGTCAATGGTCACTGTCGCTGGTCACTGGTCACTGGTCACTGGTCACTGTCGCTGGTCACTGGTCACTGGTCACTGGTCACTGGTAACTGGTCAATGGTCACTGTCGCTGGTCACTGGTCACTGGTCACTGGTCACTGGTCAATGGTAACTTGTCACTGGGCAGTGGTCAATGGTCACTGGTCACTGGTCACTGGTCACTGGTCACTGGTCACAGGTCAATGGTCACTGGTCACTGGACACTGGTCACTGGTCACTGGTCACTGGTCACTGGTCACTGGTCAATGGTAACTTGTCACTGGGCAGTGGTCAATGGTCACTGGTCACTGGTCACTGGTCACAGGTCAATGGTCACTGGTCACTGGACACAGGTCACTGGTCACTGGTCACCGGTCAATGGTCACTGGTCACTGGTCACAGGTCACTGGTCACTGGCCACTGGTCACTGGTCACTGGTCACTGGTCAATGGTCACTGGCCACTGGTCACTGGTCACTGGTCAATGGTCACTTTCGCTGGTCAATGGTCACTGTCGCTCGTAAACGGTCACTGTCGCTGGTCACTGGTCACTGGTCACTGGTCACTGGTCACTGGTCACTGGTCAATGGTCACTGGTCACTGGACACTGGTCACTGGTCACTGGTCACTGGTAACTGGTCAATGGTCACTGTCGCTGGTCACTGGTCACTGGTCACTGGTCACTGGTCAATGGTCACTATCGCTGGTCAATGGTAACTTGTCACTGGGCAGTGGTCAATGGTCACTGGTCACTGGTCACTGGTCACTGATCACTGGTCACTGGTCACTGGTCACTGGTCACTGGTCAATGGTCACTATCGCTGGTCAATGGTCACTGTCGCTGGTTACTGGTCACTGGTCACTTGTCACTGGTCACTGGTCACTGGTCACTGGTCACAGGTCAATGGTCACTGTCGCTGGTCACTGGTCACTGGTCACTGGTCAATGGTCACTGGTCACTGGTCACTGGTCAATGGTCACTATCGCTGGTCAATGGTAACTTGTCACTGGGCAGTGGTCAATGGTCACTGGTCACTGGTCACTGGTCACTGGTCACTGGTCACAGGTCAATGGTCACTGGTCACTGGACACAGGTCACTGGTCACTGGCCACTGGTCACTGGTCACTGGTCACTGGTCAATGGTGACTGGTCACTGGTCACTGGTCACTGGTCACTGGTCGCTGGTCACTGGTCACTGGTCACGTGTCACATGTCACGGGTCACAGGTCACTGGTCGCTGGTCACTGGTCACCGGTCACCGGTCACTGGTCACTGGTCACTGGTCACTGGTCACTGGTCACTGGTCACTGGTCACTTGTCACTGGTCACGTGTCACATGTCACGGGTCACAGGTCACTGGTCGCTGGTCACTGGTCACATGTCACGGGTCACTGGTCACTGGTCACTGGTCACTGGTCACTTGTCACTGGTCGCTGGTCACTGGTCACTGGTCACGTGTCACATGTCACGGGTCACAGGTCACTGGTCGCTGGTCACTGGTCACCGGTCACCGGTCACTGGTCACTGGTCACTGGTCACTGGTCACTGGTCACTGGTCAATGGTCACTGTCGCTGGTCACTGGTCACTGGTCAATGGTCACTGTCGCTGGTCCCTGTCGCTGGTCAATAGTCACTGTCGCTGGTCACTGGTCACTGGTCACTGGTCACTGGTTACTGGTCACTGGTAAATGGTCACTGTCGCTGAACAATGGTCACTGTCGCTGGTCACTGGTCACTGGTCACTGGTCACTGGTCACTTGTCACTGGTCACTGGTCACAGGTCAATGGTCACTGGCCACTGGACACAGATGACTGGTCACTGGTCACTGGTCACTGGTCACAAAGCACTGGTCGTTTGTCACAGGTCAGTGGTCACTGGTGACTGGTGACTGGTCACTGGTCACTGGTCACTTGTCACTGGTCACTGGTCACAGGTCAATGGTCACTGGCCACTGGACACAGATGACTGGTCACTGGTCACTGGTCACAAAGCACTGGTCCCCGGTCACTTGTCACTGGTCACTGGTCACTGGTCTCTGGTCACTGGACACTGGACACTGGCCACTGGTCACTGGTCACTGGTCACAAGTCACAGGTCACTGGTCACTCGTCACAAGTCACTGGTCACTTGTCACTGGTCAGTGGTCAGTGGTCACTGGTCACTAGTCACAGGTCAATGGTGCCTGGTGACTGGTCACTGGGCCCTGGTCACTGGTCTCTGGTCACTGGTCACGGGTCACATGTCACGGGTCACTGGTCACTGGTCGCTAGTCACTGGTCCCCGGTCACAAGTCACTGGTCACTGGTTACTGGTCACTGGTCACTGGTCACTGGTCACTGGTCACTGGTCACTGGTCACTGGTCAACTGTCACAATCGCTGGTCACTGGTCACTGGTCACTGGTCACTGGTCGCTGGTCACTGGTCACAGGTCAATGGTCACTGGTCAATTGTTACTGTCGCTGGTCACTGGTCACTGGTCAATGGTCACTGTTGCTGGTCACTGGTCACTGGTCACTGGTCACTGGCCACTGGTCACTGGTCACTGGTTACTGGTCACAGGTCAATGGTCACTGGCCACTGGACACAGATCACTGGTCACTGGTCACTGGTCACTGGTCACAAGTCACTGGTCACTGGTCACTTGTCACTGGTCACTGGTCACTGGCCACTGGTCACTGGTCACTGGCCACTGGTCACTGGTCACAGTTTACTGGTCACTGGTCTCTGGTCACTGGTCACTGGTCACGGGTCACATGTCACGGGTCACTGGTCACTGGTCACTTGTCACTGGTCACTGGTCACTGGCCACTGGTCACTGGTCACTGGTCACTGGCCACTGGTCACTGGTCACTGGTCACTGGTCACTGGTCACTGGTCACTGGTCACTGGTCACTGGTCACTGGTCACTGGTCACTGGTCACTGGTCACTGGTCACTGGTCACTGGTCAACTGTCACAATCGCTGGTCACTGGTCACTGGTCACTGGTCACTGGTCGCTGGTCACTGGTCACAGGTCAATGGTCACTGGTCAATTGTTACTGTCGCTGGTCACTGGTCACTGGTCAATGGTCACTGTTGCTGGTCACTGGTCACTGGTCACTTGTCACTGGTCACTGGTCACTGGCCACTGGTCACTGGTCACTGGTCACTGGCCACTGGTCACTGGTCACTGGTCACTGGTCACAGGTCAATGGTCACTGGTCACTGGACACTGGTCACTGGTCACTGGTCACTGGTCACTGGTCTATGGTCACTCTCGCTGGTCAATGGTCACTGTCGCTGGTCACTGGTCACTGGTCAATGGTCACTGTTGCTGGTCACTGGTCACTGGTCACTTGTCACTGGTCACTGGTCACTGGCCACTGGTCACTGGTCACTGGTCACTGGCCACTGGTCACTGGTCACTGGTCACTGGTCAATGGTCACTGGTCACTGGTCAATGGTCACTGTCGCTGGTAAATGGTCACTGTCGCTGGTCAATGGTCACTGTCGCTGGTCACTGGTCACTGGTCACTGTCGCTGGTCACTGGTCACTGGTCACTGGTCACTGGTCACTGGTCACAAGTCACTGGTCACTTGTCACTGGTCACTGGTCACTGGCCACTGGTCACTGGTCAATGGTCATTGTCGCTGGTCAACGGTCACTGTCGCTGGTCAATGGTCACTGTCGCTGGTCACTGGTCACTGGTCACTGGTCACTGGTCACAAAGCACTGGTCACTTGTCACTGGTCAGTGGCCAATGGTCGCTGGTCACTTGTCACTGGTCACTGGTCACTGTCGCTGGTCAATGGTCACTGGTCACAGGTCAGTGGTCACTGTTCAATGGTCACATGTCACTGGGCAGTGGTCAATGGTCACTGGTCATTGGTGACTGGTCACTGGTCACTGGTCACTGGACAATGGTCACTGTCGCTGGTCACAGGTCACTGGTCACTGGTCACTGGTCACTGGTCATTGGTGACTATCGCTGGTCAATGGTCACTGTCGCTGGTAAATGGTCACTGTCGCTGGTCACTGGTCACTGGTCACTGTCGCTGGTCACTGGTCACTGGACACTGGTCACTGGTCACTGGTCACTGGTCAATGGTCACTGTCGCTGGTAAATGGTCACTGTCGCTGGTCAATGGTCACTGTCGCTGGTCACTCGTCACTATTCACTGGTCACTGGTCACTGGTTACTGCCGCTGGTCACTGGTCACTGGTCACTGGTCACTGGTCACTGGTCACTGGTCACTGGTCACAAGTCACTGGTCACTTGTCACTGGTCACTGGTCACTGGCCACTGGTCACTGGTCAATGGTCATTGTCGCTTGTCAATGGTCACTGTCGCTGGTCAATGGTCACTGTCGCTGGTCACTGGTCACTGGTCACTGGTCACTGGTCACAAAGCACTGGTCACTTGTCACTGGTCAGTGGCCAATGGTCGCTGGTCACTTGTCACTGGTCACTGGTCACTGGTCACTTGTCACAAGTCACTGGTCACTGGTCACTTGTCACTGGTCACTGGTCACTGGTCACTGGTCACTGGTCAATGGTCATTGTCGCTTGGCAATGGTCACTGTCGCTGGTCAATGGTCACTGTCGCTGGTCACTGGTCACTGGTCACTGGTCACTGGTCACTGGTCACAAAGCACTGGTCACTTGTCACTGGTCAGTGGCCAATGGTCGCTGGTCACTTGTCACTGGTCACTGGTCACTGGTCACTAGTCACAAGTCACTGGTCACTGGTCACTTGTCACTGGTCACTGGTCACTGGTCACTGGTCACTGGTCAATGGTCACTATCGCTGGTCAATGGTCACTGTCGCTGGTCACTGGTCACTTGTCACTGGTCACTGGTCACTGGTCCCTGGTCACTGGTCAATGGTCACTATCGCTGGTCAATGGTCACTGTCGCTGGTCACTCGTCACAAGTCACTGGTCACTTGTCACTGGTCACTGGTCACTGGCCACTGGTCACTGGTCAATGGTCATTGTCGCTTGTCAATGGTCACTGTCGCTGGTCAATGGTCACTGTCGCTGGTCACTGGTCACTGGTCACAAAGCACTGGTCACTTGTCACTGGTCAGTGGCCAATGGTCGCTGGTCACTTGTCACTGGTCACTGGTCACTGGTCACTAGTCACAAGTCACTGGTCACTGGTCACTTGTCACTGGTCACTGGTCACTGGTCACTGGTCACTGTTCACTGGGCAGTGGTCTCTGGTCCCTGGTCACTGGTCAATGGTCACTGTCGCTGGTCAATGGTCACTGGTCACTGGTCAGTGTTCACTGGTCAATGGTCACTTGTCACTGGGCAGTGGTCAATGGTTACTGGTCACTGGTCACTGGTCACTGATCACTGGTCACTGGTCACAGGTCAATTGTCACTGGTCACTGGTCACTGGTCACTGGTCGCTGGTCACAAGTCACTGGTAACTTGTCACTGGTCACTGGTCACTGGTCAATTGTCACTGTCGCTGGTCAATGGTCACTGTCGCTGGTCGCTGGTCACTGGTCACTGGTCACTGGTCACTGGTCACTAGTCACTGGTCACGTGTCTCTGGTCAGTGGCCACTGGTCGCTGGTCACTTGTCACTGGTCACTGGTCACAGGTCAATGATCACTGGACACAGGTCGCAGGTCACTGGTCGCTGGTCACTTGTCACTGGGCAGTGGTCACTGGTCACAGGTCACTGGTCAATGGTCACTGTCGCTGGTCACTGGTCACTATTCACTGGTCACTGGTCACTGGTCACTGTCGCTGGTCACTGGTCACTGGTAACTGGTCACTGGTCACTGGTCACAAGTCACTGGTCACTTGACACTGGTCACTGGTCACTGGCCACTGGTCACTGGTCAATGGTCATTGTCGCTGGTCAACGGTCACTGTCGCTGGTCAATGGTCACTGTCGCTGGTCAATGGTCACTGGTCACTGGTCAGTGTTCACTGGTCAATGGTCACTTGTCACTGGGCAGTGGTCAATGGTCACTGGTCACTGATCACTGGTCACTGGTCACTGGTCACTGGTCACTGGTCAATGGTCACTCTCGCTGGTCAATGGTCACTGTCGCTGGTCACTGGTCACTGGTCACTAGTCACTGGTCACTGCTTACTGGTCACTGGACACTGGTCACTGGTCAATGGTCCCTGTCGCTGGTAAATGGTCACTGTCGCTGGTCACTGGTCACTGGTCACTTGTCTCTGGTCAGTGGCAACTGGTCGCTGGTCACTTGTCACTGGTCACTGGTCACAGGTCAATGGTCACTGTCGCTGGTCACTGCTCACTGGTCACTTGTCACTGGTCACTGCTCACTGGTCACTGGACACTGGTCACTGGTCAATGGTCCCTGTCGCTGGTAAATGGTCACTGTCGCTGGTCACAGGTCACTGGTCACTGGTCACTGGTCACTGGTCGCTGGTCACTGGTCACTGGTCAATGGTCAATGGTCACTGGCCACTGGTCACTGGTCACTGGACGCTGGCCACTGTACACTGGTCACTGGTCACTGGTCACAAGTCACAGGCCACTGGTCACTGGTCACAAATCACTGGTCACTAGTCACTGGTCAGTGGTCAGTGGTCACAGGTCACTGGTCACAGGTCAATGGTGACTGGTCACTGGTCACTGGTCACTGGTCACTGGTCGCTGGTCACTGGTCACTGGTCACGTGTCACATGTCACGGGTCACAGGTCACTGGTCGCTGGTCACTGGTCACCGGTCACCGGTCACTGGTCACTGGTCACTGGTCACTGGTCACTGGTCACTGGTCACTGGTCACTTGTCACTGGTCACGTGTCACATGTCACGGGTCACAGGTCACTGGTCGCTGGTCACTGGTCACATGTCACGGGTCACTGGTCACTGGTCACTGGTCACTGGTCACTTGTCACTGGTCGCTGGTCACTGGTCACTGGTCACGTGTCACATGTCACGGGTCACAGGTCACTGGTCGCTGGTCACTGGTCACCGGTCACCGGTCACTGGTCACTGGTCACTGGTCACTGGTCACTGGTCACTGGTCAATGGTCACTGTCGCTGGTCACTGGTCACTGGTCAATGGTCACTGTCGCTGGTCCCTGTCGCTGGTCAATAGTCACTGTCGCTGGTCACTGGTCACTGGTCACTGGTCACTGGTTACTGGTCACTGGTAAATGGTCACTGTCGCTGAACAATGGTCACTGTCGCTGGTCACTGGTCACTGGTCACTGGTCACTGGTCACTTGTCACTGGTCACTTGTCACAGGTCACTGGCCACTGGACACAGATGACTGGTCACTGGTCACTGGTCACTGGTCACAAAGCACTGGTCGTTTGACACAGGTCAGTGGTCACTGGTGACTGGTGACTGGTCACTGGTCACTGGTCACTTGTCACTGGTCACTGGTCACAGGTCAATGGTCACTGGCCACTGGACACAGATGACTGGTCACTGGTCACTGGTCACAAAGCACTGGTCCCCGGTCACTTGTCACTGGTCACTGGTCACTGGTCTCTGGTCACTGGACACTGGACACTGGCCACTGGTCACTGGTCACTGGTCACAAGTCACAGGTCACTGGTCACTCGTCACAAGTCACTGGTCACTTGTCACTGGTCAGTGGTCAGTGGTCACTGGTCACTAGTCACAGGTCAATGGTGCCTGGTGACTGGTCACTGGGCCCTGGTCACTGGTCACTGGTCACTGGTCACGGGTCACATGTCACGGGTCACTGGTCACTGGTCGCTAGTCACTGGTCCCCGGTCACAAGTCACTGGTCACTGGTTACTGGTCACTGGTCACTGGTCACTGGTCACTGGTCACTGGTCACTGGTCACTGGTCACTGGTCAACTGTCACAATCGCTGGTCACTGGTCACTGGTCACTGGTCGCTGGTCACTGGTCACAGGTCAATGGTCACTGGTCAATTGTTACTGTCGCTGGTCACTGGTCACTGGTCAATGGTCACTGTTGCTGGTCACTGGTCACTGGTCACTGGTCACTGGCCACTGGTCACTGGTCACTGGTTACTGGTCACAGGTCAATGGTCACTGGCCACTGGACACAGATCACTGGTCACTGGTCACTGGTCACTGGTCACAAGTCACTGGTCACTGGTCACTTGTCACTGGTCACTGGTCACTGGCCACTGGTCACTGGTCACTGGCCACTGGTCACTGGTCACAGTTTACTGGTCACTGGTCTCTGGTCACTGGTCACTGGTCACGGGTCACATGTCACGGGTCACTGGTCACTGGTCACTTGTCACTGGTCACTGGTCACTGGCCACTGGTCACTGGTCACTGGTCACTGGCCACTGGTCACTGGTCACTGGTCACTGGTCACTGGTCACTGGTCACTGGTCACTGGTCACTGGTCACTGGTCACTGGTCACTGGTCAACTGTCACAATCGCTGGTCACTGGTCACTGGTCACTGGTCACTGGTCGCTGGTCACTGGTCACAGGTCAATGGTCACTGGTCAATTGTTACTGTCGCTGGTCACTGGTCACTGGTCAATGGTCACTGTTGCTGGTCACTGGTCACTGGTCACTTGTCACTGGTCACTGGTCACTGGCCACTGGTCACTGGTCACTGGTCACTGGCCACTGGTCACTGGTCACTGGTCACTGGTCACAGGTCAATGGTCACTGGTCACTGGACACTGGTCACTGGTCACTGGTCACTGGTCACTGGTCTATGGTGACTCTCGCTGGTCAATGGTCACTGTCGCTGGTCACTGGTCACTGGTCACTTGTCACTGGTCACTGGTGAATGGTCACATGTCACTGGGCACTGGTCACAGGTCACTGGTCCCCGGTCACTGGTCACTGGTCACTGGTCACTGGTCAATGGTCACTGGTCACTGGTCAATGGTCACTGTCGCTGGTAAATGGTCACTGTCGCTGGTCAATGGTCACTGTCGCTGGTCACTGGTCACTGGTCACTGTCGCTGGTCACTGGTCACTGGTCACTGGTCACTGGTCACTGGTCACAAGTCACTGGTCACTTGTCACTGGTCACTGGTCACTGGCCACTGGTCACTGGTCAATGGTCATTGTCGCTGGTCAACGGTCACTGTCGCTGGTCAATGGTCACTGTCGCTGGTCACTGGTCACTGGTCACTGGTCACTGGTCACAAAGCACTGGTCACTTGTCACTGGTCAGTGGCCAATGGTCGCTGGTCACTTGTCACTGGTCACTGGTCACTGTCGCTGGTCAATGGTCACTGGTCACAGGTCAGTGGTCACTGTTCAATGGTCACATGTCACTGGGCAGTGGTCAATGGTCACTGCTCATTGGTGACTGGTCACTGGTCACTGGTCACTGGACAATGGTCACTGTCGCTGGTCACAGGTCACTGGTCACTGGTCACTGGTCACTGGTCATTGGTGACTATCGCTGGTCAATGGTCACTGTCGCTGGTAAATGGTCACTGTCGCTGGTCACTGGTCACTGGTCACTGTCGCTGGTCACTGGTCACTGGACACTGGTCACTGGTCACTGGTCACTGGTCAATGGTCACTGTCGCTGGTCACTGGTCACTGGTCACTGGTCACTGGTCACTGGTCACTGCTCACTGGTCACTGGTCACTGGTCACTGGTCACTGGTCACTGGTCACAGGTCAATTGTCACTGGTCACTGGTCACTGGTCACGGGTCACATGTCACGGGTCACTGGTCACTGGTCACTGGTCACTGGTCACTGGGCAGTGGTCTCTGGTCACTGGTCACTGTTCAATGGTCACTGTCGCTGGTCAATGGTCACTGGTCACTGGTCAGTGTTCACTGGTCAATGGTCACTTGTCACTGGGCAGTGGTCAATGGTTACTGGTCACTGGTCACTGGTCACTGATCACTGGTCACTGGTCACAGGTCAATTGTCACTGGTCACTGGTCACTGGTCACGGGTCACATGTCACGGGTCACTGGTCACTGGTCACTGGTCACTGGTCACTGGGCAGTGGTCTCTGGTCACTGGTCACTGGTCAATGGTCACTGTCGCTGGTCAATGGTCACTGGTCACTGGTCAGTGTTCACTGGTCAATGGTCACTTGTCACTGGGCAGTGGTCAATGGTTACTGGTCACTGGTCACTGGTCACTGATCACTGGTCACTGGTCACAGGTCAATTGTCACTGGTCACTTGTCACTGGTCACTGGTCGCTGGTCACAAGTCACTGGTAACTTGTCACTGGTCACTGGTCACTGGTCACTGGTCAATGGTCACTGTCGCTGGTCAATGGTCACTGGTCACTGGTCAGTGTTCACTGGTCAATGGTCACTTGTCACTGGGCAGTGGTCAATGGTCACCGGTCACTGGTCACTGGTCACTGGTCACTGGTCACAGGTCAATTGTCACTGGTCACTGGTCACTGGTCACTGGTCACTGGTCACTGGTCACTGGTCGCTGGTCACAAGTCACTGGTAACTTGTCACTGGTCACTGGTCACAAGTCACTGGTCATTGGTGACTATCGCTGGTCAATGGTCACTGTCGCTGGTAAATGGTCAATGTCGCTGGTCACTGGTCACTGGTCACTGTCGCTGGTCACTGGTCACTGGTCACTGGTCACTGGTCACAGGTCAATGGTCAATGGTCACTGTCGCTGGTCACTGGTCACTGGTCACTGGTCACTGGTCACTGGTCACTGGTCACTGGTAACTGGTCACTGGTCACTGGTCACTGGTCACTTGTCACTGGTCACTGATCACTGGTCACTGGTCACTGGTCACTGGTCACTGGTCACTGGTCCCTGGTCACTGGTCACTGGTCACTGGTCAATGGTCACTGTCGCTGGTCACTGGTCACTGGTCACTGGACACTGTTCACTGGTCACTGGTCACAGGTCACTGGTCCCCGGTCACTGGTCACTGGTCACTGGTCACTGGTCACTGGACACTGGTCACTGGTCACTGGTCACGGGTCACATGTCACGGGTCACTGGTCACTGGTCCCTGGTCACTGTTCACTGGTCACTGGTCACTGGTCAATGGTCACTGTCGCTAGTCACTGGTCACTGGTCACTGGTCACTGGTCACTGGTCACTGGTCACTGGTCAATGGTCACTGTCGCTGGTAAATGGTCACTGTCGCTGGTCAATGGTCACTGTCGCTGGTCACTCGTCACTATTCACTGGTCACTGGTCACTGGTCACTGTCGCTGGTCACTGGTCACTGGTCACTGGTCACTGGTCACTGGTCACTGGTCACAAGTCACTGGTCACTTGTCACTGGTCACTGGTCACTGGCCACTGGTCACTGGTCAATGGTCATTGTCGCTTGTCAATGGTCACTGTCGCTGGTCAATGGTCACTGTCGCTGGTCACTGGTCACTGGTCAATGGTCACTGGTCACAAAGCACTGGTCACTTGTCACTGGTCAGTGGCCAATGGTCGCTGGTCACTTGTCACTGGTCACTGGTCACTGGTCACTAGTCACAAGTCAATGGTCACTGGTCACTTGTCACTGGTCACTGGTCACTGGTCACTGGTCACTGGTCAATGGTCATTGTCGCTTGTCAATGGTCACTGTCGCTGGTCAATGGTCACTGTCGCTGGTCACTGGTCACTGGTCACTGGTCACTGGTCACAAAGCACTGGTCACTTGTCACTGGTCAGTGGCCAATGGTCGCTGGTCACTTGTCACTGGTCACTGGTCACTGGTCACTAGTCACAAGTCACTGGTCACTGGTCACTTGTCACTGGTCACTGGTCACTGGTCACTGGTCACTGTCGCTGGTCACTGGTCACTAGTCACTGGTCACTGGTCACTGGTCGCTGGTCACTGGTTACTTGTCACTGGTCAGTGGCCACTGGTCGCTGGTCACTTGTCACTGGTCACTGGTCACTGGTCACTGGTCACTGGTCACAAGTCACTGGTCACTGGTCACTGGTCACTGGTCAGTGGTCACTGGTCACTGGTCACTGGTCACTGGTCACTGGTCACTGGTCAATGGTCACTGTCGCTGGTCACTGGTCACTGGTCACTGATCACTGGTCACTGGTCACTGGTCACTGGTCACTGGTCAATGGTCACTATCGCTGGTCAATGGTCACTGTCGCTGGTTACTGGTCACTGGTCACTTGTCACTGGTCACTGGTCACTGGTCACTGGTCACAGGTCAATGGTCACTGTCGCTGGTCACTGGTCACTGGTCACTTGTCAATGGTCACTGGTCACTGGTCACTGGTCAATGGTCACTATCGCTGGTCAATGGTCATTGTCGCTGGTCACTGGTCATTGGTCACTTGTCACTGGTCACTGGTCACTGGTCACTGGTCGTCACTGGTCACAGGTCAATGGTCACTGGTCACTGGTCACTGGTCAATGGTCACTATCGCTGGTCAATGGTAACTTGTCACTGGGCAGTGGTCAATGGTCACTGGTCACTGGTCACTGGTCACTGGTCACTGGTCGCTGGTCACAAGTCACTGGTAACTTGTCACTGGTCACTGGTCACTGGTCACTGGTCAATTGTCACTGTCGCTGGTCAATGGTCACTGTCGCTGGTCGCTGGTCACTGGTCACTGGTCACTGGTCACTGGTCACAAGTCACTGGTCACGTGTCTCTGGTCAGTGGCCACTGGTCGCTGGTCACTTGTCACTGGTCACTGGTCACAGGTCAATGATCACTGGACACAGGCCGCAGGTCACTGGTCGCTGGTCACTTGTCACTGGGCAGTGGTCACTGGTCAATGGTCACTGTCGCTGGTCACTGGTCACTATTCACTGGTCACTGGTCACTGGTCACTGTCGCTGGTCACTGGTCACTGGTAACTGGTCACTGGTCACTGGTCACAAGTCACTGGTCACTTGACACTGGTCACTGGTCACTGGCCACTGGTCACTGGTCAATGGTCATTGTCGCTGGTCAACGGTCACTGTCGCTGGTCAATGGTCACTGTCGCTGGACAATGGTCACTGGTCACTGGTCAGTGTTCACTGGTCAATGGTCACTTGTCACTGGGCAGTGGTCAATGGTCACTGGTCACTGATCACTGGTCACTGGTCACTGGTCACTGGTCACTGGTCAATGGTCACTCTCGCTGGTCAATGGTCACTGTCGCTGGTCACTGGTCACTGGTCACTTGTCACTGGTCACTGCTCACTGGTCACTGGACACTGGTCACTGGTCAATGGTCCCTGTCGCTGGTAAATGGTCACTGTCGCTGGTCACTGGTCACTGGTCACTTGTCTCTGGTCAGTGGCAACTGGTCGCTGGTCACTTGTCACTGGTCACTGGTCACAGGTCAATGGTCACTGTCGCTGGTCACTGCTCACTGGTCACTTGTCACTGGTCACTGCTCACTGGTCACTGGACACTGGTCACTGGTCAATGGTCCCTGTCGCTGGTAAATGGTCACTGTCGCTGGTCACAGGTCACTGGTCACTGGTCACTGGTCACTGGTCGCTGGTCACTGGTCACTGGTCAATGGTCAATGGTCACTGGCCACTGGTCACTGGTCACTGGACGCTGGCCACTGTACACTGGTCACTGGTCACTGGTCACAAGTCACAGGCCACTGGTCACTGGTCACAAATCACTGGTCACTTGTCACTGGTCAGTGGTCAGTGGTCACAGGTCACTGGTCACAGGTCAATGGTGACTGGTCACTGGTCACTGGTCACTGGTCACTGGTCGCTGGTCACTGGTCACTGGTCACGTGTCACATGTCACGGGTCACAGGTCACTGGTCGCTGGTCACTGGTCACCGGTCACCGGTCACTGGTCACTGGTCACTGGTCACTGGTCACTGGTCACTGGTCACTGGTCACTTGTCACTGGTCACGTGTCACATGTCACGGGTCACAGGTCACTGGTCGCTGGTCACTGGTCACATGTCACGGGTCACTGGTCACTGGTCACTGGTCACTGGTCACTTGTCACTGGTCGCTGGTCACTGGTCACTGGTCACGTGTCACATGTCACGGGTCACAGGTCACTGGTCGCTGGTCACTGGTCACCGGTCACCGGTCACTGGTCACTGGTCACTGGTCACTGGTCACTGGTCACTGGTCAATGGTCACTGTCGCTGGTCACTGGTCACTGGTCAATGGTCACTGTCGCTGGTCCCTGTCGCTGGTCAATAGTCACTGTCGCTGGTCACTGGTCACTGGTCACTGGTCACTGGTTACTGGTCACTGGTAAATGGTCACTGTCGCTGAACAATGGTCACTGTCGCTGGTCACTGGTCACTGGTCACTGGTCACTGGTCACTTGTCACTGGTCACTGGTCACAGGTCAATGGTCACTGGCCACTGGACACAGATGACTGGTCACTGGTCACTGGTCACTGGTCACAAAGCACTGGTCGTTTGTCACAGGTCAGTGGTCACTGGTGACTGGTGACTGGTCACTGGTCACTGGTCACTTGTCACTGGTCACTGGTCACAGGTCAATGGTCACTGGCCACTGGACACAGATGACTGGTCACTGGTCACTGGTCACAAAGCACTGGTCCCCGGTCACTTGTCACTGGTCACTGGTCACTGGTCTCTGGTCACTGGACACTGGACACTGGCCACTGGTCACTGGTCACTGGTCACAAGTCACAGGTCACTGGTCACTCGTCACAAGTCACTGGTCACTTGTCACTGGTCAGTGGTCAGTGGTCACTGGTCACTAGTCACAGGTCAATGGTGCCTGGTGACTGGTCACTGGGCCCTGGTCACTGGTCACTGGTCACTGGTCACGGGTCACATGTCACGGGTCACTGGTCACTGGTCGCTAGTCACTGGTCCCCGGTCACAAGTCACTGGTCACTGGTTACTGGTCACTGGTCACTGGTCACTGGTCACTGGTCACTGGTCACTGGTCACTGGTCACTGGTCAACTGTCACAATCGCTGGTCACTGGTCACTGGTCACTGGTCACTGGCCACTGGTCACTGGTCACTGGCCACTGGTCACTGGTCACAGTTTACTGGTCACTGGTCTCTGGTCACTGGTCACTGGTCACGGGTCACATGTCACGGGTCACTGGTCACTGGTCACTTGTCACTGGTCACTGGTCACTGGCCACTGGTCACTGGTCACTGGTCACTGGCCACTGGTCACTGGTCACTGGTCACTGGTAACTGGTCACTGGTCACTGGTCACTGGTCACTGGTCACTGGTCACTGGTCACTGGTCACTGGTCACTGGTCAACTGTCACAATCGCTGGTCACTGGTCACTGGTCACTGGTCACTGGTCGCTGGTCACTGGTCACAGGTCAATGGTCACTGGTCAATTGTTACTGTCGCTGGTCACTGGTCACTGGTCAATGGTCACTGTTGCTGGTCACTGGTCACTGGTCACTTGTCACTGGTCACTGGTCACTGGCCACTGGTCACTGGTCACTGGTCACTGGCCACTGGTCACTGGTCACTGGTCACTGGTCACAGGTCAATGGTCACTGGTCACTGGACACTGGTCACTGGTCACTGGTCACTGGTCACTGGTCTATGGTCACTCTCGCTGGTCAATGGTCACTGTCGCTGGTCACTGGTCACTGGTCAATGGTCACTGTTGCTGGTCACTGGTCACTGGTCACTTGTCACTGGTCACTGGTCACTGGCCACTGGTCACTGGTCACTGGTCACTGGCCACTGGTCACTGGTCACTGGTCACTGGTCAATGGTCACTGGTCACTGGTCAATGGTCACTGTCGCTGGTAAATGGTCACTGTCGCTGGTCAATGGTCACTGTCGCTGGTCACTGGTCACTGGTCACTGTCGCTGGTCACTGGTCACTGGTCACTGGTCACTGGTCACTGGTCACAAGTCACTGGTCACTTGTCACTGGTCACTGGTCACTGGCCACTGGTCACTGGTCAATGGTCATTGTCGCTGGTCAACGGTCACTGTCGCTGGTCAATGGTCACTGTCGCTGGTCACTGGTCACTGGTCACTGGTCACTGGTCACAAAGCACTGGTCACTTGTCACTGGTCAGTGGCCAATGGTCGCTGGTCACTTGTCACTGGTCACTGGTCACTGTCGCTGGTCAATGGTCACTGGTCACAGGTCAGTGGTCACTGTTCAATGGTCACATGTCACTGGGCAGTGGTCAATGGTCACTGGTCATTGGTGACTGGTCACTGGTCACTGGTCACTGGACAATGGTCACTGTCGCTGGTCACAGGTCACTGGTCACTGGTCACTGGTCACTGGTCATTGGTGACTATCGCTGGTCAATGGTCACTGTCGCTGGTAAATGGTCACTGTCGCTGGTCACTGGTCACTGGTCACTGTCGCTGGTCACTGGTCACTGGACACTGGTCACTGGTCACTGGTCACTGGTCACTGGTCACTGGTCACTGGTCAATGGTCACTGTCGCTGGTCACTGGTCACTGGTCACTGGTCACTGGTCACTGGTCACTGCTCACTGGTCACTGGTCACTGGTCACTGGTCACTGGTCACTGGTCACAGGTCAATTGTCACTGGTCACTGGTCACTGGTCACGGGTCACATGTCACGGGTCACTGGTCACTGGTCACTGGTCACTGGTCACTGGGCAGTGGTCTCTGGTCACTGGTCACTGTTCAATGGTCACTGTCGCTGGTCAATGGTCACTGGTCACTGGTCAGTGTTCACTGGTCAATGGTCACTTGTCACTGGGCAGTGGTCAATGGTTACTGGTCACTGGTCACTGGTCACTGATCACTGGTCACTGGTCACAGGTCAATTGTCACTGGTCACTGGTCACTGGTCACGGGTCACATGTCACGGGTCACTGGTCACTGGTCACTGGTCACTGGTCACTGGGCAGTGGTCTCTGGTCACTGGTCACTGGTCAATGGTCACTGTCGCTGGTCAATGGTCACTGGTCACTGGTCACTGGTCAATGGTCACTGGTCACTGGTCAATGGTCACTGTCGCTGGTAAATGGTCACTGTCGCTGGTCAATGGTCACTGTCGCTGGTCACTGGTCACTGGTCACTGTCGCTGGTCACTGGTCACTGGTCTATGGTCACTCTCGCTGGTCAATGGTCACTGTCGCTGGTCACTGGTCACTGGTCAATGGTCACTGTTGCTGGTCACTGGTCACTGGTCACTGGTCACTGGTCACTGGCCACTGGTCACTGGTCACTGGTCACTGGTCACAGGTCAATGGTCACTGGTCACTGGACACTGGTCACTGGTCACTGGTCACTGGTCACTGGTCTATGGTCACTCTCGCTGGTCAATGGTCACTGTCGCTGGTCACTGGTCACTGGTCAATGGTCACTGTTGCTGGTCACTGGTCACTGGTCACTGGTCACTGGTCACTGGTCACTGGTCACAGGTCAATGGTCACTGGTCAATTGTTACTGTCGCTGGTCACTGGTCACTGGTCAATGGTCACTGTTGCTGGTCACTGGTCACTGGTCACTTGTCACTGGTCACTGGTCACTGGCCACTGGTCACTGGTCACTGGTCACTGGCCACTGGTCACTGGTCACTGGTCACTGGTCACAGGTCAATGGTCACTGGTCACTGGACACTGGTCACTGGTCACTGGTCACTGGTCACTGGTCTATGGTCACTCTCGCTGGTCAATGGTCACTGTCGCTGGTCACTGGTCACTGGTCAATGGTCACTGTTGCTGGTCACTGGTCACTGGTCACTTGTCACTGGTCACTGGTCACTGGCCACTGGTCACTGGTCACTGGTCACTGGCCACTGGTCACTGGTCACTGGTCACTGGTCAATGGCCACTGGTCACTGGTCAATGGTCATTGTCGCTGGTCAACGGTCACTGTCGCTGGTCAATGGTCACTGTCGCTGGTCACTGGTCACTGGTCACTGGTCACTGGTCACAAAGCACTGGTCACTTGTCACTGGTCAGTGGCCAATGGTCGCTGGTCACTTGTCACTGGTCACTGGTCACTGTCGCTGGTCAATGGTCACTGGTCACTGGTCACAGGTCACTGTTCAATGGTCACATGTCACTGGGCAGTGGTCAATGGTCACTGGTCATTGGTGACTGGTCACTGGTCACTGGTCACTGGACAATGGTCACTGTCGCTGGTCACAGGTCACTGGTCACTGGTCACTGGTCACTGGTCATTGGTGACTATCGCTGGTCAATGGTCACTGTCGCTGGTAAATGGTCACTGTCGCTTGTCACTGGTCACTGGTCACTGTCGCTGGTCACTGGTCACTGGACACTGGTCACTGGTCACTGGTCACTGGTCACTGGTCACTGGTCACTGGTCAATGGTCACTGTCGCTGGTCACTGGTCACTGGTCACTGGTCACTGGTCACTGGTCACTGCTCACTGGTCACTGGTCACTGGTCACTGGTCACTGGTCACTGGTCACAGGTCAATTGTCACTGGTCACTGGTCACTGGTCACGGGTCACATGTCACGGGTCACTGGTCACTGGTCACTGGTCACTGGTCACTGGGCAGTGGTCTCTGGTCACTGGTCACTGTTCAATGGTCACTGTCGCTGGTCAATGGTCACTGGTCACTGGTCAGTGTTCACTGGTCAATGGTCACTTGTCACTGGGCAGTGGTCAATGGTTACTGGTCACTGGTCACTGGTCACTGATCACTGGTCACTGGTCACAGGTCAATTGTCACTGGTCACTGGTCACTGGTCACGGGTCACATGTCACGGGTCACTGGTCACTGGTCACTGGTCACTGGTCACTGGGCAGTGGTCTCTGGTCACTGGTCACTGGTCAATGGTCACTGTCGCTGGTCAATGGTCACTGGTCACTGGTCAGTGTTCACTGGTCAATGGTCACTTGTCACTGGGCAGTGGTCAATGGTTACTGGTCACTGGTCACTGGTCACTGATCACTGGTCACTGGTCACAGGTCAATTGTCACTGGTCACTTGTCACTGGTCACTGGTCGCTGGTCACAAGTCACTGGTAACTTGTCACTGGTCACTGGTCACTGGTCACTGGTCAATGGTCACTGTCGCTGGTCAATGGTCACTGGTCACTGGTCAGTGTTCACTGGTCAATGGTCACTTGTCACTGGGCAGTGGTCAATGGTCACCGGTCACTGGTCACTGGTCACTGGTCACTGGTCACAGGTCAATTGTCACTGGTCACTGGTCACTGGTCACTGGTCACTGGTCACTGGTCACTGGTCGCTGGTCACAAGTCACTGGTAACTTGTCACTGGTCACTGGTCACAAGTCACTGGTCATTGGTGACTATCGCTGGTCAATGGTCACTGTCGCTGGTAAATGGTCACTGTCGCTGGTCACTGGTCACTGGTCACTGTCGCTGGTCACTGGTCACTGGTCACTGGTCACTGGTCACAGGTCAATGGTCAATGGTCACTATCGCTGGTCACTGGTCACTGGTCACTGGTCACTGGTCACTGGTCACTGGTCACTGGTAACTGGTCACTGGTCACTGGTCACTGGTCACTTGTCACTGGTCACTGATCACTGGTCACTGGTCACTGGTCACTGGTCACTGGTCACTGGTCCCTGGTCACTGGTCACTGGTCACTGGTCAATGGTCACTGTCGCTGGTCACTGGTCACTGGTCACTGGACACTGTTCACTGGTCACTGGTCCCCGGTCACTGGTCACTGGTCACTGGTCACTGGTCACTGGACACTGGTCACTGGTCACTGGTCACGGGTCACATGTCACGGGTCACTGGTCACTGGTCCCTGGTCACTGTTCACTGGTCACTGGTCACTGGTCAATGGTCACTGTCGCTAGTCACTGGTCACAGGTCACTGGTCACTGGTCACTGGTCACTGGTCACTGGTCAATGGTCACTGTCGCTGGTAAATGGTCACTGTCGCTGGTCAATGGTCACTGTCGCTGGTCACTCGTCACTATTCACTGGTCACTGGTCACTGGTCACTGTCGCTGGTCACTGGTCACTGGTCACTGGTCACTGGTCACTGGTCACTGGTCACAAGTCACTGGTCACTTGTCACTGGTCACTGGTCACTGGCCACTGGTCACTGGTCAATGGTCATTGTCGCTTGTCAATGGTCACTGTCGCTGGTCAATGGTCACTGTCGCTGGTCACTGGTCACTGGTCAATGGTCACTGGTCACAAAGCACTGGTCACTTGTCACTGGTCAGTGGCCAATGGTCGCTGGTCACTTGTCACTGGTCACTGGTCACTGGTCACTAGTCACAAGTCACTGGTCACTGGTCACTTGTCACTGGTCACTGGTCACTGGTCACTGGTCACTGGTCAATGGTCATTGTCGCTTGTCAATGGTCACTGTCGCTGGTCAATGGTCACTGTCGCTGGTCACTGGTCACTGGTCACTGGTCACTGGTCACAAAGCACTGGTCACTTGTCACTGGTCAGTGGCCAATGGTCGCTGGTCACTTGTCACTGGTCACTGGTCACTGGTCACTAGTCACAAGTCACTGGTCACTGGTCACTTGTCACTGGTCACTGGTCACTGGTCACTGGTCACTGTCGCTGGTCACTGGTCACTAGTCACTGGTCACTGGTCACTGGTCGCTGGTCACTGGTTACTTGTCACTGGTCAGTGGCCACTGGTCGCTGGTCACTTGTCACTGGTCACTGGTCACTGGTCACTGGTCACTGGTCACAAGTCACTGGTCACTGGTCACTGGTCACTGGTCAGTGGTCACTGGTCACTGGTCACTGGTCACTGGTCACTGGTCAATGGTCACTGTCGCTGGTCACTGGTCACTGGTCACTGATCACTGGTCACTGGTCACTGGTCACTGGTCACTGGTCAATGGTCACTATCGCTGGTCAATGGTCACTGTCGCTGGTTACTGGTCACTGGTCACTTGTCACTGGTCACTGGTCACTGGTCACTGGTCACAGGTCAATGGTCACTGTCGCTGGTCACTGGTCACTGGTCACTTGTCAATGGTCACTGGTCACTGGTCACTGGTCAATGGTCACTATCGCTGGTCAATGGTCATTGTCGCTGGTCACTGGTCATTGGTCACTTGTCACTGGTCACTGGTCACTGGTCACTGGTCGTCACTGGTCACAGGTCAATGGTCACTGGTCACTGGTCACTGGTCAATGGTCACTATCGCTGGTCAATGGTAACTTGTCACTGGGCAGTGGTCAATGGTCACTGGTCACTGGTCACTGGTCACTGGTCACTGGTCACAGGTCAATGGTCACTGGTCACTGGACACAGGTCACTGGTCACTGGTCACTGGTCACTGGTCACTGGTCACTGGTCAATGGTCACTGGCCACTGGTCACTGGTCACTGGTCAATGGTCACTTTCGCTGGTCAATGGTCACTGTCGCTCGTAAACGGTCACTGTCGCTGGTCACTGGTCACTGGTCACTGGTCACTGGTCACTGGTCACTGGTCAATGGTCACTGGTCACTGGACACTGGTCACTGGTCACTGGTCACTGGTCACTGGTCACTGGTCAATGGTAACTTGTCACTGGGCAGTGGTCAATGGTCACTGGTCACTGGTCACTGGTCAATGGTCACTGGTCACTGGACACAGGTCACTGGTCACTGGTCACCGGTCACTGGTCACTGGTCACTGGTCAATGGTCACTGGCCACTGGTCACTGGTCACTGGTCAATGGTCACTTTCGCTGGTCAATGGTCACTGTCGCTGGTCACTGGTCACTGGTCACTGGTCACTGTCGCTGGTCACTGGTCACTGGTCACTGGTCACTGGTAACTGGTCAATGGTCACTGTCGCTGGTCACTGGTCACTGGTCACTGGTCACTGGTCAATGGTAACTTGTCACTGGGCAGTGGTCAATGGTCACTGGTCACTGGTCACTGGTCAATGGTCACTGTCGCTGGTCACTGTTCACTGGTCACTGGTCACTGGTCACTGGTCACTGGTCACTGGTCACTGGTCACTGGTCACTGGTCACTGATCACTGGTCACTGGTCACTGGTCACTGGTCACTGGTCACACGTCAATGGTCACTGGTCACTGGTCACTGGTCAATGGTCACTGTCGCTGGTCACTGGTCACTGGTCACTTGTCACTGGTCACTGGTCACTGGTCACAGGTCACTGGTCACTGGTCACAAGTCACTGGTCACTTGTCACTGGTCAGTGGCCACTCGTCAATTGTCACTGGTCACTGGTCACTGGTCAATGGTCTCTGTCGCTGGTCACTGGTCACGATTCGCTGCTCCCTGGTCACTGGTACTGGTCAATGGTCACTGTCGCTGATCACTGGTCACTGGTCACTGGTCAGCGGTCACTGGTCACTGGTCACTGGTCAGTGGTCACTGGCCACTGGTCACTGGTCACTGTCGCTGGTCACTGGTCACTGGTCACTGGTCACTGGTAACTGGTCAATGGTCACTGTCGCTGGTCACTGGTCACTGGTCACTGGTCACTGGTCAATGGTAACTTGTCACTGGGCAGTGGTCAATGGTCACTGGTCACTGGTCACTGGTCACTGGTCACTGGTCACAGGTCAATGGTCACTGGTCACTGGACACAGGTCACTGGTCACTGGTCACTGGTCACTGGTCACTGATCACTGGTCACTGTTCACTGGTCACTGATCACTGGTCAATGGTCACTGTCGCTGGTCACTGGTCACTGGTCAATGGTCACTGGTCACTGGTCACAAGTCACTGGTCACTTGTCACTGGTCACTGGTCACTGGCCACTGGTCACTGGTCAATGGTCATTGTCGCTGGTCAACGGTCACTGTCGCTGGTCAATGGTCACTGTCGCTGGTCACTGGTCACTGGTCACTGGTCACTGGTCACAAAGCACTGGTCACTTGTCACTGGTCAGTGGCCAATGGTCGCTGGTCACTTGTCACTGGTCACTGGTCACTGTCGCTGGTCAATGGTCACTGGTCACAGGTCAGTGGTCACTGTTCAATGGTCACATGTCACTGGGCAGTGGTCAATGGTCACTTGTCATTGGTGACTGGTCACTGGTCACTGGTCACTGGACAATGGTCACTGTCGCTGGTCACAGGTCACTGGTCACTGGTCACTGGTCACTGGTCATTGGTGACTATCGCTGGTCAATGGTCACTGTCGCTGGTAAATGGTCACTGTCGCTGGTCACTGGTCACTGGTCACTGTCGCTGGTCACTGGTCACTGGACACTGGTCACTGGTCACTGGTCACTGGTCACTGGTCACTGGTCAATGGTCACTGTCGCTGGTCACTGGTCACTGGTCACTGGTCACTGGTCACTGGTCACTGCTCACTGGTCACTGGTCACTGGTCACTGGTCACTGGTCACTGGTCACAGGTCAATTGTCACTGGTCACTGGTCACTGGTCACGGGTCACATGTCACGGGTCACTGGTCACTGGTCACTGGTCACTGGTCACTGGGCAGTGGTCTCTGGTCACTGGTCACTGTTCAATGGTCACTGTCGCTGGTCAATGGTCACTGGTCACTGGTCAGTGTTCACTGGTCAATGGTCACTTGTCACTGGGCAGTGGTCAATGGTTACTGGTCACTGGTCACTGGTCACTGATCACTGGTCACTGGTCACAGGTCAATTGTCACTGGTCACTGGTCACTGGTCACGGGTCACATGTCACGGGTCACTGGTCACTGGTCACTGGTCACTGGTCACTGGGCAGTGTTCTCTGGTCACTGGTCACTGGTCAATGGTCACTGTCGCTGGTCAATGGTCACTGGTCACTGGTCAGTGTTCACTGGTCAATGGTCACTTGTCACTGGGCAGTGGTCAATGGTTACTGGTCACTGGTCACTGGTCACTGATCACTGGTCACTGGTCACAGGTCAATTGTCACTGGTCACTTGTCACTGGTCACTGGTCGCTGGTCACAAGTCACTGGTAACTTGTCACTGGTCACTGGTCACTGGTCACTGGTCAATGGTCACTGTCGCTGGTCAATGGTCACTGGTCACTGGTCAGTGTTCACTGGTCAATGGTCACTTGTCACTGGGCAGTGGTCAATGGTCACCGGTCACTGGTCACTGGTCACTGGTCACTGGTCACAGGTCAATTGTCACTGGTCACTGGTCACTGGTCACTGGTCACTGGTCACTGGTCACTGGTCGCTGGTCACAAGTCACTGGTAACTTGTCACTGGTCACTGGTCACAAGTCACTGGTCATTGGTGACTATCGCTGGTCAATGGTCACTGTCGCTGGTAAATGGTCACTGTCGCTGGTCACTGGTCACTGGTCACTGTCGCTGGTCACTGGTCACTGGTCACTGGTCACTGGTCACAGGTCAATGGTCAATGGTCACTGTCGCTGGTCACTGGTCACTGGTCACTGGTCACTGGTCACTGGTCACTGGTCACTGGTCACTGGTCAATGGTAACTTGTCACTGGGCAGTGGTCAATGGTCACTGGTCACTGGTCACTGGTCACTGGTCACTGGTCACAGGTCAATGGTCACTGGTCACTGGACACAGGTCACTGGTCACTGGTCACTGGTCACTGGTCACTGGTCACTGGTCACTGTTCACTGGTCACTGATCACTGGTCAATGGTCACCGTCGCTGGTCACTGTTCACTGGTCACTGATCACTGGTCACTGGTCACTGGTCAATGGTCACTATCGCTGGTCAATGGTCATTGTCGCTGGTCACTGGTCATTGGTCACTTGTCACTGGTCACTGGTCACTGGTCACTGGTCACTGGTCACTGGTCACAGGTCAATGGTCACTGGTCACTGGTCACTGGTCAATGGTCACTGTCGCTGGTCACTGGTCACTGGTCAATGGTCACTTGTCCCTGGGCAGTGGTCACTGGTCACTGGTCAATGGTCACTATCGCTGGTCAATAGTCACTGTCGCTGGTCACTGGTCACTGGTCACTTGTCACTGGTCACTGGTCACTGGTCACTGGTCACTGGTCACAAGTCACTGGTCACTTGTCACTGGTCAGTGGCCACTCGTCAATGGTCACTGGTCACTGGTCACTGGTCAATGGTCTCTGCCGCTGGTCACTGGTCACGATTCGCTGGTCCCTGGTCACTGGTACTGGTCAATGGTCACTGTCGCTGATCACTGGTCACTGGTCACTGGTCACTGGTCACTGGTCAATGGTCACTGTCGCTGGTCACTGGTCACTGGTCACTGATCACTGGTCACTGGTCACTGGTCACTGGTCACAGGTCACTGGTCAATGGTCACTGTCGCTGGTCACTGTTCACTGGTCACTGATCACTGGTCACTGGTCACTGGTCACTGGTCACTGGTCACTGGTCACTGGTCACTGATCACTGGTCACTGGTCACTGGTCACTGGTCACTGGTCACACGTCAATGGTCACTGGTCACTGGTCACTGGTCAATGGTCACTGTCGCTGGTCACTGGTCACTGGTCACTTGTCACTGGTCACTGGTCACTGGTCACAGGTCACTGGTCACTGGTCACAAGTCACTGGTCACTTGTCACTGGTCAGTGGCCACTCGTCAATGGTCACTGGTCACTGGTCACTGGTCAATGGTCTCTGTCGCTGGTCACTGGTCACGATTAGCTGCTCCCTGGTCACTGGTACTGGTCAATGGTCACTGTCGCTGATCACTGGTCACTGGTCACTGGTCACTGGTCACTGGTCAATGGTCACTGTCGCTGGTCACTGGTCACTGGTCACTGATCACTGGTCACTGGTCACTGGTCACTGGTCACTGGTCAATGGTCACTGTCGCTGGTCACTGTTCACTGGTCACTGATCACTGGTCACTGGTCACTGGTCACTGGTCACTGGTCACTGGTCACTGGTCACTGGTCACTGATCACTGGTCACTGGTCACTGGTCACTGGTCACTGGTCACTGGTCAATGGTCACTATCGCTGGTCAATGGTCACTGTCGCTGGTCACTGGTCATTGGTCACTTGTCACTGGTCACTGGTCACTGGTCACTGGTCACTGGTCACTGGTCACAGGTCAATGGTCACTGGTCACTGGACACAGGTCACTTGTCACTGGTCACTGGTCACTGGTCACTGGTCACTGGTCACAAGTCACTGGTCACATGTCACTGGTCACTGGTCAATGGTCACTGTCGCTGGTCACTGGTCACTAGTCACTGGTCACTGGTCACTGGTCACTGGTCACAAGTCACTGGTCACTTGTCACTGGTCACTGGTCAATGGTCACTATCGCTGGTTCGATGGTCACTGTCGCTGGTCACTGGTCATTGGTCACTTGTCACTGGTCACTGGTCAATGGTCACTATCGCTGGTCAATGGTCACTGTCACTGGTCACTGGTCACTGGTCACTGGTCACTGGTCACTGGTCACTGGTCACTGGTCACTGGTCAATGGTCACTGTCGCTGGTCACTGGTCACTGGTCACTGGTCAATGGTCACTTGTCCCTGGGCAGTGGTCACTGGTCACTGGTCAATGGTCACTATCGCTGGTCAATGGTCACTGTCGCTGGTCACTGGTCACTGGTCACTTGTCACTGGTCACTGGTCACTGGTCACTTGTCACTGGTCAGTGGCCACTCGTCAATGGTCACTGGTCACTGGTCACGCGTCAATGGTCTCTGTCGCTGGTCACTGGTCACGATTCGCTGGTCCCTGGTCACTGGTCACTGGTCAATGGTCACTGTCGCTGATCACTGGTCACTGGTCACTGGCCACTGGTCACTGGTCAATGGTCACTGTCGCTGGTCACTGATCGCTGGTCACTGATCACTGGTCACTGGTCACTGGTCACTGGTCACTGGTCACTGGTCAATGGTCACTTGTCCCTGGGCAGTGGTCACTGGTCACTGGTCAATGGTCACTATCGCTGGTCAATGGTCACTGTCGCTGGTCACTGGTCACTGGTCACTTGTCACTGGTCACTGGTCACTGGTCACTTGTCACTGGTCAGTGGCCACTCGTCAATTGTCACTGGTCACTGGTCACTGGTCAATGGTCTCTGTCGCTGGTCACTGGTCACGATTCGCTGCTCCCTGGTCACTGGTACTGGTCAATGGTCACTGTCGCTGATCACTGGTCACTGGTCACTGGTCAGCGGTCACTGGTCACTGGTCACTGGTCAGTGGTCACTGGCCACTGGTCACTGGTCACTGTCGCTGGTCACTGGTCACTGGTCACTGGTCACTGGTAACTGGTCAATGGTCACTGTCGCTGGTCACTGGTCACTGGTCACTGGTCACTGGTCAATGGTAACTTGTCACTGGGCAGTGGTCAATGGTCACTGGTCACTGGTCACTGGTCACTGGTCACTGGTCACAGGTCAATGGTCACTGGTCACTGGACACAGGTCACTGGTCACTGGTCACTGGTCACTGGTCACTGATCACTGGTCACTGTTCACTGGTCACTGATCACTGGTCAATGGTCACTGTCGCTGGTCACTGGTCACTGGTCAATGGTCACTGGTCACTGGTCACAAGTCACTGGTCACTTGTCACTGGTCACTGGTCACTGGCCACTGGTCACTGGTCAATGGTCATTGTCGCTGGTCAACGGTCACTGTCGCTGGTCAATGGTCACTGTCGCTGGTCACTGGTCACTGGTCACTGGTCACTGGTCACAAAGCACTGGTCACTTGTCACTGGTCAGTGGCCAATGGTCGCTGGTCACTTGTCACTGGTCACTGGTCACTGTCGCTGGTCAATGGTCACTGGTCACAGGTCAGTGGTCACTGTTCAATGGTCACATGTCACTGGGCAGTGGTCAATGGTCACTTGTCATTGGTGACTGGTCACTGGTCACTGGTCACTGGACAATGGTCACTGTCGCTGGTCACAGGTCACTGGTCACTGGTCACTGGTCACTGGTCATTGGTGACTATCGCTGGTCAATGGTCACTGTCGCTGGTAAATGGTCACTGTCGCTGGTCACTGGTCACTGGTCACTGTCGCTGGTCACTGGTCACTGGACACTGGTCACTGGTCACTGGTCACTGGTCACTGGTCACTGGTCAATGGTCACTGTCGCTGGTCACTGGTCACTGGTCACTGGTCACTGGTCACTGGTCACTGCTCACTGGTCACTGGTCACTGGTCACTGGTCACTGGTCACTGGTCACAGGTCAATTGTCACTGGTCACTGGTCACTGGTCACGGGTCACATGTCACGGGTCACTGGTCACTGGTCACTGGTCACTGGTCACTGGGCAGTGGTCTCTGGTCACTGGTCACTGTTCAATGGTCACTGTCGCTGGTCAATGGTCACTGGTCACTGGTCAGTGTTCACTGGTCAATGGTCACTTGTCACTGGGCAGTGGTCAATGGTTACTGGTCACTGGTCACTGGTCACTGATCACTGGTCACTGGTCACAGGTCAATTGTCACTGGTCACTGGTCACTGGTCACGGGTCACATGTCACGGGTCACTGGTCACTGGTCACTGGTCACTGGTCACTGGGCAGTGGTCTCTGGTCACTGGTCACTGGTCAATGGTCACTGTCGCTGGTCAATGGTCACTGGTCACTGGTCAGTGTTCACTGGTCAATGGTCACTTGTCACTGGGCAGTGGTCAATGGTTACTGGTCACTGGTCACTGGTCACTGATCACTGGTCACTGGTCACAGGTCAATTGTCACTGGTCACTTGTCACTGGTCACTGGTCGCTGGTCACAAGTCACTGGTAACTTGTCACTGGTCACTGGTCACTGGTCACTGGTCAATGGTCACTGTCGCTGGTCAATGGTCACTGGTCACTGGTCAGTGTTCACTGGTCAATGGTCACTTGTCACTGGGCAGTGGTCAATGGTCACCGGTCACTGGTCACTGGTCACTGGTCACTGGTCACAGGTCAATTGTCACTGGTCACTGGTCACTGGTCACTGGTCACTGGTCACTGGTCACTGGTCGCTGGTCACAAGTCACTGGTAACTTGTCACTGGTCACTGGTCACAAGTCACTGGTCATTGGTGACTATCGCTGGTCAATGGTCACTGTCGCTGGTAAATGGTCACTGTCGCTGGTCACTGGTCACTGGTCACTGTCGCTGGTCACTGGTCACTGGTCACTGGTCACTGGTCACAGGTCAATGGTCAATGGTCACTGTCGCTGGTCACTGGTCACTGGTCACTGGTCACTGGTCACTGGTCACTGGTCACTGGTCACTGGTCAATGGTAACTTGTCACTGGGCAGTGGTCAATGGTCACTGGTCACTGGTCACTGGTCACTGGTCACTGGTCACAGGTCAATGGTCACTGGTCACTGGACACAGGTCACTGGTCACTGGTCACTGGTCACTGGTCACTGGTCACTGGTCACTGTTCACTGGTCACTGATCACTGGTCAATGGTCACCGTCGCTGGTCACTGTTCACTGGTCACTGATCACTGGTCACTGGTCACTGGTCAATGGTCACTATCGCTGGTCAATGGTCATTGTCGCTGGTCACTGGTCATTGGTCACTTGTCACTGGTCACTGGTCACTGGTCACTGGTCACTGGTCACTGGTCACAGGTCAATGGTCACTGGTCACTGGTCACTGGTCAATGGTCACTGTCGCTGGTCACTGGTCACTGGTCAATGGTCACTTGTCCCTGGGCAGTGGTCACTGGTCACTGGTCAATGGTCACTATCGCTGGTCAATAGTCACTGTCGCTGGTCACTGGTCACTGGTCACTTGTCACTGGTCACTGGTCACTGGTCACTGGTCACTGGTCACAAGTCACTGGTCACTTGTCACTGGTCAGTGGCCACTCGTCAATGGTCACTGGTCACTGGTCACTGGTCAATGGTCTCTGCCGCTGGTCACTGGTCACGATTCGCTGGTCCCTGGTCACTGGTACTGGTCAATGGTCACTGTCGCTGATCACTGGTCACTGGTCACTGGTCACTGGTCACTGGTCAATGGTCACTGTCGCTGGTCACTGGTCACTGGTCACTGATCACTGGTCACTGGTCACTGGTCACTGGTCACAGGTCACTGGTCAATGGTCACTGTCGCTGGTCACTGTTCACTGGTCACTGATCACTGGTCACTGGTCACTGGTCACTGGTCACTGGTCACTGGTCACTGGTCACTGATCACTGGTCACTGGTCACTGGTCACTGGTCACTGGTCACACGTCAATGGTCACTGGTCACTGGTCACTGGTCAATGGTCACTGTCGCTGGTCACTGGTCACTGGTCACTTGTCACTGGTCACTGGTCACTGGTCACAGGTCACTGGTCACTGGTCACAAGTCACTGGTCACTTGTCACTGGTCAGTGGCCACTCGTCAATGGTCACTGGTCACTGGTCACTGGTCAATGGTCTCTGTCGCTGGTCACTGGTCACGATTAGCTGCTCCCTGGTCACTGGTACTGGTCAATGGTCACTGTCGCTGATCACTGGTCACTGGTCACTGGTCACTGGTCACTGGTCAATGGTCACTGTCGCTGGTCACTGGTCACTGGTCACTGATCACTGGTCACTGGTCACTGGTCACTGGTCACTGGTCAATGGTCACTGTCGCTGGTCACTGTTCACTGGTCACTGATCACTGGTCACTGGTCACTGGTCACTGGTCACTGGTCACTGGTCACTGGTCACTGGTCACTGATCACTGGTCACTGGTCACTGGTCACTGGTCACTGGTCACTGGTCAATGGTCACTATCGCTGGTCAATGGTCACTGTCGCTGGTCACTGGTCATTGGTCACTTGTCACTGGTCACTGGTCACTGGTCACTGGTCACTGGTCACTGGTCACAGGTCAATGGTCACTGGTCACTGGACACAGGTCACTTGTCACTGGTCACTGGTCACTGGTCACTGGTCACTGGTCACAAGTCACTGGTCACATGTCACTGGTCACTGGTCAATGGTCACTGTCGCTGGTCACTGGTCACTAGTCACTGGTCACTGGTCACTGGTCACTGGTCACAAGTCACTGGTCACTTGTCACTGGTCACTGGTCAATGGTCACTATCGCTGGTCAATGGTCACTGTCGCTGGTCACTGGTCATTGGTCACTTGTCACTGGTCACTGGTCAATGGTCACTATCGCTGGTCAATGGTCACTGTCACTGGTCACTGGTCACTGGTCACTGGTCACTGGTCACTGGTCACTGGTCACTGGTCACTGGTCAATGGTCACTGTCGCTGGTCACTGGTCACTGGTCACTGGTCAATGGTCACTTGTCCCTGGGCAGTGGTCACTGGTCACTGGTCAATGGTCACTATCGCTGGTCAATGGTCACTGTCGCTGGTCACTGGTCACTGGTCACTTGTCACTGGTCACTGGTCACTGGTCACTTGTCACTGGTCAGTGGCCACTCGTCAATGGTCACTGGTCACTGGTCACGCGTCAATGGTCTCTGTCGCTGGTCACTGGTCACGATTCGCTGGTCCCTGGTCACTGGTCACTGGTCAATGGTCACTGTCGCTGATCACTGGTCACTGGTCACTGGCCACTGGTCACTGGTCAATGGTCACTGTCGCTGGTCACTGATCGCTGGTCACTGATCACTGGTCACTGGTCACTGGTCACTGGTCACTGGTCACTGGTCAATGGTCACTATCGCTGGTCAATGGTCCCTGTCGCTGGTCACTGGTCATTGGTCACTTGTCACTGGTCACTGGTCACTGGTCACTGGTCACTGGTCAATGGTCTCTGTCGCTGGTCACTGGTCACGATTTGCTGGTCCCTGGTCACTGGTCACTGGTCAATGGTCACTGTCGCTGATCACTGGTCACTGGTCACTGGCCACTGGTCACTGGTCAATGGTCACTGTCGCTGGTCACTGGTCGCTGGTCACTGATCACTGGTCACTGGTCACAGGTCACTGGTCACTGGTCACTGGTCAATGGTCACTATCGCTGGTCAATGGTCCCTGTCGCTGGTCACTGGTCATTGGTCACTTGTCACTGGTCACTGGTCACTGGTCACTGGTCACTGGTCAATGGTCACTGTCGCTGGTCACTGTTCACTGGTCACTGATCACTGGTCACTGGTCACTGGTCACTGGTCACTGATCACTGGTCACTGGTCACTGGTCACTGGTCACTGGTCACTGGTCACTGGTCACTGGTCAATGGTCACTGTCGCTGGTCACTGGTCATTGGTCACTTGTCACTGGTCACTGGTCACTGGTCACTGGTCACAGGTCAATGGTCACTGGTCACTGGACACAGGTCACTTGTCACTGGTCACTGGTCACTGGCCACTGGTCACTGGTCACTGGTCACAAGTCACTGGTCACTTGTCACTGGTCACTGGTCAATGGTCACTGTCGCTGGTCACTGGTCACTAGTCACTGGTCACTGGTCACTGGTCGCTGGTCACTGGTTACTTGTCACTGGTCAGTGGCCACTGGTCGCTGGTCACATGTCACTGGTCACTGGTCACTGGTCACTGGTCACAAGTCACTGGTCACTGGTCACTGGTCACTGGTCAGTGGTCACTGGTCACTGGTCACTGGTCACTGGTCACTGGGCAATGGTCACTCTCGCTGGTCACTGGTCACTGGTCACTGATCACTGGTCACTGGTCACTGGTCACTGGTCACTGGTCAATGGTCACTATCGCTGGTCAATGGTCACTGTCGCTGGTTACTGGTCACTGGTCACTTGTCACTGGTCACTGGTCACTGGTCAATGGTCACTGTCGCTGGTCACTGATCGCTGGTCACTGATCACTGGTCACTGGTCACTGGTCACTGGTCACTGGTCACTGGTCAATGGTCACTATCGCTGGTCAATGGTCCCTGTCGCTGGTCACTGGTCATTGGTCACTTGTCACTGGTCACTGGTCACTGGTCACTGGTCACTGGTCAATGGTCTCTGTCGCTGGTCACTGGTCACGATTTGCTGGTCCCTGGTCACTGGTCACTGGTCAATGGTCACTGTCGCTGATCACTGGTCACTGGTCACTGGCCACTGGTCACTGGTCAATGGTCACTGTCGCTGGTCACTGGTCGCTGGTCACTGATCACTGGTCACTGGTCACAGGTCACTGGTCACTGGTCACTGGTCAATGGTCACTATCGCTGGTCAATGGTCCCTGTCGCTGGTCACTGGTCATTGGTCACTTGTCACTGGTCACTGGTCACTGGTCACTGGTCACTGGTCAATGGTCACTGTCGCTGGTCACTGTTCACTGGTCACTGATCACTGGTCACTGGTCACTGGTCACTGGTCACTGATCACTGGTCACTGGTCACTGGTCACTGGTCACTGGTCACTGGTCACTGGTCACTGGTCAATGGTCACTGTCGCTGGTCACTGGTCATTGGTCACTTGTCACTGGTCACTGGTCACTGGTCACTGGTCACAGGTCAATGGTCACTGGTCACTGGACACAGGTCACTTGTCACTGGTCACTGGTCACTGGCCACTGGTCACTGGTCACTGGTCACAAGTCACTGGTCACTTGTCACTGGTCACTGGTCAATGGTCACTGTCGCTGGTCACTGGTCACTAGTCACTGGTCACTGGTCACTGGTCGCTGGTCACTGGTTACTTGTCACTGGTCAGTGGCCACTGGTCGCTGGTCACATGTCACTGGTCACTGGTCACTGGTCACTGGTCACAAGTCACTGGTCACTGGTCACTGGTCACTGGTCAGTGGTCACTGGTCACTGGTCACTGGTCACTGGTCACTGGGCAATGGTCACTCTCGCTGGTCACTGGTCACTGGTCACTGATCACTGGTCACTGGTCACTGGTCACTGGTCACTGGTCAATGGTCACTATCGCTGGTCAATGGTCACTGTCGCTGGTTACTGGTCACTGGTCACTTGTCACTGGTCACTGGTCACTGGTCACTGGTCACTGGTCAATGGTCACTGTCGCTGGTCACTGGTCACTGGTCACTGGTCAATGGTCACTGGTCACTGGTCACTGGTCAATGGTCACTATCGCTGGTCAATGGTCATTGTCGCTGGTCACTGGTCATTGGTCACTTGTCACTGGTCACTGGTCACTGGTCACTGGTCGTCACTGGTCACAGGAGAATGGTCACTGGTCACTGGTCACTGGTCAATGGTCACTATCGCTGGTCAATGGTCACTGTCGCTGGTTACTGGTCACTGGTCACTGGTCACTGGTCACTGGTCAATGGTCACTGTCGCTGGTCACTGGTCACTGGTCACTGATCACTGGTTACTTGTCACTGGTCAGTGGCCACTGGTCGCTGGTCACTTGTCACTGGTCACTGGTCACTGGTCACTGGTCACTGGTCACAAGTCACTGGTCACTGGTCACTGGTCACTGGTCAGTGGTCACTGGTCACTGGTCACTGGTCACTGGTCACTGGTCAATGGTCACTGTCGCTGGTCACTGGTCACTGGTCACTGATCACTGGTCACTGGTCACTGGTCACTGGTCACTGGTCAATGGTCACTATCGCTGGTCAATGGTCACTGTCGCTGGTTACTGGTCACTGGTCACTTGTCACTGGTCACTGGTCACTGGTCACTGGTCACAGGTCAATGGTCACTGTCGCTGGTCACTGGTCACTGGTCACTGGTCAATGGTCACTGGTCACTGGTCACTGGTCAATGGTCACTATCGCTGGTCAATGGTCATTGTCGCTGGTCACTGGTCATTGGTCACTTGTCACTGGTCACTGGTCACTGGTCACTGGTCGTCACTGGTCACAGGTCAATGGTCACTGGTCACTGGTCACTGGTCAATGGTCACTATCGCTGGTCAATGGTAACTTGTCACTGGGCAGTGGTCAATGGTCACTGGTCACTGGTCACTGGTCACTGGTCACTGGTCACAGGTCAATGGTCACTGGTCACTGGACACAGGTCACTGGTCACTGGCCACTGGTCACTGGTCACTGGTCACTGGTCAATGGTCACTGGCCACTGGTCACTGGTCACTGGTCAATGGTCACTTTCGCTGGTCAATGGTCACTGTCGCTCGTAAACGGTCACTGTCGCTGGTCACTGGTCACTGGTCACTGGTCACTGGTCACTGGTCACTGGTCAATGGTCACTGGTCACTGGACACTGGTCACTGGTCACTGGTCACTGGTCACTGGTCACTGGTCAATGGTAACTTGTCACTGGGCAGTGGTCAATGGTCACTGGTCACTGGTCACTGGTCACAGGTCAATGGTCACTGGTCACTGGACACAGGTCACCGGTCACTGGTCACTGGCCACTGGTCAATGGTCACTTTCGCTGGTCAATGGTCACTGTCGCTGGTCACTGGTCACTGGTCACTGGTCACTGTCGCTGGTCACTGGTCACTGGTCACTGGTCACTGGTAACTGGTCAATGGTCACTGTCGCTGGTCACTGGTCACTGGTCACTGGTCACTGGTCAATGGTAACTTGTCACTGGGCAGTGGTCAATGGTCACTGGTCACTGGTCACTGGTCACTGGTCACTGGTCACAGGTCAATGGTCACTGGTCACTGGACACCGGTCACTGGTCACTGGCCACTGGTCAATGGTCACTTTCGCTGGTCAATGGTCACTGTCGCTGGTCACTGGTCACTGGTCACTGGTCACAGGTCAATGGTCACTGTCGCTGGTCACTGGTCACTGGTCACTGGTCAATGGTCACTGGTCACTGGTCACTGGTCAATGGTCACTATCGCTGGTCAATGGTAACTTGTCACTGGGCAGTGGTCAATGGTCACTGGTCACTGGTCACTGGTCACTGGTCACTGGTCACAGGTCAATGGTCACTGGTCACTGGACACAGGTCACTGGTCACTGGCCACTGGTCACTGGTCACTGGTCACTGGTCAATGGTGACTGGTCACTGGTCACTGGTCACTGGTCACTGGTCGCTGGTCACTGGTCACTGGTCACGTGTCACATGTCACGGGTCACAGGTCACTGGTCGCTGGTCACTGGTCACCGGTCACCGGTCACTGGTCACTGGTCACTGGTCACTGGTCACTGGTCACTGGTCACTGGTCACTTGTCACTGGTCACGTGTCACATGTCACGGGTCACAGGTCACTGGTCGCTGGTCACTGGTCACATGTCACGGGTCACTGGTCACTGGTCACTGGTCACTGGTCACTTGTCACTGGTCGCTGGTCACTGGTCACTGGTCACGTGTCACATGTCACGGGTCACAGGTCACTGGTCGCTGGTCACTGGTCACCGGTCACCGGTCACTGGTCACTGGTCACTGGTCACTGGTCACTGGTCACTGGTCAATGGTCACTGTCGCTGGTCACTGGTCACTGGTCAATGGTCACTGTCGCTGGTCCCTGTCGCTGGTCAATAGTCACTGTCGCTGGTCACTGGTCACTGGTCACTGGTCACTGGTTACTGGTCACTGGTAAATGGTCACTGTCGCTGAACAATGGTCACTGTCGCTGGTCACTGGTCACTGGTCACTGGTCACTGGTCACTTGTCACTGGTCACTGGTCACAGGTCAATGGTCACTGGCCACTGGACACAGATGACTGGTCACTGGTCACTGGTCACTGGTCACAAAGCACTGGTCGTTTGTCACAGGTCAGTGGTCACTGGTGACTGGTGACTGGTCACTGGTCACTGGTCACTTGTCACTGGTCACTGGTCACAGGTCAATGGTCACTGGCCACTGGACACAGATGACTGGTCACTGGTCACTGGTCACAAAGCACTGGTCCCCGGTCACTTGTCACTGGTCACTGGTCACTGGTCTCTGGTCACTGGACACTGGACACTGGCCACTGGTCACTGGTCACTGGTCACAAGTCACAGGTCACTGGTCACTCGTCACAAGTCACTGGTCACTTGTCACTGGTCAGTGGTCAGTGGTCACTGGTCACTAGTCACAGGTCAATGGTGCCTGGTGACTGGTCACTGGGCCCTGGTCACTGGTCACTGGTCACTGGTCACGGGTCACATGTCACGGGTCACTGGTCACTGGTCGCTAGTCACTGGTCCCCGGTCACAAGTCACTGGTCACTGGTTACTGGTCACTGGTCACTGGTCACTGGTCACTGGTCACTGGTCACTGGTCACTGGTCACTGGTCAACTGTCACAATCGCTGGTCACTGGTCACTGGTCACTGGTCACTGGTCGCTGGTCACTGGTCACAGGTCAATGGCCACTGGTCAATTGTTACTGTCGCTGGTCACTGGTCACTGGTCAATGGTCACTGTTGCTGGTCACTGGCCACTGGTCACTGGTCACTGGTTACTGGTCACAGGTCAATGGTCACTGGCCACTGGACACAGATCACTGGTCACTGGTCACTGGTCACTGGTCACAAGTCACTGGTCACTGGTCACTTGTCACTGGTCACTGGTCACTGGCCACTGGTCACTGGTCACTGGCCACTGGTCACTGGTCACAGTTTACTGGTCACTGGTCTCTGGTCACTGGTCACTGGTCACTGGTCACTGGTCACGGGTCACATGTCACGGGTCACTGGTCACTGGTCACTTGTCACTGGTCACTGGTCACTGGCCACTGGTCACTGGTCACTGGTCACTGGCCACTGGTCACTGGTCACTGGTCACTGGTCACTGGTCACTGGTCACTGGCCACTGGTCACTGGTCACAGTTTACTGGTCACTGGTCACTGGTCACTGGTCACTGGTCACTGGTCACTGGTCAATGGTCACTGGTCACTGGTCACTGGTCACAGGTCAATGGTCACTGGTCACTGGACACTGGTCACTGGTCACTGGTCACTGGTCACTGGTCTATGGTCACTCTCGCTGGTCAATGGTCACTGTCGCTGGTCACTGGTCACTGGTCACTTGTCACTGGTCACTGGTGAATGGTCACATGTCACTGGGCACTGGTCACAGGTCACTGGTCCCCGGTCACTGGTCACTGGTCACTGGTCACTGGTCAATGGTCACTGGTCACTGGTCAATGGTCACTGTCGCTGGTAAATGGTCACTGTCGCTGGTCAATGGTCACTGTCGCTGGTCACTGGTCACTGGTCACTGTCGCTGGTCACTGGTCACTGGTCACTGGTCACTGGTCACTGGTCACAAGTCACTGGTCACTTGTCACTGGTCACTGGTCACTGGCCACTGGTCACTGGTCAATGGTCATTGTCGCTGGTCAACGGTCACTGTCGCTGGTCAATGGTCACTGTCGCTGGTCACTGGTCACTGGTCACTGGTCACTGGTCACTGGTCACAAAGCACTGGTCACTTGTCACTGGTCAGTGGCCAATGGTCGCTGGTCACTTGTCACTGGTCACTGGTCACTGTCGCTGGTCAATGGTCACTGGTCACAGGTCAGTGGTCACTGTTCAATGGTCACATGTCACTGGGCAGTGGTCAATGGTCACTGGTCATTGGTGACTGGTCACTGGTCACTGGTCACTGGACAATGGTCACTGTCGCTGGTCACAGGTCACTGGTCACTGGTCACTGGTCACTGGTCATTGGTGACTATCGCTGGTCAATGGTCACTGTCGCTGGTAAATGGTCACTGTCGCTGGTCACTGGTCACTGGTCACTGTCGCTGGTCACTGGTCACTGGACACTGGTCACTGGTCACTGGTCACTGGTCACTGGTCACTGGTCACTGGTCAATGGTCACTGTCGCTGGTCACTGGTCACTGGTCACTGGTCACTGGTCACTGGTCACTGGTCACTGCTCACTGGTCACTGGTCACTGGTCACTGGTCACTGGTCACTGGTCACAGGTCAATTGTCACTGGTCACTGGTCACTGGTCACGGGTCACATGTCACGGGTCACTGGTGACTGGTCACTGGTCACTGGTCACTGGGCAGTGGTCTCTGGTCACTGGTCACTGTTCAATGGTCACTGTCGCTGGTCAATGGTCACTGGTCACTGGTCAGTGTTCACTGGTCAATGGTCACTTGTCACTGGGCAGTGGTCAATGGTTACTGGTCACTGGTCACTGGTCACTGATCACTGGTCACTGGTCACAGGTCAATTGTCACTGGTCACTGGTCACTGGTCACGGGTCACATGTCACGGGTCACTGGTCACTGGTCACTGGTCACTGGTCACTGGGCAGTGGTCTCTGGTCACTGGTCACTGGTCAATGGTCACTGTCGCTGGTCAATGGTCACTGGTCACTGGTCAGTGTTCACTGGTCAATGGTCACTGGTCACTGGTCAGTGTTCACTGGTCAATGGTCACTTGTCACTGGGCAGTGGTCAATGGTTACTGGTCACTGGTCACTGGTCACTGATCACTGGTCACTGGTCACAGGCCAATTGTCACTGGTCACTGGTCACTGGTCACGGGTCACATGTCACGGGTCACTGGTCACTGGTCACTGGTCACTGGTCACTGGGCAGTGGTCTCTGGTCACTGGTCACTGGTCAATGGTCACTGTCGCTGGTCAATGGTCACTGGTCACTGGACACAGGTCACTGGTCACTGGCCACTGGTCACTGGTCACTGGTCACTGGTCAATGGTGACTGGTCACTGGTCACTGGTCACTGGTCACTGGTCGCTGGTCACTGGTCACTGGTCACGTGTCACATGTCACGGGTCACAGGTCACTGGTCGCTGGTCACTGGTCACCGGTCACCGGTCACTGGTCACTGGTCACTGGTCACTGGTCACTGGTCACTGGTCACAAGTCACTGGTCACTTGTCACTGGTCACTGGTCAATGGTCACTGTCGCTGGTCACTGGTCACTAGTCACTGGTCACTGGTCACTGGTCGCTGGTCACTGGTTACTTGTCACTGGTCAGTGGCCACTGGTCGCTGGTCACTTGTCACTGGTCACTGGTCACTGGTCACTGGTCACAAGTCACTGGTCACTGGTCACTGGTCACTGGTCAGTGGTCACTGGTCACTGGTCACTGGTCACTGGTCACTGGTCACTGGGCAATGGTCACTCTCGCTGGTCACTGGTCACTGGTCACTGATCACTGGTCACTGGTCACTGGTCAATGGTCACTATCGCTGGTCAATGGTCACTGTCGCTGGTTACTGGTCACTGGTCACTTGTCACTGGTCACTGGTCACTGGTCACTGGTCACTGGTCAATGGTCACTGTCGCTGGTCACTGGTCACTGGTCACTGGTCAATGGTCACTGGTCACTGGTCACTGGTCAATGGTCACTATCGCTGGTCAATGGTCATTGTCGCTGGTCACTGGTCATTGGTCACTTGTCACTGGTCACTGGTCACTGGTCACTGGTCGTCACTGGTCACAGGACAATGGTCACTGGTCACTGGTCACTGGTCAATGGTCACTATCGCTGGTCAATGGTCACTGTCGCTGGTTACTGGTCACTGGTCACTGGTCACTGGTCACTGGTCACTGGTCACTGGTCACTGGTCAATGGTCACTGTCGCTGGTCACTGGTCACTGGTCACTGATCACTGGTTACTTGTCACTGGTCAGTGGCCACTGGTCGCTGGTCACTTGTCACTGGTCACTGGTCACTGGTCACTGGTCACTGGTCACAAGTCACTGGTCACTGGTCACTGGTCACTGGTCAGTGGTCACTGGTCACTGGTCACTGGTCACTGGTCACTGGTCAATGGTCACTGTCGCTGGTCACTGGTCACTGGTCACTGATCACTGGTCACTGGTCACTGGACACAGGTCACTGGTCACTGGTCACCGGTCAATGGTCACTGGTCACTGGTCACAGGTCACTGGTCACTGGCCACTGGTCACTGGTCACTGGTCACTGGTCAATGGTCACTGGCCACTGGTCACTGGTCACTGGTCAATGGTCACTTTCGCTGGTCAATGGTCACTGTCGCTCGTAAACGGTCACTGTCGCTGGTCACTGGTCACTGGTCACTGGTCACTGGTCACTGGTCACTGGTCAATGGTCACTGGTCACTGGACACTGGTCACTGGTCACTGGTCACTGGTAACTGGTCAATGGTCACTGTCGCTGGTCACTGGTCACTGGTCACTGGTCACTGGTCAATGGTCACTATCGCTGGTCAATGGTAACTTGTCACTGGGCAGTGGTCAATGGTCACTGGTCACTGGTCACTGGTCACTGATCACTGGTCACTGGTCACTGGTCACTGGTCACTGGTCAATGGTCACTATCGCTGGTCAATGGTCACTGTCGCTGGTTACTGGTCACTGGTCACTTGTCACTGGTCACTGGTCACTGGTCACTGGTCACAGGTCAATGGTCACTGTCGCTGGTCACTGGTCACTGGTCACTGGTCAATGGTCACTGGTCACTGGTCACTGGTCAATGGTCACTATCGCTGGTCACTGGTCATTGTCGCTGGTCACTGGTCATTGGTCACTTGTCACTGGTCACTGGTCACTGGTCACTGGTCGTCACTGGTCACAGGTCAATGGTCACTGGTCACTGGTCACTGGTCAATGGTCACTATCGCTGGTCAATGGTAACTTGTCACTGGGCAGTGGTCAATGGTCACTGGTCACTGGTCACTGGTCACTGGTCACTGGTCACAGGTCAATGGTCACTGGTCACTGGACACAGGTCACTGGTCACTGGCCACTGGTCACTGGTCACTGGTCACTGGTCAATGGTGACTGGTCACTGGTCACTGGTCACTGGTCACTGGTCGCTGGTCACTGGTCACTGGTCACGTGTCACATGTCACGGGTCACAGGTCACTGGTCGCTGGTCACTGGTCACCGGTCACCGGTCACTGGTCACTGGTCACTGGTCACTGGTCACTGGTCACTGGTCACAAGTCACTGGTCACTTGTCACTGGTCACTGGTCAATGGTCACTGTCGCTGGTCACTGGTCACTAGTCACTGGTCACTGGTCACTGGTCACTTGTCACTGGTCGCTGGTCACTGGTCACTGGTCACGTGTCACATGTCACGGGTCACAGGTCACTGGTCGCTGGTCACTGGTCACCGGTCACCGGTCACTGGTCACTGGTCACTGGTCACTGGTCACTGGTCACTGGTCAATGGTCACTGTCGCTGGTCACTGGTCACTGGTCAATGGTCACTGTCGCTGGTCCCTGTCGCTGGTCAATAGTCACTGTCGCTGGTCACTGGTCACTGGTCACTGGTCACTGGTTACTGGTCACTGGTAAATGGTCACTGTCGCTGAACAATGGTCACTGTCGCTGGTCACTGGTCACTGGTCACTGGTCACTGGTCACTTGTCACTGGTCACTGGTCACAGGTCAATGGTCACTGGCCACTGGACACAGATGACTGGTCACTGGTCACTGGTCACTGGTCACAAAGCACTGGTCGTTTGTCACAGGTCAGTGGTCACTGGTGACTGGTGACTGGTCACTGGTCACTGGTCACTTGTCACTGGTCACTGGTCACAGGTCAATGGTCACTGGCCACTGGACACAGATGACTGGTCACTGGTCACTGGTCACAAAGCACTGGTCCCCGGTCACTTGTCACTGGTCACTGGTCACTGGTCTCTGGTCACTGGACACTGGACACTGGCCACTGGTCACTGGTCACTGGTCACAAGTCACAGGTCACTGGTAACTCGTCACAAGTCACTGGTCACTTGTCACTGGTCAGTGGTCAGTGGTCACTGGTCACTAGTCACAGGTCAATGGTGCCTGGTGACTGGTCACTGGGCCCTGGTCACTGGTCACTGGTCACTGGTCACGGGTCACATGTCACGGGTCACTGGTCACTGGTCGCTAGTCACTGGTCACTGGTCACTGGTCACTGGTCACTGGTCAACTGTCACAATCGCTGGTCACTGGTCACTGGTCACTGGTCACTGGTCGCTGGTCACTGGTCACAGGTCAATGGTCACTGGTCAATTGTTACTGTCGCTGGTCACTGGTCACTGGTCAATGGTCACTGTTGCTGGTCACTGGTCACTGGTCACTGGTCACTGGCCACTGGTCACTGGTCACTGGTTACTGGTCACAGGTCAATGGTCACTGGCCACTGGACACAGATCACTGGTCACTGGTCACTGGTCACTGGTCACAAGTCACTGGTCACTGGTCACTTGTCACTGGTCACTGGTCACTGGCCACTGGTCACTGGTCACTGGCCACTGGTCACTGGTCACAGTTTACTGGTCACTGGTCTCTGGTCACTGGTCACTGGTCACTGGTCACTGGTCACGGGTCACATGTCACGGGTCACTGGTCACTGGTCACTTGTCACTGGTCACTGGTCACTGGCCACTGGTCACTGGTCACTGGTCACTGGCCACTGGTCACTGGTCACTGGTCACTGGTCACTGGTCACTGGTCACTGGCCACTGGTCACTGGTCACAGTTTACTGGTCACTGGTCACTGGTCACTGGTCACTGGTCACTGGTCACTGGTCAATGGTCACTGGTCACTGGTCACTGGTCACAGGTCAATGGTCACTGGTCACTGGACACTGGTCACTGGTCACTGGTCACTGGTCACTGGTCTATGGTCACTCTCGCTGGTCAATGGTCACTGTCGCTGGTCACTGGTCACTGGTCACTTGTCACTGGTCACTGGTGAATGGTCACATGTCACTGGGCACTGGTCACAGGTCACTGGTCCCCGGTCACTGGTCACTGGTCACTGGTCACTGGTCAATGGTCACTGGTCACTGGTCAATGGTCACTGTCGCTGGTAAATGGTCACTGTCGCTGGTCAATGGTCACTGTCGCTGGTCACTGGTCACTGGTCACTGTCGCTGGTCACTGGTCACTGGTCACTGGTCACTGGTCACTGGTCACAAGTCACTGGTCACTTGTCACTGGTCACTGGTCACTGGCCACTGGTCACTGGTCAATGGTCATTGTCGCTGGTCAACGGTCACTGTCGCTGGTCAATGGTCACTGTCGCTGGTCACTGGTCACTGGTCACTGGTCACTGGTCACAAAGCACTGGTCACTTGTCACTGGTCAGTGGCCAATTGTCGCTGGTCACATGTCACTGGTCACTGGTCACTGTCGCTGGTCAATGGTCACTGGTCACAGGTCAGTGGTCACTGTTCAATGGTCACATGTCACTGGGCAGTGGTCAATGGTCACTGGTCATTGGTGACTGGTCACTGGTCACTGTCGCTGGTCACTGGTCACATGTCACGGGTCACTGGTCACTGGTCACTGGTCACTGGTCACTTGTCACTGGTCGCTGGTCACTGGTCACTGGTCACTGGTCACTGGTCACTGGTCAATGGTCACTGTCGCTGGTCACTGGTCACTGGTCAATGGTCACTGTCGCTGGTCCCTGTCGCTGGTCAATAGTCACTGTCGCTGGTCACTGGTCACTGGTCACTGGTCACTGGTTACTGGTCACTGGTAAATGGTCACTGTCGCTGAACAATGGTCACTGTCGCTGGTCACTGGTCACTGGTCACTGGTCACTGGTCACTTGTCACTGGTCACTGGTCACAGGTCAATGGTCACTGGCCACTGGACACAGATGACTGGTCACTGGTCACTGGTCACTGGTCACAAAGCACTGGTCGTTTGTCACAGGTCAGTGGTCACTGGTGACTGGTGACTGGTCACTGGTCACTGGTCACTTGTCACTGGTCACTGGTCACAGGTCAATGGTCACTGGCCACTGGACACAGATGACTGGTCACTGGTCACTGGTCACAAAGCACTGGTCCCCGGTCACTTGTCACTGGTCACTGGTCACTGGTCTCTGGTCACTGGACACTGGACACTGGCCACTGGTCACTGGTCACTGGTCACAAGTCACAGGTCACTGGTCACTCGTCACAAGTCACTGGTCACTTGTCACTGGTCAGTGGTCAGTGGTCACTGGTCACTAGTCACAGGTCAATGGTGCCTGGTGACTGGTCACTGGGCCCTGGTCACTGGTCACTGGTCACTGGTCACGGGTCACATGTCACGGGTCACTGGTCACTGGTCGCTAGTCACTGGTCCCCGGTCACAAGTCACTGGTCACTGGTTACTGGTCACTGGTCACTGGTCACTGGTCACTGGTCACTGGTCACTGGTCACTGGTCACTGGTCAACTGTCACAATCGCTGGTCACTGGTCACTGGTCACTGGTCACTGGTCGCTGGTCACTGGTCACAGGTCAATGGCCACTGGTCAATTGTTACTGTCGCTGGTCACTGGTCACTGGCCAATGGTCACTGTTGCTGGTCACTGGTCACTGGTCACTGGTCACTGGCCACTGGTCACTGGTCACTGGTTACTGGTCACAGGTCAATGGTCACTGGCCACTGGACACAGATCACTGGTCACTGGTCACTGGTCACTGGTCACAAGTCACTGGTCACTGGTCACTTGTCACTGGTCACTGGTCACTGGCCACTGGTCACTGGTCACTGGCCACTGGTCACTGGTCACAGTTTACTGGTCACTGGTCTCTGGTCACTGGTCACTGGTCACTGGTCACTGGTCACGGGTCACATGTCACGGGTCACTGGTCACTGGTCACTTGTCACTGGTCACTGGTCACTGGCCACTGGTCACTGGTCACTGGTCACTGGCCACTGGTCACTGGTCACTGGTCACTGGTCACTGGTCACTGGTCACTGGCCACTGGTCACTGGTCACAGTTTACTGGTCACTGGTCACTGGTCACTGGTCACTGGTCACTGGTCACTGGTCAATGGTCACTGGTCACTGGTCACTGGTCACAGGTCAATGGTCACTGGTCACTGGACACTGGTCACTGGTCACTGGTCACTGGTCACTGGTCTATGGTCACTCTCGCTGGTCAATGGTCACTGTCGCTGGTCACTGGTCACTGGTCACTTGTCACTGGTCACTGGTGAATGGTCACATGTCACTGGGCACTGGTCACAGGTCACTGGTCCCCGGTCACTGGTCACTGGTCACTGGTCACTGGTCAATGGTCACTGGTCACTGGTCAATGGTCACTGTCGCTGGTAAATGGTCACTGTCGCTGGTCAATGGTCACTGTCGCTGGTCACTGGTCACTGGTCACTGTCGCTGGTCACTGGTCACTGGTCACTGGTCACTGGTCACTGGTCACAAGTCACTGGTCACTTGTCACTGGTCACTGGTCACTGGCCACTGGTCACTGGTCAATGGTCATTGTCGCTGGTCAACGGTCACTGTCGCTGGTCAATGGTCACTGTCGCTGGTCACTGGTCACTGGTCACTGGTCACTGGTCACTGGTCACAAAGCACTGGTCACTTGTCACTGGTCAGTGGCCAATGGTCGCTGGTCACTTGTCACTGGTCACTGGTCACTGTCGCTGGTCAATGGTCACTGGTCACAGGTCAGTGGTCACTGTTCAATGGTCACATGTCACTGGGCAGTGGTCAATGGTCACTGGTCATTGGTGACTGGTCACTGGTCACTGGTCACTGGACAATGGTCACTGTCGCTGGTCACAGGTCACTGGTCACTGGTCACTGGTCACTGGTCATTGGTGACTATCGCTGGTCAATGGTCACTGTCGCTGGTAAATGGTCACTGTCGCTGGTCACTGGTCACTGGTCACTGTCGCTGGTCACTGGTCACTGGACACTGGTCACTGGTCACTGGTCACTGGTCACTGGTCACTGGTCACTGGTCAATGGTCACTGTCGCTGGTCACTGGTCACTGGTCACTGGTCACTGGTCACTGGTCACTGGTCACTGGTCACTGGTCACTGGTCACTGGTCACTGGTCACTGGTCACTGGTCACAGGTCAATTGTCACTGGTCACTGGTCACTGGTCACGGGTCACATGTCACGGGTCACTGGTGACTGGTCACTGGTCACTGGTCACTGGGCAGTGGTCTCTGGTCACTGGTCACTGTTCAATGGTCACTGTCGCTGGTCAATGGTCACTGGTCACTGGTCAGTGTTCACTGGTCAATGGTCACTTGTCACTGGGCAGTGGTCAATGGTTACTGGTCACTGGTCACTGGTCACTGATCACTGGTCACTGGTCACAGGTCAATTGTCACTGGTCACTGGTCACTGGTCACGGGTCACATGTCACGGGTCACTGGTCACTGGTCACTGGTCACTGGTCACTGGGCAGTGGTCTCTGGTCACTGGTCACTGGTCAATGGTCACTGTCGCTGGTCAATGGTCACTGGTCACTGGTCAGTGTTCACTGGTCAATGGTCACTGGTCACTGGTCAGTGTTCACTGGTCAATGGTCACTTGTCACTGGGCAGTGGTCAATGGTTACTGGTCACTGGTCACTGGTCACTGATCACTGGTCACTGGTCACAGGTCAATTGTCACTGGTCACTGGTCACTGGTCACGGGTCACATGTCACGGGTCACTGGTCACTGGTCACTGGTCACTGGTCACTGGGCAGTGGTCTCTGGTCACTGGTCACTGGTCAATGGTCACTGTCGCTGGTCAATGGTCACTGGTCACTGGTCAGTGTTCACTGGTCAATGGTCACTTGTCACTGGGCAGTGGTCAATGGTTACTGGTCACTGGTCACTGGTCACTGATCACTGGTCACTGGTCACAGGTCAATTGTCACTGGTCACTTGTCACTGGTCACTGGTCGCTGGTCACAAGTCACTGGTAACTTGTCACTGGTCACTGGTCACTGGTCACTGGTCAATGGTCACTGTCGCTGGTCAATGGTCACTGGTCACTGGTCAGTGTTCACTGGACAATGGTCACTTGTCACTGGGCAGTGGTCAATTGTCACCGGTCACTGGTCACTGGTCACTGGTCACTGGTCACAGGTCAATTGTCACTGGTCACTGGTCACTGGTCACTGGTCACTGGTCACTGGTCACTGGTCGCTGGTCACAAGTCACTGGTAACTTGTCACTGGTCACTGGTCACAAGTCACTGGTCATTGGTGACTATCGCTGGTCAATGGTCACTGTCGCTGGTCACTGGTCACTGGTCACTGTCGCTGGTCACTGGTCACTGGTCACTGGTCACTGGTCACAGGTCAATGGTCAATGGTCACTGTCGCTGGTCACTGGTCACTGGTCACTGGTCACTGGTCACTGGTCACTGGTCAATGGTAACTTGTCACTGGGCAGTGGTCAATGGTCACTGGTCACTGGTCACTGGTCACTGGTCACTGGTCACAGGTCAATGGTCACTGGTCACTGGACACTGGTCACTGGTCACTGGTCACTGGTCACTGGTCACTGGTCAATGGTAACTTGTCACTGGGCAGTGGTCAATGGTCACTGGTCACTGGTCACTGGTCACAGGTCAATGGTCACTGGTCACTGGACACAGGTCACTGGTCACTGGTCACCGGTCAATGGTCACTGGTCACTGGTCACAGGTCACTGGTCACTGGCCACTGGTCACTGGTCACTGGTCACTGGTCAATGGTCACTGGCCACTGGTCACTGGTCACTGGTCAATGGTCACTTTCGCTGGTCAATGGTCACTGTCGCTCGTAAACGGTCACTGTCGCTGGTCACTGGTCACTGGTCACTGGTCACTGGTCACTGGTCACTGGTCAATGGTCACTGGTCACTGGACACTGGTCACTGGTCACTGGTCACTGGTAACTGGTCAATGGTCACTGTCGCTGGTCACTGGTCTCTGGTCACTGGTCACTGGTCAATGGTCACTATCGCTGGTCAATGGTAACTTGTCACTGGGCAGTGGTCAATGGTCACTGGTCACAGGTCACTGGTCACTGATCACTGGTCACTGGTCACTGGTCACTGGTCACTGGTCAATGGTCACTATCGCTGGTCAATGGTCACTGTCGCTGGTTACTGGTCACTGGTCACTTGTCACTGGTCACTGGTCACTGGTCACTGGTCACAGGTCAATGGTCACTGTCGCTGGTCACTGGTCACTGGTCACTGGTCAATGGTCACTGGTCACTGGTCACTGGTCAATGGTCACTATCGCTGGTCACTGGTCATTGTCGCTGGTCACTGGTCATTGGTCACTTGTCACTGGTCACTGGTCACTGGTCACTGGTCGTCACTGGTCACAGGTCAATGGTCACTGGTCACTGGTCACTGGTCAATGGTCACTATCGCTGGTCAATGGTAACTTGTCACTGGGCAGTGGTCAATGGTCACTGGTCACTGGTCACTGGTCACTGGTCACTGGTCACAGGTCAATGGTCACTGGTCACTGGACACAGGTCACTGGTCACTGGCCACTGGTCACTGGTCACTGGTCACTGGTCAATGGTGACTGGTCACTGGTCACTGGTCACTGGTCACTGGTCGCTGGTCACTGGTCACTGGTCACGTGTCACATGTCACGGGTCACAGGTCACTGGTCGCTGGTCACTGGTCACCGGTCACCGGTCACTGGTCACTGGTCACTGGTCACTGGTCACTGGTCACTGGTCACAAGTCACTGGTCACTTGTCACTGGTCACTGGTCAATGGTCACTGTCGCTGGTCACTGGTCACTAGTCACTGGTCACTGGTCACTGGTCGCTGGTCACTGGTTACTTGTCACTGGTCAGTGGCCACTGGTCGCTGGTCACTTGTCACTGGTCACTGGTCACTGGTCACTGGTCACAAGTCACTGGTCACTGGTCACTGGTCACTGGTCAGTGGTCACTGGTCACTGGTCACTGGTCACTGGTCACTGGGCAATGGTCACTCTCGCTGGTCACTGGTCACTGGTCACTGATCACTGGTCACTGGTCACTGGTCAATGGTCACTATCGCTGGTCAATGGTCACTGTCGCTGGTTACTGGTCACTGGTCACTGGTCACTGGTCAATGGTCACTGTCGCTGGTCACTGGTCACTGGTCACTGATCACTGGTTACTTGTCACTGGTCAGTGGCCACTGGTCGCTGGTCACTTGTCACTGGTCACTGGTCACTGGTCACTGGTCACTGGTCACAAGTCACTGGTCACTGGTCACTGGTCACTGGTCAGTGGTCACTGGTCACTGGTCACTGGTCACTGGTCACTGGTCAATGGTCACTGTCGCTGGTCACTGGTCACTGGTCACTGATCACTGGTCACTGGTCACTGGACACAGGTCACTGGTCACTGGTCACCGGTCAATGGTCACTGGTCACTGGTCACAGGTCACTGGTCACTGGCCACTGGTCACTGGTCACTGGTCACTGGTCAATGGTCACTGGCCACTGGTCACTGGTCACTGGTCAATGGTCACTTTCGCTGGTCAATGGTCACTGTCGCTCGTAAACGGTCACTGTCGCTGGTCACTGGTCACTGGTCACTGGTCACTGGACACTGGTCACTGGTCACTGGTCACTGGTAACTGGTCAATGGTCACTGTCGCTGGTCACTGGTCACTGGTCACTGGTCACTGGTCAATGGTCACTATCGCTGGTCAATGGTAACTTGTCACTGGGCAGTGGTCAATGGTCACTGGTCACTGGTCACTGGTCACTGATCACTGGTCACTGGTCACTGGTCACTGGTCACTGGTCAATGGTCACTATCGCTGGTCAATGGTCACTGTCGCTGGTTACTGGTCACTGGTCACTTGTCACTGGTCACTGGTCACTGGTCACTGGTCACAGGTCAATGGTCACTGTCGCTGGTCACTGGTCACTGGTCACTGGTCAATGGTCACTGGTCACTGGTCACTGGTCAATGGTCACTATCGCTGGTCACTGGTCATTGTCGCTGGTCACTGGTCATTGGTCACTTGTCACTGGTCACTGGTCACTGGTCACTGGTCGTCACTGGTCACAGGTCAATGGTCACTGGTCACTGGTCACTGGTCAATGGTCACTATCGCTGGTCAATGGTAACTTGTCACTGGGCAGTGGTCAATGGTCACTGGTCACTGGTCACTGGTCACTGGTCACTGGTCACAGGTCAATGGTCACTGGTCACTGGACACAGGTCACTGGTCACTGGCCACTGGTCACTGGTCACTGGTCACTGGTCAATGGTGACTGGTCACTGGTCACTGGTCACTGGTCACTGGTCGCTGGTCACTGGTCACTGGTCACGTGTCACATGTCACGGGTCACAGGTCACTGGTCGCTGGTCACTGGTCACCGGTCACCGGTCACTGGTCACTGGTCACTGGTCACTGGTCACTGGTCACTGGTCACAAGTCACTGGTCACTTGTCACTGGTCACTGGTCAATGGTCACTGTCGCTGGTCACTGGTCACTAGTCACTGGTCACTGGTCACTGGTCGCTGGTCACTGGTTACTTGTCACTGGTCAGTGGCCACTGGTCGCTGGTCACTTGTCACTGGTCACTGGTCACTGGTCACTGGTCACAAGTCACTGGTCACTGGTCACTGGTCACTGGTCACTGGTCACTAGTCACTGGTCACTGGTCACTGGTCGCTGGTCACTGGTTACTTGTCACTGGTCAGTGGCCACTGGTCGCTGGTCACTTGTCACTGGTCACTGGTCACTGGTCACTGGTCACAAGTCACTGGTCACTGGTCACTGGTTACTGGTCAGTGGTCACTGGTCACTGGTCACTGGTCACTGGTCACTGGGCAATGGTCACTCTCGCTGGTCACTGGTCACTGGTCACTGATCACTGGTCACTGGTCACTGGTCAATGGTCACTATCGCTGGTCAATGGTCACTGTCGCTGGTTACTGGTCACTGGTCACTTGTCACTGGTCACTGGTCACTGGTCACTGGTCACTGGTCAATGGTCACTGTCGCTGGTCACTGGTCACTGGTCACTGGTCAATGGTCACTGGTCACTGGTCACTGGTCAATGGTCACTATCGCTGGTCAATGGTCATTGTCGCTGGTCACTGGTCATTGGTCACTTGTCACTGGTCACTGGTCACTGGTCACTGGTCGTCACTGGTCACAGGACAATGGTCACTGGTCACTGGTCACTGGTCAATGGTCACTATCGCTGGTCAATGGTCACTGTCGCTGGTTACTGGTCACTGGTCACTGGTCACTGGTCACTGGTCACTGGTCACTGGTCACTGGTCAATGGTCACTGTCGCTGGTCACTGGTCACTGGTCACTGATCACTGGTTACTTGTCACTGGTCAGTGGCCACTGGTCGCTGGTCACTTGTCACTGGTCACTGGTCACTGGTCACTGGTCACTGGTCACAAGTCACTGGTCACTGGTCACTGGTCACTGGTCAGTGGTCACTGGTCACTGGTCACTGGTCACTGGTCACTGGTCAATGGTCACTGTCGCTGGTCACTGGTCACTGGTCACTGATCACTGGTCACTGGTCACTGGTCACTGGTCACTGGTCAATGGTCACTATCGCTGGTCAATGGTCACTGTCGCTGGTTACTGGTCACTGGTCACTTGTCACTGGTCACTGGTCACTGGTCACTGGTCACAGGTCAATGGTCACTGTCGCTGGTCACTGGTCACTGGTCACTGGTCAATGGTCACTGGTCACTGGTCACTGGTCAATGGTCACAATCGCTGGTCAATGGTCATTGTCGCTGGTCACTGGTCATTGGTCACTTGTCACTGGTCACTGGTCACTGGTCACTGGTCGTCACTGGTCACAGGTCAATGGTCACTGGTCACTGGTCACTGGTCAATGGTCACTATCGCTGGTCAATGGTAACTTGTCACTGGGCAGTGGTCAATGGTCACTGGTCACTGGTCACTGGTCACTGGTCACTGGTCACAGGTCAATGGTCACTGGTCACTGGACACAGGTCACTGGTCACTGGCCACTGGTCACTGGTCACTGGTCACTGGTCAATGGTCACTGGCCACTGGTCACTGGTCACTGGTCAATGGTCACTTTCGCTGGTCAATGGTCACTGTCGCTCGTAAACGGTCACTGTCGCTGGTCACTGGTCACTGGTCACTGGTCACTGGTCACTGGTCACTGGTCAATGGTCACTGGTCACTGGACACTGGTCACTGGTCACTGGTCACTGGTCACTGGTCACTGGTCAATGGTAACTTGTCACTGGGCAGTGGTCAATGGTCACTGGTCACTGGTCACTGGTCACAGGTCAATGGTCACTGGTCACTGGACACAGGTCACTGGTCACTGGTCACCGGTCACTGGTCACTGGCCACTGGTCACTGGTCACTGGTCAATGGTCACTTTCGCTGGTCAATGGTCACTGTCGCTGGTCACTGGTCACTGGTCACTGGTCACTGTCGCTGGTCACTGGTCACTGGTCACTGGTCACTGGTAACTGGTCAATGGTCACTGTCGCTGGTCACTGGTCACTGGTCACTGGTCACTGGTCAATGGTAACTTGTCACTGGGCAGTGGTCAATGGTCACTGGTCACTGGTCACTGGTCACTGGTCAATGGTCACAGGTCAATGGTCACTGGTCACTGGACACTGGTCACTGGTCACTGGTCACTGGTCACAGGTCACTGGTCAATGGTAACTTGTCACTGGGCAGTGGTCAATGGTCACTGGTCACTGGTCACTGGTCACAGGTCAATGGTCACTGGTCACTGGACACAGGTCACTGGTCACTGGTCACCGGTCAATGGTCACTGGTCACTGGTCACAGGTCACTGGTCACTGGCCACTGGTCACTGGTCACTGGTCACTGGTCAATGGTCACTGGCCACTGGTCACTGGTCACTGGTCAATGGTCACTTTCGCTGGTCAATGGTCACTGTCGCTCGTAAACGGTCACTGTCGCTGGTCACTGGTCACTGGTCACTGGTCACTGGTCACTGGTCACTGGTCAATGGTCACTGGTCACTGGACACTGGTCACTGGTCACTGGTCACTGGTAACTGGTCAATGGTCACTGTCGCTGGTCACTGGTCACTGGTCACTGGTCACTGGTCAATGGTCACTATCGCTGGTCAATGGTAACTTGTCACTGGGCAGTGGTCAATGGTCACTGGTCACTGGTCACTGGTCACTGATCACTGGTCACTGGTCACTGGTCACTGGTCACTGGTCAATGGTCACTATCGCTGGTCAATGGTCACTGTCGCTGGTTACTGGTCACTGGTCACTTGTCACTGGTCACTGGTCACTGGTCACTGGTCACAGGTCAATGGTCACTGTCGCTGGTCACTGGTCACTGGTCACTGGTCAATGGTCACTGGTCACTGGTCACTGGTCAATGGTCACTATCGCTGGTCAATGGTCATTGTCGCTGGTCACTGGTCATTGGTCACTTGTCACTGGTCACTGGTCACTGGTCACTGGTCGTCACTGGTCACAGGTCAATGGTCACTGGTCACTGGTCACTGGTCAATGGTCACTATCGCTGGTCAATGGTAACTTGTCACTGGGCAGTGGTCAATGGTCACTGGTCACTGGTCACTGGTCACTGGTCAATGGTCACAGGTCAATGGTCACTGGTCACTGGACACAGGTCACTGGTCACTGGCCACTGGTCACTGGTCACTGGTCACTGGTCAATGGTGACTGGTCACTGGTCACTGGTCACTGGTCACTGGTCGCTGGTCACTGGTCACTGGTCACGTGTCACATGTCACGGGTCACAGGTCACTGGTCGCTGGTCACTGGTCACCGGTCACCGGTCACTGGTCACTGGTCACTGGTCACTGGTCACTGGTCACTGGTCACTGGTCACTTGTCACTGGTCACGTGTCACATGTCACGGGTCACAGGTCACTGGTCGCTGGTCACTGGTCACATGTCACGGGTCACTGGTCACTGGTCACTGGTCACTGGTCACTTGTCACTGGTCGCTGGTCACTGGTCACTGGTCACGTGTCACATGTCACGGGTCACAGGTCACTGGTCGCTGGTCACTGGTCACCGGTCAACGGTCACTGGTCACTGGTCACTGGTCACTGGTCACTGGTCACTGGTCAATGGTCACTGTCGCTGGTCACTGGTCACTGGTCAATGGTCACTGTCGCTGGTCCCTGTCGCTGGTCAATAGTCACTGTCGCTGGTCACTGGTCACTGGTCACTGGTCACTGGTTACTGGTCACTGGTAAATGGTCACTGTCGCTGAACAATGGTCACTGTCGCTGGTCACTGGTCACTGGTCACTGGTCACTGGTCACTTGTCACTGGTCACTGGTCACAGGTCAATGGTCACTGGCCACTGGACACAGATGACTGGTCACTGGTCACTGGTCACTGGTCACAAAGCACTGGTCGTTTGTCACAGGTCAGTGGTCACTGGTGACTGGTGACTGGTCACTGGTCACTGGTCACTTGTCACTGGTCACTGGTCACAGGTCAATGGTCACTGGCCACTGGACACAGATGACTGGTCACTGGTCACTGGTCACAAAGCACTGGTCCCCGGTCACTTGTCACTGGTCACTGGTCACTGGTCTCTGGTCACTGGACACTGGACACTGGCCACTGGTCACTGGTCACTGGTCACAAGTCACAGGTCACTGGTAACTCGTCACAAGTCACTGGTCACTTGTCACTGGTCAGTGGTCAGTGGTCACTGGTCACTAGTCACAGGTCAATGGTGCCTGGTGACTGGTCACTGGGCCCTGGTCACTGGTCACTGGTCACTGGTCACGGGTCACATGTCACGGGTCACTGGTCACTGGTCGCTAGTCACTGGTCACTGGTCACTGGTCACTGGTCACTGGTCAACTGTCACAATCGCTGGTCACTGGTCACTGGTCACTGGTCACTGGTCGCTGGTCACTGGTCACAGGTCAATGGTCACTGGTCAATTGTTACTGTCGCTGGTCACTGGTCACTGGTCAATGGTCACTGTTGCTGGTCACTGGTCACTGGTCACTGGTCACTGGCCACTGGTCACTGGTCACTGGTTACTGGTCACAGGTCAATGGTCACTGGCCACTGGACACAGATCACTGGTCACTGGTCACTGGTCACTGGTCACAAGTCACTGGTCACTGGTCACTTGTCACTGGTCACTGGTCACTGGCCACTGGTCGCTGGTCACTGGTCACATGTCACGGGTCACTGGTCACTGGTCACTGGTCACTGGTCACTTGTCACTGGTCGCTGGTCACTGGTCACTGGTCACGTGTCACATGTCACGGGTCACAGGTCACTGGTCGCTGGTCACTGGTCACCGGTCAACGGTCACTGGTCACTGGTCACTGGTCACTGGTCACTGGTCACTGGTCAATGGTCACTGTCGCTGGTCACTGGTCACTGGTCACTGGTCACTGGTAACTGGTCAATGGTCACTGTCGCTGGTCACTGGTCACTGGTCACTGGTCACTGGTCAATGGTCACTATCGCTGGTCAATGGTAACTTGTCACTGGGCAGTGGTCAATGGTCACTGGTCACTGGTCACTGGTCACTGATCACTGGTCACTGGTCACTGGTCACTGGTCACTGGTCAATGGTCACTATCGCTGGTCAATGGTCACTGTCGCTGGTTACTGGTCACTGGTCACTTGTCACTGGTCACTGGTCACTGGTCACTGGTCACAGGTCAATGGTCACTGTCGCTGGTCACTGGTCACTGGTCACTGGTCAATGGTCACTGGTCACTGGTCACTGGTCAATGGTCACTATCGCTGGTCAATGGTCATTGTCGCTGGTCACTGGTCATTGGTCACTTGTCACTGGTCACTGGTCACTGGTCACTGGTCGTCACTGGTCACAGGTCAATGGTCACTGGTCACTGGTCACTGGTCAATGGTCACTATCGCTGGTCAATGGTAACTTGTCACTGGGCAGTGGTCAATGGTCACTGGTCACTGGTCACTGGTCACTGGTCACTGGTCACAGGTCAATGGTCACTGGTCACTGGACACAGGTCACTGGTCACTGGCCACTTGTCACTGGTCACTGGTCACTGGTCAATGGTGACTGGTCACTGGTCACTGGTCACTGGTCACTGGTCGCTGGTCACTGGTCACTGGTCACGTGTCACATGTCACGGGTCACAGGTCACTGGTCGCTGGTCACTGGTCACCGGTCACCGGTCACTGGTCACTGGTCACTGGTCACTGGTCACTGGTCACTGGTCACTGGTCACTTGTCACTGGTCACGTGTCACATGTCACGGGTCACAGGTCACTGGTCGCTGGTCACTGGTCACATGTCACGGGTCACTGGTCACTGGTCACTGGTCACTGGTCACTTGTCACTGGTCGCTGGTCACTGGTCACTGGTCACGTGTCACATGTCACGGGTCACAGGTCACTGGTCGCTGGTCACTGGTCACCGGTCAACGGTCACTGGTCACTGGTCACTGGTCACTGGTCACTGGTCACTGGTCAATGGTCACTGTCGCTGGTCACTGGTCACTGGTCAATGGTCACTGTCGCTGGTCCCTGTCGCTGGTCAATAGTCACTGTCGCTGGTCACTGGTCACTGGTCACTGGTCACTGGTTACTGGTCACTGGTAAATGGTCACTGTCGCTGAACAATGGTCACTGTCGCTGGTCACTGGTCACTGGTCACTGGTCACTGGTCACTTGTCACTGGTCACTGGTCACAGGTCAATGGTCACTGGCCACTGGACACAGATGACTGGTCACTGGTCACTGGTCACTGGTCACAAAGCACTGGTCGTTTGTCACAGGTCAGTGGTCACTGGTGACTGGTGACTGGTCACTGGTCACTGGTCACTTGTCACTGGTCACTGGTCACAGGTCAATGGTCACTGGCCACTGGACACAGATGACTGGTCACTGGTCACTGGTCACAAAGCACTGGTCCCCGGTCACTTGTCACTGGTCACTGGTCACTGGTCTCTGGTCACTGGACACTGGACACTGGCCACTGGTCACTGGTCACTGGTCACAAGTCACAGGTCACTGGTAACTCGTCACAAGTCACTGGTCACTTGTCACTGGTCAGTGGTCAGTGGTCACTGGTCACTAGTCACAGGTCAATGGTGCCTGGTGACTGGTCACTGGGCCCTGGTCACTGGTCACTGGTCACTGGTCACGGGTCACATGTCACGGGTCACTGGTCACTGGTCGCTAGTCACTGGTCACTGGTCACTGGTCACTGGTCACTGGTCAACTGTCACAATCGCTGGTCACTGGTCACTGGTCACTGGTCACTGGTCGCTGGTCACTGGTCACAGGTCAATGGTCACTGGTCAATTGTTACTGTCGCTGGTCACTGGTCACTGGTCAATGGTCACTGTTGCTGGTCACTGGTCACTGGTCACTGGTCACTGGCCACTGGTCACTGGTCACTGGTTACTGGTCACAGGTCAATGGTCACTGGCCACTGGACACAGATCACTGGTCACTGGTCACTGGTCACTGGTCACAAGTCACTGGTCACTGGTCACTTGTCACTGGTCACTGGTCACTGGCCACTGGTCACTGGTCACTGGCCACTGGTCACTGGTCACAGTTTACTGGTCACTGGTCTCTGGTCACTGGTCACTGGTCACTGGTCACTGGTCACGGGTCACATGTCACGGGTCACTGGTCACTGGTCACTTGTCACTGGTCACTGGTCACTGGCCACTGGTCACTGGTCACTGGTCACTGGCCACTGGTCACTGGTCACTGGTCACTGGTCACTGGTCACTGGTCACTGGCCACTGGTCACTGGTCACAGTTTACTGGTCACTGGTCACTGGTCACTGGTCACTGGTCACTGGTCACTGGTCAATGGTCACTGGTCACTGGTCACTGGTCACAGGTCAATGGTCACTGGTCACTGGACACTGGTCACTGGTCACTGGTCACTGGTCACTGGTCTATGGTCACTCTCGCTGGTCAATGGTCACTGTCGCTGGTCACTGGTCACTGGTCACTTGTCACTGGTCACTGGTGAATGGTCACATGTCACTGGGCACTGGTCACAGGTCACTGGTCCCCGGTCACTGGTCACTGGTCACTGGTCACTGGTCAATGGTCACTGGTCACTGGTCAATGGTCACTGTCGCTGGTAAATGGTCACTGTCGCTGGTCAATGGTCACTGTCGCTGGTCACTGGTCACTGGTCACTGTCGCTGGTCACTGGTCACTGGTCACTGGTCACTGGTCACTGGTCACAAGTCACTGGTCACTTGTCACTGGTCACTGGTCACTGGCCACTGGTCACTGGTCAATGGTCATTGTCGCTGGTCAACGGTCACTGTCGCTGGTCAATGGTCACTGTCGCTGGTCACTGGTCACTGGTCACTGGTCACTGGTCACAAAGCACTGGTCACTTGTCACTGGTCAGTGGCCAATGGTCGCTGGTCACATGTCACTGGTCACTGGTCACTGTCGCTGGTCAATGGTCACTGGTCACAGGTCAGTGGTCACTGTTCAATGGTCACATGTCACTGGGCAGTGGTCAATGGTCACTGGTCATTGGTGACTGGTCACTGGTCACTGGTCACTGGTCACTGGTCAATGGTCACTGTCGCTGGTCACTGTTCACTGGTCACTGATCACTGGTCACTGGTCACTGGTCACTGGTCACTGGTCACTGGTCACTGGTCACTGGTCACTGATCACTGGTCACTGGTCACTGGTCACTGGTCACTGGTCACACGTCAATGGTCACTGGTCACTGGTCACTGGTCAATGGTCACTGTCGCTGGTCACTGGTCACTGGTCACTTGTCACTGGTCACTGGTCACTGGTCACAGGTCACTGGTCACTGGTCACAAGTCACTGGTCACTTGTCACTGGTCAGTGGCCACTCGTCAATGGTCACTGGTCACTGGTCACTGGTCAATGGTCTCTGTCGCTGGTCACTGGTCACGATTCGCTGCTCCCTGGTCACTGGTACTGGTCAATGGTCACTGTCGCTGATCACTGGTCACTGGTCACTGGTCACTGGTCACTGGTCAATGGTCACTGTCGCTGGTCACTGGTCACTGGTCACTGATCACTGGTCACTGGTCACTGGTCACTGGTCACTGGTCAATGGTCACTGTCGCTGGTCACTGTTCACTGGTCACTGATCACTGGTCACTGGTCACTGGTCACTGGTCACTGGTCACTGGTCACTGGTCACTGATCACTGGTCACTGGTCACTGGTCACTGGTCACTGGTCACTGGTCAATGGTCACTATCGCTGGTCAATGGTCACTGTCGCTGGTCACTGGTCATTGGTCACTTGTCACTGGTCACTGGTCACTGGTCACTGGTCACTGGTCACTGGTCACAGGTCAATGGTCACTGGTCACTGGACACAGGTCACTTGTCACTGGTCACTGGTCACTGGTCACTGGTCACTGGTCACAAGTCACTGGTCACATGTCACTGGTCACTGGTCAATGGTCACTGTCGCTGGTCACTGGTCACTAGTCACTGGTCACTGGTCACTGGTCACTGGTCACAAGTCACTGGTCACTTGTCACTGGTCACTGGTCAATGGTCACTATCGCTGGTCAATGGTCACTGTCGCTGGTCACTGGTCATTGGTCACTTGTCACTGGTCACTGGTCAATGGTCACTATCGCTGGTCAATGGTCACTGTCACTGGTCACTGGTCACTGGTCACTGGTCACTGGTCACTGGTCACTGGTCACTGGTCACTGGTCAATGGTCACTGTCGCTGGTCACTGGTCACTGGTCACTGGTCAATGGTCACTTGTCCCTGGGCAGTGGTCACTGGTCACTGGTCAATGGTCACTATCGCTGGTCAATGGTCACTGTCGCTGGTCACTGGTCACTGGTCACTTGTTACTGGTCACTGGTCACTGGTCACTTGTCACTGGTCAGTGGCCACTCGTCAATGGTCACTGGTCACTGGTCACGCGTCAATGGTCTCTGTCGCTGGTCACTGGTCACGATTCGCTGGTCCCTGGTCACTGGTCACTGGTCAATGGTCACTGTCGCTGATCACTGGTCACTGGTCACTGGCCACTGGTCACTGGTCAATGGTCACTGTCGCTGGTCACTGGTCGCTGGTCACTGATCACTGGTCACTGGTCACTGGTCACTGGTCACTGGTCACTGGTCAATGGTCACTATCGCTGGTCAATGGTCCCTGTCGCTGGTCACTGGTCATTGGTCACTTGTCACTGGTCACTGGTCACTGGTCACTGGTCACTGGTCAATGGTCTCTGTCGCTGGTCACTGGTCACGATTTGCTGGTCCCTGGTCACTGGTCACTGGTCAATGGTCACTGTCGCTGATCACTGGTCACTGGTCACTGGCCACTGGTCACTGGTCAATGGTCACTGTCGCTGGTCACTGGTCGCTGGTCACTGATCACTGGTCACTGGTCACAGGTCACTGGTCACTGGTCACTGGTCAATGGTCACTATCGCTGGTCAATGGTCCCTGTCGCTGGTCACTGGTCATTGGTCACTTGTCACTGGTCACTGGTCACTGGTCACTGGTCACTGGTCAATGGTCTCTGTCGCTGGTCACTGGTCACGATTTGCTGGTCCCTGGTCACTGGTCACTGGTCAATGGTCACTGTCGCTGGTCACTGGTCGCTGGTCACTGGTCACTGGTCACTGGTCACTGGTCACTGGTCAATGGTCACTGTCGCTGGTCACTGTTCACTGGTCACTGATCACTGGTCACTGGTCACTGGTCACTGGTCACTGATCACTGGTCACTGGTCACTGGTCACTGGTCACTGGTCACTGGTCACTGGTCACTGGTCAATGGTCACTGTCGCTGGTCACTGGTCACTGTCGCTGGTTACTGGTCACTGGTCACTGGTCAGTGGTCACTGGTCACTGGTCACTGGTCACTGGTCACTGGGCAATGGTCACTCTCGCTGGTCACTGGTCACTGGTCACTGATCACTGGTCACTGGTCACTGGTCACTGGTCACTGGTCAATGGTCACTATCGCTGGTCAATGGTCACTGTCGCTGGTTACTGGTCACTGGTCACTTGTCACTGGTCACTGGTCACTGGTCACTGGTCACTGGTCAATGGTCACTGTCGCTGGTCACTGGTCACTGGTCACTGGTCAATGGTCACTGGTCACTGGTCACTGGTCAATGGTCACTATCGCTGGTCAATGGTCATTGTCGCTGGTCACTGGTCATTGGTCACTTGTCACTGGTCACTGGTCACTGGTCACTGGTCGTCACTGGTCACAGGACAATGGTCACTGGTCACTGGTCACTGGTCAATGGTCACTATCGCTGGTCAATGGTCACTGTCGCTGGTTACTGGTCACTGGTCACTGGTCACTGGTCACTGGTCAATGGTCACTGTCGCTGGTCACTGGTCACTGGTCACTGATCACTGGTTACTTGTCACTGGTCAGTGGCCACTGGTCGCTGGTCACTTGTCACTGGTCACTGGTCACTGGTCACTGGTCACTGGTCACAAGTCACTGGTCACTGGTCACTGGTCTCTGGTCAGTGGTCACTGGTCACTGGTCACTGGTCACTGGTCACTGGTCAATGGTCACTGTCGCTGGTCACTGGTCACTGGTCACTGATCACTGGTCACTGGTCACTGGTCACTGGTCACTGGTCAATGGTCACTATCGCTGGTCAATGGTCACTGTCGCTGGTTACTGGTCACTGGTCACTTGTCACTGGTCACTGGTCACTGGTCACTGGTCACAGGTCAATGGTCACTGTCGCTGGTCACTGGTCACTGGTCACTGGTCAATGGTCACTGGTCACTGGTCACTGGTCAATGGTCACTATCGCTGGTCAATGGTCATTGTCGCTGGTCACTGGTCATTGGTCACTTGTCACTGGTCACTGGTCACTGGTCACTGGTCGTCACTGGTCACAGGTCAATGGTCACTGGTCACTGGTCACTGGTCAATGGTCACTATCGCTGGTCAATGGTAACTTGTCACTGGGCAGTGGTCAATGGTCACTGGTCACTGGTCACTGGTCACTGGTCACTGGTCACAGGTCAATGGTCACTGGTCACTGGACACAGGTCACTGGTCACTGGCCACTGGTCACTGGTCACTGGTCACTGGTCAATGGTCACTGGCCACTGGTCACTGGTCACTGGTCAATGGTCACTTTCGCTGGTCAATGGTCACTGTCGCTCGTAAACGGTCACTGTCGCTGGTCACTGGTCACTGGTCACTGGTCACTGGTCACTGGTCACTGGTCAATGGTCACTGGTCACTGGACACTGGTCACTGGTCACTGGTCACTGGTCACTGGTCACTGGTCAATGGTAACTTGTCACTGGGCAGTGGTCAATGGTCACTGGTCACTGGTCACTGGTCACAGGTCAATGGTCACTGGTCTCTGGACACAGGTCACTGGTCACTGGTCACCGGTCACTGGTCACTGGCCACTGGTCACTGGTCACTGGTCAATGGTCACTTTCGCTGGTCAATGGTCACTGTCGCTGGTCACTGGTCACTGGTCACTGGTCACTGTCGCTGGTCACTGGTCACTGGTCACTGGTCACTGGTAACTGGTCAATGGTCACTGTCGCTGGTCACTGGTCACTGGTCACTGGTCACTGGTCAATGGTAACTTGTCACTGGGCAGTGGTCAATGGTCACTGGTCACTGGTCACTGGTCACTGGTCACTGGTCACAGGTCAATGGTCACTGGTCACTGGACACTGGTCACTGGTCACTGGTCACTGGTCACTGGTCACTGGTCAATGGTAACTTGTCACTGGGCAGTGGTCAATGGTCACTGGTCACTGGTCACTGGTCACAGGTCAATGGTCACTGGTCACTGGACACAGGTCACTGGTCACTGGTCACCGGTCAATGGTCACTGGTCACTGGTCACAGGTCACTGGTCACTGGCCACTGGTCACTGGTCACTGGTCAATGGTCACTGGCCACTGGTCACTGGTCACTGGTCAATGGTCACTTTCGCTGGTCAATGGTCACTGTCGCTCGTAAACGGTCACTGTCGCTGGTCACTGGTCACTGGTCACTGGTCACTGGTCACTGGTCACTGGTCAATGGTCACTGGTCACTGGACACTGGTCACTGGTCACTGGTCACTGGTAACTGGTCAATGGTCACTGTCGCTGGTCACTGGTCACTGGTCACTGGTCACTGGTCAATGGTCACTATCGCTGGTCAATGGTAACTTGTCACTGGGCAGTGGTCAATGGTCACTGGTCACTGGTCACTGGTCACTGATCACTGGTCACTGGTCACTGGTCACTGGTCACTGGTCAATGGTCACTATCGCTGGTCAATGGTCACTGTCGCTGGTTACTGGTCACTGGTCACTTGTCACTGGTCACTGGTCACTGGTCACTGGTCACAGGTCAATGGTCACTGTCGCTGGTCACTGGTCACTGGTCACTGGTCAATGGTCACTGGTCACTGGTCACTGGTCAATGGTCACTATCGCTGGTCAATGGTAACTTGTCACTGGGCAGTGGTCAATGGTCACTGGTCACTGGTCACTGGTCACTGGTCACTGGTCACAGGTCAATGGTCACTGGTCACTGGACACAGGTCACTGGTCACTGGCCACTGGTCACTGGTCACTGGTCACTGGTCAATGGTGACTGGTCACTGGTCACTGTTCACTGGTCACTGGTCGCTGGTCACTGGTCACTGGTCACGTGTCACATGTCACGGGTCACAGGTCACTGGTCGCTGGTCACTGGTCACCGGTCACCGGTCACTGGTCACTGGTCACTGGTCACTGGTCACTGATCACTGGTCACTGGTCACTTGTCACTGGTCACGTGTCACATGTCACGGGTCACAGGTCACTGGTCGCTGGTCACTGGTCACATGTCACGGGTCACTGGTCACTGGTCACTGGTCACTGGTCACTTGTCACTGGTCGCTGGTCACTGGTCACTGGTCACGTGTCACATGTCACGGGTCACAGGTCACTGGTCGCTGGTCACTGGTCACCGGTCACCGGTCACTGGTCACTGGTCACTGGTCACTGGTCACTGGTCACTGGTCAATGGTCACTGTCGCTGGTCAGTGGTCACTGGTCAATGGTCACTGTCGCTGGTCCCTGTCGCTGGTCAATAGTCACTGTCGCTGGTCACTGGTCACTGGTCACTGGTCACTGGTTACTGGTCACTGGTAAATGGTCACTGTCGCTGAACAATGGTCACTGTCGCTGGTCACTGGTCACTGGTCACTGGTCACTGGTCACTTGTCACTGGTCACTGGTCACAGGTCAATGGTCACTGGCCACTGGACACAGATGACTGGTCACTGGTCACTGGTCACTGGTCACAAAGCACTGGTCGTTTGTCACAGGTCAGTGGTCACTGGTGACTGGTGACTGGTCACTGGTCACTGGTCACTTGTCACTGGTCACTGGTCACAGGTCAATGGTCACTGGCCACTGGACACAGATGACTGGTCACTGGTCACTGGTCACAAAGCACTGGTCCCCGGTCACTTGTCACTGGTCACTGGTCACTGGTCTCTGGTCACTGGACACTGGACACTGGCCACTGGTCACTGGTCACTGGTCACAAGTCACAGGTCACTGGTCACTCGTCACAAGTCACTGGTCACTTGTCACTGGTCAGTGGTCAGTGGTCACTGGTCACTAGTCACAGGTCAATGGTGCCTGGTGACTGGTCACTGGGCCCTGGTCACTGGTCACTGGTCACTGGTCACGGGTCACATGTCACGGGTCACTGGTCACTGGTCGCTAGTCACTGGTCCCCGGTCACAAGTCACTGGTCACTGGTTACTGGTCACTGGTCACTGGTCACTGGTCACTGGTCACTGGTCAACTGTCACAATCGCTGGTCACTGGTCACTGGTCACTGGTCACTGGTCGCTGGTCACTGGTCACAGGTCAATGGTCACTGGTCAATTGTTACTGTCGCTGGTCACTGGTCACTGGTCAATGGTCACTGTTGCTGGTCACTGGTCACTGGTCACTGGTCACTGGCCACTGGTCACTGGTCACTGGTTACTGGTCACAGGTCAATGGTCACTGGCCACTGGACACAGATCACTGGTCACTGGTCACTGGTCACTGGTCACAAGTCACTGGTCACTGGTCACTTGTCACTGGTCACTGGTCACTGGCCACTGGTCACTGGTCACTGGCCACTGGTCACTGGTCACAGTTTACTGGTCACTGGTCTCTGGTCACTGGTCACTGGTCACTGGTCACTGGTCACGGGTCACATGTCACGGGTCACTGGTCACTGGTCACTTGTCACTGGTCACTGGTCACTGGCCACTGGTCACTGGTCACTGGTCACTGGCCACTGGTCACTGGTCACTGGTCACTGGTCACTGGTCACTGGTCACTGGTCTATGGTCACTCTCGCTGGTCAATGGTCACTGTCGCTGGTCACTGTTCACTGGTCACTGATCACTGGTCACTGGTCACTGGTCACTGGTCACTGGTCACTGGTCACTGGTCACTGATCACTGGTCACTGGTCACTGGTCACTGGTCACTGGTCACACGTCAATGGTCACTGGTCACTGGTCACTGGTCAATGGTCACTGTCGCTGGTCACTGGTCACTGGTCACTTGTCACTGGTCACTGGTCACTGGTCACAGGTCACTGGTCACTGGTCACAAGTCACTGGTCACTTGTCACTGGTCAGTGGCCACTCGTCAATGGTCACTGGTCACTGGTCACTGGTCAATGGTCTCTGTCGCTGGTCACTGGTCACGATTCGCTGCTCCCTGGTCACTGGTACTGGTCAATGGTCACTGTCGCTGATCACTGGTCACTGGTCACTGGTCACTGGTCACTGGTCAATGGTCACTGTCGCTGGTCACTGGTCACTGGTCACTGATCACTGGTCACTGGTCACTGGTCACTGGTCACTGGTCAATGGTCACTGTCGCTGGTCACTGTTCACTGGTCACTGATCACTGGTCACTGGTCACTGGTCACTGGTCACTGGTCACTGGTCACTGGTCACTGATCACTGGTCACTGGTCACTGGTCACTGGTCACTGGTCACTGGTCAATGGTCACTATCGCTGGTCAATGGTCACTGTCGCTGGTCACTGGTCATTGGTCACTTGTCACTGGTCACTGGTCACTGGTCACTGGTCACTGGTCACTGGTCACAGGTCAATGGTCACTGGTCACTGGACACAGGTCACTTGTCACTGGTCACTGGTCACTGGTCACTGGTCACTGGTCACAAGTCACTGGTCACATGTCACTGGTCACTGGTCAATGGTCACTGTCGCTGGTCACTGGTCACTAGTCACTGGTCACTGGTCACTGGTCACTGGTCACAAGTCACTGGTCACTTGTCACTGGTCACTGGTCAATGGTCACTATCGCTGGTCAATGGTCACTGTCGCTGGTCACTGGTCATTGGTCACTTGTCACTGGTCACTGGTCAATGGTCACTATCGCTGGTCAATGGTCACTGTCACTGGTCACTGGTCACTGGTCACTGGTCACTGGTCACTGGTCACTGGTCACTGGTCACTGGTCAATGGTCACTGTCGCTGGTCACTGGTCACTGGTCACTGGTCAATGGTCACTTGTCCCTGGGCAGTGGTCACTGGTCACTGGTCAATGGTCACTATCGCTGGTCAATGGTCACTGTCGCTGGTCACTGGTCACTGGTCACTTGTCACTGGTCACTGGTCACTGGTCACTTGTCACTGGTCAGTGGCCACTCGTCAATGGTCACTGGTCACTGGTCACGCGTCAATGGTCTCTGTCGCTGGTCACTGGTCACGATTCGCTGGTCCCTGGTCACTGGTCACTGGTCAATGGTCACTGTCGCTGATCACTGGTCACTGGTCACTGGCCACTGGTCACTGGTCAATGGTCACTGTCGCTGGTCACTGGTCGCTGGTCACTGATCACTGGTCACTGGTCACTGGTCACTGGTCACTGGTCACTGGTCAATGGTCACTATCGCTGGTCAATGGTCCCTGTCGCTGGTCACTGGTCATTGGTCACTTGTCACTGGTCACTGGTCACTGGTCACTGGTCACTGGTCAATGGTCTCTGTCGCTGGTCACTGGTCACGATTTGCTGGTCCCTGGTCACTGGTCACTGGTCAATGGTCACTGTCGCTGATCACTGGTCACTGGTCACTGGCCACTGGTCACTGGTCAATGGTCACTGTCGCTGGTCACTGGTCGCTGGTCACTGATCACTGGTCACTGGTCACAGGTCACTGGTCACTGGTCACTGGTCAATGGTCACTATCGCTGGTCAATGGTCCCTGTCGCTGGTCACTGGTCATTGGTCACTTGTCACTGGTCACTGGTCACTGGTCACTGGTCACTGGTCAATGGTCACTGTCGCTGGTCACTGTTCACTGGTCACTGATCACTGGTCACTGGTCACTGGTCACTGGTCACTGATCACTGGTCACTGGTCACTGGTCACTGGTCACTGGTCACTGGTCACTGGTCACTGGTCAATGGTCACTGTCGCTGGTCACTGGTCATTGGTCACTTGTCACTGGTCACTGGTCACTGGTCACTGGTCACTGGTCACTGGTCACAGGTCAATGGTCACTGGTCACTGGACACAGGTCACTTGTCACTGGTCACTGGTCACTGGTCACTGGTCACTGGTCACTGGTCACAAGTCACTGGTCACTTGTCACTGGTCACTGGTCAATGGTCACTGTCGCTGGTCACTGGTCACTAGTCACTGGTCACTGGTCACTGGTCGCTGGTCACTGGTTACTTGTCACTGGTCAGTGGCCACTGGTCGCTGGTCACTTGTCACTGGTCACTGGTCACTGGTCACTGGTCACAAGTCACTGGTCACTGGTCACTGGTCACTGGTCAGTGGTCACTGGTCACTGGTCACTGGTCACTGGTCACTGGGCAATGGTCACTCTCGCTGGTCACTGGTCACTGGTCACTGATCACTGGTCACTGGTCACTGGTCACTGGTCACTGGTCAATGGTCACTATCGCTGGTCAATGGTCACTGTCGCTGGTTACTGGTCACTGGTCACTTGTCACTGGTCACTGGTCACTGGTCACTGGTCACTGGTCAATGGTCACTGTCGCTGGTCACTGGTCACTGGTCACTGGTCAATGGTCACTATCGCTGGTCAATGGTCATTGTCGCTGGTCACTGGTCATTGGTCACTTGTCACTGGTCACTGGTCACTGGTCACTGGTCGTCACTGGTCACAGGACAATGGTCACTGGTCACTGGTCACTGGTCAATGGTCACTATCGCTGGTCAATGGTCACTGTCGCTGGTTACTGGTCACTGGTCACTGGTCACTGGTCACTGGTCAATGGTCACTGTCGCTGGTCACTGGTCACTGGTCACTGATCACTGGTTACTTGTCACTGGTCAGTGGCGACCGGTCGCTGGTCACTTGTCACTGGTCACTGGTCACTGGTCACTGGTCACTGGTCACAAGTCACTGGTCACTGGTCACTGGTCACTGGTCAGTGGTCACTGGTCACTGGTCACTGGTCACTGGTCACTGGTCAATGGTCACTGTCGCTGGTCACTGGTCACTGGTCACTGATCACTGGTCACTGGTCACTGGTCACTGGTCACTGGTCAATGGTCACTATCGCTGGTCAATGGTCACTGTCGCTGGTTACTGGTCACTGGTCACTTGTCACTGGTCACTGGTCACTGGTCACTGGTCACAGGTCAATGGTCACTGTCGCTGGTCACTGGTCACTGGTCACTGGTCAATGGTCACTGGTCACTGGTCACTGGTCAATGGTCACTATCGCTGGTCAATGGTCATTGTCGCTGGTCACTGGTCATTGGTCACTTGTCACTGGTCACTGGTCACTGGTCACTGGTCGTCACTGGTCACAGGTCAATGGTCACTGGTCACTGGTCACTGGTCAATGGTCACTATCGCTGGTCAATGGTAACTTGTCACTGGGCAGTGGTCAATGGTCACTGGTCACTGGTCACTGGTCACTGGTCACTGGTCACTGTCGCTGGTCACTGGTCACTGGTCACTGGTCAATGGTCACTGGTCACTGGTCACTGGTCAATGGTCACTATCGCTGGTCAATGGTCATTGTCGCTGGTCACTGGTCATTGGTCACTTGTCACTGGTCACTGGTCACTGGTCACTGGTCGTCACTGGTCACAGGACAATGGTCACTGGTCACTGGTCACTGGTCAATGGTCACTATCGCTGGTCAATGGTCACTGTCGCTGGTTACTGGTCACTGGTCACTGGTCACTGGTCACTGGTCAATGGTCACTGTCGCTGGTCACTGGTCACTGGTCACTGATCACTGGTTACTTGTCACTGGTCAGTGGCCACTGGTCGCTGGTCACTTGTCACTGGTCACTGGTCACTGGTCACTGGTCACTGGTCACAAGTCACTGGTCACTGGTCACTGGTCACTGGTCAGTGGTCACTGGTCACTGGTCACTGGTCACTGGTCACTGGTCAATGGTCACTGTCGCTGGTCACTGGTCACTGGTCACTGATCACTGGTCACTGGTCACTGGTCACTGGTCACTGGTCAATGGTCACTATCGCTGGTCAATGGTCACTGTCGCTGGTTACTGGTCACTGGTCACTTGTCACTGGTCACTGGTCACTGGTCACTGGTCACAGGTCAATGGTCACTGTCGCTGGTCACTGGTCACTGGTCACTGGTCAATGGTCACTGGTCACTGGTCACTGGTCAATGGTCACTATCGCTGGTCAATGGTCATTGTCGCTGGTCACTGGTCATTGGTCACTTGTCACTGGTCACTGGTCACTGGTCGTCACTGGTCACAGGTCAATGGTCACTGGTCACTGGTCACTGGTCAATGGTCACTATCGCTGGTCAATGGTAACTTGTCACTGGGCAGTGGTCAATGGTCACTGGTCACTGGTCACTGGTCACTGGTCACTGGTCACAGGTCAATGGTCACTGGTCACTGGACACAGGTCACTGGTCACTGGCCACTGGTCACTGGTCACTGGTCACTGGTCAATGGTCACTGGCCACTGGTCACTGGTCACTGGTCAATGGTCACTTTCGCTGGTCAATGGTCACTGTCGCTCGTAAACGGTCACTGTCGCTGGTCACTGGTCACTGGTCACTGGTCACTGGTCACTGGTCACTGGTCAATGGTCACTGGTCACTGGACACTGGTCACTGGTCACTGGTCACTGGTCACTGGTCACTGGTCAATGGTAACTTGTCACTGGGCAGTGGTCAATGGTCACTGGTCACTGGTCACTGGTCACAGGTCAATGGTCACTGGTCACTGGACACAGGTCACTGGTCACTGGTCACCGGTCACTGGTCACTGGCCACTGGTCACTGGTCACTGGTCAATGGTCACTTTCGCTGGTCAATGGTCACTGTCGCTGGTCACTGGTCACTGGTCACTGGTCACTGTCGCTGGTCACTGGTCACTGGTCACTGGTCACTGGTAACTGGTCAATGGTCACTGTCGCTGGTCACTGGTCACTGGTCACTGGTCACTGGTCAATGGTAACTTGTCACTGGGCAGTGGTCAATGGTCACTGGTCACTGGTCACTGGTCACAGGTCAATGGTCACTGGTCACTGGACACAGGTCACTGGTCACTGGTCACCGGTCAATGGTCACTGGTCACTGGTCACAGGTCACTGGTCACTGGCCACTGGTCACTGGTCACTGGTCACTGGTCAATGGTCACTGGCCACTGGTCACTGGTCACTGGTCAATGGTCACTTTCGCTGGTCAATGGTCACTGTCGCTCGTAAACGGTCACTGTCGCTGGTCACTGGTCACTGGTCACTGGTCACTGGTCACTGGTCACTGGTCAATGGTCACTGGTCACTGGACACTGGTCACTGGTCACTGGTCACTGGTAACTGGTCAATGGTCACTGTCGCTGGTCACTGGTCACTGGTCACTGGTCACTGGTCAATGGTCACTATCGCTGGTCAATGGTAACTTGTCACTGGGCAGTGGTCAATGGTCACTGGTCACTGGTCACTGGTCACTGATCACTGGTCACTGGTCACTGGTCACTGGTCACTGGTCAATGGTCACTATCGCTGGTCAATGGTCACTGTCGCTGGTTACTGGTCACTGGTCACTTGTCACTGGTCACTGGTCACTGGTCACTGGTCACAGGTCAATGGTCACTGTCGCTGGTCACTGGTCACTGGTCACTGGTCAATGGTCACTGGTCACTGGTCACTGGTCAATGGTCACTATCGCTGGTCAATGGTAACTTGTCACTGGGCAGTGGTCAATGGTCACTGGTCACTGGTCACTGGTCACTGGTCACTGGTCACAGGTCAATGGTCACTGGTCACTGGACACAGGTCACTGGTCACTGGCCACTGGTCACTGGTCACTGGTCACTGGTCAATGGTGACTGGTCACTGGTCACTGGTCACTGGTCACTGGTCGCTGGTCACTGGTCACTGGTCACGTGTCACATGTCACGGGTCACAGGTCACTGGTCGCTGGTCACTGGTCACGGGTCACCGGTCACTGGTCACTGGTCACTGGTCACTGGTCACTGGTCACTGGTCACTGGTCACTTGTCACTGGTCACGTGTCACATGTCACGGGTCACAGGTCACTGGTCGCTGGTCACTGGTCACATGTCACGGGTCACTGGTCACTGGTCACTGGTCACTGGTCACTTGTCACTGGTCGCTGGTCACTGGTCACTGGTCACGTGTCACATGTCACGGGTCACAGGTCACTGGTCGCTGGTCACTGGTCACCGGTCACCGGTCACTGGTCACTGGTCACTGGTCACTGGTCACTGGTCACTGGTCAATGGTCACTGTCGCTGGTCACTGGTCACTGGTCAATGGTCACTGTCGCTGGTCCCTGTCGCTGGTCAATAGTCACTGTCGCTGGTCACTGGTCACTGGTCACTGGTCACTGGTTACTGGTCACTGGTAAATGGTCACTGTCGCTGAACAATGGTCACTGTCGCTGGTCACTGGTCACTGGTCACTGGTCACTGGTCACTTGTCACTGGTCACTGGTCACAGGTCAATGGTCACTGGCCACTGGACACAGATGACTGGTCACTGGTCACTGGTCACTGGTCACAAAGCACTGGTCGTTTGTCACAGGTCAGTGGTCACTGGTGACTGGTGACTGGTCACTGGTCACTGGTCACTTGTCACTGGTCACTGGTCACAGGTCAATGGTCACTGGCCACTGGACACAGATGACTGGTCACTGGTCACTGGTCACAAAGCACTGGTCCCCGGTCACTTGTCACTGGTCACTGGTCACTGGTCTCTGGTCACTGGACACTGGCCACTGGCCACTGGTCACTGGTCACTGGTCACAAGTCACAGGTCACTGGTCACTCGTCACAAGTCACTGGTCACTTGTCACTGGTCAGTGGTCAGTGGTCACTGGTCACTAGTCACAGGTCAATGGTGCCTGGTGACTGGTCACTGGGCCCTGGTCACTGGTCACTGGTCACTGGTCACGGGTCACATGTCACGGGTCACTGGTCACTGGTCGCTAGTCACTGGTCCCCGGTCACAAGTCACTGGTCACTGGTTACTGGTCACTGGTCACTGGTCACTGGTCACTGGTCACTGGTCACTGGTCACTGGTCACTGGTCAACTGTCACAATCGCTGGTCACTGGTCACTGGTCACTGGTCACTGGTCGCTGGTCACTGGTCACAGGTCAATGGTCACTGGTCAATTGTTACTGTCGCTGGTCACTGGTCACTGGTCAATGGTCACTGTTGCTGGTCACTGGTCACTGGTCACTGGTCACTGGCCACTGGTCACTGGTCACTGGTTACTGGTCACAGGTCAATGGTCACTGGCCACTGGACACAGATCACTGGTCACTGGTCACTGGTCACTGGTCACAAGTCACTGGTCACTGGTCACTTGTCACTGGTCACTGGTCACTGGCCACTGGTCACTGGTCACTGGCCACTGGTCACTGGTCACAGTTTACTGGTCACTGGTCTCTGGTCACTGGTCACTGGTCACTGGTCACTGGTCACGGGTCACATGTCACGGGTCACTGGTCACTGGTCACTTGTCACTGGTCACTGGTCACTGGCCACTGGTCACTGGTCACTGGTCACTGGCCACTGGTCACTGGTCACTGGTCACTGGTCACTGGTCACTGGTCACTGGTCTATGGTCACTCTCGCTGGTCAATGGTCACTGTCGCTGGTCACTGTTCACTGGTCACTGATCACTGGTCACTGGTCACTGGTCACTGGTCACTGGTCACTGGTCACTGATCACTGGTCACTGGTCACTGGTCACTGGTCACTGGTCACACGTCAATGGTCACTGGTCACTGGTCACTGGTCAATGGTCACTGTCGCTGGTCACTGGTCACTGGTCACTTGTCACTGGTCACTGGTCACTGGTCACAGGTCACTGGTCACTGGTCACAAGTCACTGGTCACTTGTCACTGGTCAGTGGCCACTCGTCAATGGTCACTGGTCACTGGTCACTGGTCAATGGTCTCTGTCGCTGGTCACTGGTCACGATTCGCTGCTCCCTGGTCACTGGTACTGGTCAATGGTCACTGTCGCTGATCACTGGTCACTGGTCACTGGTCACTGGTCACTGGTCAATGGTCACTGTCGCTGGTCACTGGTCACTGGTCACTGATCACTGGTCACTGGTCACTGGTCACTGGTCACTGGTCAATGGTCACTGTCGCTGGTCACTGTTCACTGGTCACTGATCACTGGTCACTGGTCACTGGTCACTGGTCACTGGTCACTGGTCACTGGTCACTGATCACTGGTCACTGGTCACTGGTCACTGGTCACTGGTCACTGGTCAATGGTCACTATCGCTGGTCAATGGTCACTGTCGCTGGTCACTGGTCATTGGTCACTTGTCACTGGTCACTGGTCACTGGTCACTGGTCACTGGTCACTGGTCACAGGTCAATGGTCACTGGTCACTGGACACAGGTCACTTGTCACTGGTCACTGGTCACTGGTCACTGGTCACTGGTCACAAGTCACTGGTCACATGTCACTGGTCACTGGTCAATGGTCACTGTCGCTGGTCACTGGTCACTAGTCACTGGTCACTGGTCACTGGTCACTGGTCACAAGTCACTGGTCACTTGTCACTGGTCACTGGTCAATGGTCACTATCGCTGGTCAATGGTCACTGTCGCTGGTCACTGGTCATTGGTCACTTGTCACTGGTCACTGGTCAATGGTCACTATCGCTGGTCAATGGTCACTGTCACTGGTCACTGGTCACTGGTCACTGGTCACTGGTCACTGGTCACTGGTCACTGGTCACTGGTCAATGGTCACTGTCGCTGGTCACTGGTCACTGGTCACTGGTCAATGGTCACTTGTCCCTGGGCAGTGGTCACTGGTCACTGGTCAATGGTCACTATCGCTGGTCAATGGTCACTGTCGCTGGTCACTGGTCACTGGTCACTTGTCACTGGTCACTGGTCACTGGTCACTTGTCACTGGTCAGTGGCCACTCGTCAATGGTCACTGGTCACTGGTCACGCGTCAATGGTCTCTGTCGCTGGTCACTGGTCACGATTCGCTGGTCCCTGGTCACTGGTCACTGGTCAATGGTCACTGTCGCTGATCACTGGTCACTGGTCACTGGCCACTGGTCACTGGTCAATGGTCACTGTCGCTGGTCACTGGTCGCTGGTCACTGATCACTGGTCACTGGTCACTGGTCACTGGTCACTGGTCACTGGTCAATGGTCACTATCGCTGGTCAATGGTCCCTGTCGCTGGTCACTGGTCATTGGTCACTTGTCACTGGTCACTGGTCACTGGTCACTGGTCACTGGTCAATGGTCTCTGTCGCTGGTCACTGGTCACGATTTGCTGGTCCCTGGTCACTGGTCACTGGTCAATGGTCACTGTCGCTGATCACTGGTCACTGGTCACTGGCCACTGGTCACTGGTCAATGGTCACTGTCGCTGGTCACTGGTCGCTGGTCACTGATCACTGGTCACTGGTCACAGGTCACTGGTCACTGGTCACTGGTCAATGGTCACTATCGCTGGTCAATGGTCCCTGTCGCTGGTCACTGGTCATTGGTCACTTGTCACTGGTCACTGGTCACTGGTCACTGGTCACTGGTCAATGGTCACTGTCGCTGGTCACTGTTCACTGGTCACTGATCACTGGTCACTGGTCACTGGTCACTGGTCACTGATCACTGGTCACTGGTCACTGGTCACTGGTCACTGGTCACTGGTCACTGGTCACTGGTCAATGGTCACTGTCGCTGGTCACTGGTCATTGGTCACTTGTCACTGGTCACTGGTCACTGGTCACTGGTCACTGGTCACTGGTCACAGGTCAATGGTCACTGGTCACTGGACACAGGTCACTTGTCACTGGTCACTGGTCACTGGTCACTGGTCACTGGTCACTGGTCACAAGTCACTGGTCACTTGTCACTGGTCACTGGTCAATGGTCACTGTCGCTGGTCACTGGTCACTAGTCACTGGTCACTGGTCACTGGTCGCTGGTCACTGGTTACTTGTCACTGGTCAGTGGCCACTGGTCGCTGGTCACTTGTCACTGGTCACTGGTCACTGGTCACTGGTCACAAGTCACTGGTCACTGGTCACTGGTCACTGGTCAGTGGTCACTGGTCACTGGTCACTGGTCACTGGTCACTGGGCAATGGTCACTCTCGCTGGTCACTGGTCACTGGTCACTGATCACTGGTCACTGGTCACTGGTCACTGGTCACTGGTCAATGGTCACTATCGCTGGTCAATGGTCACTGTCGCTGGTTACTGGTCACTGGTCACTTGTCACTGGTCACTGGTCACTGGTCACTGGTCACTGGTCAATGGTCACTGTCGCTGGTCACTGGTCACTGGTCACTGGTCAATGGTCACTGGTCACTGGTCACTGGTCAATGGTCACTATCGCTGGTCAATGGTCATTGTCGCTGGTCACTGGTCATTGGTCACTTGTCACTGGTCACTGGTCACTGGTCACTGGTCGTCACTGGTCACAGGACAATGGTCACTGGTCACTGGTCACTGGTCAATGGTCACTATCGCTGGTCAATGGTCACTGTCGCTGGTTACTGGTCACTGGTCACTGGTCACTGGTCACTGGTCGTCACTGGTCACTGGACACTGGTCACTGGTCACTGGTCACTGGTCACTGGTCACTGGTCAATGGTAACTTGTCACTGGGCAGTGGTCAATGGTCACTGGTCACTGGTCACTGGTCACAGGTCAATGGTCACTGGTCACTGGACACAGGTCACTGGTCACTGGTCACCGGTCACTGGTCACTGGCCACTGGTCACTGGTCACTGGTCAATGGTCACTTTCGCTGGTCAATGGTCACTGTCGCTGGTCACTGGTCACTGGTCACTGGTCACTGTCGCTGGTCACTGGTCACTGGTCACTGGTCACTGGTAACTGGTCAATGGTCACTGTCGCTGGTCACTGGTCACTGGTCACTGGTCACTGGTCAATGGTAACTTGTCACTGGGCAGTGGTCAATGGTCACTGGTCACTGGTCACTGGTCACTGGTCACTGGTCACAGGTCAATGGTCACTGGTCACTGGACACTGGTCACTGGTCACTGGTCACTGGTCACTGGTCACTGGTCAATGGTAACTTGTCACTGGGCAGTGGTCAATGGTCACTGGTCACTGGTCACTGGTCACAGGTCAATGGTCACTGGTCACTGGACACAGGTCACTGGTCACTGGTCACCGGTCAATGGTCACTGGTCACTGGTCACAGGTCACTGGTCACTGGCCACTGGTCACTGGTCACTGGTCACTGGTCAATGGTCACTGGCCACTGGTCACTGGTCACTGGTCAATGGTCACTTTCGCTGGTCAATGGTCACTGTCGCTCGTAAACGGTCACTGTCGCTGGTCACTGGTCACTGGTCACTGGTCACTGGTCACTGGTCACTGGTCAATGGTCACTGGTCACTGGACACTGGTCACTGGTCACTGGTCACTGGTAACTGGTCAATGGTCACTGTCGCTGGTCACTGGTCACTGGTCACTGGTCACTGGTCAATGGTCACTATCGCTGGTCAATGGTAACTTGTCACTGGGCAGTGGTCAATGGTCACTGGTCACTGGTCACTGGTCACTGATCACTGGTCACTGGTCACTGGTCACTGGTCACTGGTCAATGGTCACTATCGCTGGTCAATGGTCACTGTCGCTGGTTACTGGTCACTGGTCACTTGTCACTGGTCACTGGTCACTGGTCACTGGTCACAGGTCAATGGTCACTGTCGCTGGTCACTGGTCACTGGTCACTGGTCAATGGTCACTGGTCACTGGTCACTGGTCAATGGTCACTATCGCTGGTCAATGGTAACTTGTCACTGGGCAGTGGTCAATGGTCACTGGTCACTGGTCACTGGTCACTGGTCACTGGTCACAGGTCAATGGTCACTGGTCACTGGACACAGGTCACTGGTCACTGGCCACTGGTCACTGGTCACTGGTCACTGGTCAATGGTGACTGGTCACTGGTCACTGGTCACTGGTCACTGGTCGCTGGTCACTGGTCACTGGTCACGTGTCACATGTCACGGGTCACAGGTCACTGGTCGCTGGTCACTGGTCACCGGTCACCGGTCACTGGTCACTGGTCACTGGTCACTGGTCACTGGTCACTGGTCACTGGTCACTTGTCACTGGTCACGTGTCACATGTCACGGGTCACAGGTCACTGGTCGCTGGTCACTGGTCACATGTCACGGGTCACTGGTCACTGGTCACTGGTCACTGGTCACTTGTCACTGGTCGCTGGTCACTGGTCACTGGTCACGTGTCACATGTCACGGGTCACAGGTCACTGGTCGCTGGTCACTGGTCACCGGTCACCGGTCACTGGTCACTGGTCACTGGTCACTGGTCACTGGTCACTGGTCAATGGTCACTGTCGCTGGTCACTGGTCACTGGTCAATGGTCACTGTCGCTGGTCCCTGTCGCTGGTCAATAGTCACTGTCGCTGGTCACTGGTCACTGGTCACTGGTCACTGGTTACTGGTCACTGGTAAATGGTCACTGTCGCTGAACAATGGTCACTGTCGCTGGTCACTGGTCACTGGTCACTGGTCACTGGTCACTTGTCACTGGTCACTGGTCACAGGTCAATGGTCACTGGCCACTGGACACAGATGACTGGTCACTGGTCACTGGTCACTGGTCACAAAGCACTGGTCGTTTGTCACAGGTCAGTGGTCACTGGTGACTGGTGACTGGTCACTGGTCACTGGTCACTTGTCACTGGTCACTGGTCACAGGTCAATGGTCACTGGCCACTGGACACAGATGACTGGTCACTGGTCACTGGTCACAAAGCACTGGTCCCCGGTCACTTGTCACTGGTCACTGGTCACTGGTCTCTGGTCACTGGACACTGGACACTGGCCACTGGTCACTGGTCACTGGTCACAAGTCACAGGTCACTGGTCACTCGTCACAAGTCACTGGTCACTTGTCACTGGTCAGTGGTCAGTGGTCACTGGTCACTAGTCACAGGTCAATGGTGCCTGGTGACTGGTCACTGGGCCCTGGTCACTGGGCCCTGGTCACTGGTCGCTAGTCACTGGTCCCCGGTCACAAGTCACTGGTCACTGGTTACTGGTCACTGGTCACTGGTCACTGGTCACTGGTCACTGGTCACTGGTCACTGGTCACTGGTCAACTGTCACAATCGCTGGTCACTGGTCACTGGTCACTGGTCACTGGTCGCTGGTCACTGGTCACAGGTCAATGGTCACTGGTCAATTGCTACTGTCGCTGGTCACTGGTCACTGGTCAATGGTCACTGTTGCTGGTCACTGGTCACTGGTCACTGGTCACTGGCCACTGGTCACTGGTCACTGGTTACTGGTCACAGGTCAATGGTCACTGGCCACTGGACACAGATCACTGGTCACTGGTCACTGGTCACTGGTCACAAGTCACTGGTCACTGGTCACTTGTCACTGGTCACTGGTCACTGGCCACTGGTCACTGGTCACTGGCCACTGGTCACTGGTCACAGTTTACTGGTCACTGGTCTCTGGTCACTGGTCACTGGTCACTGGTCACTGGTCACGGGTCACATGTCACGGGTCACTGGTCACTGGTCACTTGTCACTGGTCACTGGTCACTGGCCACTGGTCACTGGTCACTGGTCACTGGCCACTGGTCACTGGTCACTGGTCACTGGTCACTGGTCACTGGCCACTGGTCACTGGTCACAGTTTACTGGTCACTGGTCACTGGTCACTGGTCACTGGTCACTGGTCACTGGTCAATGGTCACTGGTCACTGGTCACTGGTCACAGGTCAATGGTCACTGGTCACTGGACACTGGTCACTGGTCACTGGTCACTGGTCACTGGTCTATGGTCACTCTCGCTGGTCAATGGTCACTGTCGCTGGTCACTGGTCACTGGTCACTTGTCACTGGTCACTGGTGAATGGTCACATGTCACTGGGCACTGGTCACAGGTCACTGGTCCCCGGTCACTGGTCACTGGTCACTGGTCACTGGTCAATGGTCACTGGTCACTGGTCAATGGTCACTGTCGCTGGTAAATGGTCACTGTCGCTGGTCAATGGTCACTGTCGCTGGTCACTGGTCACTGGTCACTGTCGCTGGTCACTGGTCACTGGTCACTGGTCACTGGTCACTGGTCACAAGTCACTGGTCACTTGTCACTGGTCACTGGTCACTGGCCACTGGTCACTGGTCAATGGTCATTGTCGCTGGTCAACGGTCACTGTCGCTGGTCAATGGTCACTGTCGCTGGTCACTGGTCACTGGTCACTGGTCACTGGTCACAAAGCACTGGTCACTTGTCACTGGTCAGTGGCCAATGGTCGCTGGTCACTTGTCACTGGTCACTGGTCACTGTCGCTGGTCAATGGTCACTGGTCACAGGTCAGTGGTCACTGTTCAATGGTCACATGTCACTGGGCAGTGGTCAATGGTCACTGGTCATTGGTGACTGGTCACTGGTCACTGGTCACTGGACAATGGTCACTGTCGCTGGTCACAGGTCACTGGTCACTGGTCACTGGTCACTGGTCATTGGTGACTATCGCTGGTCAATGGTCACTGTCGCTGGTAAATGGTCACTGTCGCTGGTCACTGGTCACTGGTCACTGTCGCTGGTCACTGGTCACTGGACACTGGTCACTGGTCACTGGTCACTGGTCACTGGTCACTGGTCACTGGTCAATGGTCACTGTCGCTGGTCACTGGTCACTGGTCACTGGTCACTGGTCACTGGTCACTGGTCACTGCTCACTGGTCACTGGTCACTGGTCACTGGTCACAGGTCAATTGTCACTGGTCACTGGTCACTGGTCACGGGTCACATGTCACGGGTCACTGGTGACTGGTCACTGGTCACTGGTCACTGGGCAGTGGTCTCTGGTCACTGGTCACTGTTCAATGGTCACTGTCGCTGGTCAATGGTCACTGGTCACTGGTCAGTGTTCACTGGTCAATGGTCACTTGTCACTGGGCAGTGGTCAATGGTTACTGGTCACTGGTCACTGGTCACTGATCACTGGTCACTGGTCACAGGTCAATTGTCACTGGTCACTGGTCACTGGTCACGGGTCACATGTCACGGGTCACTGGTCACTGGTCACTGGTCACTGGTCACTGGTCACTGGGCAGTGGTCTCTGGTCACTGGTCACTGGTCAATGGTCACTGTCGCTGGTCAATGGTCACTGGTCACTGGTCAGTGTTCACTGGTCAATGGTCACTTGTCACTGGGCAGTGGTCAATGGTTACTGGTCACTGGTCACTGGTCACTGATCACTGGTCACTGGTCACAGGTCAATTGTCACTGGTCACTTGTCACTGGTCACTGGTCGCTGGTCACAAGTCACTGGTAACTTGTCACTGGTCACTGGTCACTGGTCACTGGTCAATGGTCACTGTCGCTGGTCAATGGTCACTGGTCACTGGTCAGTGTTCACTGGACAATGGTCACTTGTCACTGGGCAGTGGTCAATTGTCACCGGTCACTGGTCACTGGTCACTGGTCACTGGTCACAGGTCAATTGTCACTGGTCACTGGTCACTGGTCACTGGTCACTGGTCACTGGTCACTGGTCGCTGGTCACAAGTCACTGGTAACTTGTCACTGGTCACTGGTCACAAGTCACTGGTCATTGGTGACTATCGCTGGTCAATGGTCACTGTCGCTGGTCACTGGTCACTGGTCACTGTCGCTGGTCACTGGTCACTGGTCACTGGTCACTGGTCACAGGTCAATGGTCAATGGTCACTGTCGCTGGTCACTGGTCACTGGTCACTGGTCACTGGTCACTGGTAACTTGTCACTGGGCAGTGGTCAATGGTCACTGGTCACTGGTCACTGGTCACTGGTCACTGGTCACAGGTCAATGGTCACTGGTCACTGGACACTGGTCACTGGTCACTGGTCACTGGTCACTGGTCACTGGTCAATGGTAACTTGTCACTGGGCAGCGGTCAATGGTCACTGGTCACTGGTCACTGGTCACAGGTCAATGGTCACTGGTCACTGGACACAGGTCACTGGTCACTGGTCACCGGTCAATGGTCACTGGTCACTGGTCACAGGTCACTGGTCACTGGCCACTGGTCACTGGTCACTGGTCACTGGTCAATGGTCACTGGCCACTGGTCACTGGTCACTGGTCAATGGTCACTTTCGCTGGTCAATGGTCACTGTCGCTCGTAAACGGTCACTGTCGCTGGTCACTGGTCACTGGTCACTGGTCACTGGTCACTGGTCACTGGTCAATGGTCACTGGTCACTGGACACTGGTCACTGGTCACTGGTCACTGGTAACTGGTCAATGGTCACTGTCGCTGGTCACTGGTCACTGGTCACTGGTCACTGGTCAATGGTCACTATCGCTGGTCAATGGTAACTTGTCACTGGGCAGTGGTCAATGGTCACTGGTCACTGGTCACTGGTCACTGATCACTGGTCACTGGTCACTGGTCACTGGTCACTGGTCAATGGTCACTATCGCTGGTCAATGGTCACTGTCGCTGGTTACTGGTCACTGGTCACTTGTCACTGGTCACTGGTCACTGGTCACTGGTCACAGGTCAATGGTCACTGTCGCTGGTCACTGGTCACTGGTCACTGGTCAATGGTCACTGGTCACTGGTCACTGGTCAATGGTCACTGGTCACAGGTCAATTGTCACTGGTCACTGGTCACTGGTCACTGGTCACTGGTCACTGGTCACTGGTCGCTGGTCACAAGTCACTGGTAACTTGTCACTGGTCACTGGTCACAAGTCACTGGTCATTGGTGACTATCGCTGGTCAATGGTCACTGTCGCTGGTCACTGGTCACTGGTCACTGTCGCTGGTCACTGGTCACTGGTCACTGGTCACTGGTCACAGGTCAATGGTCAATGGTCACTGTCGCTGGTCACTGGTCACTGGTCACTGGTCACTGGTCACTGGTAACTTGTCACTGGGCAGTGGTCAATGGTCACTGGTCACTGGTCACTGGTCACTGGTCACTGGTCACAGGTCAATGGTCACTGGTCACTGGACACTGGTCACTGGTCACTGGTCACTGGTCACTGGTCACTGGTCAATGGTAACTTGTCACTGGGCAGCGGTCAATGGTCACTGGTCACTGGTCACTGGTCACAGGTCAATGGTCACTGGTCACTGGACACAGGTCACTGGTCACTGGTCACCGGTCAATGGTCACTGGTCACTGGTCACAGGTCACTGGTCACTGGCCACTGGTCACTGGTCACTGGTCACTGGTCAATGGTCACTGGCCACTGGTCACTGGTCACTGGTCAATGGTCACTTTCGCTGGTCAATGGTCACTGTCGCTCGTAAACGGTCACTGTCGCTGGTCACTGGTCACTGGTCACTGGTCACTGGTCACTGGTCACTGGTCAATGGTCACTGGTCACTGGACACTGGTCACTGGTCACTGGTCACTGGTAACTGGTCAATGGTCACTGTCGCTGGTCACTGGTCACTGGTCACTGGTCACTGGTCAATGGTCACTATCGCTGGTCAATGGTAACTTGTCACTGGGCAGTGGTCAATGGTCACTGGTCACTGGTCACTGGTCACTGATCACTGGTCACTGGTCACTGGTCACTGGTCACTGGTCAATGGTCACTATCGCTGGTCAATGGTCACTGTCGCTGGTTACTGGTCACTGGTCACTTGTCACTGGTCACTGGTCACTGGTCACTGGTCACAGGTCAATGGTCACTGTCGCTGGTCACTGGTCACTGGTCACTGGTCAATGGTCACTGGTCACTGGTCACTGGTCAATGGTCACTATCGCTGGTCACTGGTCATTGTCGCTGGTCACTGGTCATTGGTCACTTGTCACTGGTCACTGGTCACTGGTCACTGGTCGTCACTGGTCACAGGTCAATGGTCACTGGTCACTGGTCACTGGTCAATGGTCACTATCGCTGGTCAATGGTAACTTGTCACTGGGCAGTGGTCAATGGTCACTGGTCACTGGTCACTGGTCACTGGTCACTGGTCACAGGTCAATGGTCACTGGTCACTGGACACAGGTCACTGGTCACTGGCCACTGGTCACTGGTCACTGGTCACTGGTCAATGGTGACTGGTCACTGGTCACTGGTCACTGGTCACTGGTCGCTGGTCACTGGTCACTGGTCACGTGTCACATGTCACGGGTCACAGGTCACTGGTCGCTGGTCACTGGTCACCGGTCACCGGTCACTGGTCACTGGTCACTGGTCACTGGTCACTGGTCACTGGTCACAAGTCACTGGTCACTTGTCACTGGTCACTGGTCAATGGTCACTGTCGCTGGTCACTGGTCACTAGTCACTGGTCACTGGTCACTGGTCGCTGGTCACTGGTTACTTGTCACTGGTCAGTGGCCACTGGTCGCTGGTCACTTGTCACTGGTCACTGGTCACTGGTCACTGGTCACAAGTCACTGGTCACTGGTCACTGGTCACTGGTCAGTGGTCAGTGGTCACTGGTCACTGGTCACTGGTCACTGGGCAATGGTCACTCTCGCTGGTCACTGGTCACTGGTCACTGATCACTGGTCACTGGTCACTGGTCACTGGTCACTGGTCAATGGTCACTATCGCTGGTCAATGGTCACTGTCGCTGGTTACTGGTCACTGGTCACTTGTCACTGGTCACTGGTCACTGGTCACTGGTCACTGGTCAATGGTCACTGTCGCTGGTCACTGGTCACTGGTCACTGGTCAATGGTCACTGGTCACTGGTCACTGGTCAATGGTCACTATCGCTGGTCAATGGTCATTGTCGCTGGTCACTGGTCATTGGTCACTTGTCACTGGTCACTGGTCACTGGTCACTGGTCGTCACTGGTCACAGGACAATGGTCACTGGTCACTGGTCACTGGTCAATGGTCACTATCGCTGGTCAATGGTCACTGTCGCTGGTTACTGGTCACTGGTCACTGGTCACTGGTCACTGGTCACTGGTCACTGGTCACTGGTCAATGGTCACTGTCGCTGGTCACTGGTCACTGGTCACTGATCACTGGTTACTTGTCACTGGTCAGTGGCCACTGGTCGCTGGTCACTTGTCACTGGTCACTGGTCACTGGTCACTGGTCACTGGTCACAAGTCACTGGTCACTGGTCACTGGTCACTGGTCAGTGGTCACTGGTCACTGGTCACTGGTCACTGGTCACTGGTCAATGGTCACTGTCGCTGGTCACTGGTCACTGGTCACTGATCACTGGTCACTGGTCACTGGTCACTGGTCACTGGTCAATGGTCACTATCGCTGGTCAATGGTCACTGTCGCTGGTTACTGGTCACTGGTCACTTGTCACTGGTCACTGGTCACTGGTCACTGGTCACAGGTCAATGGTCACTGTCGCTGGTCACTGGTCACTGGTCACTGGTCAATGGTCACTGGTCACTGGTCACTGGTCAATGGTCACTATCGCTGGTCAATGGTCATTGTCGCTGGTCACTGGTCATTGGTCACTTGTCACTGGTCACTGGTCACTGGTCACTGGTCGTCACTGGTCACAGGTCAATGGTCACTGGTCACTGGTCACTGGTCAATGGTCACTATCGCTGGTCAATGGTAACTTGTCACTGGGCAGTGGTCAATGGTCACTGGTCACTGGTCACTGGTCACTGGTCACTGGTCACAGGTCAATGGTCACTGGTCACTGGACACAGGTCACTGGTCACTGGCCACTGGTCACTGGTCACTGGTCACTGGTCAATGGTCACTGGCCACTGGTCACTGGTCACTGGTCAATGGTCACTTTCGCTGCTCAATGGTCACTGTCGCTCGTAAACGGTCACTGTCGCTGGTCACTGGTCACTGGTCACTGGTCACTGGTCACTGGACACTGGTCACTGGTCACTGGTCACTGGTCAATGGTAACTTGTCACTGGGCAGTGGTCAATGGTCACTGGTCACTGGTCACTGGTCACAGGTCAATGGTCACTGGTCACTGGACACAGGTCACTGGTCACTGGTCACCGGTCACTGGTCACTGGCCACTGGTCACTGGTCACTGGTCAATGGTCACTTTCGCTGGTCAATGGTCACTGTCGCTGGTCACTGGTCACTGGTCACTGGTCACTGTCGCTGGTCACTGGTCACTGGTCACTGGTCACTGGTAACTGGTCAATGGTCACTGTCGCTGGTCACTGGTCACTGGTCACTGGTCACTGGTCAATGGTAACTTGTCACTGGGCAGTGGTCAATGGTCACTGGTCACTGGTCACTGGTCACTGGTCACTGGTCACAGGTCAATGGTCACTGGTCACTGGACACTGGTCACTGGTCACTGGTCACTGGTCACTGGTCACTGGTCAATGGTAACTTGTCACTGGGCAGTGGTCAATGGTCACTGGTCACTGGTCACTGGTCACAGGTCAATGGTCACTGGTCACTGGACACAGGTCACTGGTCACTGGTCACCGGTCAATGGTCACTGGTCACTGGTCACAGGTCACTGGTCACTGGCCACTGGTCACTGGTCACTGGTCACTGGTCAATGGTCACTGGCCACTGGTCACTGGTCACTGGTCAATGGTCACTTTCGCTGGTCAATGGTCACTGTCGCTCGTAAACGGTCACTGTCGCTGGTCACTGGTCACTGGTCACTGGTCACTGGTCACTGGTCACTGGTCAATGGTCACTGGTCACTGGACACTGGTCACTGGTCACTGGTCACTGGTAACTGGTCAATGGTCACTGTCGCTGGTCACTGGTCACTGGTCACTGGTCACTGGTCAATGGTCACTATCGCTGGTCAATGGTAAATTGTCACTGGGCAGTGGTCAATGGTCACTGGTCACTGGTCACTGGTCACTGATCACTGGTCACTGGTCACTGGTCACTGGTCACTGGTCAATGGTCACTATCGCTGGTCAATGGTCACTGTCGCTGGTTACTGGTCACTGGTCACTTGTCACTGGTCACTGGTCACTGGTCACTGGTCACAGGTCAATGGTCACTGTCGCTGGTCACTGGTCACTGGTCACTGGTCAATGGTCACTGGTCACTGGTCACTGGTCAATGGTCACTATCGCTGGTCAATGGTCATTGTCGCTGGTCACTGGTCATTGGTCACTTGTCACTGGTCACTGGTCACTGGTCACTGGTCGTCACTGGTCACAGGTCAATGGTCACTGGTCACTGGTCACTGGTCAATGGTCACTATCGCTGGTCAATGGTAACTTGTCACTGGGCAGTGGTCAATGGTCACTGGTCACTGGTCACTGGTCACTGGTCACTGGTCACAGGTCAATGGTCACTGGTCACTGGACACAGGTCACTGGTCACTGGCCACTGGTCACTGGTCACTGGTCACTGGTCAATGGTGACTGGTCACTGGTCACTGGTCACTGGTCACTGGTCGCTGGTCACTGGTCACTGGTCACGTGTCACATGTCACGGGTCACAGGTCACTGGTCGCTGGTCACTGGTCACCGGTCACCGGTCACTGGTCACTGGTCACTGGTCACTGGTCACTGGTCACTGGTCACTGGTCACTGGTCACTTGTCACTGGTCACGTGTCACATGTCACGGGTCACAGGTCACTGGTCGCTGGTCACTGGTCACATGTCACGGGTCACTGGTCACTGGTCACTGGTCACTGGTCACTTGTCACTGGTCGCTGGTCACTGGTCACTGGTCACGTGTCACATGTCACGGGTCACAGGTCACTGGTCGCTGGTCACTGGTCACCGGTCACCGGTCACTGGTCACTGGTCACTGGTCACTGGTCACTGGTCACTGGTCAATGGTCACTGTCGCTGGTCACTGGTCACTGGTCAATGGTCACTGTCGCTGGTCCCTGTCGCTGGTCAATAGTCACTGTCGCTGGTCACTGGTCACTGGTCACTGGTCACTGGTTACTGGTCACTGGTAAATGGTCACTGTCGCTGAACAATGGTCACTGTCGCTGGTCACTGGTCACTGGTCACTGGTCACTGGTCACTTGTCACTGGTCACTGGTCACAGGTCAATGGTCACTGGCCACTGGACACAGATGACTGGTCACTGGTCACTGGTCACTGGTCACAAAGCACTGGTCGTTTGTCACAGGTCAGTGGTCACTGGTGACTGGTGACTGGTCACTGGTCACTGGTCACTTGTCACTGGTCACTGGTCACAGGTCAATGGTCACTGGCCACTGGACACAGATGACTGGTCACTGGTCACTGGTCACAAAGCACTGGTCCCCGGTCACTTGTCACTGGTCACTGGTCACTGGTCTCTGGTCACTGGACACTGGACACTGGCCACTGGTCACTGGTCACTGGTCACAAGTCACTGGTCACTGGTTACTGGTCACTGGTCACTGGTCACTGGTCACTGGTCACTGGTCACTGGTCACTGGTCACTGGTCAACTGTCACAATCGCTGGTCACTGGTCACTGGTCACTGGTCACTGGTCGCTGGTCACTGGTCACAGGTCAATGGTCACTGGTCAATTGTTACTGTCGCTGGTCACTGGTCACTGGTCAATGGTCACTGTTGCTGGTCACTGGTCACTGGTCACTGGTCACTGGCCACTGGCCACTGGTCACTGGTCACTGGTTACTGGTCACAGGTCAATGGTCACTGGCCACTGGACACAGATCACTGGTCACTGGTCACTGGTCACTGGTCACAAGTCACTGGTCACTGGTCACTTGTCACTGGTCACTGGTCACTGGCCACTGGTCACTGGTCACTGGCCACTGGTCACTGGTCACAGTTTACTGGTCACTGGTCTCTGGTCACTGGTCACTGGTCACTGGTCACTGGTCACGGGTCACATGTCACGGGTCACTGGTCACTGGTCACTTGTCACTGGTCACTGGTCACTGGCCACTGGTCACTGGTCACTGGTCACTGGCCACTGGTCACTGCTCACTGGTCACTGGTCACTGGTCACTGGTCACTGGCCACTGGTCACTGGTCACAGTTTACTGGTCACTGGTCACTGGTCACTGGTCACTGGTCACTGGTCACTGGTCAATGGTCACTGGTCACTGGTCACTGGTCACAGGTCAATGGTCACTGGTCACTGGACACTGGTCACTGGTCACTGGTCACTGGTCACTGGTCTATGGTCACTCTCGCTGGTCAATGGTCACTGTCGCTGGTCACTGGTCACTGGTCACTTGTCACTGGTCACTGGTGAATGGTCACATGTCACTGGGCACTGGTCACAGGTCACTGGTCCCCGGTCACTGGTCACTGGTCACTGGTCACTGGTCAATGGTCACTGGTCACTGGTCAATGGTCACTGTCGCTGGTAAATGGTCACTGTCGCTGGTCAATGGTCACTGTCGCTGGTCACTGGTCACTGGTCACTGTCGCTGGTCACTGGTCACTGGTCACTGGTCACTGGTCACTGGTCACAAGTCACTGGTCACTTGTCACTGGTCACTGGTCACTGGCCACTGGTCACTGGTCAATGGTCATTGTCGCTGGTCAACGGTCACTGTCGCTGGTCAATGGTCACTGTCGCTGGTCACTGGTCACTGGTCACTGGTCACTGGTCACAAAGCACTGGTCACTTGTCACTGGTCAGTGGCCAATGGTCGCTGGTCACTTGTCACTGGTCACTGGTCACTGTCGCTGGTCAATGGTCACTGGTCACAGGTCAGTGGTCACTGTTCAATGGTCACATGTCACTGGGCAGTGGTCAATGGTCACTGGTCATTGGTGACTGGTGACTGGTCACTGGTCACTGGACAATGGTCACTGTCGCTGGTCACAGGTCACTGGTCACTGGTCACTGGTCACTGGTCATTGGTGACTATCGCTGGTCAATGGTCACTGTCGCTGGTAAATGGTCACTGTCGCTGGTCACTGGTCACTGGTCACTGTCGCTGGTCACTGGTCACTGGACACTGGTCACTGGTCACTGGTCACTGGTCACTGGTCACTGGTCACTGGTCAATGGTCACTGTCGCTGGTCACTGGTCACTGGTCACTGGTCACTGGTCACTGGTCACTGGTCACTGCTCACTGGTCACTGGTCACTGGTCACTGGTCACTGGTCACTGGTCCGAGGTCAATTGTCACTGGTCACTGGTCACTGGTCACGGGTCACATGTCACGGGTCACTGGTGACTGGTCACTGGTCACTGGTCACTGGGCAGTGGTCTCTGGTCACTGGTCACTGTTCAATGGTCACTGTCGCTGGTCAATGGTCACTGGTCACTGGTCAGTGTTCACTGGTCAATGGTCACTTGTCACTGGGCAGTGGTCAATGGTTACTGGTCACTGGTCACTGGTCACTGATCACTGGTCACTGGTCACAGGTCAATTGTCACTGGTCACTGGTCACTGGTCACGGGTCACATGTCACGGGTCACTGGTCACTGGTCACTGGTCACTGGTCACTGGGCAGTGGTCTCTGGTCACTGGTCACTGGTCAATGGTCACTGTCGCTGGTCAATGGTCACTGGTCACTGGTCAGTGTTCACTGGTCAATGGTCACTTGTCACTGGGCAGTGGTCAATGGTTACTGGTCACTGGTCACTGGTCACTGATCACTGGTCAATTGTCACTGGTCACTTGTCACTGGTCACTGGTCGCTGGTCACAAGTCACTGGTAACTTGTCACTGGTCACTGGTCACTGGTCACTGGTCAATGGTCACTGTCGCTGGTCAATGGTCACTGGTCACTGGTTAGTGTTCACTGGACAATGGTCACTTGTCACTGGGCAGTGGTCAATTGTCACCGGTCACTGGTCACTGGTCACTGGTCACTGGTCACAGGTCAATTGTCACTGGTCACTGGTCACTGGTCACTGGTCACTGGTCACTGGTCACTGGTCGCTGGTCACAAGTCACTGGTAACTTGTCACTGGTCACTGGTCACAAGTCACTGGTCATTGGTGACTATCGCTGGTCAATGGTCACTGTCGCTGGTCACTGGTCACTGGTCACTGTCGCTGGTCACTGGTCACTGGTCACTGGTCACTGGTCACAGGTCAATGGTCAATGGTCACTGTCGCTGGTCACTGGTCACTGGTCACTGGTCACTGGTCACTGGTCACTGGTCAATGGTAACTTGTCACTGGGCAGTGGTCAATGGTCACTGGTCACTGGTCACTGGTCACTGGTCACTGGTCACAGGTCAATGGTCACTGGTCACTGGACACTGGTCACTGGTCACTGGTCACTGGTCACTGGTCACTGGTCAATGGTAACTTGTCACTGGGCAGTGGTCAATGGTCACTGGTCACTGGTCACTGGTCACAGGTCAATGGTCACTGGTCACTGGACACAGGTCACTGGTCACTGGTCACCGGTCAATGGTCACTGGTCACTGGTCACAGGTCACTGGTCACTGGCCACTGGTCACTGGTCACTGGTCACTGGTCAATGGTCACTGGCCACTGGTCACTGGTCACTGGTCAATGGTCACTTTCGCTGGTCAATGGTCACTGTCGCTCGTAAACGGTCACTGTCGCTGGTCACTGGTCACTAGTCACTGGTCACTGGTCACTGGTCACTGGTCAATGGTCACTGGTCACTGGACACTGGTCACTGGTCACTGGTCACTGGTAACTGGTCAATGGTCACTGTCGCTGGTCACTGGTCACTGGTCACTGGTCACTGGTCAATGGTCACTATCGCTGGTCAATGGTAACTTGTCACTGGGCAGTGGTCAATGGTCACTGGTCACTGGTCACTGGTCACTGATCACTGGTCACTGGTCACTGGTCACTGGTCACTGGTCAATGGTCACTATCGCTGGTCAATGGTCACTGTCGCTGGTTACTGGTCACTGGTCACTTGTCACTGGTCACTGGTCACTGGTCACTGGTCACAGGTCAATGGTCACTGTCGCTGGTCACTGGTCACTGGTCACTGGTCAATGGTCACTGGTCACTGGTCACTGGTCAATGGTCACTATCGCTGGTCACTGGTCATTGTCGCTGGTCACTGGTCATTGGTCACTTGTCACTGGTCACTGGTCACTGGTCACTGGTCGTCACTGGTCACAGGTCAATGGTCACTGGTCACTGGTCACTGGTCAATGGTCACTATCGCTGGTCAATGGTAACTTGTCACTGGGCAGTGGTCAATGGTCACTGGTCACTGGTCACTGGTCACTGGTCACTGGTCACAGGTCAATGGTCACTGGTCACTGGACACAGGTCACTGGTCACTGGCCACTGGTCACTGGTCACTGGTCACTGGTCAATGGTGACTGGTCACTGGTCACTGGTCACTGGTCACTGGTCGCTGGTCACTGGTCACTGGTCACGTGTCACATGTCACGGGTCACAGGTCACTGGTCGCTGGTCACTGGTCACCGGTCACCGGTCACTGGTCACTGGTCACTGGTCACTGGTCACTGGTCACTGGTCACAAGTCACTGGTCACTTGTCACTGGTCACTGGTCAATGGTCACTGTCGCTGGTCACTGGTCACTAGTCACTGGTCACTGGTCACTGGTCGCTGGTCACTGGTTACTTGTCACTGGTCAGTGGCCACTGGTCGCTGGTCACTTGTCACTGGTCACTGGTCACTGGTCACTGGTCACAAGTCACTGGTCACTGGTCACTGGTCACTGGTCAGTGGTCACTGGTCACTGGTCACTGGTCACTGGTCACTGGGCAATGGTCACTCTCGCTGGTCACTGGTCACTGGTCACTGATCACTGGTCACTGGTCACTGGTCACTGGTCACTGGTCAATGGTCACTATCGCTGGTCAATGGTCACGGTCGCTGGTTACTGGTCACTGGTCACTTGTCACTGGTCACTGGTCACTGGTCACTGGTCACTGGTCAATGGTCACTGTCGCTGGTCACTGGTCACTGGTCACTGGTCAATGGTCACTGGTCACTGGTCACTGGTCAATGGTCACTATCGCTGGTCAATGGTCATTGTCGCTGGTCACTGGTCATTGGTCACTTGTCACTGGTCACTGGTCACTGGTCACTGGTCGTCACTGGTCACAGGACAATGGTCACTGGTCACTGGTCACTGGTCAATGGTCACTATCGCTGGTCAATGGTCACTGTCGCTGGTTACTGGTCACTGGTCACTGGTCACTGGTCACTGGTCACTGGTCACTGGTCACTGGTCAATGGTCACTGTCGCTGGTCACTGGTCACTGGTCACTGATCACTGGTTACTTGTCACTGGTCAGTGGCCACTGGTCGCTGGTCACTTGTCACTGGTCACTGGTCACTGGTCACTGGTCACTGGTCACAAGTCACTGGTCACTGGTCACTGGTCACTGGTCAGTGGTCACTGGTCACTGGTCACTGGTCACTGGTCACTGGTCAATGGTCACTGTCGCTGGTCACTGGTCACTGGTCACTGATCACTGGTCACTGGTCACTGGTCACTGGTCACTGGTCAATGGTCACTATCGCTGGTCAATGGTCACTGTCGCTGGTTACTGGTCACTGGTCACTTGTCACTGGTCACTGGTCACTGGTCACTGGTCACAGGTCAATGGTCACTGTCGCTGGTCACTGGTCACTGGTCACTGGTCAATGGTCACTGGTCACTGGTCACTGGTCAATGGTCACTATCGCTGGTCAATGGTCATTGTCGCTGGTCACTGGTCATTGGTCACTTGTCACTGGTCACTGGTCACTGGTCACTGGTCGTCACTGGTCACAGGTCAATGGTCACTGGTCACTGGTCACTGGTCAATGGTCACTATCGCTGGTCAATGGTAACTTGTCACTGGGCAGTGGTCAATGGTCACTGGTCACTGGTCACTGGTCACTGGTCACTGGTCAATGGTCACTGGCCACTGGTCACTGGTCACTGGTCAATGGTCACTTTCGCTGGTCAATGGTCACTGTCGCTCGTAAACGGTCACTGTCGCTGGTCACTGGTCACTGGTCACTGGTCACTGGTCACTGGTCACTGGTCAATGGTCACTGGTCACTGGACACTGGTCACTGGTCACTGGTCACTGGTCACTGGTCACTGGTCAATGGTAACTTGTCACTGGGCAGTGGTCAATGGTCACTGGTCACTGGTCACTGGTCACAGGTCAATGGTCACTGGTCACTGGACACAGGTCACTGGTCACTGGTCACCGGTCACTGGTCACTGGCCACTGGTCACTGGTCACTGGTCAATGGTCACTTTCGCTGGTCAATGGTCACTGTCGCTGGTCACTGGTCACTGGTCACTGGTCACTGTCGCTGGTCACTGGTCACTGGTCACTGGTCACTGGTAACTGGTCAATGGTCACTGTCGCTGGTCACTGGTCACTGGTCACTGGTCACTGGTCAATGGTAACTTGTCACTGGGCAGTGGTCAATGGTCACTGGTCACTGGTCACTGGTCACTGGTCACTGGTCACAGGTCAATGGTCACTGGTCACTGGTCACTGGTCACTGGTCACTGGTCACTGGTCAATGGTAACTTGTCACTGGGCAGTGGTCAATGGTCACTGGTCACTGGTCACTGGTCACAGGTCAATGGTCACTGGTCACTGGACACAGGTCACTGGTCACTGGTCACCGGTCAATGGTCACTGGTCACTGGTCACAGGTCACTGGTCACTGGCCACTGGTCACTGGTCACTGGTCACTGGTCAATGGTCACTGGCCACTGGTCACTGGTCACTGGTCAATGGTCACTTTCGCTGGTCAATGGTCACTGTCGCTCGTAAACGGTCACTGTCGCTGGTCACTGGTCACTGGTCACTGGTCACTGGTCACTGGTCACTGGTCAATGGTCACTGGTCACTGGACACTGGTCACTGGTCACTGGTCACTGGTAACTGGTCAATGGTCACTGGTCACTGGTCACTGGTCACTGGTCAATGGTCACTATCGCTGGTCAATGGTAACTTGTCACTGGGCAGTGGTCAATGGTCACTGGTCACTGGTCACTGGTCACTGATCACTGGTCACTGGTCACTGGTCACTGGTCACTGGTCAATGGTCACTATCGCTGGTCAATGGTCACTGTCGCTGGTTACTGGTCACTGGTCACTTGTCACTAGTCACTGGTCACTGGTCACTGGTCACAGGTCAATGGTCACTGTCGCTGGTCACTGGTCACTGGTCACTGGTCAATGGTCACTGGTCACTGGTCACTGGTCAATGGTCACTATCGCTGGTCAATGGTCATTGTCGCTGGTCACTGGTCATTGGTCACTTGTCACTGGTCACTGGTCACTGGTCACTGGTCGTCACTGGTCACAGGTCAATGGTCACTGGTCACTGGTCACTGGTCAATGGTCACTATCGCTGGTCAATGGTAACTTGTCACTGGGCAGTGGTCAATGGTCACTGGTCACTGGTCACTGGTCTCTGGTCACTGGTCACAGGTCAATGGTCACTGGTCACTGGACACAGGTCACTGGTCACTGGCCACTGGTCACTGGTCACTGGTCACTGGTCAATGGTGACTGGTCACTGGTCACTGGTCACTGGTCACTGGTCGCTGGTCACTGGTCACTGGTCACGTGTCACATGTCACGGGTCACAGGTCACTGGTCGCTGGTCACTGGTCACCGGTCACCGGTCACTGGTCACTGGTCACTGGTCACTGGTCACTGGTCACTGGTCACTGGTCACTTGTCACTGGTCACGTGTCACATGTCACGGGTCACAGGTCACTGGCCACTGGTCACTGGTCAATGGTCACTGTCGCTGGTCACTGGTCGCTGGTCACTGATCACTGGTCACTGGTCACAGGTCACTGGTCACTGGTCACTGGTCAATGGTCACTATCGCTGGTCAATGGTCCCTGTCGCTGGTCACTGGTCATTGGTCACTTGTCACTGGTCACTGGTCACTGGTCACTGGTCACTGGTCAATGGTCACTGTCGCTGGTCACTGTTCACTGGTCACTGATCACTGGTCACTGGTCACTGGTCACTGGTCACTGATCACTGGTCACTGGTCACTGGTCACTGGTCACTGGTCACTGGTCACTGGTCACTGGTCAATGGTCACTGTCGCTGGTCACTGGTCATTGGTCACTTGTCACTGGTCACTGGTCACTGGTCACTGGTCACTGGTCACTGGTCACAGGTCAATGGTCACTGGTCACTGGACACAGGTCACTTGTCACTGGTCACTGGTCACTGGTCACTGGTCACTGGTCACTGGTCACAAGTCACTGGTCACTTGTCACTGGTCACTGGTCAATGGTCACTGTCGCTGGTCACTGGTCACTAGTCACTGGTCACTGGTCACTGGTCGCTGGTCACTGGTTACTTGTCACTGGTCAGTGGCCACTGGTCGCTGGTCACTTGTCACTGGTCACTGGTCACTGGTCACTGGTCACAAGTCACTGGTCACTGGTCACTGGTCACTGGTCAGTGGTCACTGGTCACTGGTCACTGGTCACTGGTCACTGGGCAATGGTCACTCTCGCTGGTCACTGGTCACTGGTCACTGATCACTGGTCACTGGTCACTGGTCACTGGTCACTGGTCAATGGTCACTATCGCTGGTCAATGGTCACTGTCGCTGATTACTGGTCACTGGTCACTTGTCACTGGTCACTGGTCACTGGTCACTGGTCACTGGTCAATGGTCACTGTCGCTGGTCACTGGTCACTGGTCACTGGTCAATGGTCACTGGTCACTGGTCACTGGTCAATGGTCACTATCGCTGGTCAATGGTCATTGTCGCTGGTCACTGGTCATTGGTCACTTGTCACTGGTCACTGGTCACTGGTCACTGGTCGTCACTGGTCACAGGACAATGGTCACTGGTCACTGGTCACTGGTCAATGGTCACTATCGCTGGTCAATGGTCACTGTCGCTGGTTACTGGTCACTGGTCACTGGTCACTGGTCACTGGTCAATGGTCACTGTCGCTGGTCACTGGTCACTGGTCACTGATCACTGGTTACTTGTCACTGGTCAGTGGCCACTGGTCGCTGGTCACTTGTCACTGGTCACTGGTCACTGGTCACTGGTCACTGGTCACAAGTCACTGGTCACTGGTCACTGGTCACTGGTCAGTGGTCACTGGTCACTGGTCACTGGTCACTGGTCACTGGTCAATGGTCACTGTCGCTGGTCACTGGTCACTGGTCACTGATCACTGGTCACTGGTCACTGGTCACTGGTCACTGGTCAATGGTCACTATCGCTGGTCAATGGTCACTGTCGCTGGTTACTGGTCACTGGTCACTTGTCACTGGTCACTGGTCACTGGTCACTGGTCACAGGTCAATGGTCACTGTCGCTGGTCACTGGTCACTGGTCACTGGTCAATGGTCACTGGTCACTGGTCACTGGTCAATGGTCACTATCGCTGGTCAATGGTCATTGTCGCTGGTCACTGGTCATTGGTCACTTGTCACTGGTCACTGGTCACTGGTCACTGGTCGTCACTGGTCACAGGTCAATGGTCACTGGTCACTGGTCACTGGTCAATGGTCACTATCGCTGGTCAATGGTAACTTGTCACTGGGCAGTGGTCAATGGTCACTGGTCACTGGTCACTGGTCACTGGTCACTGGTCACAGGTCAATGGTCACTGGTCACTGGACACAGGTCACTGGTCACTGGCCACTGGTCACTGGTCACTGGTCACTGGTCAATGGTCACTGGCCACTGGTCACTGGTCACTGGTCAATGGTCACTTTCGCTGGTCAATGGTCACTGTCGCTCGTAAACGGTCACTGTCGCTGGTCACTGGTCACTGGTCACTGGTCACTGGTCACTGGTCACTGGTCACTGGTCAATGGTCACTGGTCACTGGACACTGGTCACTGGTCACTGGTCACTGGTCACTGGTCACTGGTCAATGGTAACTTGTCACTGGGCAGTGGTCAATGGTCACTGGTCACTGGTCACTGGTCACAGGTCAATGGTCACTGGTCACTGGACACAGGTCACTGGTCACTGGTCACCGGTCACTGGTCACTGGCCACTGGTCACTGGTCACTGGTCAATGGTCACTTTCGCTGGTCAATGGTCACTGTCGCTGGTCACTGGTCACTGGTCACTGGTCACTGTCGCTGGTCACTGGTCACTGGTCACTGGTCACTGGTAACTGGTCAATGGTCACTGTCGCTGGTCACTGGTCACTGGTCACTGGTCACTGGTCAATGGTAACTTGTCACAGGGCAGTGGTCAATGGTCACTGGTCACTGGTCACTGGTCACTGGTCACTGGTCACAGGTCAATGGTCACTGGTCACTGGACACTGGTCACTGGTCACTGGTCACTGGTCACTGGTCACTGGTCAATGGTAACTTGTCACTGGGCAGTGGTCAATGGTCACTGGTCACTGGTCACTGGTCACAGGTCAATGGTCACTGGTCACTGGACACAGGTCACTGGTCACTGGTCACCGGTCAATGGTCACTGGTCACTGGTCACAGGTCACTGGTCACTGGCCACTGGTCACTGGTCACTGGTCACTGGTCAATGGTCACTGGCCACTGGTCACTGGTCACTGGTCAATGGTCACTTTCGCTGGTCAATGGTCACTGTCGCTCGTAAACGGTCACTGTCGCTGGTCACTGGTCACTGGTCACTGGTCACTGGTCACTGGTCACTGGTCAATGGTCACTGGTCACTGGACACTGGTCACTGGTCACTGGTCACTGGTAACTGGTCAATGGTCACTGTCGCTGGTCACTGGTCACTGGTCACTGGTCACTGGTCAATGGTCACTATCGCTGGTCAATGGTAACTTGTCACTGGGCAGTGGTCAATGGTCACTGGTCACTGGTCACTGGTCACTGATCACTGGTCACTGGTCACTGGTCACTGGTCACTGGTCACTGGTCAATGGTCACTATCGCTGGTCAATGGTCACTGTCGCTGGTTACTGGTCACTGGTCACTTGTCACTGGTCACTGGTCACTGGTCACTGGTCACAGGTCAATGGTCACTGTCGCTGGTCACTGTTCACTGGTCACTGGTCAATGGTCACTGGTCACTGGTCACTGGTCAATGGTCACTATCGCTGGTCAATGGTAACTTGTCACTGGGCAGTGGTCAATGGTCACTGGTCACTGGTCACTGGTCACTGGTCACTGGTCACAGGTCAATGGTCACTGGTCACTGGACACAGGTCACTGGTCACTGGCCACTGGTCACTGGTCACTGGTCACTGGTCAATGGTGACTGGTCACTGGTCACTGGTCACTGGTCACTGGTCGCTGGTCACTGGTCACTGGTCACGTGTCACATGTCACGGGTCACAGGTCACTGGTCGCTGGTCACTGGTCACCGGTCACCGGTCACTGGTCACTGGTCACTGGTCACTGGTCACTGGTCACTGGTCACTGGTCACTTGTCACTGGTCACGTGTCACATGTCACGGGTCACAGGTCACTGGTCGCTGGTCACTGGTCACATGTCACGGGTCACTGGTCACTGGTCACTGGTCACTGGTCACTTGTCACTGGTCGCTGGTCACTGGTCACTGGTCACGTGTCACATGTCACGGGTCACAGGTCACTGGTCGCTGGTCACTGGTCACCGGTCACCGGTCACTGGTCACTGGTCACTGGTCACAGGTCAATGGTCACTGGTCACTGGACACAGGTCACTGGTCACTGGTCACCGGTCAATGGTCACTGGTCACTGGTCACAGGTCACTGGTCACTGGCCACTGGTCACTGGTCACTGGTCACTGGTCAATGGTCACTGGCCACTGGTCACTGGTCACTGGTCAATGGTCACTTTCGCTGGTCAATGGTCACTGTCGCTCGTAAACGGTCACTGTCGCTGGTCACTGGTCACTGGTCACTGGTCACTGGTCACTGGTCACTGGTCAATGGTCACTGGTCACTGGACACTGGTCACTGGTCACTGGTCACTGGTAACTGGTCAATGGTCACTGTCGCTGGTCACTGGTCACTGGTCACTGGTCACTGGTCAATGGTCACTATCGCTGGTCAATGGTAACTTGTCACTGGGCAGTGGTCAATGGTCACTGGTCACTGGTCACTGGTCACTGATCACTGGTCACTGGTCACTGGTCACTGGTCACTGGTCAATGGTCACTATCGCTGGTCAATGGTCACTGTCGCTGGTTACTGGTCACTGGTCACTTGTCACTGGTCACTGGTCACTGGTCACTGGTCACAGGTCAATGGTCACTGTCGCTGGTCACTGTTCACTGGTCACTGGTCAATGGTCACTGGTCACTGGTCACTGGTCAATGGTCACTATCGCTGGTCAATGGTAACTTGTCACTGGGCAGTGGTCAATGGTCACTGGTCACTGGTCACTGGTCACTGGTCACTGGTCACAGGTCAATGGTCACTGGTCACTGGACACAGGTCACTGGTCACTGGCCACTGGTCACTGGTCACTGGTCACTGGTCAATGGTGACTGGTCGCTGGTCACTGGTCACTGGTCACTGGTCGCTGGTCACTGGTCACTGGTCACGTGTCACATGTCACGGGTCACAGGTCACTGGTCGCTGGTCACTGGTCACCGGTCACCGGTCACTGGTCACTGGTCACTGGTCACTGGTCACTGGTCACTGGTCACTGGTCACTTGTCACTGGTCACGTGTCACATGTCACGGGTCACAGGTCACTGGTCGCTGGTCACTGGTCACATGTCACGGGTCACTGGTCACTGGTCACTGGTCACTGGTCACTTGTCACTGGTCGCTGGTCACTGGTCACTGGTCACGTGTCACATGTCACGGGTCACAGGTCACTGGTCGCTGGTCACTGGTCACCGGTCACCGGTCACTGGTCACTGGTCACTGGTCACTGGTCACTGGTCACTGGTCAATGGTCACTGTCGCTGGTCACTGGTCACTGGTCAATGGTCACTGTCGCTGGTCCCTGTCGCTGGTCAATAGTCACTGTCGCTGGTCACTGGTCACTGGTCACTGGTCACTGGTTACTGGTCACTGGTAAATGGTCACTGTCGCTGAACAATGGTCACTGTCGCTGGTCACTGGTCACTGGTCACTGGTCACTGGTCACTGGTCACTTGTCACTGGTCACTGGTCACAGGTCAATGGTCACTGGCCACTGGACACAGATGACTGGTCACTGGTCACTGGTCACTGGTCACAAAGCACTGGTCGTTTGTCACAGGTCAGTGGTCACTGGTGACTGGTGACTGGTCACTGGTCACTGGTCACTTGTCACTGGTCACTGGTCACAGGTCAATGGTCACTGGCCACTGGACACAGATGACTGGTCACTGGTCACTGGTCACAAAGCACTGGTCCCCGGTCACTTGTCACTGGTCACTGGTCACTGGTCTCTGGTCACTGGACACTGGACACTGGCCACTGGTCACTGGTCACTGGTCACAAGTCACAGGTCACTGGTCACTCGTCACAAGTCACTGGTCACTTGTCACTGGTCAGTGGTCAGTGGTCACTGGTCACTAGTCACAGGTCAATGGTGCCTGGTGACTGGTCACTGGGCCCTGGTCACTGGTCACTGGTCACTGGTCACGGGTCACATGTCACGGGTCACTGGTCACTGGTCGCTAGTCACTGGTCCCCGGTCAAAAGTCACTGGTCACTGGTTACTGGTCACTGGTCACTGGTCACTGGTCACTGGTCACTGGTCACTGGTCACTGGTCACTGGTCAACTGTCACAATCGCTGGTCACTGGTCACTGGTCACTGGTCACTGGTCGCTGGTCACTGGTCACAGGTCAATGGTCACTGGTCAATTGTTACTGTCGCTGGTCACTGGTCACTGGTCAATGGTCACTGTTGCTGGTCACTGGTCACTGGTCACTGGTCACTGGCCACTGGTCACTGGTCACTGGTTACTGGTCACAGGTCAATGGTCACTGGCCACTGGACACAGATCACTGGTCACTGGTCACTGGTCACTGGTCACAAGTCACTGGTCACTGGTCACTTGTCACTGGTCACTGGTCACTGGCCACTGGTCACTGGTCACTGGCCACTGGTCACTGGTCACAGTTTACTGGTCACTGGTCTCTGGTCACTGGTCACTGGTCACTGGTCACTGGTCACGGGTCACATGTCACGGGTCACTGGTCACTGGTCACTTGTCACTGGTCACTGGTCACTGGCCACTGGTCACTGGTCACTGGTCACTGGCCACTGGTCACTGGTCACTGGTCACTGGTCACTGGTCACTGGTCACTGGCCACTGGTCACTGGTCACAGTTTACTGGTCACTGGTCACTGGTCACTGGTCACTGGTCACTGGTCACTGGTCAATGGTCACTGGTCACTGGTCACTGGTCACAGGTCAATGGTCACTGGTCACTGGACACTGGTCACTGGTCACTGGTCACTGGTCACTGGTCTATGGTCACTCTCGCTGGTCAATGGTCACTGTCGCTGGTCACTGGTCACTGGTCACTTGTCACTGGTCACTGGTGAATGGTCACATGTCACTGGGCACTGGTCACAGGTCACTGGTCCCCGGTCACTGGTCACTGGTCACTGGTCACTGGTCAATGGTCACTGGTCACTGGTCAATGGTCACTGTCGCTGGTAAATGGTCACTGTCGCTGGTCAATGGTCACTGTCGCTGGTCACTGGTCACTGGTCACTGTCGCTGGTCACTGGTCACTGGTCACTGGTCACTGGTCACTGGTCACAAGTCACTGGTCACTTGTCACTGGTCACTGGTCACTGGCCACTGGTCACTGGTCAATGGTCATTGTCGCTGGTCAACGGTCACTGTCGCTGGTCAATGGTCACTGTCGCTGGTCACTGGTCACTGGTCACTGGTCACTGGTCACAAAGCACTGGTCACTTGTCACTGGTCAGTGGCCAATGGTCGCTGGTCACTTGTCACTGGTCACTGGTCACTGTCGCTGGTCAATGGTCACTGGTCACAGGTCAGTGGTCACTGTTCAATGGTCACATGTCACTGGGCAGTGGTCAATGGTCACTGGTCATTGGTGACTGGTCACTGGTCACTGGTCACTGGACAATGGTCACTGTCGCTGGTCACAGGTCACTGGTCACTGGTCACTGGTCACTGGTCATTGGTGACTATCGCTGGTCAATGGTCACTGTCGCTGGTAAATGGTCACTGTCGCTGGTCACTGGTCACTGGTCACTGTCGCTGGTCACTGGTCACTGGACACTGGTCACTGGTCACTGGTCACTGGTCACTGGTCACTGGTCACTGGTCAATGGTCACTGTCGCTGGTCACTGGTCACTGGTCACTGGTCACTGGTCACTGGTCACTGGTCACTGCTCACTGGTCACTGGTCACTGGTCACTGGTCACTGGTCACTGGTCACAGGTCAATTGTCACTGGTCACTGGTCACTGGTCACGGGTCACATGTCACGGGTCATTGGTGACTGGTCACTGGTCACTGGTCACTGGGCAGTGGTCTCTGGTCACTGGTCACTGTTCAATGGTCACTGTCGCTGGTCAATGGTCACTGGTCACTGGTCAGTGTTCACTGGTCAATGGTCACTTGTCACTGGGCAGTGGTCAATGGTTACTGGTCACTGGTCACTGGTCACTGATCACTGGTCACTGGTCACAGGTCAATTGTCACTGGTCACTGGTCACTGGTCACGGGTCACATGTCACGGGTCACTGGTCACTGGTCACTGGTCACTGGTCACTGGGCAGTGGTCTCTGGTCACTGGTCACTGGTCAATGGTCACTGTCGCTGGTCAATGGTCACTGGTCACTGGTCAGTGTTCACTGGTCAATGGTCACTTGTCACTGGGCAGTGGTCAATGGTTACTGGTCACTGGTCACTGGTCACTGATCACTGGTCACTGGTCACAGGTCAATTGTCACTGGTCACTTGTCACTGGTCACTGGTCGCTGGTCACAAGTCACTGGTAACTTGTCACTGGTCACTGGTCACTGGTCACTGGTCAATGGTCACTGTCGCTGGTCAATGGTCACTGGTCACTGGTCAGTGTTCACTGGACAATGGTCACTTGTCACTGGGCAGTGGTCAATTGTCACCGGTCACTGGTCACTGGTCACTGGTCACTGGTCACAGGTCAATTGTCACTGGTCACTGGTCACTGGTCACTGGTCACTGGTCACTGGTCACTGGTCGCTGGTCACAAGTCACTGGTAACTTGTCACTGGTCACTGGTCACAAGTCACTGGTCATTGGTGACTATCGCTGGTCAATGGTCACTGTCGCTGGTCACTGGTCACTGGTCACTGTCGCTGGTCACTGGTCACTGGTCACTGGTCACTGGTCACAGGTCAATGGTCAATGGTCACTGTCGCTGGTCACTGGTCACTGGTCACTGGTCACTGGTCAATGGTCACTGGTCAATGGTAACTTGTCACTGGGCAGTGGTCAATGGTCACTGGTCACTGGTCACTGGTCACTGGTCACTGGTCACAGGTCAATGGTCACTGGTCACTGGACACTGGTCACTGGTCACTGGTCACTGGTCACTGGTCACTGGTCAATGGTAACTTGTCACTGGGCAGTGGTCAATGGTCACTGGTCACTGGTCACTGGTCACAGGTCAATGGTCACTGGTCACTGGACACAGGTCACTGGTCACTGGTCACCGGTCAATGGTCACTGGTCACTGGTCACAGGTCACTGGTCACTGGCCACTGGTCACTGGTCACTGGTCACTGGTCAATGGTCACTGGCCACTGGTCACTGGTCACTGGTCAATGGTCACTTTCGCTGGTCAATGGTCACTGTCGCTCGTAAACGGTCACTGTCGCTGGTCACTGGTCACTGGTCACTGGTCACTGGTCACTGGTCACTGGTCAATGGTCACTGGTCACTGGACACTGGTCACTGGTCACTGGTCACTGGTAACTGGTCAATGGTCACTGTCGCTGGTCACTGGTCACTGGTCACTGGTCACTGGTCAATGGTCACTATCGCTGGTCAATGGTAACTTGTCACTGGGCAGTGGTCAATGGTCACTGGTCACTGGTCACTGGTCACTGATCACTGGTCACTGGTCACTGGTCACTGGTCACTGGTCAATGGTCACTATCGCTGGTCAATGGTCACTGTCGCTGGTTACTGGTCACTGGTCACTTGTCACTGGTCACTGGTCACTGGTCACTGGTCACAGGTCAATGGTCACTGTCGCTGGTCACTGGTCACTGGTCACTGGTCAATGGTCACTGGTCACTGGTCACTGGTCAATGGTCACTATCGCTGGTCACTGGTCATTGTCGCTGGTCACTGGTCATTGGTCACTTGTCACTGGTCACTGGTCACTGGTCACTGGTCGTCACTGGTCACAGGTCAATGGTCACTGGTCACTGGTCACTGGTCAATGGTCACTATCGCTGGTCAATGGTAACTTGTCACTGGGCAGTGGTCAATGGTCACTGGTCACTGGTCACTGGTCACTGGTCACTGGTCACAGGTCAATGGTCACTGGTCACTGGACACAGGTCACTGGTCACTGGCCACTGGTCACTGGTCACTGGTCACTGGTCAATGGTGACTGGTCACTGGTCACTGGTCACTGGTCACTGGTCGCTGGTCACTGGTCACTGGTCACGTGTCACATGTCACGGGTCACAGGTCACTGGTCGCTGGTCACTGGTCACCGGTCACCGGTCACTGGTCACTGGTCACTGGTCACTGGTCACTGGTCACTGGTCACAAGTCACTGGTCACTTGTCACTGGTCACTGGTCAATGGTCACTGTCGCTGGTCACTGGTCACTAGTCACTGGTCACTGGTCACTGGTCGCTGGTCACTGGTTACTTGTCACTGGTCAGTGGCCACTGGTCGCTGGTCACTTGTCACTGGTCACTGGTCACTGGTCACTGGTCACAAGTCACTGGTCACTGGTCACTGGTCACTGGTCAGTGGTCACTGGTCACTGGTCACTGGTCACTGGTCACTGGGCAATGGTCACTCTCGCTGGTCACTGGTCACTGGTCACTGATCACTGGTCACTGGTCACTGGTCACTGGTCACTGGTCAATGGTCACTATCGCTGGTCAATGGTCACGGTCGCTGGTTACTGGTCACTGGTCACTTGTCACTGGTCACTGGTCACTGGTCACTGGTCACTGGTCAATGGTCACTGTCGCTGGTCACTGGTCACTGGTCACTGGTCAATGGTCACTGGTCACTGGTCACTGGTCAATGGTCACTATCGCTGGTCAATGGTCATTGTCGCTGGTCACTGGTCATTGGTCACTTGTCACTGGTCACTGGTCACTGGTCACTGGTCGTCACTGGTCACAGGACAATGGTCACTGGTCACTGGTCACTGGTCAATGGTCACTATCGCTGGTCAATGGTCACTGTCGCTGGTTACTGGTCACTGGTCACTGGTCACTGGTCACTGGTCACTGGTCACTGGTCACTGGTCAATGGTCACTGTCGCTGGTCACTGGTCACTGGTCACTGATCACTGGTTACTTGTCACTGGTCAGTGGCCACTGGTCGCTGGTCACTTGTCACTGGTCACTGGTCACTGGTCACTGGTCACTGGTCACAAGTCACTGGTCACTGGTCACTGGTCACTGGTCAGTGGTCACTGGTCACTGGTCACTGGTCACTGGTCACTGGTCAATGGTCACTGTCGCTGGTCACTGGTCACTGGTCACTGATCACTGGTCACTGGTCACTGGTCACTGGTCACTGGTCAATGGTCACTATCGCTGGTCAATGGTCACTGTCGCTGGTTACTGGTCACTGGTCACTTGTCACTGGTCACTGGTCACTGGTCACTGGTCACAGGTCAATGGTCACTGTCGCTGGTCACTGGTCACTGGTCACTGGTCAATGGTCACTGGTCACTGGTCACTGGTCAATGGTCACTATCGCTGGTCAATGGTCATTGTCGCTGGTCACTGGTCATTGGTCACTTGTCACTGGTCACTGGTCACTGGTCACTGGTCGTCACTGGTCACAGGTCAATGGTCACTGGTCACTGGTCACTGGTCAATGGTCACTATCGCTGGTCAATGGTAACTTGTCACTGGGCAGTGGTCAATGGTCACTGGTCACTGGTCACTGGTCACTGGTCACTGGTCACAGGTCAATGGTCACTGGTCACTGGACACAGGTCACTGGTCACTGGCCACTGGTCACTGGTCACTGGTCACTGGTCAATGGTCACTGGCCACTGGTCACTGGTCACTGGTCAATGGTCACTTTCGCTGGTCAATGGTCACTGTCGCTCGTAAACGGTCACTGTCGCTGGTCACTGGTCACTGGTCACTGGTCACTGGTCACTGGTCACTGGTCAATGGTCACTGGTCACTGGACACTGGTCACTGGTCACTGGTCACTGGTCACTGGTCACTGGTCAATGGTAACTTGTCACTGGGCAGTGGTCAATGGTCACTGGTCACTGGTCACTGGTCACAGGTCAATGGTCACTGGTCACTGGACACAGGTCACTGGTCACTGGTCACCGGTCACTGGTCACTGGCCACTGGTCACTGGTCACTGGTCAATGGTCACTTTCGCTGGTCAATGGTCACTGTCGCTGGTCACTGGTCACTGGTCACTGGTCACTGTCGCTGGTCACTGGTCACTGGTCACTGGTCACTGGTAACTGGTCAATGGTCACTGTCGCTGGTCACTGGTCACTGGTCACTGGTCACTGGTCAATGGTAACTTGTCACTGGGCAGTGGTCAATGGTCACTGGTCACTGGTCACTGGTCACTGGTCACTGGTCACAGGTCAATGGTCACTGGTCACTGGTCACTGGTCACTGGTCACTGGTCACTGGTCAATGGTAACTTGTCACTGGGCAGTGGTCAATGGTCACTGGTCACTGGTCACTGGTCACAGGTCAATGGTCACTGGTCACTGGACACAGGTCACTGGTCACTGGTCACCGGTCAATGGTCACTGGTCACTGGTCACAGGTCACTGGTCACTGGCCACTGGTCACTGGTCACTGGTCACTGGTCAATGGTCACTGGCCACTGGTCACTGGTCACTGGTCAATGGTCACTTTCGCTGGTCAATGGTCACTGTCGCTCGTAAACGGTCACTGTCGCTGGTCACTGGTCACTGGTCACTGGTCACTGGTCACTGGTCACTGGTCAATGGTCACTGGTCACTGGACACTGGTCACTGGTCACTGGTCACTGGTAACTGGTCAATGGTCACTGTCGCTGGTCACTGGTCACTGGTCACTGGTCACTGGTCAATGGTCACTATCGCTGGTCAATGGTAACTTGTCACTGGGCAGTGGTCAATGGTCACTGGTCACTGGTCACTGGTCACTGATCACTGGTCACTGGTCACTGGTCACTGGTCACTGGTCAATGGTCACTATCGCTGGTCAATGGTCACTGTCGCTGGTTACTGGTCACTGGTCACTTGTCACTGGTCACTGGTCACTGGTCACTGGTCACAGGTCAATGGTCACTGTCGCTGGTCACTGGTCACTGGTCACTGGTCAATGGTCACTGGTCACTGGTCACTGGTCAATGGTCACTATCGCTGGTCAATGGTCATTGTCGCTGGTCACTGGTCATTGGTCACTTGTCACTGGTCACTGGTCACTGGTCACTGGTCGTCACTGGTCACAGGTCAATGGTCACTGGTCACTGGTCACTGGTCAATGGTCACTATCGCTGGTCAATGGTAACTTGTCACTGGGCAGTGGTCAATGGTCACTGGTCACTGGTCACTGGTCACTGGTCACTGGTCACAGGTCAATGGTCACTGGTCACTGGACACAGGTCACTGGTCACTGGCCACTGGTCACTGGTCACTGGTCACTGGTCAATGGTGACTGGTCACTGGTCACTGGTCACTGGTCACTGGTCGCTGGTCACTGGTCACTGGTCACGTGTCACATGTCACGGGTCACAGGTCACTGGTCGCTGGTCACTGGTCACCGGTCACCGGTCACTGGTCACTGGTCACTGGTCACTGGTCACTGGTCACTGGTCACTGGTCACTTGTCACTGGTCACGTGTCACATGTCACGGGTCACAGGTCACTGGCCACTGGTCACTGGTCAATGGTCACTGTCGCTGGTCACTGGTCGCTGGTCACTGATCACTGGTCACTGGTCACAGGTCACTGGTCACTGGTCACTGGTCAATGGTCACTATCGCTGGTCAATGGTCCCTGTCGCTGGTCACTGGTCATTGGTCACTTGTCACTGGTCACTGGTCACTGGTCACTGGTCACTGGTCAATGGTCACTGTCGCTGGTCACTGTTCACTGGTCACTGATCACTGGTCACTGGTCACTGGTCACTGGTCACTGATCACTGGTCACTGGTCACTGGTCACTGGTCACTGGTCACTGGTCACTGGTCACTGGTCAATGGTCACTGTCGCTGGTCACTGGTCATTGGTCACTTGTCACTGGTCACTGGTCACTGGTCACTGGTCACTGGTCACTGGTCACAGGTCAATGGTCACTGGTCACTGGACACAGGTCACTTGTCACTGGTCACTGGTCACTGGTCACTGGTCACTGGTCACTGGTCACAAGTCACTGGTCACTTGTCACTGGTCACTGGTCAATGGTCACTGTCGCTGGTCACTGGTCACTAGTCACTGGTCACTGGTCACTGGTCGCTGGTCACTGGTTACTTGTCACTGGTCAGTGGCCACTGGTCGCTGGTCACTTGTCACTGGTCACTGGTCACTGGTCACTGGTCACAAGTCACTGGTCACTGGTCACTGGTCACTGGTCAGTGGTCACTGGTCACTGGTCACTGGTCACTGGTCACTGGGCAATGGTCACTCTCGCTGGTCACTGGTCACTGGTCACTGATCACTGGTCACTGGTCACTGGTCACTGGTCACTGGTCAATGGTCACTATCGCTGGTCAATGGTCACTGTCGCTGGTTACTGGTCACTGGTCACTTGTCACTGGTCACTGGTCACTGGTCACTGGTCACTGGTCAATGGTCACTGTCGCTGGTCACTGGTCACTGGTCACTGGTCAATGGTCACTGGTCACTGGTCACTGGTCAATGGTCACTATCGCTGGTCAATGGTCATTGTCGCTGGTCACTGGTCATTGGTCACTTGTCACTGGTCACTGGTCACTGGTCACTGGTCGTCACTGGTCACAGGACAATGGTCACTGGTCACTGGTCACTGGTCAATGGTCACTATCGCTGGTCAATGGTCACTGTCGCTGGTTACTGGTCACTGGTCACTGGTCACTGGTCACTGGTCAATGGTCACTGTCGCTGGTCACTGGTCACTGGTCACTGATCACTGGTTACTTGTCACTGGTCAGTGGCCACTGGTCGCTGGTCACTTGTCACTGGTCACTGGTCACTGGTCACTGGTCACTGGTCACAAGTCACTGGTCACTGGTCACTGGTCACTGGTCAGTGGTCACTGGTCACTGGTCACTGGTCACTGGTCACTGGTCAATGGTCACTGTCGCTGGTCACTGGTCACTGGTCACTGATCACTGGTCACTGGTCACTGGTCACTGGTCACTGGTCAATGGTCACTATCGCTGGTCAATGGTCACTGTCGCTGGTTACTGGTCACTGGTCACTTGTCACTGGTCACTGGTCACTGGTCACTGGTCACAGGTCAATGGTCACTGTCGCTGGTCACTGGTCACTGGTCACTGGTCAATGGTCACTGGTCACTGGTCACTGGTCAATGGTCACTATCGCTGGTCAATGGTCATTGTCGCTGGTCACTGGTCATTGGTCACTTGTCACTGGTCACTGGTCACTGGTCACTGGTCGTCACTGGTCACAGGTCAATGGTCACTGGTCACTGGTCACTGGTCAATGGTCACTATCGCTGGTCAATGGTAACTTGTCACTGGGCAGTGGTCAATGGTCACTGGTCACTGGTCACTGGTCACTGGTCACTGGTCACAGGTCAATGGTCACTGGTCACTGGACACAGGTCACTGGTCACTGGCCACTGGTCACTGGTCACTGGTCACTGGTCAATGGTCACTGGCCACTGGTCACTGGTCACTGGTCAATGGTCACTTTCGCTGGTCAATGGTCACTGTCGCTCGTAAACGGTCACTGTCGCTGGTCACTGGTCACTGGTCACTGGTCACTGGTCACTGGTCACTGGTCACTGGTCAATGGTCACTGGTCACTGGACACTGGTCACTGGTCACTGGTCACTGGTCACTGGTCACTGGTCAATGGTAACTTGTCACTGGGCAGTGGTCAATGGTCACTGGTCACTGGTCACTGGTCACAGGTCAATGGTCACTGGTCACTGGACACAGGTCACTGGTCACTGGTCACCGGTCACTGGTCACTGGCCACTGGTCACTGGTCACTGGTCAATGGTCACTTTCGCTGGTCAATGGTCACTGTCGCTGGTCACTGGTCACTGGTCACTGGTCACTGTCGCTGGTCACTGGTCACTGGTCACTGGTCACTGGTAACTGGTCAATGGTCACTGTCGCTGGTCACTGGTCACTGGTCACTGGTCACTGGTCAATGGTAACTTGTCACTGGGCAGTGGTCAATGGTCACTGGTCACTGGTCACTGGTCACTGGTCACTGGTCACAGGTCAATGGTCACTGGTCACTGGACACTGGTCACTGGTCACTGGTCACTGGTCACTGGTCACTGGTCAATGGTAACTTGTCACTGGGCAGTGGTCAATGGTCACTGGTCACTGGTCACTGGTCACAGGTCAATGGTCACTGGTCACTGGACACAGGTCACTGGTCACTGGTCACCGGTCAATGGTCACTGGTCACTGGTCACAGGTCACTGGTCACTGGCCACTGGTCACTGGTCACTGGTCACTGGTCAATGGTCACTGGCCACTGGTCACTGGTCACTGGTCAATGGTCACTTTCGCTGGTCAATGGTCACTGTCGCTCGTAAACGGTCACTGTCGCTGGTCACTGGTCACTGGTCACTGGTCACTGGTCACTGGTCACTGGTCAATGGTCACTGGTCACTGGACACTGGTCACTGGTCACTGGTCACTGGTAACTGGTCAATGGTCACTGTCGCTGGTCACTGGTCACTGGTCACTGGTCACTGGTCAATGGTCACTATCGCTGGTCAATGGTAACTTGTCACTGGGCAGTGGTCAATGGTCACTGGTCACTGGTCACTGGTCACTGATCACTGGTCACTGGTCACTGGTCACTGGTCACTGGTCACTGGTCAATGGTCACTATCGCTGGTCAATGGTCACTGTCGCTGGTTACTGGTCACTGGTCACTTGTCACTGGTCACTGGTCACTGGTCACTGGTCACAGGTCAATGGTCACTGTCGCTGGTCACTGTTCACTGGTCACTGGTCAATGGTCACTGGTCACTGGTCACTGGTCAATGGTCACTATCGCTGGTCAATGGTAACTTGTCACTGGGCAGTGGTCAATGGTCACTGGTCACTGGTCACTGGTCACTGGTCACTGGTCACAGGTCAATGGTCACTGGTCACTGGACACAGGTCACTGGTCACTGGCCACTGGTCACTGGTCACTGGTCACTGGTCAATGGTGACTGGTCACTGGTCACTGGTCACTGGTCACTGGTCGCTGGTCACTGGTCACTGGTCACGTGTCACATGTCACGGGTCACAGGTCACTGGTCGCTGGTCACTGGTCACCGGTCACCGGTCACTGGTCACTGGTCACTGGTCACTGGTCACTGGTCACTGGTCACTGGTCACTTGTCACTGGTCACGTGTCACATGTCACGGGTCACAGGTCACTGGTCGCTGGTCACTGGTCACATGTCACGGGTCACTGGTCACTGGTCACTGGTCACTGGTCACTTGTCACTGGTCGCTGGTCACTGGTCACTGGTCACGTGTCACATGTCACGGGTCACAGGTCACTGGTCGCTGGTCACTGGTCACCGGTCACCGGTCACTGGTCACTGGTCACTGGTCACTGGTCACTGGTCACTGGTCAATGGTCACTGTCGCTGGTCACTGGTCACTGGTCAATGGTCACTGTCGCTGGTCCCTGTCGCTGGTCAATAGTCACTGTCGCTGGTCACTGGTCACTGGTCACTGGTCACTGGTTACTGGTCACTGGTAAATGGTCACTGTCGCTGAACAATGGTCACTGTCACTGGTCACTGGTCACTGGTCACTGGTAACTGGTCAATGGTCACTGTCGCTGGTCACTGGTCACTGGTCACTGGTCACTGGTCAATGGTAACTTGTCACTGGGCAGTGGTCAATGGTCACTGGTCACTGGTCACTGGTCACTGGTCACTGGTCACAGGTCAATGGTCACTGGTCACTGGACACTGGTCACTGGTCACTGGTCACTGGTCACTGGTCACTGGTCACTGGTCAATGGTAACTTGTCACTGGGCAGTGGTCAATGGTCACTGGTCACTGGTCACTGGTCACAGGTCAATGGTCACTGGTCACTGGACACAGGTCACTGGTCACTGGTCACCGGTCAATGGTCACTGGTCACTGGTCACAGGTCACTGGTCACTGGCCACTGGTCACTGGTCACTGGTCACTGGTCAATGGTCACTGGCCACTGGTCACTGGTCACTGGTCAATGGTCACTTTCGCTGGTCAATGGTCACTGTCGCTCGTAAACGGTCACTGTCGCTGGTCACTGGTCACTGGTCACTGGTCACTGGTCACTGGTCACTGGTCAATGGTCACTGGTCACTGGACACTGGTCACTGGTCACTGGTCACTGGTAACTGGTCAATGGTCACTGTCGCTGGTCACTGGTCACTGGTCACTGGTCACTGGTCAATGGTCACTATCGCTGGTCAATGGTAACTTGTCACTGGGCAGTGGTCAATGGTCACTGGTCACTGGTCACTGGTCACTGATCACTGGTCACTGGTCACTGGTCACTGGTCACTGGTCAATGGTCACTATCGCTGGTCAATGGTCACTGTCGCTGGTTACTGGTCACTGGTCACTTGTCACTGGTCACTGGTCACTGGTCACTGGTCACAGGTCAATGGTCACTGTCGCTGGTCACTGTTCACTGGTCACTGGTCAATGGTCACTGGTCACTGGTCACTGGTCAATGGTCACTATCGCTGGTCAATGGTAACTTGTCACTGGGCAGTGGTCAATGGTCACTGGTCACTGGTCACTGGTCACTGGTCACTGGTCACAGGTCAATGGTCACTGGTCACTGGACACAGGTCACTGGTCACTGGCCACTGGTCACTGGTCACTGGTCACTGGTCAATGGTCACTGGTCACTGGTCACTGGTCAATGGTGACTGGTCACTGGTCACTGGTCACTGGTCACTGGTCGCTGGTCACTGGTCACTGGTCACGTGTCACATGTCACGGGTCACAGGTCACTGGTCGCTGGTCACTGGTCACCGGTCACCGGTCACTGGTCACTGGTCACTGGTCACTGGTCACTGGTCACTGGTCACTGGTCACTTGTCACTGGTCACGTGTCACATGTCACGGGTCACAGGTCACTGGTCGCTGGTCACTGGTCACATGTCACGGGTCACTGGTCACTGGTCACTGGTCACTGGTCACTTGTCACTGGTCGCTGGTCACTGGTCACTGGTCACGTGTCACATGTCACGGGTCACAGGTCACTGGTCGCTGGTCACTGGTCACCGGTCACCGGTCACTGGTCACTGGTCACTGGTCACTGGTCACTGGTCACTGGTCAATGGTCACTGTCGCTGGTCACTGGTCACTGGTCAATGGTCACTGTCGCTGGTCCCTGTCGCTGGTCAATAGTCACTGTCGCTGGTCACTGGTCACTGGTCACTGGTCACTGGTTACTGGTCACTGGTAAATGGTCACTGTCGCTGAACAATGGTCACTGTCGCTGGTCACTGGTCACTGGTCACTGGTCACTGGTCACTTGTCACTGGTCACTGGTCACAGGTCAATGGTCACTGGCCACTGGACACAGATGACTGGTCACTGGTCACTGGTCACTGGTCACAAAGCACTGGTCGTTTGTCACAGGTCAGTGGTCACTGGTGACTGGTGACTGGTCACTGGTCACTGGTCACTTGTCACTGGTCACTGGTCACAGGTCAATGGTCACTGGCCACTGGACACAGATGACTGGTCACTGGTCACTGGTCACAAAGCACTGGTCCCCGGTCACTTGTCACTGGTCACTGGTCACTGGTCTCTGGTCACTGGACACTGGACACTGGCCACTGGTCACTGGTCACTGGTCACAAGTCACAGGTCACTGGTCACTCGTCACAAGTCACTGGTCACTTGTCACTGGTCAGTGGTCAGTGGTCACTGGTCACTAGTCACAGGTCAATGGTGCCTGGTGACTGGTCACTGGGCCCTGGTCACTGGTCACTGGTCACTGGTCACGGGTCACATGTCACGGGTCACTGGTCACTGGTCGCTAGTCACTGGTCCCCGGTCAAAAGTCACTGGTCACTGGTTACTGGTCACTGGTCACTGGTCACTGGTCACTGGTCACTGGTCACTGGTCACTGGTCACTGGTCAACTGTCACAATCGCTGGTCACTGGTCACTGGTCACTGGTCACTGGTCGCTGGTCACTGGTCACAGGTCAATGGTCACTGGTCAATTGTTACTGTCGCTGGTCACTGGTCACTGGTCAATGGTCACTGTTGCTGGTCACTGGTCACTGGTCACTGGTCACTGGCCACTGGTCACTGGTCACTGGTTACTGGTCACAGGTCAATGGTCACTGGCCACTGGACACAGATCACTGGTCACTGGTCACTGGTCACTGGTCACAAGTCACTGGTCACTGGTCACTTGTCACTGGTCACTGGTCACTGGCCACTGGTCACTGGTCACTGGCCACTGGTCACTGGTCACAGTTTACTGGTCACTGGTCTCTGGTCACTGGTCACTGGTCACTGGTCACTGGTCACGGGTCACATGTCACGGGTCACTGGTCACTGGTCACTTGTCACTGGTCACTGGTCACTGGCCACTGGTCACTGGTCACTGGTCACTGGCCACTGGTCACTGGTCACTGGTCACTGGTCACTGGTCACTGGTCACTGGCCACTGGTCACTGGTCACAGTTTACTGGTCACTGGTCACTGGTCACTGGTCACTGGTCACTGGTCACTGGTCAATGGTCACTGGTCACTGGTCACTGGTCACAGGTCAATGGTCACTGGTCACTGGACACTGGTCACTGGTCACTGGTCACTGGTCACTGGTCTATGGTCACTCTCGCTGGTCAATGGTCACTGTCGCTGGTCACTGGTCACTGGTCACTTGTCACTGGTCACTGGTGAATGGTCACATGTCACTGGGCACTGGTCACAGGTCACTGGTCCCCGGTCACTGGTCACTGGTCACTGGTCACTGGTCAATGGTCACTGGTCACTGGTCAATGGTCACTGTCGCTGGTAAATGGTCACTGTCGCTGGTCAATGGTCACTGTCGCTGGTCACTGGTCACTGGTCACTGTCGCTGGTCACTGGTCACTGGTCACTGGTCACTGGTCACTGGTCACAAGTCACTGGTCACTTGTCACTGGTCACTGGTCACTGGCCACTGGTCACTGGTCAATGGTCATTGTCGCTGGTCAACGGTCACTGTCGCTGGTCAATGGTCACTGTCGCTGGTCACTGGTCACTGGTCACTGGTCACTGGTCACAAAGCACTGGTCACTTGTCACTGGTCAGTGGCCAATGGTCGCTGGTCACTTGTCACTGGTCACTGGTCACTGTCGCTGGTCAATGGTCACTGGTCACAGGTCAGTGGTCACTGTTCAATGGTCACATGTCACTGGGCAGTGGTCAATGGTCACTGGTCATTGGTGACTGGTCACTGGTCACTGGTCACTGGACAATGGTCACTGTCGCTGGTCACAGGTCACTGGTCACTGGTCACTGGTCACTGGTCATTGGTGACTATCGCTGGTCAATGGTCACTGTCGCTGGTAAATGGTCACTGTCGCTGGTCACTGGTCACTGGTCACTGTCGCTGGTCACTGGTCACTGGACACTGGTCACTGGTCACTGGTCACTGGTCACTGGTCACTGGTCACTGGTCAATGGTCACTGTCGCTGGTCACTGGTCACTGGTCACTGGTCACTGGTCACTGGTCACTGGTCACTGCTCACTGGTCACTGGTCACTGGTCACTGGTCACTGGTCACTGGTCACAGGTCAATTGTCACTGGTCACTGGTCACTGGTCACGGGTCACATGTCACGGGTCATTGGTGACTGGTCACTGGTCACTGGTCACTGGGCAGTGGTCTCTGGTCACTGGTCACTGTTCAATGGTCACTGTCGCTGGTCAATGGTCACTGGTCACTGGTCAGTGTTCACTGGTCAATGGTCACTTGTCACTGGGCAGTGGTCAATGGTTACTGGTCACTGGTCACTGGTCACTGATCACTGGTCACTGGTCACAGGTCAATTGTCACTGGTCACTGGTCACTGGTCACGGGTCACATGTCACGGGTCACTGGTCACTGGTCACTGGTCACTGGTCACTGGGCAGTGGTCTCTGGTCACTGGTCACTGGTCAATGGTCACTGTCGCTGGTCAATGGTCACTGGTCACTGGTCAGTGTTCACTGGTCAATGGTCACTTGTCACTGGGCAGTGGTCAATGGTTACTGGTCACTGGTCACTGGTCACTGATCACTGGTCACTGGTCACAGGTCAATTGTCACTGGTCACTTGTCACTGGTCACTGGTCGCTGGTCACAAGTCACTGGTAACTTGTCACTGGTCACTGGTCACTGGTCACTGGTCAATGGTCACTGTCGCTGGTCAATGGTCACTGGTCACTGGTCAGTGTTCACTGGACAATGGTCACTTGTCACTGGGCAGTGGTCAATTGTCACCGGTCACTGGTCACTGGTCACTGGTCACTGGTCACAGGTCAATTGTCACTGGTCACTGGTCACTGGTCACTGGTCACTGGTCACTGGTCACTGGTCGCTGGTCACAAGTCACTGGTAACTTGTCACTGGTCACTGGTCACAAGTCACTGGTCATTGGTGACTATCGCTGGTCAATGGTCACTGTCGCTGGTCACTGGTCACTGGTCACTGTCGCTGGTCACTGGTCACTGGTCACTGGTCACTGGTCACAGGTCAATGGTCAATGGTCACTGTCGCTGGTCACTGGTCACTGGTCACTGGTCACTGGTCAATGGTCACTGGTCAATGGTAACTTGTCACTGGGCAGTGGTCAATGGTCACTGGTCACTGGTCACTGGTCACTGGTCACTGGTCACAGGTCAATGGTCACTGGTCACTGGACACTGGTCACTGGTCACTGGTCACTGGTCACTGGTCACTGGTCAATGGTAACTTGTCACTGGGCAGTGGTCAATGGTCACTGGTCACTGGTCACTGGTCACAGGTCAATGGTCACTGGTCACTGGACACAGGTCACTGGTCACTGGTCACCGGTCAATGGTCACTGGTCACTGGTCACAGGTCACTGGTCACTGGCCACTGGTCACTGGTCACTGGTCACTGGTCAATGGTCACTGGCCACTGGTCACTGGTCACTGGTCAATGGTCACTTTCGCTGGTCAATGGTCACTGTCGCTCGTAAACGGTCACTGTCGCTGGTCACTGGTCACTGGTCACTGGTCACTGGTCACTGGTCACTGGTCAATGGTCACTGGTCACTGGACACTGGTCACTGGTCACTGGTCACTGGTAACTGGTCAATGGTCACTGTCGCTGGTCACTGGTCACTGGTCACTGGTCACTGGTCAATGGTCACTATCGCTGGTCAATGGTAACTTGTCACTGGGCAGTGGTCAATGGTCACTGGTCACTGGTCACTGGTCACTGATCACTGGTCACTGGTCACTGGTCACTGGTCACTGGTCAATGGTCACTATCGCTGGTCAATGGTCACTGTCGCTGGTTACTGGTCACTGGTCACTTGTCACTGGTCACTGGTCACTGGTCACTGGTCACAGGTCAATGGTCACTGTCGCTGGTCACTGGTCACTGGTCACTGGTCAATGGTCACTGGTCACTGGTCACTGGTCAATGGTCACTATCGCTGGTCACTGGTCATTGTCGCTGGTCACTGGTCATTGGTCACTTGTCACTGGTCACTGGTCCCTGGTCACTGGTCGTCACTGGTCACAGGTCAATGGTCACTGGTCACTGGTCACTGGTCAATGGTCACTATCGCTGGTCAATGGTAACTTGTCACTGGGCAGTGGTCAATGGTCACTGGTCACTGGTCACTGGTCACTGGTCACTGGTCACAGGTCAATGGTCACTGGTCACTGGACACAGGTCACTGGTCACTGGCCACTGGTCACTGGTCACTGGTCACTGGTCAATGGTGACTGGTCACTGGTCACTGGTCACTGGTCACTGGTCGCTGGTCACTGGTCACTGGTCACGTGTCACATGTCACGGGTCACAGGTCACTGGTCGCTGGTCACTGGTCACCGGTCACCGGTCACTGGTCACTGGTCACTGGTCACTGGTCACTGGTCACTGGTCACAAGTCACTGGTCACTTGTCACTGGTCACTGGTCAATGGTCACTGTCGCTGGTCACTGGTCACTAGTCACTGGTCACTGGTCACTGGTCGCTGGTCACTGGTTACTTGTCACTGGTCAGTGGCCACTGGTCGCTGGTCACTTGTCACTGGTCACTGGTCACTGGTCACTGGTCACAAGTCACTGGTCACTGGTCACTGGTCACTGGTCAGTGGTCACTGGTCACTGGTCACTGGTCACTGGGCAATGGTCACTCTCGCTGGTCACTGGTCACTGGTCACTGATCACTGGTCACTGGTCACTGGTCACTGGTCACTGGTCAATGGTCACTATCGCTGGTCAATGGTCACTGTCGCTGGTTACTGGTCACTGGTCACTTGTCACTGGTCACTGGTCACTGGTCACTGGTCACTGGTCAATGGTCACTGTCGCTGGTCACTGGTCACTGGTCACTGGTCAATGGTCACTGGTCACTGGTCACTGGTCAATGGTCACTATCGCTGGTCAATGGTCATTGTCGCTGGTCACTGGTCATTGGTCACTTGTCACTGGTCACTGGTCACTGGTCACTGGTCGTCACTGGTCACAGGACAATGGTCACTGGTCACTGGTCACTGGTCAATGGTCACTATCGCTGGTCAATGGTCACTGTCGCTGGTTACTGGTCACTGGTCACTGGTCACTGGTCACTGGTCACTGGTCACTGGTCACTGGTCAATGGTCACTGTCGCTGGTCACTGGTCACTGGTCACTGATCACTGGTTACTTGTCACTGGTCAGTGGCCACTGGTCGCTGGTCACTTGTCACTGGTCACTGGTCACTGGTCACTGGTCACTGGTCACAAGTCACTGGTCACTGGTCACTGGTCACTGGTCACTGGTCACTGGTCACAGGTCAATTGTCACTGGTCACTGGTCACTGGTCACGGGTCACATGTCACGGGTCATTGGTGACTGGTCACTGGTCACTGGTCACTGGGCAGTGGTCTCTGGTCACTGGTCACTGTTCAATGGTCACTGTCGCTGGTCAATGGTCACTGGTCACTGGTCAGTGTTCACTGGTCAATGGTCACTTGTCACTGGGCAGTGGTCAATGGTTACTGGTCACTGGTCACTGGTCACTGATCACTGGTCACTGGTCACAGGTCAATTGTCACTGGTCACTGGTCACTGGTCACGGGTCACATGTCACGGGTCACTGGTCACTGGTCACTGGTCACTGGTCAATGGTCACTGTCGCTGGTCACTGGTCACTGGTCACTGATCACTGGTTACTTGTCACTGGTCAGTGGCCAATGGTCGCTGGTCACTTGTCACTGGTCACTGGTCACTGTCGCTGGTCAATGGTCACTGGTCACAGGTCAGTGGTCACTGTTCAATGGTCACATGTCACTGGGCAGTGGTCAATGGTCACTGGTCATTGGTGACTGGTCACTGGTCACTGGTCACTGGACAATGGTCACTGTCGCTGGTCACAGGTCACTGGTCACTGGTCACTGGTCACTGGTCATTGGTGACTATCGCTGGTCAATGGTCACTGTCGCTGGTAAATGGTCACTGTCGCTGGTCACTGGTCACTGGTCACTGTCGCTGGTCACTGGTCACTGGACACTGGTCACTGGTCACTGGTCACTGGTCACTGGTCACTGGTCACTGGTCAATGGTCACTGTCGCTGGTCACTGGTCACTGGTCACTGGTCACTGGTCACTGGTCACTGGTCACTGCTCACTGGTCACTGGTCACTGGTCACTGGTCACTGGTCACTGGTCACAGGTCAATTGTCACTGGTCACTGGTCACTGGTCACGGGTCACATGTCACGGGTCATTGGTGACTGGTCACTGGTCACTGGTCACTGGGCAGTGGTCTCTGGTCACTGGTCACTGTTCAATGGTCACTGTCGCTGGTCAATGGTCACTGGTCACTGGTCAGTGTTCACTGGTCAATGGTCACTTGTCACTGGGCAGTGGTCAATGGTTACTGGTCACTGGTCACTGGTCACTGATCACTGGTCACTGGTCACAGGTCAATTGTCACTGGTCACTGGTCACTGGTCACGGGTCACATGTCACGGGTCACTGGTCACTGGTCACTGGTCACTGGTCACTGGGCAGTGGTCTCTGGTCACTGGTCACTGGTCAATGGTCACTGTCGCTGGTCAATGGTCACTGGTCACTGGTCAGTGTTCACTGGTCAATGGTCACTTGTCACTGGGCAGTGGTCAATGGTTACTGGTCACTGGTCACTGGTCACTGATCACTGGTCACTGGTCACAGGTCAATTGTCACTGGTCACTTGTCACTGGTCACTGGTCGCTGGTCACAAGTCACTGGTAACTTGTCACTGGTCACTGGTCACTGGTCACTGGTCAATGGTCACTGTCGCTGGTCAATGGTCACTGGTCACTGGTCAGTGTTCACTGGACAATGGTCACTTGTCACTGGGCAGTGGTCAATTGTCACCGGTCACTGGTCACTGGTCACTGGTCACTGGTCACAGGTCAATTGTCACTGGTCACTGGTCACTGGTCACTGGTCACTGGTCACTGGTCACTGGTCGCTGGTCACAAGTCACTGGTAACTTGTCACTGGTCACTGGTCACAAGTCACTGGTCATTGGTGACTATCGCTGGTCAATGGTCACTGTCGCTGGTCACTGGTCACTGGTCACTGTCGCTGGTCACTGGTCACTGGTCACTGGTCACTGGTCACAGGTCAATGGTCAATGGTCACTGTCGCTGGTCACTGGTCACTGGTCACTGGTCACTGGTCAATGGTCACTGGTCAATGGTAACTTGTCACTGGGCAGTGGTCAATGGTCACTGGTCACTGGTCACTGGTCACTGGTCACTGGTCACAGGTCAATGGTCACTGGTCACTGGACACTGGTCACTGGTCACTGGTCACTGGTCACTGGTCACTGGTCAATGGTAACTTGTCACTGGGCAGTGGTCAATGGTCACTGGTCACTGGTCACTGGTCACAGGTCAATGGTCACTGGTCACTGGACACAGGTCACTGGTCACTGGTCACCGGTCAATGGTCACTGGTCACTGGTCACAGGTCACTGGTCACTGGCCACTGGTCACTGGTCACTGGTCACTGGTCAATGGTCACTGGCCACTGGTCACTGGTCACTGGTCAATGGTCACTTTCGCTGGTCAATGGTCACTGTCGCTCGTAAACGGTCACTGTCGCTGGTCACTGGTCACTGGTCACTGGTCACTGGTCACTGGTCACTGGTCAATGGTCACTGGTCACTGGACACTGGTCACTGGTCACTGGTCACTGGTAACTGGTCAATGGTCACTGTCGCTGGTCACTGGTCACTGGTCACTGGTCACTGGTCAATGGTCACTATCGCTGGTCAATGGTAACTTGTCACTGGGCAGTGGTCAATGGTCACTGGTCACTGGTCACTGGTCACTGATCACTGGTCACTGGTCACTGGTCACTGGTCACTGGTCAATGGTCACTATCGCTGGTCAATGGTCACTGTCGCTGGTTACTGGTCACTGGTCACTTGTCACTGGTCACTGGTCACTGGTCACTGGTCACAGGTCAATGGTCACTGTCGCTGGTCACTGGTCACTGGTCACTGGTCAATGGTCACTGGTCACTGGTCACTGGTCAATGGTCACTATCGCTGGTCACTGGTCATTGTCGCTGGTCACTGGTCATTGGTCACTTGTCACTGGTCACTGGTCCCTGGTCACTGGTCGTCACTGGTCACAGGTCAATGGTCACTGGTCACTGGTCACTGGTCAATGGTCACTATCGCTGGTCAATGGTAACTTGTCACTGGGCAGTGGTCAATGGTCACTGGTCACTGGTCACTGGTCACTGGTCACTGGTCACAGGTCAATGGTCACTGGTCACTGGACACAGGTCACTGGTCACTGGCCACTGGTCACTGGTCACTGGTCACTGGTCAATGGTGACTGGTCACTGGTCACTGGTCACTGGTCACTGGTCGCTGGTCACTGGTCACTGGTCACGTGTCACATGTCACGGGTCACAGGTCACTGGTCGCTGGTCACTGGTCACCGGTCACCGGTCACTGGTCACTGGTCACTGGTCACTGGTCACTGGTCACTGGTCACAAGTCACTGGTCACTTGTCACTGGTCACTGGTCAATGGTCACTGTCGCTGGTCACTGGTCACTAGTCACTGGTCACTGGTCACTGGTCGCTGGTCACTGGTTACTTGTCACTGGTCAGTGGCCACTGGTCGCTGGTCACTTGTCACTGGTCACTGGTCACTGGTCACTGGTCACAAGTCACTGGTCACTGGTCACTGGTCACTGGTCAGTGGTCACTGGTCACTGGTCACTGGTCACTGGGCAATGGTCACTCTCGCTGGTCACTGGTCACTGGTCACTGATCACTGGTCACTGGTCACTGGTCACTGGTCACTGGTCAATGGTCACTATCGCTGGTCAATGGTCACTGTCGCTGGTTACTGGTCACTGGTCACTTGTCACTGGTCACTGGTCACTGGTCACTGGTCACTGGTCAATGGTCACTGTCGCTGGTCACTGGTCACTGGTCACTGGTCAATGGTCACTGGTCACTGGTCACTGGTCAATGGTCACTATCGCTGGTCAATGGTCATTGTCGCTGGTCACTGGTCATTGGTCACTTGTCACTGGTCACTGGTCACTGGTCACTGGTCGTCACTGGTCACAGGACAATGGTCACTGGTCACTGGTCACTGGTCAATGGTCACTATCGCTGGTCAATGGTCACTGTCGCTGGTTACTGGTCACTGGTCACTGGTCACTGGTCACTGGTCACTGGTCACTGGTCACTGGTCAATGGTCACTGTCGCTGGTCACTGGTCACTGGTCACTGATCACTGGTTACTTGTCACTGGTCAGTGGCCACTGGTCGCTGGTCACTTGTCACTGGTCACTGGTCACTGGTCACTGGTCACTGGTCACAAGTCACTGGTCACTGGTCACTGGTCACTGGTCAGTGGTCACTGGTCACTGGTCACTGGTCACTGGTCACTGGTCAATGGTCACTGTCGCTGGTCACTGGTCACTGGTCACTGATCACTGGTCACTGGTCACTGGTCACTGGTCACTGGTCAATGGTCACTATCGCTGGTCAATGGTCACTGTCGCTGGTTACTGGTCACTGGTCACTTGTCACTGGTCACTGGTCACTGGTCACTGGTCACAGGTCAATGGTCACTGTCGCTGGTCACTGGTCACTGGTCACTGGTCAATGGTCACTGGTCACTGGTCACTGGTCAATGGTCACTATCGCTGGTCAATGGTCATTGTCGCTGGTCACTGGTCATTGGTCACTTGTCACTGGTCACTGGTCACTGGTCACTGGTCGTCACTGGTTACAGGTCAATGGTCACTGGTCACTGGTCACTGGTCAATGGTCACTATCGCTGGTCAATGGTAACTTGTCACTGGGCAGTGGTCAATGGTCACTGGTCACTGGTCACTGGTCACTGGTCACTGGTCACAGGTCAATGGTCACTGGTCACTGGACACAGGTCACTGGTCACTGGCCACTGGTCACTGGTCACTGGTCACTGGTCAATGGTCACTGGCCACTGGTCACTGGTCACTGGTCAATGGTCACTTTCGCTGGTCAATGGTCACTGTCGCTCGTAAACGGTCACTGTCGCTGGTCACTGGTCACTGGTCACTGGTCACTGGTCACTGGTCACTGGTCAATGGTCACTGGTCACTGGACACTGGTCACTGGTCACTGGTCACTGGTCACTGGTCACTGGTCAATGGTAACTTGTCACTGGGCAGTGGTCAATGGTCACTGGTCACTGGTCACTGGTCACAGGTCAATGGTCACTGGTCACTGGACACAGGTCACTGGTCACTGGTCACCGGTCACTGGTCACTGGCCACTGGTCACTGGTCACTGGTCAATGGTCACTTTCGCTGGTCAATGGTCACTGTCGCTGGTCACTGGTCACTGGTCACTGGTCACTGTCGCTGGTCACTGGTCACTGGTCACTGGTCACTGGTAACTGGTCAATGGTCACTGTCGCTGGTCACTGGTCACTGGTCACTGGTCACTGGTCAATGGTAACTTGTCACTGGGCAGTGGTCAATGGTCACTGGTCACTGGTCACTGGTCACTGGTCACTGGTCACAGGTCAATGGTCACTGGTCACTGGACACTGGTCACTGGTCACTGGTCACTGGTCACTGGTCACTGGTCAATGGTAACTTGTCACTGGGCAGTGGTCAATGGTCACTGGTCACTGGTCACTGGTCACAGGTCAATGGTCACTGGTCACTGGACACAGGTCACTGGTCACTGGTCACCGGTCAATGGTCACTGGTCACTGGTCACAGGTCACTGGTCACTGGCCACTGGTCACTGGTCACTGGTCACTGGTCAATGGTCACTGGTCACTGGTCACTGGTCACAGGTCAATGGTCACTGGTCACTGGACACAGGTCACTGGTCACTGGCCACTGGTCACTGGTCACTGGTCACTGGTCAATGGTGACTGGTCACTGGTCACTGGTCACTGGTCACTGGTCGCTGGTCACTGGTCACTGGTCACGTGTCACATGTCACGGGTCACAGGTCACTGGTCGCTGGTCACTGGTCACCGGTCACCGGTCACTGGTCACTGGTCACTGGTCACTGGTCACTGGTCACTGGTCACTGGTCACTTGTCACTGGTCACGTGTCACATGTCACGGGTCACAGGTCACTGGTCGCTGGTCACTGGTCACATGTCACGGGTCACTGGTCACTGGTCACTGGTCACTGGTCACTTGTCACTGGTCGCTGGTCACTGGTCACTGGTCACGTGTTCACATGTCACGGGTCACAGGTCACTGGTCGCTGGTCACTGGTCACCGGTCACCGGTCACTGGTCACTGGTCACTGGTCACTGGTCACTGGTCACTGGTCAATGGTCACTGTCGCTGGTCACTGGTCACTGGTCAATGGTCACTGTCGCTGGTCCCTGTCGCTGGTCAATAGTCACTGTCGCTGGTCACTGGTCACTGGTCACTGGTCACTGGTTACTGGTCACTGGTAAATGGTCACTGTCGCTGAACAATGGTCACTGTCGCTGGTCACTGGTCACTGGTCACTGGTCACTGGTCACTGGTCACTTGTCACTGGTCACTGGTCACAGGTCAATGGTCACTGGCCACTGGACACAGATGACTGGTCACTGGTCACTGGTCACTGGTCACAAAGCACTGGTCGTTTGTCACAGGTCAGTGGTCACTGGTGACTGGTGACTGGTCACTGGTCACTGGTCACTTGTCACTGGTCACTGGTCACAGGTCAATGGTCACTGGCCACTGGACACAGATGACTGGTCACTGGTCACTGGTCACAAAGCACTGGTCCCCGGTCACTTGTCACTGGTCACTGGTCACTGGTCTCTGGTCACTGGACACTGGACACTGGCCACTGGTCACTGGTCACTGGTCACAAGTCACTGGTCACTGGTTACTGGTCACTGGTCACTGGTCACTGGTCACTGGTCACTGGTCACTGGTCACTGGTCACTGGTCAACTGTCACAATCGCTGGTCACTGGTCACTGGTCACTGGTCACTGGTCGCTGGTCACTGGTCACAGGTCAATGGTCACTGGTCAATTGTTACTGTCGCTGGTCACTGGTCACTGGTCAATGGTCACTGTTGCTGGTCACTGGTCACTGGTCACTGGTCACTGGCCACTGGTCACTGGTCACTGGTTACTGGTCACAGGTCAATGGTCACTGGCCACTGGACACAGATCACTGGTCACTGGTCACTGGTCACTGGTCACAAGTCACTGGTCACTGGTCACTTGTCACTGGTCACTGGTCACTGGCCACTGGTCACTGGTCACTGGCCACTGGTCACTGGTCACAGTTTACTGGTCACTGGTCTCTGGTCACTGGTCACTGGTCACTGGTCACTGGTCACGGGTCACATGTCACGGGTCACTGGTCACTGGTCACTTGTCACTGGTCACTGGTCACTGGTCACTGGTCACTGGCCACTGGTCACTGGTCACTGGTCACTGGTCACTGGTCACTGGTCACTGGCCACTGGTCACTGGTCACAGTTTACTGGTCACTGGTCACTGGTCACTGGTCACTGGTCACTGGTCACTGGTCAATGGTCACTGGTCACTGGTCACTGGTCACAGGTCAATGGTCACTGGTCACTGGACACTGGTCACTGGTCACTGGTCACTGGTCACTGGTCTATGGTCACTCTCGCTGGTCAATGGTCACTGTCGCTGGTCACTGGTCACTGGTCACTTGTCACTGGTCACTGGTGAATGGTCACATGTCACTGGGCACTGGTCACAGGTCACTGGTCCCCGGTCACTGGTCACTGGTCACTGGTCACTGGTCAATGGTCACTGGTCACTGGTCAATGGTCACTGTCGCTGGTAAATGGTCACTGTCGCTGGTCAATGGTCACTGTCGCTGGTCACTGGTCACTGGTCACTGTCGCTGGTCACTGGTCACTGGTCACTGGTCACTGGTCACTGGTCACAAGTCACTGGTCACTTGTCACTGGTCACTGGTCACTGGCCACTGGTCACTGGTCAATGGTCATTGTCGCTGGTCAACGGTCACTGTCGCTGGTCAATGGTCACTGTCGCTGGTCACTGGTCACTGGTCACTGGTCACTGGTCACAAAGCACTGGTCACTTGTCACTGGTCAGTGGCCAATGGTCGCTGGTCACTTGTCACTGGTCACTGGTCACTGTCGCTGGTCAATGGTCACTGGTCACAGGTCAGTGGTCACTGTTCAATGGTCACATGTCACTGGGCAGTGGTCAATGGTCACTGGTCATTGGTGACTGGTCACTGGTCACTGGTCACTGGACAATGGTCACTGTCGCTGGTCACAGGTCACTGGTCACTGGTCACTGGTCACTGGTCATTGGTGACTATCGCTGGTCAATGGTCACTGTCGCTGGTAAATGGTCACTGTCGCTGGTCACTGGTCACTGGTCACTGTCGCTGGTCACTGGTCACTGGACACTGGTCACTGGTCACTGGTCACTGGTCACTGGTCACTGGTCACTGGTCAATGGTCACTGTCGCTGGTCACTGGTCACTGGTCACTGGTCACTGGTCACTGGTCACTGGTCACTGCTCACTGGTCACTGGTCACTGGTCACTGGTCACTGGTCACTGGTCACAGGTCAATTGTCACTGGTCACTGGTCACTGGTCACGGGTCACATGTCACGGGTCACTGGTGACTGGTCACTGGTCACTGGTCACTGGGCAGTGGTCTCTGGTCACTGGTCACTGTTCAATGGTCACTGTCGCTGGTCAATGGTCACTGGTCACTGGTCAGTGTTCACTGGTCAATGGTCACTTGTCACTGGGCAGTGGTCAATGGTTACTGGTCACTGGTCACTGGTCACTGATCACTGGTCACTGGTCACAGGTCAATTGTCACTGGTCACTGGTCACTGGTCACGGGTCACATGTCACGGGTCACTGGTCACTGGTCACTGGTCACTGGTCACTGGGCAGTGGTCTCTGGTCACTGGTCACTGGTCAATGGTCACTGTCGCTGGTCAATGGTCACTGGTCACTGGTCAGTGTTCACTGGTCAATGGTCACTTGTCACTGGGCAGTGGTCAATGGTTACTGGTCACTGGTCACTGGTCACTGATCACTGGTCACTGGTCACAGGTCAATTGTCACTGGTCACTTGTCACTGGTCACTGGTCGCTGGTCACAAGTCACTGGTAACTTGTCACTGGTCACTGGTCACTGGTCACTGGTCAATGGTCACTGTCGCTGGTCAATGGTCACTGGTCACTGGTCAGTGTTCACTGGACAATGGTCACTTGTCACTGGGCAGTGGTCAATTGTCACCGGTCACTGGTCACTGGTCACTGGTCACTGGTCACAGGTCAATTGTCACTGGTCACTGGTCACTGGTCACTGGTCACTGGTCACTGGTCACTGGTCGCTGGTCACAAGTCACTGGTAACTTGTCACTGGTCACTGGTCACAAGTCACTGGTCATTGGTGACTATCGCTGGTCAATGGTCACTGTCGCTGGTCACTGGTCACTGGTCACTGTCGCTGGTCACTGGTCACTGGTCACTGGTCACTGGTCACAGGTCAATGGTCAATGGTCACTGTCGCTGGTCACTGGTCACTGGTCACTGGTCACTGGTCACTGGTCACTGGTCAATGGTAACTTGTCACTGGGCAGTGGTCAATGGTCACTGGTCACTGGTCACTGGTCACTGGTCACTGGTCACTGGTCACTGGTCACAGGTCAATGGTCACTGGTCACTGGACACTGGTCACTGGTCACTGGTCACTGGTCACTGGTCACTGGTCACTGGTCAATGGTAACTTGTCACTGGGCAGTGGTCAATGGTCACTGGTCACTGGTCACTGGTCACAGGTCAATGGTCACTGGTCACTGGACACAGGTCACTGGTCACTGGTCACCGGTCAATGGTCACTGGTCACTGGTCACAGGTCACTGGTCACTGGCCACTGGTCACTGGTCACTGGTCACTGGTCAATGGTCACTGGCCACTGGTCACTGGTCACTGGTCAATGGTCACTTTCGCTGGTCAATGGTCACTGTCGCTCGTAAACGGTCACTGTCGCTGGTCACTGGTCACTGGTCACTGGTCACTGGTCACTGGTCACTGGTCAATGGTCACTGGTCACTGGACACTGGTCACTGGTCACTGGTCACTGGTAACTGGTCAATGGTCACTGTCGCTGGTCACTGGTCACTGGTCACTGGTCACTGGTCAATGGTCACTATCGCTGGTCAATGGTAACTTGTCACTGGGCAGTGGTCAATGGTCACTGGTCACTGGTCACTGGTCACTGATCACTGGTCACTGGTCACTGGTCACTGGTCACTGGTCAATGGTCACTATCGCTGGTCAATGGTCACTGTCGCTGGTTACTGGTCACTGGTCACTTGTCACTGGTCACTGGTCACTGGTCACTGGTCACAGGTCAATGGTCACTGTCGCTGGTCACTGGTCACTGGTCACTGGTCAATGGTCACTGGTCACTGGTCACTGGTCAATGGTCACTATCGCTGGTCACTGGTCATTGTCGCTGGTCACTGGTCATTGGTCACTTGTCACTGGTCACTGGTCACTGGTCACTGGTCGTCACTGGTCACAGGTCAATGGTCACTGGTCACTGGTCACTGGTCAATGGTCACTATCGCTGGTCAATGGTAACTTGTCACTGGGCAGTGGTCAATGGTCACTGGTCACTGGTCACTGGTCACTGGTCACTGGTCACAGGTCAATGGTCACTGGTCACTGGACACAGGTCACTGGTCACTGGCCACTGGTCACTGGTCACTGGTCACTGGTCAATGGTGACTGGTCACTGGTCACTGGTCACTGGTCACTGGTCGCTGGTCACTGGTCACTGGTCACGTGTCACATGTCACGGGTCACAGGTCACTGGTCGCTGGTCACTGGTCACCGGTCACCGGTCACTGGTCACTGGTCACTGGTCACTGGTCACTGGTCACTGGTCACAAGTCACTGGTCACTTGTCACTGGTCACTGGTCAATGGTCACTGTCGCTGGTCACTGGTCACTAGTCACTGGTCACTGGTCACTGGTCGCTGGTCACTGGTTACTTGTCACTGGTCAGTGGCCACTGGTCGCTGGTCACTTGTCACTGGTCACTGGTCACTGGTCACTGGTCACAAGTCACTGGTCACTGGTCACTGGTCACTGGTCAGTGGTCACTGGTCACTGGTCACTGGTCACTGGTCACTGGGCAATGGTCACTCTCGCTGGTCACTGGTCACTGGTCACTGATCACTGGTCACTGGTCACTGGTCACTGGTCACTGGTCAATGGTCACTATCGCTGGTCAATGGTCACTGTCGCTGGTTACTGGTCACTGGTCACTTGTCACTGGTCACTGGTCACTGGTCAATGGTCACTGTCGCTGGTCACTGGTCACTGGTCACTGGTCAATGGTCACTGGTCACTGGTCACTGGTCAATGGTCACTATCGCTGGTCAATGGTCATTGTCGCTGGTCACTGGTCATTGGTCACTTGTCACTGGTCACTGGTCACTGGTCACTGGTCGTCACTGGTCACAGGACAATGGTCACTGGTCACTGGTCACTGGTCAATGGTCACTATCGCTGGTCAGTGGCCACTGGTCGCTGGTCACTTGTCACTGGTCACTGGTCACTGGTCACTGGTCACTGGTCACAAGTCACTGGTCACTGGTCACTGGTCACTGGTCAGTGGTCACTGGTCACTGGTCACTGGTCACTGGTCACTGGTCAATGGTCACTGTCGCTGGTCACTGGTCACTGGTCACTGATCACTGGTCACTGGTCACTGGTCACTGGTCACTGGTCAATGGTCACTATCGCTGGTCAATGGTCACTGTCGCTGGTTACTGGTCACTGGTCACTTGTCACTGGTCACTGGTCACTGGTCACTGGTCACAGGTCAATGGTCACTGTCGCTGGTCACTGGTCACTGGTCACTGGTCAATGGTCACTGGTCACTGGTCACTGGTCAATGGTCACTATCGCTGGTCAATGGTCATTGTCGCTGGTCACTGGTCATTGGTCACTTGTCACTGGTCACTGGTCACTGGTCACTGGTCGTCACTGGTCACAGGTCAATGGTCACTGGTCACTGGTCACTGGTCAATGGTCACTATCGCTGGTCAATGGTAACTTGTCACTGGGCAGTGGTCAATGGTCACTGGTCACTGGTCACTGGTCACTGGTCACTGGTCACAGGTCAATGGTCACTGGTCACTGGACACAGGTCACTGGTCACTGGCCACTGGTCACTGGTCACTGGTCACTGGTCAATGGTCACTGGCCACTGGTCACTGGTCACTGGTCAATGGTCACTTTCGCTGGTCAATGGTCACTGTCGCTCGTAAACGGTCACTGTCGCTGGTCACTGGTCACTGGTCACTGGTCACTGGTCACTGGTCACTGGTCAATGGTCACTGGTCACTGGACACTGGTCACTGGTCACTGGTCACTGGTCACTGGTCACTGGTCAATGGTAACTTGTCACTGGGCAGTGGTCAATGGTCACTGGTCACTGGCCACTGGTCACTGGTCACTGGTCACTGGTCAATGGTCACTGGCCACTGGTCACTGGTCACTGGTCAATGGTCACTTTCGCTGGTCAATGGTCACTGTCGCTCGTAAACGGTCACTGTCGCTGGTCACTGGTCACTGGTCACTGGTCACTGGTCACTGGTCACTGGTCAATGGTCACTGGTCACTGGACACTGGTCACTGGTCACTGGTCACTGGTAACTGGTCAATGGTCACTGTCGCTGGTCACTGGTCACTGGTCACTGGTCACTGGTCAATGGTCACTATCGCTGGTCAATGGTAACTTGTCACTGGGCAGTGGTCAATGGTCACTGGTCACTGGTCACTGGTCACTGATCACTGGTCACTGGTCACTGGTCACTGGTCACTGGTCAATGGTCACTATCGCTGGTCAATGGTCACTGTCGCTGGTTACTGGTCACTGGTCACTTGTCACTGGTCACTGGTCACTGGTCACTGGTCACAGGTCAATGGTCACTGTCGCTGGTCACTGGTCACTGGTCACTGGTCAATGGTCACTGGTCACTGGTCACTGGTCAATGGTCACTATCGCTGGTCACTGGTCATTGTCGCTGGTCACTGGTCATTGGTCACTTGTCACTGGTCACTGGTCACTGGTCACTGGTCGTCACTGGTCACAGGTCAATGGTCACTGGTCACTGGTCACTGGTCAATGGTCACTATCGCTGGTCAATGGTAACTTGTCACTGGGCAGTGGTCAATGGTCACTGGTCACTGGTCACTGGTCACTGGTCACTGGTCACAGGTCAATGGTCACTGGTCACTGGACACAGGTCACTGGTCACTGGCCACTGGTCACTGGTCACTGGTCACTGGTCAATGGTGACTGGTCACTGGTCACTGGTCACTGGTCACTGGTCGCTGGTCACTGGTCACTGGTCACGTGTCACATGTCACGGGTCACAGGTCACTGGTCGCTGGTCACTGGTCACCGGTCACCGGTCACTGGTCACTGGTCACTGGTCACTGGTCACTGGTCACTGGTCACAAGTCACTGGTCACTTGTCACTGGTCACTGGTCAATGGTCACTGTCGCTGGTCACTGGTCACTAGTCACTGGTCACTGGTCACTGGTCGCTGGTCACTGGTTACTTGTCACTGGTCAGTGGCCACTGGTCGCTGGTCACTTGTCACTGGTCACTGGTCACTGGTCACTGGTCACAAGTCACTGGTCACTTGTCACTGGTCACTGGTCAATGGTCACTGTCGCTGGTCACTGGTCACTAGTCACTGGTCACTGGTCACTGGTCACTGGTCAATGGTCACTATCGCTGGTCAATGGTCACTGTCGCTGGTTACTGGTCACTGGTCACTTGTCACTGGTCACTGGTCACTGGTCACTGGTCACTGGTCAATGGTCACTGTCGCTGGTCACTGGTCACTGGTCACTGGTCAATGGTCACTGGTCACTGGTCACTGGTCAATGGTCACTGTCGCTGGTCACTGGTCACTGGTCAATGGTCACTGTCGCTGGTCCCTGTCGCTGGTCAATAGTCACTGTCGCTGGTCACTGGTCACTGGTCACTGGTCACTGGTTACTGGTCACTGGTAAATGGTCACTGTCGCTGAACAATGGTCACTGTCGCTGGTCACTGGTCACTGGTCACTGGTCACTGGTCACTTGTCACTGGTCACTGGTCACAGGTCAATGGTCACTGGCCACTGGACACAGATGACTGGTCACTGGTCACTGGTCACTGGTCACAAAGCACTGGTCGTTTGTCACAGGTCAGTGGTCACTGGTGACTGGTGACTGGTCACTGGTCACTGGTCACTTGTCACTGGTCACTGGTCACAGGTCAATGGTCACTGGCCACTGGACACAGATGACTGGTCACTGGTCACTGGTCACAAAGCACTGGTCCCCGGTCACTTGTCACTGGTCACTGGTCACTGGTCTCTGGTCACTGGACACTGGACACTGGCCACTGGTCACTGGTCACTGGTCACAAGTCACTGGTCACTGGTTACTGGTCACTGGTCACTGGTCACTGGTCACTGGTCACTGGTCACTGGTCACTGGTCACTGGTCAACTGTCACAATCGCTGGTCACTGGTCACTGGTCACTGGTCACTGGTCGCTGGTCACTGGTCACAGGTCAATGGTCACTGGTCAATTGTTACTGTCGCTGGTCACTGGTCACTGGTCAATGGTCACTGTTGCTGGTCACTGGTCACTGGTCACTGGTCACTGGCCACTGGTCACTGGTCACTGGTTACTGGTCACAGGTCAATGGTCACTGGCCACTGGACACAGATCACTGGTCACTGGTCACTGGTCACTGGTCACAAGTCACTGGTCACTGGTCACTTGTCACTGGTCACTGGTCACTGGCCACTGGTCACTGGTCACTGGCCACTGGTCACTGGTCACAGTTTACTGGTCACTGGTCTCTGGTCACTGGTCACTGGTCACTGGTCACTGGTCACGGGTCACATGTCACGGGTCACTGGTCACTGGTCACTTGTCACTGGTCACTGGTCACTGGCCACTGGTCACTGGTCACTGGTCACTGGCCACTGGTCACTGGTCACTGGTCACTGGTCACTGGTCACTGGTCACTGGCCACTGGTCACTGGTCACAGTTTACTGGTCACTGGTCACTGGTCACTGGTCACTGGTCACTGGTCACTGGTCAATGGTCACTGGTCACTGGTCACTGGTCACAGGTCAATGGTCACTGGTCACTGGACACTGGTCACTGGTCACTGGTCACTGGTCACTGGTCTATGGTCACTCTCGCTGGTCAATGGTCACTGTCGCTGGTCACTGGTCACTGGTCACTTGTCACTGGTCACTGGTGAATGGTCACATGTCACTGGGCACTGGTCACAGGTCACTGGTCCCCGGTCACTGGTCACTGGTCACTGGTCACTGGTCAATGGTCACTGGTCACTGGTCAATGGTCACTGTCGCTGGTAAATGGTCACTGTCGCTGGTCAATGGTCACTGTCGCTGGTCACTGGTCACTGGTCACTGTCGCTGGTCACTGGTCACTGGTCACTGGTCACTGGTCACTGGTCACAAGTCACTGGTCACTTGTCACTGGTCACTGGTCACTGGCCACTGGTCACTGGTCAATGGTCATTGTCGCTGGTCAACGGTCACTGTCGCTGGTCAATGGTCACTGTCGCTGGTCACTGGTCACTGGTCACTGGTCACTGGTCACAAAGCACTGGTCACTTGTCACTGGTCAGTGGCCAATGGTCGCTGGTCACTTGTCACTGGTCACTGGTCACTGTCGCTGGTCAATGGTCACTGGTCACAGGTCAGTGGTCACTGTTCAATGGTCACATGTCACTGGGCAGTGGTCAATGGTCACTGGTCATTGGTGACTGGTCACTGGTCACTGGTCACTGGACAATGGTCACTGTCGCTGGTCACAGGTCACTGGTCACTGGTCACTGGTCACTGGTCATTGGTGACTATCGCTGGTCAATGGTCACTGTCGCTGGTAAATGGTCACTGTCGCTGGTCACTGGTCACTGGTCACTGTCGCTGGTCACTGGTCACTGGACACTGGTCACTGGTCACTGGTCACTGGTCACTGGTCACTGGTCACTGGTCAATGGTCACTGTCGCTGGTCACTGGTCACTGGTCACTGGTCACTGGTCACTGGTCACTGGTCACTGCTCACTGGTCACTGGTCACTGGTCACTGGTCACTGGTCACTGGTCACAGGTCAATTGTCACTGGTCACTGGTCACTGGTCACGGGTCACATGTCACGGGTCACTGGTGACTGGTCACTGGTCACTGGTCACTGGGCAGTGGTCTCTGGTCACTGGTCACTGTTCAATGGTCACTGTCGCTGGTCAATGGTCACTGGTCACTGGTCAGTGTTCACTGGTCAATGGTCACTTGTCACTGGGCAGTGGTCAATGGTTACTGGTCACTGGTCACTGGTCACTGATCACTGGTCACTGGTCACAGGTCAATTGTCACTGGTCACTGGTCACTGGTCACGGGTCACATGTCACGGGTCACTGGTCACTGGTCACTGGTCACTGGTCACTGGGCAGTGGTCTCTGGTCACTGGTCACTGGTCAATGGTCACTGTCGCTGGTCAATGGTCACTGGTCACTGGTCAGTGTTCACTGGTCAATGGTCACTTGTCACTGGGCAGTGGTCAATGGTTACTGGTCACTGGTCACTGGTCACTGATCACTGGTCACTGGTCACAGGTCAATTGTCACTGGTCACTTGTCACTGGTCACTGGTCGCTGGTCACAAGTCACTGGTAACTTGTCACTGGTCACTGGTCACTGGTCACTGGTCAATGGTCACTGTCGCTGGTCAATGGTCACTGGTCACTGGTCAGTGTTCACTGGACAATGGTCACTTGTCACTGGGCAGTGGTCAATTGTCACCGGTCACTGGTCACTGGTCACTGGTCACTGGTCACAGGTCAATTGTCACTGGTCACTGGTCACTGGTCACTGGTCACTGGTCACTGGTCACTGGTCGCTGGTCACAAGTCACTGGTAACTTGTCACTGGTCACTGGTCACAAGTCACTGGTCATTGGTGACTATCGCTGGTCAATGGTCACTGTCGCTGGTCACTGGTCACTGGTCACTGTCGCTGGTCACTGGTCACTGGTCACTGGTCACTGGTCACAGGTCAATGGTCAATGGTCACTGTCGCTGGTCACTGGTCACTGGTCACTGGTCACTGGTCACTGGTCACTGGTCAATGGTAACTTGTCACTGGGCAGTGGTCAATGGTCACTGGTCACTGGTCACTGGTCACTGGTCACTGGCCACAGGTCAATGGTCACTGGTCACTGGACACTGGTCACTGGTCACTGGTCACTGGTCACTGGTCACTGGTCACTGGTCAATGGTAACTTGTCACTGGGCAGTGGTCAATGGTCACTGGTCACTGGTCACTGGTCACAGGTCAATGGTCACTGGTCACTGGACACAGGTCACTGGTCACTGGTCACCGGTCAATGGTCACTGGTCACTGGTCACAGGTCACTGGTCACTGGCCACTGGTCACTGGTCACTGGTCACTGGTCAATGGTCACTGGCCACTGGTCACTGGTCACTGGTCAATGGTCACTTTCGCTGGTCAATGGTCACTGTCGCTCGTAAACGGTCACTGTCGCTGGTCACTGGTCACTGGTCACTGGTCACTGGTCACTGGTCACTGGTCAATGGTCACTGGTCACTGGACACTGGTCACTGGTCACTGGTCACTGGTAACTGGTCAATGGTCACTGTCGCTGGTCACTGGTCACTGGTCACTGGTCACTGGTCAATGGTCACTATCGCTGGTCAATGGTAACTTGTCACTGGGCAGTGGTCAATGGTCACTGGTCACTGGTCACTGGTCACTGATCACTGGTCACTGGTCACTGGTCACTGGTCACTGGTCAATGGTCACTATCGCTGGTCAATGGTCACTGTCGCTGGTTACTGGTCACTGGTCACTGGTCACTGGTCACAGGTCAATGGTCACTGTCGCTGGTCACTGGTCACTGGTCACTGGTCAATGGTCACTGGTCACTGGTCACTGGTCAATGGTCACTATCGCTGGTCACTGGTCATTGTCGCTGGTCACTGGTCATTGGTCACTTGTCACTGGTCACTGGTCACTGGTCACTGGTCGTCACTGGTCACAGGTCAATGGTCACTGGTCACTGGTCACTGGTCAATGGTCACTATCGCTGGTCAATGGTAACTTGTCACTGGGCAGTGGTCAATGGTCACTGGTCACTGGTCACTGGTCACTGGTCACTGGTCACAGGTCAATGGTCACTGGTCACTGGACACAGGTCACTGGTCACTGGCCACTGGTCACTGGTCACTGGTCACTGGTCAATGGTGACTGGTCACTGGTCACTGGTCACTGGTCACTGGTCGCTGGTCACTGGTCACTGGTCACGTGTCACATGTCACGGGTCACAGGTCACTGGTCGCTGGTCACTGGTCACCGGTCACCGGTCACTGGTCACTGGTCACTGGTCACTGGTCACTGGTCACTGGTCACAAGTCACTGGTCACTTGTCACTGGTCACTGGTCAATGGTCACTGTCGCTGGTCACTGGTCACTAGTCACTGGTCACTGGTCACTGGTCGCTGGTCACTGGTTACTTGTCACTGGTCAGTGGCCACTGGTCGCTGGTCACTTGTCACTGGTCACTGGTCACTGGTCACTGGTCACAAGTCACTGGTCACTGGTCACTGGTCACTGGTCAGTGGTCACTGGTCACTGGTCACTGGTCACTGGTCACTGGGCAATGGTCACTCTCGCTGGTCACTGGTCACTGGTCACTGATCACTGGTCACTGGTCACTGGTCACTGGTCACTGGTCAATGGTCACTATCGCTGGTCAATGGTCACTGTCGCTGGTTACTGGTCACTGGTCACTTGTCACTGGTCACTGGTCACTGGTCACTGGTCACTGGTCAATGGTCACTGTCGCTGGTCACTGGTCACTGGTCACTGGTCAATGGTCACTGGTCACTGGTCACTGGTCAATGGTCACTATCGCTGGTCAATGGTCATTGTCGCTGGTCACTGGTCATTGGTCACTTGTCACTGGTCACTGGTCACTGGTCACTGGTCGTCACTGGTCACAGGACAATGGTCACTGGTCACTGGTCACTGGTCAATGGTCACTATCGCTGGTCAATGGTCACTGTCGCTGGTTACTGGTCACTGGTCACTGGTCACTGGTCACTGGTCACTGGTCACTGGTCACTGGTCAATGGTCACTGTCGCTGGTCACTGGTCACTGGTCACTGATCACTGGTTACTTGTCACTGGTCAGTGGCCACTGGTCGCTGGTCACTTGTCACTGGTCACTGGTCACTGGTCACTGGTCACTGGTCACAAGTCACTGGTCACTCGTCACTGGTCACTGGTCAGTGGTCACTGGTCACTGGTCACTGGTCACTGGTCACTGGTCAATGGTCACTGTCGCTGGTCACTGGTCACTGGTCACTGATCACTGGTCACTGGTCACTGGTCACTGGTCACTGGTCAATGGTCACTATCGCTGGTCAATGGTCACTGTCGCTGGTTACTGGTCACTGGTCACTTGTCACTGGTCACTGGTCACTGGTCACTGGTCACAGGTCAATGGTCACTGTCGCTGGTCACTGGTCACTGGTCACTGGTCAATGGTCACTGGTCACTGGTCACTGGTCAATGGTCACTATCGCTGGTCAATGGTCATTGTCGCTGGTCACTGGTCATTGGTCACTTGTCACTGGTCACTGGTCACTGGTCACTGGTCGTCACTGGTCACAGGTCAATGGTCACTGGTCACTGGTCACTGGTCAATGGTCACTATCGCTGGTCAATGGTAACTTGTCACTGGGCAGTGGTCAATGGTCACTGGTCACTGGTCACTGGTCACTGGTCACTGGTCACAGGTCAATGGTCACTGGTCACTGGACACAGGTCACTGGTCACTGGCCACTGGTCACTGGTCACTGGTCACTGGTCAATGGTCACTGGCCACTGGTCACTGGTCACTGGTCAATGGTCACTTTCGCTGGTCAATGGTCACTGTCGCTCGTAAACGGTCACTGTCGCTGGTCACTGGTCACTGGTCACTGGTCACTGGTCACTGGTCACTGGTCAATGGTCACTGGTCACTGGACACTGGTCACTGGTCACTGGTCACTGGTCACTGGTCACTGGTCAATGGTAACTTGTCACTGGGCAGTGGTCAATGGTCACTGGTCACTGGCCACTGGTCACTGGTCACTGGTCACTGGTCAATGGTCACTGGCCACTGGTCACTGGTCACTGGTCAATGGTCACTTTCGCTGGTCAATGGTCACTGTCGCTCGTAAACGGTCACTGTCGCTGGTCACTGGTCACTGGTCACTGGTCACTGGTCACTGGTCACTGGTCAATGGTCACTGGTCACTGGACACTGGTCACTGGTCACTGGTCACTGGTAACTGGTCAATGGTCACTGTCGCTGGTCACTGGTCACTGGTCACTGGTCACTGGTCAATGGTCACTATCGCTGGTCAATGGTAACTTGTCACTGGGCAGTGGTCAATGGTCACTGGTCACTGGTCACTGGTCACTGATCACTGGTCACTGGTCACTGGTCACTGGTCACTGGTCAATGGTCACTATCGCTGGTCAATGGTCACTGTCGCTGGTTACTGGTCACTGGTCACTTGTCACTGGTCACTGGTCACTGGTCACTGGTCACAGGTCAATGGTCACTGTCGCTGGTCACTGGTCACTGGTCACTGGTCAATGGTCACTGGTCACTGGTCACTGGTCAATGGTCACTATCGCTGGTCACTGGTCATTGTCGCTGGTCACTGGTCATTGGTCACTTGTCACTGGTCACTGGTCACTGGTCACTGGTCGTCACTGGTCACAGGTCAATGGTCACTGGTCACTGGTCACTGGTCAATGGTCACTATCGCTGGTCAATGGTAACTTGTCACTGGGCAGTGGTCAATGGTCACTGGTCACTGGTCACTGGTCACTGGTCACTGGTCACAGGTCAATGGTCACTGGTCACTGGACACAGGTCACTGGTCACTGGCCACTGGTCACTGGTCACTGGTCACTGGTCAATGGTGACTGGTCACTGGTCACTGGTCACTGGTCACTGGTCGCTGGTCACTGGTCACTGGTCACGTGTCACATGTCACGGGTCACAGGTCACTGGTCGCTGGTCACTGGTCACCGGTCACCGGTCACTGGTCACTGGTCACTGGTCACTGGTCACTGGTCACTGGTCACAAGTCACTGGTCACTTGTCACTGGTCACTGGTCAATGGTCACTGTCGCTGGTCACTGGTCACTAGTCACTGGTCACTGGTCACTGGTCGCTGGTCACTGGTTACTTGTCACTGGTCAGTGGCCACTGGTCGCTGGTCACTTGTCACTGGTCACTGGTCACTGGTCACTGGTCACAAGTCACTGGTCACTTGTCACTGGTCACTGGTCAATGGTCACTGTCGCTGGTCACTGGTCACTAGTCACTGGTCACTGGTCACTGGTCACTGGTCAATGGTCACTGTCGCTGGTCAATGGTCACTGTCGCTGGTTACTGGTCACTGGTCACTTGTCACTGGTCACTGGTCACTGGTCACTGGTCACTGGTCAATGGTCACTGTCGCTGGTCACTGGTCACTGGTCACTGGTCAATGGTCACTGGTCACTGGTCACTGGTCAATGGTCACTATCGCTGGTCAATGGTCATTGTCGCTGGTCACTGGTCATTGGTCACTTGTCACTGGTCACTGGTCACTGGTCACTGGTCGTCACTGGTCACAGGACAATGGTCACTGGTCACTGGTCACTGGTCAATGGTCACTATCGCTGGTCAATGGTCACTGTCGCTGGTTACTGGTCACTGGTCACTGGTCACTGGTCACTGGTCACTGGTCACTGGTCACTGGTCAATGGTCACTGTCGCTGGTCACTGGTCACTGGTCACTGATCACTGGTTACTTGTCACTGGTCAGTGGCCACTGGTCGCTGGTCACTTGTCACTGGTCACTGGTCACTGGTCACTGGTCACTGGTCACAAGTCACTGGTCACTGGTCACTGGTCACTGGTCAGTGGTCACTGGTCACTGGTCACTGGTCACTGGTCACTGGTCAATGGTCACTGTCGCTGGTCACTGGTCACTGGTCACTGATCACTGGTCACTGGTCACTGGTCACTGGTCACTGGTCAATGGTCACTATCGCTGGTCAATGGTCACTGTCGCTGGTTACTGGTCACTGGTCACTTGTCACTGGTCACTGGTCACTGGTCACTGGTCACAGGTCAATGGTCACTGTCGCTGGTCACTGGTCACTGGTCACTGGTCAATGGTCACTGGTCACTGGTCACTGGTCAATGGTCACTATCGCTGGTCAATGGTCATTGTCGCTGGTCACTGGTCATTGGTCACTTGTCACTGGTCACTGGTCACTGGTCACTGGTCGTCACTGGTCACAGGTCAATGGTCACTGGTCACTGGTCACTGGTCAATGGTCACTATCGCTGGTCAATGGTAACTTGTCACTGGGCAGTGGTCAATGGTCACTGGTCACTGGTCACTGGTCACTGGTCACTGGTCACAGGTCAATGGTCACTGGTCACTGGACACAGGTCACTGGTCACTGGCCACTGGTCACTGGTCACTGGTCACTGGTCAATGGTCACTGGCCACTGGTCACTGGTCACTGGTCAATGGTCACTTTCGCTGGTCAATGGTCACTGTCGCTCGTAAACGGTCACTGTCGCTGGTCACTGGTCACTGGTCACTGGTCACTGGTCACTGGTCACTGGTCAATGGTCACTGGTCACTGGACACTGGTCACTGGTCACTGGTCACTGGTCACTGGTCACTGGTCAATGGTAACTTGTCACTGGGCAGTGGTCAATGGTCACTGGTCACTGGTCACTGGTCACAGGTCAATGGTCACTGGTCACTGGACACAGGTCACTGGTCACTGGTCACCGGTCACTGGTCACTGGCCACTGGTCACTGGTCACTGGTCAATGGTCACTTTCGCTGGTCAATGGTCACTGTCGCTGGTCACTGGTCACTGGTCACTGGTCACTGTCGCTGGTCACTGGTCACTGGTCACTGGTCACTGGTAACTGGTCAATGGTCACTGTCGCTGGTCACTGGTCACTGGTCACTGGTCACTGGTCAATGGTAACTTGTCACTGGGCAGTGGTCAATGGTCACTGGTCACTGGTCACTGGTCACTGGTCACTGGTCACAGGTCAATGGTCACTGGTCACTGGACACTGGTCACTGGTCACTGGTCACTGGTCACTGGTCACTGGTCAATGGTAACTTGTCACTGGGCAGTGGTCAATGGTCACTGGTCACTGGTCACTGGTCACAGGTCAATGGTCACTGGTCACTGGACACAGGTCACTGGTCACTGGTCACCGGTCAATGGTCACTGGTCACTGGTCACAGGTCACTGGTCACTGGCCACTGGTCACTGGTCACTGGTCACTGGTCAATGGTCACTGGCCACTGGTCACTGGTCACTGGTCAATGGTCACTTTCGCTGGTCAATGGTCACTGTCGCTCGTAAACGGTCACTGTCGCTGGTCACTGGTCACTGGTCACTGGTCACTGGTCACTGGTCACTGGTCAATGGTCACTGGTCACTGGACACTGGTCACTGGTCATTGGTCACTGGTAACTGGTCAATGGTCACTGTCGCTGGTCACTGGTCAATGGTCACTATCGCTGGTCAATGGTAACTTGTCACTGGGCAGTGGTCAATGGTCACTGGTCACTGGTCACTGGTCACTGATCACTGGTCACTGGTCACTGGTCACTGGTCACTGGTCAATGGTCACTATCGCTGGTCAATGGTCACTGTCGCTGGTTACTGGTCACTGGTCACTTGTCACTGGTCACTGGTCACTGGTCACTGGTCACAGGTCAATGGTCACTGTCGCTGGTCACTGGTCACTGGTCACTGGTCAATGGTCACTGGTCACTGGTCACTGGTCAATGGTCACTATCGCTGGTCAATGGTCATTGTCGCTGGTCACTGGTCATTGGTCACTTGTCACTGGTCACTGGTCACTGGTCACTGGTCGTCACTGGTCACAGGTCAATGGTCACTGGTCACTGGTCACTGGTCAATGGTCACTATCGCTGGTCAATGGTAACTTGTCACTGGGCAGTGGTCAATGGTCACTGGTCACTGGACACAGGTCACTGGTCACTGGCCACTGGTCACTGGTCACTGGTCACTGGTCAATGGTGACTGGTCACTGGTCACTGGTCACTGGTCACTGGTCGCTGGTCACTGGTCACTGGTCACGTGTCACATGTCACGGGTCACAGGTCACTGGTCGCTGGTCACTGGTCACCGGTCACCGGTCACTGGTCACTGGTCACTGGTCACTGGTCACTGGTCACTGGTCACTGGTCACTTGTCACTGGTCACGTGTCACATGTCACGGGTCACAGGTCACTGGTCGCTGGTCACTGGTCACATGTCACGGGTCACTGGTCACTGGTCACTGGTCACTGGTCACTTGTCACTGGTCGCTGGTCACTGGTCACTGGTCACGTGTCACATGTCACGGGTCACAGGTCACTGGTCGCTGGTCACTGGTCACCGGTCACCGGTCACTGGTCACTGGTCACTGGTCACTGGTCACTGGTCACTGGTCAATGGTCACTGTCGCTGGTCACTGGTCACTGGTCAATGGTCACTGTCGCTGGTCACTGGTCACTGGTCACTGGTCAATGGTAACTTGTCACTGGGCAGTGGTCAATGGTCACTGGTCACTGGTCACTGGTCACTGGTCACTGGTCACAGGTCAATGGTCACTGGTCACTGGACACTGGTCACTGGTCACTGGTCACTGGTCAATGGTAACTTGTCACTGGGCAGTGGTCAATGGTCACTGGTCACTGGTCACTGGTCACAGGTCAATGGTCACTGGTCACTGGACACAGGTCACTGGACACAGGTCACTGGTCACTGGTCACCGGTCAATGGTCACTGGTCACTGGTCACAGGTCACTGGTCACTGGCCACTGGTCACTGGTCACTGGTCACTGGTCAATGGTCACTGGCCACTGGTCACTGGTCACTGGTCAATGGTCACTTTCGCTGGTCAATGGTCACTGTCGCTCGTAAACGGTCACTGTCGCCGGTCACTGGTCACTGGTCACTGGTCACTGGTCACTGGTCACTGGTCAATGGTCACTGGTCACTGGACACTGGTCACTGGTCACTGGTCACTGGTAACTGGTCAATGGTCACTGTCGCTGGTCACTGGTCACTGGTCACTGGTCACTGGTCAATGGTCACTATCGCTGGTCAATGGTAACTTGTCACTGGGCAGTGGTCAATGGTCACTGGTCACTGGTCACTGGTCACTGATCACTGGTCACTGGTCACTGGTCACTGGTCACTGGTGAATGGTCACTATCGCTGGTCAATGGTCACTGTCGCTGGTTACTGGTCACTGGTCACTTGTCACTGGTCACTGGTCACTGGTCACTGGTCACAGGTCAATGGTCACTGTCGCTGGTCACTGGTCACTGGTCACTGGTCAATGGTCACTGGTCACTGGTCACTGGTCAATGGTCACTATCGCTGCTCAATGGTCATTGTCGCTGGTCACTGGTCATTGGTCACTTGTCACTGGTCACTGGTCACTGGTCACTGGTCGTCACTGGTCACAGGTCAATGGTCACTGGTCACTGGTCACTGGTCAATGGTCACTATCGCTGGTCAATGGTAACTTGTCACTGGGCAGTGGTCAATGGTCACTGGTCACTGGTCACTGGTCACTGGTCACTGGTCACAGGTCAATGGTCACTGGTCACTGGACACAGGTCACTGGTCACTGGCCACTGGTCACTGGTCACTGGTCACTGGTCACTGGTCACTGGTCACTGGTCACAGGTCAATGGTCACTGTCGCTGGTCACTGGTCACTGGTCACTGGTCAATGGTCACTGGTCACTGGTCACTGGTCAATGGTCACTATCGCTGGTCAATGGTCATTGTCGCTGGTCACTGGTCATTGGTCACTTGTCACTGGTCACTGGTCACTGGTCACTGGTCGTCACTGGTCACAGGTCAATGGTCACTGGTCACTGGTCACTGGTCAATGGTCACTATCGCTGGTCAATGGTAACTTGTCACTGGGCAGTGGTCAATGGTCACTGGTCACTGGTCACTGGTCACTGGTCACTGGTCACAGGTCAATGGTCACTGGTCACTGGACACAGGTCACTGGTCACTGGCCACTGGTCACTGGTCACTGGTCACTGGTCAATGGTGACTGGTCACTGGTCACTGGTCACTGGTCACTGGTCGCTGGTCACTGGTCACTGGTCACGTGTCACATGTCACGGGTCACAGGTCACTGGTCGCTGGTCACTGGTCACCGGTCACCGGTCACTGGTCACTGGTCACTGGTCACTGGTCACTGGTCACTGGTCACTGGTCACTTGTCACTGGTCACGTGTCACATGTCACGGGTCACAGGTCACTGGTCGCTGGTCACTGGTCACATGTCACGGGTCACTGGTCACTGGTCACTGGTCACTGGTCACTTGTCACTGGTCGCTGGTCACTGGTCACTGGTCACGTGTCACATGTCACGGGTCACAGGTCACTGGTCGCTGGTCACTGGTCACCGGTCACCGGTCACTGGTCACTGGTCACTGGTCACTGGTCACTGGTCACTGGTCAATGGTCACTGTCGCTGGTCACTGGTCACTGGTCAATGGTCACTGTCGCTGGTCCCTGTCGCTGGTCAATAGTCACTGTCGCTGGTCACTGGTCACTGGTCACTGGTCACTGGTTACTGGTCACTGGTAAATGGTCACTGTCGCTGAACAATGGTCACTGTCGCTGGTCACTGGTCACTGGTCACTGGTCACTGGTCACTTGTCACTGGTCACTGGTCACAGGTCAATGGTCACTGGCCACTGGACACAGATGACTGGTCACTGGTCACTGGTCACTGGTCACAAAGCACTGGTCGTTTGTCACAGGTCAGTGGTCACTGGTGACTGGTGACTGGTCACTGGTCACTGGTCACTTGTCACTGGTCACTGGTCACAGGTCAATGGTCACTGGCCACTGGACACAGATGACTGGTCACTGGTCACTGGTCACAAAGCACTGGTCCCCGGTCACTTGTCACTGGTCACTGGTCACTGGTCTCTGGTCACTGGACACTGGACACTGGCCACTGGTCACTGGTCACTGGTCACAAGTCACAGGTCACTGGTCACTCGTCACAAGTCACTGGTCACTTGTCACTGGTCAGTGGTCAGTGGTCACTGGTCACTAGTCACAGGTCAATGGTGCCTGGTGACTGGTCACTGGGCCCTGGTCACTGGTCACTGGTCACTGGTCACGGGTCACATGTCACGGGTCACTGGTCACTGGTCGCTAGTCACTGGTCCCCGGTCACAAGTCACTGGTCACTGGTTACTGGTCACTGGTCACTGGTCACTGGTCACTGGTCACTGGTCACTGGTCACTGGTCACTGGTCAACTGTCACAATCGCTGGTCACTGGTCACTGGTCACTGGTCACTGGTCGCTGGTCACTGGTCACAGGTCAATGGTCACTGGTCAATTGTTACTGTCGCTGGTCACTGGTCACTGGTCAATGGTCACTGTTGCTGGTCACTGGTCACTGGTCACTGGTCACTGGCCACTGGTCACTGGTCACTGGTTACTGGTCACAGGTCAATGGTCACTGGCCACTGGACACAGATCACTGGTCACTGGTCACTGGTCACTGGTCACAAGTCACTGGTCACTGGTCACTTGTCACTGGTCACTGGTCACTGGCCACTGGTCACTGGTCACTGGCCACTGGTCACTGGTCACAGTTTACTGGTCACTGGTCTCTGGTCACTGGTCACTGGTCACTGGTCACTGGTCACGGGTCACATGTCACGGGTCACTGGTCACTGGTCACTTGTCACTGGTCACTGGTCACTGGCCACTGGTCACTGGTCACTGGTCACTGGCCACTGGTCACTGGTCACTGGTCACTGGTCACTGGTCACTGGTCACTGGCCACTGGTCACTGGTCACAGTTTACTGGTCACTGGTCACTGGTCACTGGTCACTGGTCACTGGTCACTGGTCAATGGTCACTGGTCACTGGTCACTGGTCACAGGTCAATGGTCACTGGTCACTGGACACTGGTCACTGGTCACTGGTCACTGGTCACTGGTCTATGGTCACTCTCGCTGGTCAATGGTCACTGTCGCTGGTCACTGGTCACTGGTCACTTGTCACTGGTCACTGGTGAATGGTCACATGTCACTGGGCACTGGTCACAGGTCACTGGTCCCCGGTCACTGGTCACTGGTCACTGGTCACTGGTCAATGGTCACTGGTCACTGGTCAATGGTCACTGTCGCTGGTAAATGGTCACTGTCGCTGGTCAATGGTCACTGTCGCTGGTCACTGGTCACTGGTCACTGTCGCTGGTCACTGGTCACTGGTCACTGGTCACTGGTCACTGGTCACAAGTCACTGGTCACTTGTCACTGGTCACTGGTCACTGGCCACTGGTCACTGGTCAATGGTCATTGTCGCTGGTCAACGGTCACTGTCGCTGGTCAATGGTCACTGTCGCTGGTCACTGGTCACTGGTCACTGGTCACTGGTCACAAAGCACTGGTCACTTGTCACTGGTCAGTGGCCAATGGTCGCTGGTCACTTGTCACTGGTCACTGGTCACTGTCGCTGGTCAATGGTCACTGGTCACAGGTCAGTGGTCACTGTTCAATGGTCACATGTCACTGGGCAGTGGTCAATGGTCACTGGTCATTGGTGACTGGTCACTGGTCACTGGTCACTGGACAATGGTCACTGTCGCTGGTCACAGGTCACTGGTCACTGGTCACTGGTCACTGGTCATTGGTGACTATCGCTGGTCAATGGTCACTGTCGCTGGTAAATGGTCACTGTCGCTGGTCACTGGTCACTGGTCACTGTCGCTGGTCACTGGTCACTGGACACTGGTCACTGGTCACTGGTCACTGGTCACTGGTCACTGGTCACTGGTCACTGTCGCTGGTCACTGGTCACTGGTCACTGTCGCTGGTCACTGGTCACTGGTCACTGGTCACTGGTCACTGGTCACAAGTCACTGGTCACTTGTCACTGGTCACTGGTCACTGGACACTGGTCACTGGTCACTGGTCACTGGTCACTGGTCACTGGTCACTGGTCACTGGTCAATGGTCACTGTCGCTGGTCACTGGTCACTGGTCACTGGTCACTGGTCACTGGTCACTGCTCACTGGTCACTGGTCACTGGTCACTGGTCACTGGTCACTGGTCACAGGTCAATTGTCACTGGTCACTGGTCACTGGTCACGGGTCACATGTCACGGGTCACTGGTGACTGGTCACTGGTCACTGGTCACTGGTCACTGGGCAGTGGTCTCTGGTCACTGGTCACTGTTCAATGGTCACTGTCGCTGGTCAATGGTCACTGGTCACTGGTCAGTGTTCACTGGTCAATGGTCACTTGTCACTGGGCAGTGGTCAATGGTTACTGGTCACTGGTCACTGGTCACTGATCACTGGTCACTGGTCACAGGTCAATTGTCACTGGTCACTGGTCACTGGTCACGGGTCACATGTCACGGGTCACTGGTCACTGGTCACTGGTCACTGGTCACTGGGCAGTGGTCTCTGGTCACTGGTCACTGGTCAATGGTCACTGTCGCTGGTCAATGGTCACTGGTCACTGGTCAGTGTTCACTGGTCAATGGTCACTTGTCACTGGGCAGTGGTCAATGGTTACTGGTCACTGGTCACTGGTCACTGATCACTGGTCACTGGTCACAGGTCAATTGTCACTGGTCACTTGTCACTGCTCACTGGTCGCTGGTCACAAGTCACTGGTAACTTGTCACTGGTCACTGGTCACTGGTCACTGGTCAATGGTCACTGTCGCTGGTCAATGGTCACTGGTCACTGGTCAGTGTTCACTGGACAATGGTCACTTGTCACTGGGCAGTGGTCAATTGTCACCGGTCACTGGTCACTGGTCACTGGTCACTGGTCACAGGTCAATTGTCACTGGTCACTGGTCACTGGTCACTGGTCACTGGTCACTGGTCACTGGTCGCTGGTCACAAGTCACTGGTAACTTGTCACTGGTCACTGGTCACAAGTCACTGGTCATTGGTGACTATCGCTGGTCAATGGTCACTGTCGCTGGTCACTGGTCACTGGTCACTGTCGCTGGTCACTGGTCACTGGTCACTGGTCACTGTTCACAGGTCAATGGTCAATGGTCACTGTCGCTGGTCACTGGTCACTGGTCACTGGTCACTGGTCAATGGTAACTTGTCACTGGGCAGTGGTCAATGGTCACTGGTCACTGGTCACTGGTCACTGGTCACTGGTCACAGGTCAATGGTCACTGGTCACTGGACACTGGTCACTGGTCACTGGTCACTGGTCACTGGTCACTGGTCAATGGTAACTTGTCACTGGGCAGTGGTCAATGGTCACTGGTCACTGGTCACTGGTCACAGGTCAATGGTCACTGGTCACTGGACACAGGTCACTGGTCACTGGTCACCGGTCAATGGTCACTGGTCACTGGTCACAGGTCACTGGTCACTGGCCACTGGTCACTGGTCACTGGTCACTGGTCAATGGTCACTGGCCACTGGTCACTGGTCACTGGTCAATGGTCACTTTCGCTGGTCAATGGTCACTGTCGCTCGTAAACGGTCACTGTCGCCGGTCACTGGTCACTGGTCACTGGTCACTGGTCACTGGTCACTGGTCAATGGTCACTGGTCACTGGACACTGGTCACTGGTCACTGGTCACTGGTAACTGGTCAATGGTCACTGTCGCTGGTCACTGGTCACTGGTCACTGGTCACTGGTCAATGGTCACTATCGCTGGTCAATGGTAACTTGTCACTGGGCAGTGGTCAATGGTCACTGGTCACTGGTCACTGGTCACTGATCACTGGTCACTGGTCACTGGTCACTGGTCACTGGTCAATGGTCACTATCGCTGGTCAATGGTCACTGTCGCTGGTTACTGGTCACTGGTCACTTGTCACTGGTCACTGGTCACTGGTCACTGGTCACAGGTCAATGGTCACTGTCGCTGGTCACTGGTCACTGGTCACTGGTCAATGGTCACTGGTCACTGGTCACTGGTCAATGGTCACTATCGCTGGTCAATGGTCATTGTCGCTGGTCACTGGTCATTGGTCACTTGTCACTGGTCACTGGTCACTGGTCACTGGTCGTCACTGGTCACAGGTCAATGGTCACTGGTCACTGGTCACTGGTCAATGGTCACTATCGCTGGTCAATGGTAACTTGTCACTGGGCAGTGGTCAATGGTCACTGGTCACTGGTCACTGGTCACTGGTCACTGGTCACAGGTCAATGTTCACTGGTCACTGGACACAGGTCACTGGTCACTGGCCACTGGTCACTGGTCACTGGTCACTGGTCAATGGTGACTGGTCACTGGTCACTGGTCACTGGTCACTGGTCGCTGGTCACTGGTCACTGGTCACGTGTCACATGTCACGGGTCACAGGTCACTGGTCGCTGGTCACTGGTCACCGGTCACCGGTCACTGGTCACTGGTCACTGGTCACTGGTCACTGGTCACTGGTCACTGGTCACTTGTCACTGGTCACGTGTCACATGTCACGGGTCACAGGTCACTGGTCGCTGGTCACTGGTCACATGTCACGGGTCACTGGTCACTGGTCACTGGTCACTGGTCACTTGTCACTGGTCGCTGGTCACTGGTCACTGGTCACGTGTCACATGTCACGGGTCACAGGTCACTGGTCGCTGGTCACTGGTCACCGGTCACCGGTCACTGGTCACTGGTCACTGGTCACTGGTCACTGGTCAATGGTCACTGTCGCTGGTCACTGGTCACTGGTCAATGGTCACTGTCGCTGGTCCCTGTCGCTGGTCAATAGTCACTGTCGCTGGTCACTGGTCACTGGTCACTGGTCACTGGTTACTGGTCACTGGTAAATGGTCACTGTCGCTGAACAATGGTCACTGTCGCTGGTCACTGGTCACTGGTCACTGGTCACTGGTCACTTGTCACTGGTCACTGGTCACAGGTCAATGGTCACTGGCCACTGGACACAGATGACTGGTCACTGGTCACTGGTCACTGGTCACAAAGCACTGGTCGTTTGTCACAGGTCAGTGGTCACTGGTGACTGGTGACTGGTCACTGGTCACTGGTCACTTGTCACTGGTCACTGGTCACAGGTCAATGGTCACTGGCCACTGGACACAGATGACTGGTCACTGGTCACTGGTCACAAAGCACTGGTCCCCGGTCACTTGTCACTGGTCACTGGTCACTGGTCTCTGGTCACTGGACACTGGACACTGGCCACTGGTCACTGGTCACTGGTCACAAGTCACAGGTCACTGGTCACTCGTCACAAGTCACTGGTCACTTGTCACTGGTCAGTGGTCAGTGGTCACTGGTCACTAGTCACAGGTCAATGGTGCCTGGTGACTGGTCACTGGGCCCTGGTCACTGGTCACTGGTCACTGGTCACGGGTCACATGTCACGGGTCACTGGTCACTGGTCGCTAGTCACTGGTCCCCGGTCACAAGTCACTGGTCACTGGTTACTGGTCACTGGTCACTGGTCACTGGTCACTGGTCACTGGTCACTGGTCACTGGTCACTGGTCAACTGTCACAATCGCTGGTCACTGGTCACTGGTCACTGGTCACTGGTCGCTGGTCACTGGTCACAGGTCAATGGTCACTGGTCAATTGTTACTGTCGCTGGTCACTGGTCACTGGTCAATGGTCACTGTTGCTGGTCACTGGTCACTGGTCACTGGTCACTGGCCACTGGTCACTGGTCACTGGTTACTGGTCACAGGTCAATGGTCACTGGCCACTGGACACAGATCACTGGTCACTGGTCACTGGTCACTGGTCACAAGTCACTGGTCACTGGTCACTTGTCACTGGTCACTGGTCACTGGCCACTGGTCACTGGTCACTGGCCACTGGTCACTGGTCACAGTTTACTGGTCACTGGTCTCTGGTCACTGGTCACTGGTCACTGGTCACTGGTCACGGGTCACATGTCACGGGTCACTGGTCACTGGTCACTTGTCACTGGTCACTGGTCACTGGCCACTGGTCACTGGTCACTGGTCACTGGCCACTGGTCACTGGTCACTGGTCACTGGTCACTGGTCACTGGTCACTGGCCACTGGTCACTGGTCACAGTTTACTGGTCACTGGTCACTGGTCACTGGTCACTGGTCACTGGTCACTTGTCAATGGTCACTGGTCACTGGTCACTGGTCACAGGTCAATGGTCACTGGTCACTGGACACTGGTCACTGGTCACTGGTCACTGGTCACTGGTCTATGGTCACTCTCGCTGGTCAATGGTCACTGTCGCTGGTCACTGGTCACTGGTCACATGTCACTGGTCACTGGTGAATGGTCACATGTCACTGGGCACTGGTCACAGGTCACTGGTCCCCGGTCACTGGTCACTGGTCACTGGTCACTGGTCAATGGTCACTGGTCACTGGTCAATGGTCACTGTCGCTGGTAAATGGTCACTGTCGCTGGTCAATGGTCACTGTCGCTGGTCACTGGTCACTGGTCACTGTCGCTGGTCACTGGTCACTGGTCACTGGTCACTGGTCACTGGTCACTGGTCACAAGTCACTGGTCACTTGTCACTGGTCACTGGTCACTGGCCACTGGTCACTGGTCAATGGTCATTGTCGCTGGTCAACGGTCACTGTCGCTGGTCAATGGTCACTGTCGCTGGTCACTGGTCACTGGTCACTGGTCACTGGTCACAAAGCACTGGTCACTTGTCACTGGTCAGTGGCCAATGGTCGCTGGTCACTTGTCACTGGTCACTGGTCACTGTCGCTGGTCAATGGTCACTGGTCACAGGTCAGTGGTCACTGTTCAATGGTCACATGTCACTGGGCAGTGGTCAATGGTCACTGGTCATTGGTGACTGGTCACTGGTCACTGGTCACTGGACAATGGTCACTGTCGCTGGTCACAGGTCACTGGTCACTGGTCACTGGTCACTGGTCATTGGTGACTATCGCTGGTCAATGGTCACTGTCGCTGGTAAATGGTCACTGTCGCTGGTCACTGGTCACTGGTCACTGTCGCTGGTCACTGGTCACTGTACACTGGTCACTGGTCACTGGTCACTGGTCACTGGTCAATGGTCACTGTCGCTGGTCACTGGTCACTGGTCACTGGTCACTGGTCACTGGTCACTGCTCACTGGTCACTGGTCATTGGTCACTGGTCACTGGTCACTGGTCACAGGTCAATTGTCACTGGTCACTGGTCACTGGTCACGGGTCACATGTCACGGGTCACTGGTGACTGGTCACTGGTCACTGGTCACTGGGCAGTGGTCTCTGGTCACTGGTCACTGTTCAATGGTCACTGTCGCTGGTCAATGGTCACTGGTCACTGGTCAGTGTTCACTGGTCAATGGTCACTTGTCACTGGGCAGTGGTCAATGGTTACTGGTCACTGGTCACTGGTCACTGATCACTGGTCACTGGTCACAGGTCAATTGTCACTGGTCACTGGTCACTGGTCACGGGTCACATGTCACGGGTCACTGGTCACTGGTCACTGGTCACTGGTCACTGGGCAGTGGTCTCTGGTCACTGGTCACTGGTCAATGGTCACTGTCGCTGGTCAATGGTCACTGGTCACTGGTCAGTGTTCACTGGTCAATGGTCACTTGTCACTGGGCAGTGGTCAATGGTTACTGGTCACTGGTCACTGGTCACTGATCACTGGTCACTGGTCACAGGTCAATTGTCACTGGTCACTTGTCACTGGTCACTGGTCGCTGGTCACAAGTCACTGGTAACTTGTCACTGGTCACTGGTCACTGGTCACTGGTCAATGGTCACTGTCGCTGGTCAATGGTCACTGGTCACTGGTCAGTGTTCACTGGTCAATGGTCACTTGTCACTGGGCAGTGGTCAATTGTCACCGGTCACTGGTCACTGGTCACTGGTCACTGGTCACAGGTCAATTGTCACTGGTCACTGGTCACTGGTCACTGGTCACTGGTCACTGGTCACTGGTCGCTGGTCACAAGTCACTGGTAACTTGTCACTGGTCACTGGTCACAAGTCACTGGTCATTGGTGACTATCGCTGGTCAATGGTCACTGTCGCTGGTAAATGGTCACTGTCGCTGGTCACTGGTCACTGGTCACTGTCGCTGGTCACTGGTCACTGGTCACTGGTCACTGGTCACAGGTCAATGGTCAATGGTCACTGTCGCTGGTCACTGGTCACTGGTCACTGGTCACTGGTAACTGGTCACTGGTCACTGGTAACTGGTCACTGGTCACTGGACACTGGTCACTGGTCACTGGTCACTTGTCACTGGTCACTGATCACTGGTCACTGGTCACTGGTCACTGGTCACTGGTCACTGGTCCCTGGTCACTGGTCACTGGTCACTGGTCAATGGTCACTGTCGCTGGTCACTGGTCACTGGTCACTGGACACTGTTCACTGGTCACTGGTCACAGGTCACTGGTCCCCGGTCACTGGTCACTGGTCACTGGTCACTGGTCACTGGACACTGGTCACTGGTCACTGGTCACTGGTCACGGGTCACATGTCACGGGTCACTGGTCACTGGTCCCTGGTCACTGTTCACTGGTCACTGGTCACTGGTCAATGGTCACTGTCGCTAGTCACTGGTCACTGGTCACTGGTCACTGGTCACTGGTCACTGGTCAATGGTCACTGTCGCTGGTAAATGGTCACTGTCGCTGGTCAATGGTCACTGTCGCTGGTCACTCGTCACTATTCACTGGTCACTGGTCACTGGTCACTGTCGCTGGTCACTGGTCACTGGTCACTGGTCACTGGTCACTGGTCACTGGTCACAAGTCACTGGTCACTTGTCACTGGTCACTGGTCACTGGCCACTGGTCACTGGTCAATGGTCATTGTCGCTTGTCAATGGTCACTGTCGCTGGTCAATGGTCACTGTCGCTGGTCACTGGTCACTGGTCACTGGTCACTGGTCACAAAGCACTGGTCACTTGTCACTGGTCAGTGGCCAATGGTCGCTGGTCACTTGTCACTGGTCACTGGTCACTGGTCACTAGTCACAAGTCACTGGTCACTGGTCACTTGTCACTGGTCACTGGTCACTGGTCACTGGTCACTGGTCAATGGTCATTGTCGCTTGTCAATGGTCACTGTCGCTGGTCAATGGTCACTGTCGCTGGTCACTGGTCACTGGTCACTGGTCACTGGTCACAAAGCACTGGTCACTTGTCACTGGTCAGTGGCCAATGGTCGCTGGTCACTTGTCACTGGTCACTGGTCACTGGTCACTAGTCACAAGTCACTGGTCACTGGTCACTTGTCACTGGTCACTGGTCACTGGTCACTGGTCACTGTCGCTGGTCACTGGTCACTAGTCACTGGTCACTGGTCACTGGTCGCTGGTCACTGGTTACTTGTCACTGGTCAGTGGCCACTGGTCGCTGGTCACTTGTCACTGGTCACTGGTCACTGGTCACTGGTCACTGGTCACAAGTCACTGGTCACTGGTCACTGGTCACTGGTCAGTGGTCACTGGTCACTGGTCACTGGTCACTGGTCACTGGTCAATGGTCACTGTCGCTGGTCACTGGTCACTGGTCACTGATCACTGGTCACTGGTCACTGGTCACTGGTCACTGGTCAATGGTCACTATCGCTGGTCAATGGTCACTGCCGCTGGTTACTGGTCACTGGTCACTTGTCACTGGTCACTGGTCACTGGTCACTGGTCACAGGTCAATGGTCACTGTCGCTGGTCACTGGTCACTGGTCACTTGTCAATGGTCACTGGTCACTGGTCACTGGTCAATGGTCACTATCGCTGGTCAATGGTCATTGTCGCTGGTCACTGGTCATTGGTCACTTGTCACTGGTCACTGGTCACTGGTCACTGGTCGTCACTGGTCACAGGTCAATGGTCACTGGTCACTGGTCACTGGTCAATGGTCACTATCGCTGGTCAATGGTAACTTGTCACTGGGCAGTGGTCAATGGTCACTGGTCACTGGTCACTGGTCACTGGTCACTGGTCACTGGTCACTGGTCACTGGTCAATGGTCACTGGCCACTGGTCACTGGTCACTGGTCAATGGTCACTTTCGCTGGTCAATGGTCACTGTCGCTCGTAAACGGTCACTGTCGCTGGTCACTGGTCACTGGTCACTGGTCACTGGTCACTGGTCACTGGTCAATGGTCACTGGTCACTGGACACTGGTCACTGGTCACTGGTCACTGGTCACTGGTCACTGGTCAATGGTAACTTGTCACTGGGCAGTGGTCAATGGTCACTGGTCACTGGTCACTGGTCAATGGTCACTGGTCACTGGACACAGGTCACTGGTCACTGGTCACCGGTCACTGGTCACTGGTCACTGGTCAATGGTCACTGGCCACTGGTCACTGGTCACTGGTCAATGGTCACTTTCGCTGGTCAATGGTCACTGTCGCTGGTCACTGGTCACTGGTCACTGGTCACTGTCGCTGGTCACTGGTAACTGGTCAATGGTCACTGTCGCTGGTCACTGGTCACTGGTCACTGGTCACTGGTCAATGGTAACTTGTCACTGGGCAGTGGTCAATGGTCACTGGTCACTGGTCACTGGTCACTGGTCACTGGTCACAGGTCACTGGTCACTGGTCACTGGTCACTGGTCACTGGTCACTGGTCACTGGTCACAGGTCAATGGTCAGTGGTCACTGGACACAGGTCACTGGTCACTGGTCAGCGGTCACTGGTCACTGGTCACTGGTCAGTGGTCACTGGCCACTGGTCACTGGTCACTGTCGCTGGTCACTGGTCACTGGTCACTGGTCACTGGTAACTGGTCAATGGTCACTGTCGCTGGTCACTGGTCACTGGTCACTGGTCACTGGTCAATGGTAACTTGTCACTGGGCAGTGGTCAATGGTCACTGGTCACTGGTCACTGGTCACTGGTCACTGGTCACAGGTCAATGGTCACTGGTCACTGGACACAGGTCACTGGTCACTGGTCACTGGTCACTGGTCACTGGTCACTGGTCACTGTTCACTGGTCACTGATCACTGGTCAATGGTCACTGTCGCTGGTCACTGGTCACTGGTCACTGGTCACTGGTCACTGGTCACAAGTCACTGGTCACTTGTCACTGGTCACTGGTCACTGGCCACTGGTCACTGGTCAATGGTCATTGTCGCTGGTCAACGGTCACTGTCGCTGGTCAATGGTCACTGTCGCTGGTCACTGGTCACTGGTCACTGGTCACTGGTCACAAAGCACTGGTCACTTGTCACTGGTCAGTGGCCAATGGTCGCTGGTCACTTGTCACTGGTCACTGGTCACTGTCGCTGGTCAATGGTCACTGGTCACAGGTCAGTGGTCACTGTTCAATGGTCACATGTCACTGGGCAGTGGTCAATGGTCACTGGTCATTGGTGACTGGTCACTGGTCACTGGTCACTGGACAATGGTCACTGTCGCTGGTCACAGGTCACTGGTCACTGGTCACTGGTCACTGGTCATTGGTGACTATCGCTGGTCAATGGTCACTGTCGCTGGTAAATGGTCACTGTCGCTGGTCACTGGTCACTGGTCACTGTCGCTGGTCACTGGTCACTGGACACTGGTCACTGGTCACTGGTCACTGGTCACTGGTCACTGGTCACTGGTCAATGGTCACTGTCGCTGGTCACTGGTCACTGGTCACTGGTCACTGGTCACTGGTCACTGCTCACTGGTCACTGGTCACTGGTCACTGGTCACTGGTCACTGGTCACAGGTCAATTGTCACTGGTCACTGGTCACTGGTCACGGGTCACATGTCACGGGTCACTGGTCACTGGTCACTGGTCACTGGTCACTGGGCAGTGGTCTCTGGTCACTGGTCACTGTTCAATGGTCACTGTCGCTGGTCAATGGTCACTGGTCACTGGTCAGTGTTCACTGGTCAATGGTCACTTGTCACTGGGCAGTGGTCAATGGTTACTGGTCACTGGTCACTGGTCACTGATCACTGGTCACTGGTCACAGGTCAATTGTCACTGGTCACTGGTCACTGGTCACGGGTCACATGTCACGGGTCACTGGTCACTGGTCACTGGTCACTGGTCACTGGGCAGTGGTCTCTGGTCACTGGTCACTGGTCAATGGTCACTGTCGCTGGTCAATGGTCACTGGTCACTGGTCAGTGTTCACTGGTCAATGGTCACTTGTCACTGGGCAGTGGTCAATGGTTACTGGTCACTGGTCACTGGTCACTGATCACTGGTCACTGGTCACAGGTCAATTGTCACTGGTCACTTGTCACTGGTCACTGGTCGCTGGTCACAAGTCACTGGTAACTTGTCACTGGTCACTGGTCACTGGTCACGTGTCACATGTCACGGGTCACAGGTCACTGGTCGCTGGTCACTGGTCACATGTCACGGGTCACTGGTCACTGGTCACTGGTCACTGGTCACTTGTCACTGGTCGCTGGTCACTGGTCACTGGTCACGTGTCACATGTCACGGGTCACAGGTCACTGGTCGCTGGTCACTGGTCACCGGTCACCGGTCACTGGTCACTGGTCACTGGTCACTGGTCACTGGTCACTGGTCAATGGTCACTGTCGCTGGTCACTGGTCACTGGTCAATGGTCACTGTCGCTGGTCCCTGTCGCTGGTCAATAGTCACTGTCGCTGGTCACTGGTCACTGGTCACTGGTCACTGGTTACTGGTCACTGGTAAATGGTCACTGTCGCTGAACAATGGTCACTGTCGCTGGTCACTGGTCACTGGTCACTGGTCACTGGTCACTTGTCACTGGTCACTGGTCACAGGTCAATGGTCACTGGCCACTGGACACAGATGACTGGTCACTGGTCACAAAGCACTGGTCGTTTGTCACAGGTCAGTGGTCACTGGTGACTGGTGACTGGTCACTGGTCACTGGTCACTTGTCACTGGTCACTGGTCACAGGTCAATGGTCACTGGCCACTGGACACAGATGACTGGTCACTGGTCACTGGTCACAAAGCACTGGTCCCCGGTCACTTGTCACTGGTCACTGGTCACTGGTCTCTGGTCACTGGACACTGGACACTGGCCACTGGTCACTGGTCACTGGTCACAAGTCACAGGTCACTGGTCACTCGTCACAAGTCACTGGTCACTTGTCACTGGTCAGTGGTCAGTGGTCACTGGTCACTAGTCACAGGTCAATGGTGCCTGGTGACTGGTCACTGGGCCCTGGTCACTGGTCACTGGTCACTGGTCACGGGTCACATGTCACGGGTCACTGGTCACTGGTCGCTAGTCACTGGTCCCCGGTCACAAGTCACTGGTCACTGGTTACTGGTCACTGGTCACTGGTCACTGGTCACTGGTCACTGGTCACTGGTCACTGGTCACTGGTCAACTGTCACAATCGCTGGTCACTGGTCACTGGTCACTGGTCACTGGTCGCTGGTCACTGGTCACAGGTCAATGGTCACTGGTCAATTGTTACTGTCGCTGGTCACTGGTCACTGGTCAATGGTCACTGTTGCTGGTCACTGGTCACTGGTCACTGGTCACTGGCCACTGGTCACTGGTCACTGGTTACTGGTCACAGGTCAATGGTCACTGGCCACTGGACACAGATCACTGGTCACTGGTCACTGGTCACTGGTCACAAGTCACTGGTCACTGGTCACTTGTCACTGGTCACTGGTCACTGGCCACTGGTCACTGGTCACTGGCCACTGGTCACTGGTCACAGTTTACTGGTCACTGGTCTCTGGTCACTGGTCACTGGTCACTGGTCACTGGTCTCGGGTCACATGTCACGGGTCACTGGTCACTGGTCACTTGTCACTGGTCACTGGTCACTGGCCACTGGTCACTGGTCACTGGTCACTGGCCACTGGTCACTGGTCACTGGTCACTGGTCACTGGTCACTGGTCACTGGCCACTGGTCACTGGTCACTGGTCACTGGTCACTGGTCACTGGTCACTGGTCACTGGTCACTGGTCACTGGTCAATGGTCACTGTCGCTGGTCACTGGTCACTGGTCACTGGTCACTGGTCACTGGTCACTGCTCACTGGTCACTGGTCACTGGTCACTGGTCACTGGTCACTGGTCACAGGTCAATTGTCACTGGTCACTGGTCACTGGTCACGGGTCACATGTCACGGGTCACTGGTCACTGGTCACTGGTCACTGGTCACTGGTCACTGGTCACTGGTCACTGCTCACTGGTCACTGGTCACGGGTCACATGTCACGGGTCACTGGTCACTGGTCACTGGTCACTGGTCACTGGGCACTGGTCACTGGTCACTGGTCACTGGTCACAGGTCAATTGTCAATGGTCACTGTCGCTGGTCACTGGTCACTGGTCACTGGTCACTGGTCACTGGTCACTGCTCACTGGTCACTGGTCACTGGTCACAGGTCAATTGTCACTGGTCACTGGTCAATTGTCACTGGTCACTTGTCACTGGTCACTGTCGCTGGTCACTGGTCACTGGTCACTGGTCCCTGTCGCTGGAAAATGGTCACTGTCGCTGGTCACTGGTCACTAGTCACTGGTCACTGGTCACTGGTCGCTGGTCACTGGTCACTTGTCACTGGTCAGTGGCCACTGGTCGCTGGTCACTTGTCACAGGTCACTGGTCACTGGTCACTGGTCACAAGTCACTGGTCACTGGTCACTGGTCACTGGTCACTGGTCACTGGTCACTGGTCACTGGTCACTGGTCACTGTCGCTGATCACTGGTCACTGGACACTGGTCACTGGTCACTGGTCACAAGTCACTGGTCACTTGACACTGGTCAGTGGCCACTCGTCGCTGGTCACTTGTCACTGGTCACTGGTCACAGGTCAATGGTCACTTGTCACTGGACACTGGTCACTGGTCAATGGTCACTATCGCTGGTCAATGGTCACTGTCGCTGGTCACTGGTCATTGGTCACTTGTCACTGGTCACTGGTCACTGGTCAATGGTCACTGTCGCTGGTCACTGGTCACTGGTCACTGGTCACTGGTCACTGGTCACTGGTCACTGGTCACTGGTCACTGGTCAATGGTCACTGTCGCTGGTCACTGGTCACTGGTCACTGGTCACTGATCAATGGTCACTGGTCACTGGTCACTGGTCAATGGTCACTATCGCTGGTCAATGGTCATTGCCGCTGGTCACTGGTCATTGGTCACTTGTCACTGGTCACTGGTCACTGGTCACTGGTCACTGGTCACTGGTCACAGGTCAATGGTCACTGGTCACTGGTCACTGGTCAATGGTCCCTGTCGCTGGTCACTGGTCACTGGTCACTGGTCACTGGTCATTGGTCACTGGTATCTGGTCAATGGTCACTGTCGCTGGTCACTGGTCACTGGTCACTGGTCACTGGTCAATGGTAACTTGTCACTGGGCAGTGGTCAATGGTCACTGGTCACTGGTCACTGGTCACTGGTCACTGGTCACAGGTCAATGGTCACTGGTCACTGGACACAGTTCACTGGTCACTGGTCACTGGTCAATGGTCACTGGTCACTGGTCAATGGTCACTGGCCACTGGTCTCTGGTCACTGGTCAATGCTCACTTTCGTTGGTCAATGGTCAATGGTCCCTGTCGCTGGTCACTGGTCACTGGTCACTGGTCACTGGTCACTGGTATCTGGTCAATGGTCACTGTCGCTGGTCACTGGTCACTGGTCACTGGTCAATGGTAACTTGTCACTGGTCACTGGTCACTGGTCACTGGTCACTTGTCACTGGTCACTGGTCACTGGTCACTGGTCACTGGTCACTGGTCACTGGTCACTGGTCACTGGTCAATGGTCACTGTCGCTGGTCACTGGTCACTGGTCACTGGTCACTGGTCAATGGTCACTGGTCACTGGTCACTGGTCAATGGTCACTATCGCTGGTCAATGGTCATTGTCGCTGGTCACTGGTCATTGGTCACTTGTCACTGGTCACTGGTCACTGGTCACTGGTCACTGGTCACTGGTCACTGGTCACAGGTCAATGGTCACTGGTCACTGGTCACTGGTCAATGATCCCTGTCGCTGGTCACTGGTCACTGGTCACAAGTCACTGGTCACTTGTCACTGGTCACTGGTCACTGGTCACTGGTCACTGGTCACTGGTCACTGGTCACTGGTCACTGGTCACTGGTCAATGTCGCTGATCACTGGTCACTGGACACTGGTCACTGGTCACTGGTCACAAGTCACTGGTCACTTGTCACTGGTCAGTGGCCACTCGTCGCTGGTCACTTGTCACTGGTCACTGGTCACAGGTCAATGGTCACTGGTCACTGGACACTGGTCACTGGTCACTGGTCACTTGTCACTGGTCAATGGTCACTATCGCTGGTCAATGGTCACTGTCGCTGGTCACTGGTCATTGGTCACTTGTCACTGGTCACTGGTCACTGGTCAATGGTCACTGTCGCTGGTCACTGGTCACTGGTCACTGGTCACTGGTCACTGGTCACTGGTCACTGGTCACTTTTCCCTGGGCAGTGGTCACTGGTCACTGGTCAATGGTCACTATCGCTGGTCAATGGTCACTGTCGCTGGTCACTGGTCACTGGTCACTGGTCAATGGTCACTGTCACTGTTCAATGGTAACTTGTCACTGGGCAGTGGTCAATGGTCACTGGTCACTGGTCACTGGTCACTGGTCACTGGTCACAGGACAATGGTCACTGGTCACTGGACACAGGCACTGGTCACTGGTCACTGGTCACTGGTCACTGGTCAATGGTCACTGGCCACTGGTCAATGGTCACTTTCGCTGGTCAATGGTCACTGTCGCTGGTCACTGGTCACTGGTCACTGGTCACTGTCGCTGGTCACTGGTCACTGGTCACTGGTCACTGGTAACTGGTCAATGGTCACTGTCGCTGGTCACTGGTCACTGGTCACTGGTCACTGGTCAATTGTAACTTGTCACTGGGCAGTGGTCAATGGTCACTGGTCACTGGTCACTGGTCACTGGTCACTGGTCACAGGTCAATGGTCACTGGTCACTGGACACAGGTCACTGGTCACTGGTCACTGGTCACTGGTCACTGTTCACTGGTCACTGATCACTGGTCAATGGTCACCGTCGCTGGTCACTGTTCACTGGTCACTAGTCACTGGTCACTGGTCACTGGTCAATGGTCACTTTCGCTGGTCAATGGTCACTGTCGCTGGTCACTGGTCACTGGCCACTGGTCACAGTCGCTGGTCACTGGTCACTGGTCACTGGTAACTGGTCAATGGTCACTGTCGCTGGTCACTGGTCACTGGTCACTGGTCACTGGTCACTGGTCAATGGTAACTTGTCACTGGGCAGTGGTCAATGGTCACTGGTCACTGGTCACTGGTCACTGGTCACTGGTCACTGGTCACAGGTCAATGGTCACTGGTCACTGGTCACTGGTCACAGGTCAATGGTCACTGGTCACTGGTCACTGGTCAATGGTCCCTGTCGCTGGTCACTGGTCACTGGTCACAAGTCACTGGTCACTTGTCACTGGTCACTGGTCACTGGTCACTGGTCAATGGTCACTGTCGCTGGTCAATGGTCACTGTCGCTGGTCACTGGTCACTGGTCACTGGTCACTGGTCACAAAGCACTGGTCACAAAGCACTGGTCACTTGTCACTGGTCAGTGGCCACTGGTCGCTGGTCACTTGTCACTGGTCACTGGTCACTGGTCACTAGTCACAATTCACTGGTCACTGGTCACTTGTCACTGGTCACTGGTCACTGGTCACTGGTCACTGGTCACTGGTCAATGGTCACTGTCGCTGGTGACTGGTCACTGGTCACTGATCACTGGTCACTGGTCAATGGTCACTATCGCTGGTCAATGGTCACTGTCGCTGGTCACTGGTCACTGGTCACTTGTCACTGGTCACTGCTCACTGGTCACTGGACACTGGTCACTGGTCAATTGTCCCTGTCGCTGGAAAATGGTCACTGTCGCTGGTCACTGGTCACTGGTCACAGTCGCTGGTCACTGGTCACTGGTCTCTAGTCACTGGTCACTGGTCACTGGTCGCTGGTCACTGGTCACTTGTCACTGGTCAGTGGCCACTGGTCGCTGGTCACTTGTCACAGGTCACTGGTCACTGGTCACTGGTCACAAGTCACTGGTCACTGGTCACTGGTCACTGGTCACTGGTCACTGGTCACTGGTCACTGGTCACTGTCGCTGATCACTGGTCACTGGACACTGGTCACTGGTCACTGGTCACAAGTCACTGGTCACTTGTCACTGGTCAGTGGCCACTCGTCGCTGGTCACTTGTCACTGCTCACTGGTCACAGGTCAATGGTCACTGGTCACTGGACACTGGTCACTGGTCACTGGTCACTTGTCACTGGTCAATGGTCACTATCGCTAGTCAATGGTCACTGTCGCTGGTCACTGGTCATTGGTCACTTGTCACTGGTCACTGGTCACTGGTCAATGGTCACTGTCGCTGGTCACTGGTCACTGGTCACTGGTCACTGGTCACTGGTCACTGGTCACTGGTCACTGGTCAATGGTCACTGTCGCTGGTCACTGGTCACTGGTCACTGGTCACTGGTCAATGGTCACTGGTCACTGGTCACTGGTCAATGGTCACTATCGCTGGTCAATGGTCATTGTCGCTAGCCACTGGTCATTGGTCACTTGTCACTGGTCACTGGTCACTGGTCACTGGTCACAGGTCAATGGTCACTGGTCACTGGTCACTGGTCAATGGTCCCTGTCGCTGGTCACTGGTCACTGGTCACTGGTCACTGGTCACTGGTCATTGGTCACTGGTATCTGGTCAATGGTCACTGTCGCTGGTCACTGGTCACTGGTCACTGGTCACTGGTCAATGGTAACTTGTCACTGGGCAGTGGTCAATGGTCACTGGTCACTGGTCACTGGTCACTGGTCACTGGTCACAGGTCAATGGTCACTGGTCACTGGACACAGGTCACTGGTCACTGGTCACTGGTCAATGGTCACTGGTCACTGGTCAATGGTCACTGGCCACTGGTCTCTGGTCACTGGTCAATGCTCACTTTCGTTGGTCAATGGTCAATGGTCCCTGTCGCTGGTCACTGGTCACTGGTCACTGGTCACTGGTCACTGGTCACTGGTATCTGGTCAATGGTCACTGTCGCTGGTCACTGGTCACTGGTCACTGGTCACTGGTCAATGGTCCCTGTCGCTGGAAAATGTTTACTGTCGCTGGTCACTGGTCACTGGTCACAGTCGCTGGTCACTGGTCACTGGTCTCTAGTCACTGGTCACTGGTCACTGGTCGCTGGTCACTGGTCACTTGTCACTGGTCAGTGGCCACTGGTCGCTGGTCACTTGTCACAGGTCACTGGTCACTGGTCACTGGTCACAAGTCACTGGTCACTGGTCACTGGTCACTGGTCACTGGTCACTGGTCACTGGTCACTGGTCACTGGTCAATGTCGCTGATCACTGGTCACTGGACACTGGTCACTGGTCACTGGTCACAAGTCACTGGTCACTTGTCACTGGTCAGTGGCCACTCGTCGCTGGTCACTTGTCACTGGTCACTGGTCACAGGTCAATGGTCACTGGTCACTGGACACTGGTCACTGGTCACTGGTCACTTGTCACTGGTCAATGGTCACTATCGCTGGTCAATGGTCACTGTCGCTGGTCACTGGTCATTGGTCACTTGTCACTGGTCACTGGTCACTGGTCAATGGTCACTGTCGCTGGTCACTGGTCACTGGTCACTGGTCACTGGTCACTGGTCACTGGTCACTGGTCACTTTTCCCTGGGCAGTGGTCACTGGTCACTGGTCAATGGTCACTATCGCTGGTCAATGGTCACTGTCGCTGGTCACTGGTCACTGGTCACTGGTCAATGGTCACTGTCACTGTTCAATGGTAACTTGTCACTTGGCAGTGGTCAATGGTCACTGGTCACTGGTCACTGGTCACTGGTCACTGGTCACAGGTCAATGGTCACTGGTCACTGGACACAGGCACTGGTCACTGGTCACTGGTCACTGGTCACTGGTCAATGGTCACTGGCCACTGGTCACTGGTCACTGGTCAATGGTCACTTTCGCTGGTCAATGGTCACTGTCGCTGGTCACTGGTCACTGGTCACTGGTCACTGTCGCTGGTCACTGGTCACTGGTCACTGGTCACTGGTCACTGGTCACTGGTCACTGGTCACTGGTATCTGGTCAATGGTCACTGTCGCTGGTCACTGGTCACTGGTCACTGGTCACTGGTCACTGGTCACTGGTCAATGGTAACTTGACACTGGGCAGTGGTCAATGGTCACTGGTCACTGGTCACTGGTCACTGGTCACTGGTCACAGGTCAATGGTCACTGGTCACTGGACACAGGTCACTGGTCACTGGTCACTGGTCACTGGTCACTGGCCACTGGTCTCTGGTCACTGGTCAATGGTCACTTTCGTTGGTCAATGGTCAATGATCCCTGTCGCTGGTCACTGGTCACTGGTCACTGGTCACTGGTCACTGGTATCTGGTCAATGGTCACTGTCGCTGGTCACTGGTCACTGGTCACTGGTCACTGGTCAATGGTAACTTGTCACTGGTCACTGGTCACTGGTCACTGGTCACTTGTCACTGGTCACTGGTCACTGGTCACTGGTCACTGGTCACTGGTCACTGGTCACTGGTCAATGGTCACTGTCGCTGGTCACTGGTCACTGGTCACTGGTCACTGGTCAATGGTCACTGGTCACTGGTCACTGGTCAATGGTCACTATCGCTGGTCAATGGTCATTGTCGCTGGTCACTGGTCATTGGTCACTTGTCACTGGTCACTGGTCACTGGTCACTGGTCACTGGTCACTGGTCACTGGTCACTGGTCAATGGTCACTGTCGCTGGTCACTGGTCACTGGTCACTGGTCACTGGTCACTGGTCACTGGTCACTGGTCAATGGTCACTATCGCTGGTCAATGGTCATTGTCGCTGGTCACTGGTCATTGGTCACTTGTCACTGGTCACTGGTCACTGGTCACTGGTCACTGGTCACTGGTCACTGGTCACAGGTCAATGGTCACTGGTCACTGGTCACTGGTCAATGGTCCCTGTCGCTGGTCACTGGTCACTGGTCACAAGTCACTGGTCACTTGTCACTGGTCACTGGTCACTGGTCACTGGTCACTGGTCAATGGTCACTGTCGCTGGTCAATGGTCACTGTCGCTGGTCACTGGTCACTGGTCACTGGTCACTGGTCACAAAGCACTGGTCACAAAGCACTGGTCACTTGTCACTGGTCAGTGGCCACTGGTCGCTGGTCACTTGTCACTGGTCAATGGTCACTGGTCACTGGTCACTGGTCAATGGTCCCTGTCGCTGGTCACTGGTCACTGGTCACAAGTCACTGGTCACTTGTCACTGGTCACTGGTCACTGGTCACTGGTCACTGGTCAATGGTCACTGTCGCTGGTCAATGGTCACTGTCGCTGGTCACTGGTCACTGGTCACTGGTCACTGGTCACAAAGCACTGGTCACAAATCACTGGTCACTTGTCACTGGTCAGTGGCCACTGGTCGCTGGTCACTTGTCACTGGTCACTGGTCACTGGTCACTAGTCACAATTCACTGGTCACTGGTCACTTGTCACTGGTCACTGGTCACTGGTCACTGGTCACTGGTCACTGGTCAATGGTCACTGTCGCTGGTCACTGGTCACTGGTCACTGATCACTGGTCACTGGTCACTGGTCACAGGTCACTGGTCACTGGTCAATGGTCACTATCGCTGGTCAATGGTCACTGTCGCTGGTCACTGGTCACTGGTCACTTGTCACTGGTCACTGCTCACTGGTCACTGGACACTGGTCACTGGTCAATGGTCCCTGTCGCAGGAAAATGGTCACTGTCGCTGGTCACTGGTCACTGGTCACAGTCGCTGGTCACTGGTCACTGGTCTCTAGTCACTGGTCACTGGTCACTGGTCACTGGTCGCTGGTCACTGGTCACTTGTCACTGGTCAGTGGCCACTGGGCGCTGGTCACTTGTCACAGGTCACTGGTCACTGGTCACTGGTCACAAATCACTGGTCACTGGTCACTGGTCACTGGTCACTGGTCACTGGTCACTGGTCACTGGTCACTGTCGCTGATCACTGGTCACTGGACACTGGTCACTGGTCACTGGTCACAAGTCACTGGTCACTTGTCACTGGTCAGTGGCCACTCGTCGCTGGTCACTTGTCACTGGTCACTGGTCACAGGTCAATGGTCACTGGTCACTGGACACTGGTCACTGGTCACTGGTCACTTGTCACTGGTCAATGGTCACTATCGCTGGTCAATGGTCACTGTCGCTGGTCACTGGTCATTGGTCACTTGTCACTGGTCACTGGTCACTGGTCAATGGTCACTGACGCTGGTCACTGGTCACTGGTCACTGGTCACTGGTCACTGGTCACTGGTCACTGGTCACTTTTCCCTGGGCAGTGGTCACTGGTCACTGGTCAATGGTCACTATCGCTGGTCAATGGTCACTGTCGCTGGTCACTGGTCACTGGTCACTGGTCAATGGTCACTGTCACTGTTCAATGGTAACTTGTCACTGGGCAGTGGTCAATGGTCACTGGTCACTGGTCACTGGTCACTGGTCACTGGTCACAGGACAATGGTCACTGGTCACTGGACACAGGCACTGGTCACTGGTCACTGGTCACTGGTCACTGGTCAATGGTCACTGGCCACTGGTCAATGGTCACTTTCGCTGGTCAATGGTCACTGTCGCTGGTCACTGGTCACTGGTCACTGGTCACTGTCGCTGGTCACTGGTCACTGGTCACTGGTCACTGGTAACTGGTCAATGGTCACTGTCGCTGGTCACTGGTCACTGGTCACTGGTCACTGGTCAATTGTAACTTGTCACTGGGCAGTGGTCAATGGTCACTGGTCACTGGTCACTGGTCACTGGTCACTGGTCACAGGTCAATGGTCACTGGTCACTGGACACAGGTCACTGGTCACTGGTCACTGGTCACTGGTCACTGTTCACTGGTCACTGATCACTGGTCAATGGTCACCGTCGCTGGTCACTGTTCACTGGTCACTAGTCACTGGTCACTGGTCACTGGTCAATGGTCACTTTCGCTGGTCAATGGTCACTGTCGCTGGTCACTGGTCACTGGCCACTGGTCACAGTCGCTGGTCACTGGTCACTGGTCACTGGTAACTGGTCAATGGTCACTGTCGCTGGTCACTGGTCACTGGTCACTGGTCACTGGTCACTGGTCAATGGTAACTTGTCACTGGGCAGTGGTCAATGGTCACTGGTCACTGGTCACTGGTCACTGGTCACTGGTCACTGGTCACAGGTCAATGGTCACTGGTCACTGGTCACTGGTCACAGGTCAATGGTCACTGGTCACTGGTCACTGGTCAATGGTCCCTGTCGCTGGTCACTGGTCACTGGTCACAAGTCACTGGTCACTTGTCACTGGTCACTGGTCACTGGTCACTGGTCAATGGTCACTGTCGCTGGTCAATGGTCACTGTCGCTGGTCACTGGTCACTGGTCACTGGTCACTGGTCACAAAGCACTGGTCACAAAGCACTGGTCACTTGTCACTGGTCAGTGGCCACTGGTCGCTGGTCACTTGTCACTGGTCACTGGTCACTGGTCACTAGTCACAATTCACTGGTCACTGGTCACTTGTCACTGGTCACTGGTCACTGGTCACTGGTCACTGGTCACTGGTCAATGGTCACTGTCGCTGGTGACTGGTCACTGGTCACTGATCACTGGTCACTGGTCAATGGTCACTATCGCTGGTCAATGGTCACTGTCGCTGGTCACTGGTCACTGGTCACTTGTCACTGGTCACTGCTCACTGGTCACTGGACACTGGTCACTGGTCAATTGTCCCTGTCGCTGGAAAATGGTCACTGTCGCTGGTCACTGGTCACTGGTCACAGTCGCTGGTCACTGGTCACTGGTCTCTAGTCACTGGTCACTGGTCACTGGTCGCTGGTCACTGGTCACTTGTCACTGGTCAGTGGCCACTGGTCGCTGGTCACTTGTCACAGGCCACTGGTCACTGGTCACTGGTCACAAGTCACTGGTCACTGGTCACTGGTCACTGGTCACTGGTCACTGGTCACTGGTCACTGGTCACTGTCGCTGATCACTGGTCACTGGACACTGGTCACTGGTCACTGGTCACAAGTCACTGGTCACTTGTCACTGGTCAGTGGCCACTCGTCGCTGGTCACTTGTCACTGCTCACTGGTCACAGGTCAATGGTCACTGGTCACTGGACACTGGTCACTGGTCACTGGTCACTTGTCACTGGTCAATGGTCACTATCGCTAGTCAATGGTCACTGTCGCTGGTCACTGGTCATTGGTCACTTGTCACTGGTCACTGGTCACTGGTCAATGGTCACTGTCGCTGGTCACTGGTCACTGGTCACTGGTCACTGGTCACTGGTCACTGGTCACTGGTCACTGGTCAATGGTCACTGTCGCTGGTCACTGGTCACTGGTCACTGGTCACTGGTCAATGGTCACTGGTCACTGGTCACTGGTCAATGGTCACTATCGCTGGTCAATGGTCATTGTCGCTGGCCACTGGTCATTGGTCACTTGTCACTGGTCACTGGTCACTGGTCACTGGTCACAGGTCAATGGTCACTGGTCACTGGTCACTGGTCAATGGTCCCTGTCGCTGGTCACTGGTCACTGGTCACTGGTCACTGGTCACTGGTCATTGGTCACTGGTATCTGGTCAATGGTCACTGTCGCTGGTCACTGGTCACTGGTCACTGGTCACTGGTCAATGGTAACTTGTCACTGGGCAGTGGTCAATGGTCACTGGTCACTGGTCACTGGTCACTGGTCACTGGTCACAGGTCAATGGTCACTGGTCACTGGACACAGGTCACTGGTCACTGGTCACTGGTCAATGGTCACTGGTCACTGGTCAATGGTCACTGGCCACTGGTCTCTGGTCACTGGTCAATGCTCACTTTCGTTGGTCAATGGTCAATGGTCCCTGTCGCTGGTCACTGGTCACTGGTCACTGGTCACTGGTCACTGGTCACTGGTATCTGGTCAATGGTCACTGTCGCTGGTCACTGGTCACTGGTCACTGGTCACTGGTCAATGGTCCCTGTCGCTGGAAAATGTTTACTGTCGCTGGTCACTGGTCACTGGTCACAGTCGCTGGTCACTGGTCACTGGTCTCTAGTCACTGGTCACTGGTCACTGGTCGCTGGTCACTGGTCACTTGTCACTGGTCAGTGGCCACTGGTCGCTGGTCACTTGTCACAGGTCACTGGTCACTGGTCACTGGTCACAAGTCACTGGTCACTGGTCACTGGTCACTGGTCACTGGTCACTGGTCACTGGTCACTGGTCACTGGTCAATGTCGCTGATCACTGGTCACTGGACACTGGTCACTGGTCACTGGTCACAAGTCACTGGTCACTTGTCACTGGTCAGTGGCCACTCGTCGCTGGTCACTTGTCACTGGTCACTGGTCACAGGTCAATGGTCACTGGTCACTGGACACTGGTCACTGGTCACTGGTCACTTGTCACTGGTCAATGGTCACTATCGCTGGTCAATGGTCACTGTCGCTGGTCACTGGTCATTGGTCACTTGTCACTGGTCACTGGTCACTGGTCAATGGTCACTGTCGCTGGTCACTGGTCACTGGTCACTGGTCACTGGTCACTGGTCACTGGTCACTGGTCACTTTTCCCTGGGCAGTGGTCACTGGTCACTGGTCAATGGTCACTATCGCTGGTCAATGGTCACTGTCGCTGGTCACTGGTCACTGGTCACTGGTCAATGGTCACTGTCACTGTTCAATGGTAACTTGTCACTTGGCAGTGGTCAATGGTCACTGGTCACTGGTCACTGGTCACTGGTCACTGGTCACAGGTCAATGGTCACTGGTCACTGGACACAGGCACTGGTCACTGGTCACTGGTCACTGGTCACTGGTCAATGGTCACTGGCCACTGGTCACTGGTCACTGGTCAATGGTCACTTTCGCTGGTCAATGGTCACTGTCGCTGGTCACTGGTCACTGGTCACTGGTCACTGTCGCTGGTCACTGGTCACTGGTCACTGGTCACTGGTCACTGGTCACTGGTCACTGGTCACTGGTATCTGGTCAATGGTCACTGTCGCTGGTCACTGGTCACTGGTCACTGGTCACTGGTCACTGGTCACTGGTCAATGGTAACTTGACACTGGGCAGTGGTCAATGGTCACTGGTCACTGGTCACTGGTCACTGGTCACTGGTCACAGGTCAATGGTCACTGGTCACTGGACACAGGTCACTGGTCACTGGTCACTGGTCACTGGTCACTGGCCACTGGTCTCTGGTCACTGGTCAATGGTCACTTTCGTTGGTCAATGGTCAATGATCCCTGTCGCTGGTCACTGGTCACTGGTCACTGGTCACTGGTCACTGGTATCTGGTCAATGGTCACTGTCGCTGGTCACTGGTCACTGGTCACTGGTCACTGGTCAATGGTAACTTGTCACTGGTCACTGGTCACTGGTCACTGGTCACTTGTCACTGGTCACTGGTCACTGGTCACTGGTCACTGGTCACTGGTCACTGGTCACTGGTCAATGGTCACTGTCGCTGGTCACTGGTCACTGGTCACTGGTCACTGGTCAATGGTCACTGGTCACTGGTCACTGGTCAATGGTCACTATCGCTGGTCAATGGTCATTGTCGCTGGTCACTGGTCATTGGTCACTTGTCACTGGTCACTGGTCACTGGTCACTGGTCACTGGTCACTGGTCACTGGTCACTGGTCAATGGTCACTGTCGCTGGTCACTGGTCACTGGTCACTGGTCACTGGTCACTGGTCACTGGTCACTGGTCAATGGTCACTATCGCTGGTCAATGGTCATTGTCGCTGGTCACTGGTCATTGGTCACTTGTCACTGGTCACTGGTCACTGGTCACTGGTCACTGGTCACTGGTCACTGGTCACAGGTCAATGGTCACTGGTCACTGGTCACTGGTCAATGGTCCCTGTCGCTGGTCACTGGTCACTGGTCACAAGTCACTGGTCACTTGTCACTGGTCACTGGTCACTGGTCACTGGTCACTGGTCAATGGTCACTGTCGCTGGTCAATGGTCACTGTCGCTGGTCACTGGTCACTGGTCACTGGTCACTGGTCACAAAGCACTGGTCACAAAGCACTGGTCACTTGTCACTGGTCAGTGGCCACTGGTCGCTGGTCACTTGTCACTGGTCAATGGTCACTGGTCACTGGTCACTGGTCAATGGTCCCTGTCGCTGGTCACTGGTCACTGGTCACAAGTCACTGGTCACTTGTCACTGGTCACTGGTCACTGGTCACTGGTCACTGGTCAATGGTCACTGTCGCTGGTCAATGGTCACTGTCGCTGGTCACTGGTCACTGGTCACTGGTCACTGGTCACAAAGCACTGGTCACAAATCACTGGTCACTTGTCACTGGTCAGTGGCCACTGGTCGCTGGTCACTTGTCACTGGTCACTGGTCACTGGTCACTAGTCACAATTCACTGGTCACTGGTCACTTGTCACTGGTCACTGGTCACTGGTCACTGGTCACTGGTCACTGGTCAATGGTCACTGTCGCTGGTCACTGGTCACTGGTCACTGATCACTGGTCACTGGTCACTGGTCACAGGTCACTGGTCACTGGTCAATGGTCACTATCGCTGGTCAATGGTCACTGTCGCTGGTCACTGGTCACTGGTCACTTGTCACTGGTCACTGCTCACTGGTCACTGGACACTGGTCACTGGTCAATGGTCCCTGTCGCAGGAAAATGGTCACTGTCGCTGGTCACTGGTCACTGGTCACAGTCGCTGGTCACTGGTCACTGGTCTCTAGTCACTGGTCACTGGTCACTGGTCACTGGTCGCTGGTCACTGGTCACTTGTCACTGGTCAGTGGCCACTGGGCGCTGGTCACTTGTCACAGGTCACTGGTCACTGGTCACTGGTCACAAATCACTGGTCACTGGTCACTGGTCACTGGTCACTGGTCACTGGTCACTGTCGCTGATCACTGGTCACTGGACACTGGTCACTGGTCACTGGTCACAAGTCACTGGTCACTTGTCACTGGTCAGTGGCCACTCGTCGCTGGTCACTTGTCACTGGTCACTGGTCACAGGTCAATGGTCACTGGTCACTGGACACTGGTCACTGGTCACTGGTCACTTGTCACTGGTCAATGGTCACTATCGCTGGTCAATGGTCACTGTCGCTGGTCACTGGTCATTGGTCACTTGTCACTGGTCACTGGTCACTGGTCAATGGTCACTGACGCTGGTCACTGGTCACTGGTCACTGGTCACTGGTCACTGGTCACTGGTCACTGGTCACTGGTCAATGGTCACTGTCGCTGGTCACTGGTCACTGGTCACTGGTCACTGATCAATGGTCACTGGTCACTGGTAACTGGTCAATGGTCACTATCGCTGGTCAATGGTCATTGCCGCTGGTCACTGGTCATTGGTCACTTGTCACTGGTCACTGGTCACTGGTCACTGGTCACTGGTCACTGGTCACAGGTCAATGGTCACTGGTCACTGGTCACTGGTCAATGGTCCCTGTCGCTGGTCACTGGTCACTGGTCACTGGTCACTGGTCATTGGTCACTGGTATCTGGTCAATGGTCACTGTCGCTGGTCACTGGTCACTGGTCACTGGTCACTGGTCAATGGTAACTTGTCACTGGGCAGTGGTCAATGGTCACTGGTCACTGGTCACTGGTCACTGGTCACTGGTCACTGGTCACTGGTCACAGGTCAATGGTCACTGGTCACTGGACACAGGTCACTGGTCACTGGTCACTGGTCAATGGTCACTGGTCACTGGTCAATGGTCACTGGCCACTGGTCTCTGGTCACTGGTCAATGGTCACTTTCGTTGGTCAATGGTCAATGGTCCCTGTCGCTGGTCACTGGTCACTGGTCACTGGTCACTGGTCACTGGTCACTGGTCACTGGTCACTGGTCACTGGTATCTGGTCAATGGTCACTGTCGCTGGTCACTGGTCACTGGTCACTGGTCACTGGTCAATGGTAACTTGTCACTGGTCACTGGTCACTGGTCACTTGTCACTGGTCACTGGTCACTGGTCACTGGTCACTGGTCACTGGTCACTGGTCAATGGTCACTGTCGCGGGTCACTGGTCACTGCTCACTGGTCACTGGTCAATGGTCACTGGTCACTATCGCTGGTCAATGGTCATTGTCGCTGGTCACTGGTCATTGGTCACTTGTCACTGGTCACTGGTCACTGGTCACTGCTCACTGGTCACTGGTCACTGGTCACAGGTCAATGGTCACTGGTCACTGGTCACTGGTCAATGGTCCCTGTCGCTGGTCACTGGTCACTGGTCACAAGTCACTGGTCACTTGTCACTGGTCACTGGTCACTGGTCACTGGTCACTGGTCAATTGTCACTGTCGCTGGTCAATGGTCACTGTCGCTGGTCACTGGTCACTGGTCACTGGTCACTGGTCACAAAGCACTGGTCACAAAGCACTGGTCACTTGTCACTGGTCAGTGGCCACTGGTCGCTGGTCACTTGTCACTGGTCACTTGTCACTGGTCACTAGTCACAATTCACTGGTCACTGGTCACTTGTCACTGGTCACTGGTCAATGGTCACTGTCGCTGGTCACTGGTCACTGGTCACTGATCACTGGTCACAGGTCACTGGTCACAGGTCATTGGTCACTATCGCTGGTCAATGGTCACTGTCGCTGGTCACTGGTCACTGGTCACTTGTCACTGGTCACTGCTCACTGGTCACTGGACACTGGTCACTGGTCAATGGTCCCTGTCGCTGGAAAATGGTCACTGTCGCTGGTCACTGGTCACTGGTCACAGTCGCTGGTCACTGGTCACTGGTCTCTAGTCACTGGTCACTGGTCACTGGTCGCTGGTCACTGGTCACTTGTCACTGGTCAGTGGCCACTGGTCGCTGGTCACTTGTCACAGGTCACTGGTCACTGGTCACTGGTCACAAGTCACTGGTCACTGGTCACTGGTCACTGGTCACTGGTCACTGGTCACTGGTCACAGGTCACTGGTCTCTGTCGCTGATCACTGGTCACTGGACACTGGTCACTGGTCACTGGTCACAAGTCACTGGTCACTTGTCACTGGTCAGTGGCCAATCGTCGCTGGTCACTTGTCACAGGTCACTGGTCACAGGTCAATGGTCAATGGTCACTGGACACTGGTCACTGGTCACTGGTCACTTGTCACTGGTCAATGGTCACTATCGCTGGTCAATGGTCACTGTCGCTGGTCACTGGTCATTGGTCACTTGTCACTGGTCACTGGTCACTGGTCAATGGTCACTGTCGCTGGTCACTGGTCACTGGTCACTGGTCACTGGTCACTGGTCACTGGTCACTGGTCACTTTTCCCTGGGCAGTGGTCACTGGTCACTGGTCAATGGTCACTATCGCTGGTCAATGGTCACTGTCGCTGGTCACTGGTCACTGGTCACTTGTCACTGGTCACTGCTCACTGGTCACTGGACACTGGTCACTGGTCAATGGTCCCTGTCGCTGGAAAATGGTCACTGTCGCTGGTCACTGGTCACTGGTCACAGTCGCTGGTCACTGGTCACTGGTCTCTAGTCACTGGTCACTGGTCACTGGTCGCTGGTCACTGGTCACTTGTCACTGGTCAGTGGCCACTGGTCGCTGGTCACTTGTCACAGGTCACTGGTCACTGGTCACTGGTCACAAGTCACTGGTCACTGGTCACTGGTCACTGGTCACTGGTCACTGGTCACAGGTCACTGGTCACTGGTCACTGGTCACTGGTCACTGATCACTGGTCACTGGTCACTGTCGCTGATCACTGGTCACTGGACACTGGTCACTGGTCACTGGTCACAAGTCACTGGTCACTTGTCACTGGTCAGTGGCCACTCGTCGCTGGTCACTTGTCACTGGTCACTGGTCACAGGTCAATGGTCACTTGTCACCGGACACTGGTCACTGGTCACTGGTCACTTGTCACTGGTCAATGGTCACTATCGCTGGTCAATGGTCACTGTCGCTGGTCACTGGTCATTGGTCACTTGTCACTGGTCACTGGTCACTGGTCAATGGTCACTGTCGCTGGTCACTGGTCACTGGTCACTGGTCACTGGTCACTGGTCACTGGTCACTGGTCACTGGTCACTGGTCACTGGTCACTGGTCAATGGTCACTGTCGCTGGTCACTGGTCACTGGTCACTGGTCACTGATCAATGGTCACTGGTCACTGGTCACTGGTCAATGGTCACTATCGCTGGTCAATGGTCATTGCCGCTGGTCACTGGTCATTGGTCACTTGTCACTGGTCACTGGTCACTGGTCACTGGTCACTGGTAACTGGTCACAGGTCAATGGTCACTGGTCACTGGTCACTGGTCAATGGTCCCTGTCGCTGGTCACTGGTCACTGGTCACTGGTCACTGGTCATTGGTCACTGGTATCTGGTCAATGGTCACTGTCGCTGGTCACTGGTCACTGGTCACTGGTCAATGGTAACTTGTCACTGGGCAGTGGTCAATGGTCACTGGTCACTGGTCACTGGTCACTGGTCACTGGTCACAGGTCAATGGTCACTGGTCACTGGACACAGTTCACTGGTCACTGGTCACTGGTCAATGGTCACTGGTCACTGGTCAATGGTCACTGGCCACTGGTCTCTGGTCACTGGTCAATGCTCACTTTCGTTGGTCAATGGTCAATGGTCCCTGTCGCTGGTCACTGGTCACTGGTCACTGGTCACTGGTCACTGGTCAATGGTAACTTGTCACTGGTCACTGGTCACTGGTCACTGGTCACTTGTCACTGGTCACTGGTCACTGGTCACTGGTCACTGGTCACTGGTCACTGGTCACTGGTCACTGGTCAATGGTCACTGTCGCTGGTCACTGGTCACTGGTCACTGGTCACTGGTCAATGGTCACTGGTCACTGGTCACTGGTCAATGGTCACTATCGCTGGTCAATGGTCATTGTCGCTGGTCACTGGTCATTGGTCACTTGTCACTGGTCACTGGTCACTGGTCACTGGTCACTGGTCACTGGTCACAGGTCAATGGTCACTGGTCACTGGTCACTGGTCAATGATCCCTGTCGCTGGTCACTGGTCACTGGTCACAAGTCACTGGTCACTTGTCACTGGTCACTGGTCACTGGTCACTGGTCACTGGTCACTGGTCACTGGTCACTGGTCACTGGTCACTGGTCACTGGTCAATGTCGCTGATCACTGGTCACTGGACACTGGTCACTGGTCACTGGTCACAAGTCACTGGTCACTTGTCACTGGTCAGTGGCCACTCGTCGCTGGTCACTTGTCACTGGTCACTGGTCACAGGTCAATGGTCACTGCTCACTGGACACTGGTCACTGGTCACTGGTCACTTGTCACTGGTCAATGGTCACTATCGCTGGTCAATGGTCTCTGTCGCTGGTCACTGGTCATTGGTCACTTGTCACTGGTCACTGGTCACTGGTCAATGGTCACTGTCGCTGGTCACTGGTCACTGGTCACTGGTCACTGGTCACTGGTCACTGGTCACTTTTCCCTGGGCAGTGGTCACTGGTCACTGGTCAATGGTCACTATCGCTGGTCAATGGTCACTGTCGCTGGTCACTGGTCACTGGTCACTGGTCAATGGTCACTGTCACTGTTCAATGGTAACTTGTCACTGGGCAGTGGTCAATGGTCACTGGTCACTGGTCACTGGTCACTGGTCACTGGTCACAGGTCAATGGTCACTGGTCAATGGACACAGGCACTGGTCACTGGTCACTGGTCACTGGTCACTGGTCAATGGTCACTGGCCACTGGTCAATGGTCACTTTCGCTGGTCAATGGTCACTGTCGCTGGTCACTGGTCACTGGTCACTGGTCACTGTCGCTGGTCACTGGTCACTGGTCACTGGTCACTGGTAACTGGTCAATGGTCACTGTCGCTGGTCACTGGTCACTGGTCACTGGTCACTGGTCAATTGTAACTTGTCACTGGGCAGTGGTCAATGGTCACTGGTCACTGGTCACTGGTCACTGGTCACTGGTCACAGGTCAATGGTCACTGGTCACTGGACACAGGTCACTGGTCACTGGTCACTGGTCACTGGTCACTGTTCACTGGTCACTGATCACTGGTCAATGGTCACCGTCGCTGGTCACTGTTCACTGGTCACTAGTCACTGGTCACTGGTCACTGGTCAATGGTCACTTTCGCTGGTCAATGGTCACTGTCGCTGGTCACTGGTCACTGGCCACTGGTCACAGTCGCTGGTCACTGGTCACTGGTCACTGGTAACTGGTCAATGGTCACTGTCGCTGGTCACTGGTCACTGGTCACTGGTCACTGGTCAATGGTAACTTGTCACTGGGCAGTGGTCAATGGTCACAGGTCACTGGTCACTGGTCACTGGTCACAAATCACTGGTCACTGGTCACTGGTCACTGGTCACTGGTCACTGGTCACTGGTCACTGGTCACTGTCGCTGATCACTGGTCACTGGACACTGGTCACTGGTCACTGGTCACAAGTCACTGGTCACTTGTCACTGGTCAGTGGCCACTCGTCGCTGGTCACTTGTCACTGGTCACTGGTCACAGGTCAATGGTCACTGGTCACTGGACACTGGTCACTGGTCACTGGTCACTTGTCACTGGTCAATGGTCACTATCGCTGGTCAATGGTCACTGTCGCTGGTCACTGGTCATTGGTCACTTGTCACTGGTCACTGGTCACTGGTCAATGGTCACTGACGCTGGTCACTGGTCACTGGTCACTGGTCACTGGTCACTGGTCACTGGTCACTGGTCACTGGTCACTGGTCAATGGTCACTGTCGCTGGTCACTGGTCACTGGTCACTGGTCACTGATCAATGGTCACTGGTCACTGGTAACTGGTCAATGGTCACTATCGCTGGTCAATGGTCATTGCCGCTGGTCACTGGTCATTGGTCACTTGTCACTGGTCACTGGTCACTGGTCACTGGTCACTGGTCACTGGTCACAGGTCAATGGTCACTGGTCACTGGTCACTGGTCAATGGTCCCTGTCGCTGGTCACTGGTCACTGGTCACTGGTCACTGGTCATTGGTCACTGGTATCTGGTCAATGGTCACTGTCGCTGGTCACTGGTCACTGGTCACTGGTCACTGGTCAATGGTAACTTGTCACTGGGCAGTGGTCAATGGTCACTGGTCACTGGTCACTGGTCACTGGTCACTGGTCACTGGTCACTGGTCACTGGTCACAGGTCAATGGTCACTGGTCACTGGACACAGGTCACTGGTCACTGGTCACTGGTCAATGGTCACTGGTCACTGGTCAATGGTCACTGGCCACTGGTCTCTGGTCACTGGTCAATGGTCACTTTCGTTGGTCAATGGTCAATGGTCCCTGTCGCTGGTCACTGGTCACTGGTCACTGGTCACTGGTCACTGGTCACTGGTCACTGGTCACTGGTATCTGGTCAATGGTCACTGTCGCTGGTCACTGGTCACTGGTCACTGGTCACTGGTCAATGGTAACTTGTCACTGGTCACTGGTCACTGGTCACTTGTCACTGGTCACTGGTCACTGGTCACTGGTCACTGGTCACTGGTCACTGGTCAATGGTCACTGTCGCTGGTCACTGGTCACTGCTCACTGGTCACTGGTCAATGGTCACTGGTCACTATCGCTGGTCAATGGTCATTGTCGCTGGTCACTGGTCATTGGTCACTTGTCACTGGTCACTGGTCACTGGTCACTGCTCACTGGTCACTGGTCACTGGTCACAGGTCAATGGTCACTGGTCACTGGTCACTGGTCAATGGTCCCTGTCGCTGGTCACTGGTCACTGGTCACAAGTCACTGGTCACTTGTCACTGGTCACTGGTCACTGGTCACTGGTCACTGGTCAATTGTCACTGTCGCTGGTCAATGGTCACTGTCGCTGGTCACTGGTCACTGGTCACTGGTCACTGGTCACAAAGCACTGGTCACAAAGCACTGGTCACTTGTCACTGGTCAGTGGCCACTGGTCGCTGGTCACTTGTCACTGGTCACTGGTCACTGGTCACTAGTCACAATTCACTGGTCACTGGTCACTTGTCAATGGTCACTGTCGCTGGTCACTGGTCACTGGTCACTGATCACTGGTCACTGGTCACTGGTCACAGGTCACTGGTCACAGGTCATTGGTCACTATCGCTGGTCAATGGTCACTGTCGCTGGTCACTGGTCACTGGTCACTTGTCACTGGTCACTGCTCACTGGTCACTGGACACTGGTCACTGGTCAATGGTCCCTGTCGCTGGAAAATGGTCACTGTCGCTGGTCACTGGTCACTGGTCACAGTCGCTGGTCACTGGTCACTGGTCTCTAGTCACTGGTCACTGGTCACTGGTCGCTGGTCACTGGTCACTTGTCACTGGTCAGTGGTCACTGGTCACTGGACACAGGTCACTGGTCACTGGTCACTGGTCACTGGTCACTGTTCACTGGTCACTGATCACTGGTCAATGGTCACCGTCGCTGGTCACTGTTCACTGGTCACTAGTCACTGGTCACTGGTCACTGGTCAATGGTCACTTTCGCTGGTCAATGGTCACTGTCGCTGGTCACTGGTCACTGGCCACTGGTCACAGTCGCTGGTCACTGGTCACTGGTCACTGGTAACTGGTCAATGGTCACTGTCGCTGGTCACTGGTCACTGGTCACTGGTCACTGGTCAATGGTAACTTGTCACTGGGCAGTGGTCAATGGTCACAGGTCACTGGTCACTGGTCACTGGTCACAAATCACTGGTCACTGGTCACTGGTCACTGGTCACTGGTCACTGGTCACTGGTCACTGGTCACTGTCGCTGATCACTGGTCACTGGACACTGGTCACTGGTCACTGGTCACAAGTCACTGGTCACTTGTCACTGGTCAGTGGCCACTCGTCGCTGGTCACTTGTCACTGGTCACTGGTCACAGGTCAATGGTCACTGGTCACTGGACACTGGTCACTGGTCACTGGTCACTTGTCACTGGTCAATGGTCACTATCGCTGGTCAATGGTCACTGTCGCTGGTCACTGGTCATTGGTCACTTGTCACTGGTCACTGGTCACTGGTCAATGGTCACTGACGCTGGTCACTGGTCACTGGTCACTGGTCACTGGTCACTGGTCACTGGTCACTGGTCACTGGTCAATGGTCACTGTCGCTGGTCACTGGTCACTGGTCACTGGTCACTGATCAATGGTCACTGGTCACTGGTAACTGGTCAATGGTCACTATCGCTGGTCAATGGTCATTGCCGCTGGTCACTGGTCATTGGTCACTTGTCACTGGTCACTGGTCACTGGTCACTGGTCACTGGTCACTGGTCACAGGTCAATGGTCACTGGTCACTGGTCACTGGTCAATGGTCCCTGTCGCTGGTCACTGGTCACTGGTCACTGGTCACTGGTCATTGGTCACTGGTATCTGGTCAATGGTCACTGTCGCTGGTCACTGGTCACTGGTCACTGGTCACTGGTCAATGGTAACTTGTCACTGGGCAGTGGTCAATGGTCACTGGTCACTGGTCACTGGTCACTGGTCACTGGTCACTGGTCACTGGTCACTGGTCACAGGTCAATGGTCACTGGTCACTGGACACAGGTCACTGGTCACTGGTCACTGGTCAATGGTCACTGGTCACTGGTCAATGGTCACTGGCCACTGGTCTCTGGTCACTGGTCAATGGTCACTTTCGTTGGTCAATGGTCAATGGTCCCTGTCGCTGGTCACTGGTCACTGGTCACTGGTCACTGGTCACTGGTCACTGGTCACTGGTCACTGGTATCTGGTCAATGGTCACTGTCGCTGGTCACTGGTCACTGGTCACTGGTCACTGGTCAATGGTAACTTGTCACTGGTCACTGGTCACTGGTCACTTGTCACTGGTCACTGGTCACTGGTCACTGGTCACTGGTCACTGGTCACTGGTCAATGGTCACTGTCGCTGGTCACTGGTCACTGCTCACTGGTCACTGGTCAATGGTCACTGGTCACTATCGCTGGTCAATGGTCATTGTCGCTGGTCACTGGTCATTGGTCACTTGTCACTGGTCACTGGTCACTGGTCACTGCTCACTGGTCACTGGTCACTGGTCACAGGTCAATGGTCACTGGTCACTGGTCACTGGTCAATGGTCCCTGTCGCTGGTCACTGGTCACTGGTCACAAGTCACTGGTCACTTGTCACTGGTCACTGGTCACTGGTCACTGGTCACTGGTCAATTGTCACTGTCGCTGGTCAATGGTCACTGTCGCTGGTCACTGGTCACTGGTCACTGGTCACTGGTCACAAAGCACTGGTCACAAAGCACTGGTCACTTGTCACTGGTCAGTGGCCACTGGTCGCTGGTCACTTGTCACTGGTCACTGGTCACTGGTCACTAGTCACAATTCACTGGTCACTGGTCACTTGTCAATGGTCACTGTCGCTGGTCACTGGTCACTGGTCACTGATCACTGGTCACTGGTCACTGGTCACAGGTCACTGGTCACAGGTCATTGGTCACTATCGCTGGTCAATGGTCACTGTCGCTGGTCACTGGTCACTGGTCACTTGTCACTGGTCACTGCTCACTGGTCACTGGACACTGGTCACTGGTCAATGGTCCCTGTCGCTGGAAAATGGTCACTGTCGCTGGTCACTGGTCACTGGTCACAGTCGCTGGTCACTGGTCACTGGTCTCTAGTCACTGGTCACTGGTCACTGGTCGCTGGTCACTGGTCACTTGTCACTGGTCAGTGGCCACTGGTCGCTGGTCACTTGTCACAGGTCACTGGTCACTGGTCACTGGTCACAAGTCACTGGTCACTGGTCACTGGTCACTGGTCACTAGTCACTGGTCACAGGTCACTGGTCACTGTCGCTGATCACTGGTCACTGGACACTGGTCACTGGTCACTGGTCACAAGTCACTGGTCACTTGTCACTGGTCAGTGGCCACTCGTCGCTGGTCACTTGTCACAGGTCACTGGTCACAGGTCAATGGTCAATGGTCACTGGACACTGGTCACTGGTCACTGGTCACTTGTCACTGGTCAATGGTCACTATCGCTGGTCAATGGTCACTGTCGCTGGTCACTGGTCATTGGTCACTTGTCACTGGTCACTGGTCACTGGTCAATGGTCACTGTCGCTGGTCACTGGTCACTGGTCACTGGTCACTGGTCACTGGTCACTGGTCACTGGTAACTTTTCCCTGGGCAGTGGTCACTGGTCACTGGTCAATGGTCACTATCGCTGGTCAATGGTCACTGTCGCTGGTCACTGGTCACTGGTCACTTGTCACTGGTCACTGCTCACTGGTCACTGGACACTGGTCACTGGTCAATGGTCCCTGTCGCTGGAAAATGGTCACTGTCGCTGGTCACTGGTCACTGGTCACAGTCGCTGGTCACTGGTCACTGGTCTCTAGTCACTGGTCACTGGTCACTGGTCGCTGGTCACTGGTCACTTGTCACTGGTCAGTGGCCACTGGTCGCTGGTCACTTGTCACAGGTCACTGGTCACTGGTCACTGGTCACAAGTCACTGGTCACTGGTCACTGGTCACTGGTCACTGGTCACTGGTCACAGGTCACTGGTCACTGGTCACTGGTCACTGGTCACTGATCACTGGTCACTGGTCACTGTCGCTGATCACTGGTCACTGGACACTGGTCACTGGTCACTGGTCACAAGTCACTGGTCACTTGTCACTGGTCAGTGGCCACTCGTCGCTGGTCACTTGTCACTGGTCACTGGTCACAGGTCAATGGTCACTTGTCACTGGACACTGGTCACTGGTCACTGGTCACTTGTCACTGGTCAATGGTCACTATCGCTGGTAAATGGTCACTGTCGCTGGTCACTGGTCATTGGTCACTTGTCACTGGTCACTGGTCACTGGTCAATGGTCACTGTCGCTGGTCACTGGTCACTGGTCACTGGTCACTGGTCACTGGTCACTGGTCACTGGTCACTGGTCACTGGTCACTGGTCACTGGTCAATGGTCACTGTCGCTGGTCACTGGTCACTGGTCACTGGTCACTGATCAATGGTCACTGGTCACTGGTCACTGGTCAATGGTCACTATCGCTGGTCAATGGTCATTGCCGCTGGTCACTGGTCATTGGTCACTTGTCACTGGTCACTGGTCACTGGTCACTGGTCACTGGTAACTGGTCACAGGTCAATGGTCACTGGTCACTGGTCACTGGTCAATGGTCCCTGTCGCTGGTCACTGGTCACTGGTCACTGGTCACTGGTCATTGGTCACTTGTATCTGGTCAATGGTCACTGTCGCTGGTCACTGGTCACTGGTCACTGGTCAATTGTAACTTGTCACTGGGCAGTGGTCAATGGTCACTGGTCACTGGTCACTGGTCACTGGTCACTGGTCACAGGTCAATGGTCACTGGTCACTGGACACAGTTCACTGGTCACTGGTCACTGGTCAATGGTCACTGGTCACTGGTCAATGGTCACTGGCCACTGGTCTCTGGTCACTGGTCAATGCTCACTTTCGTTGGTCAATGGTCAATGGTCCCTGTCGCTGGTCACTGGTCACTGGTCACTGGTCACTGGTCACTGGTCAATGGTAACTTGTCACTGGTCACTGGTCACTGGTCACTGGTCACTTGTCACTGGTCACTGGTCACTGGTCACTGGTCACTGGTCACTGGTCACTGGTCACTGGTCACTGGTCAATGGTCACTGTCGCTGGTCACTGGTCACTGGTCACTGGTCACTGGTCAATGGTCACTGGTCACTGGTCACTGGTCAATGGTCACTATCGCTGGTCAATGGTCATTGTCGCTGGTCACTGGTCATTGGTCACTTGTCACTGGTCACTGGTCACTGGTCACTGGTCACTGGTCACTGGTCACAGGTCAATGGTCACTGGTCACTGGTCACTGGTCAATGATCCCTGTCGCTGGTCACTGGTCACTGGTCACAAGTCACTGGTCACTTGTCACTGGTCACTGGTCACTGGTCACTGGTCACTGGTCACTGGTCACTGGTCACTGGTCACTGGTCACTGGTCACTGGTCAATGTCGCTGATCACTGGTCACTGGACACTGGTCACTGGTCACTGGTCACAAGTCACTGGTCACTTGTCACTGGTCAGTGGCCACTCGTCGCTGGTCACTTGTCACTGGTCACTGGTCACAGGTCAATGGTCACTGCTCACTGGACACTGGTCACTGGTCACTGGTCACTTGTCACTGGTCAATGGTCACTATCGCTGGTCAATGGTCTCTGTCGCTGGTCACTGGTCATTGGTCACTTGTCACTGGTCACTGGTCACTGGTCAATGGTCACTGTCGCTGGTCACTGGTCACTGGTCACTGGTCACTGGTCACTGGTCACTGGTCACTTTTCCCTGGGCAGTGGTCACTGGTCACTGGTCAATGGTCACTATCGCTGGTCAATGGTCACTGTCGCTGGTCACTGGTCACTGGTCACTGGTCAATGGTCACTGTCACTGTTCAATGGTAACTTGTCACTGGGCAGTGGTCAATGGTCACTGGTCACTGGTCACTGGTCACTGGTCACTGGTCACAGGTCAATGGTCACTGGTCACTGGACACAGGCACTGGTCACTGGTCACTGGTCACTGGTCACTGGTCAATGGTCACTGGCCACTGGTCAATGGTCACTTTCGCTGGTCAATGGTCACTGTCGCTGGTCACTGGTCACTGGTCACTGGTCACTGTCGCTGGTCACTGGTCACTGGTCACTGGTCACTGGTAACTGGTCAATGGTCACTGTCGCTGGTCACTGGTCACTGGTCACTGGTCACTGGTCACTGGTCAATTGTAACTTGTCACTGGGCAGTGGTCAATGGTCACTGGTCACTGGTCACTGGTCACTGGTCACTGGTCACAGGTCAATGGTCACTGGTCACTGGACACAGGTCACTGGTCACTGGTCACTGGTCACTGGTCACTGGTCACTGTTCACTGGTCACTGATCACTGGTCAATGGTCACCGTCGCTGGTCACTGTTCACTGGTCACTAGTCACTGGTCACTGGTCACTGGTCAATGGTCACTTTCGCTGGTCAATGGTCACTGTCGCTGGTCACTGGTCACTGGCCACTGGTCACAGTCGCTGGTCACTGGTCACTGGTCACTGGTAACTGGTCAATGGTCACTGTCGCTGGTCACTGGTCACTGGTCACTGGTCACTGGTCAATGGTAACTTGTCACTGGGCAGTGGTCAATGGTCACTGGTCACTGGTCACTGGTCACTGGTCACTGGTCACTGGTCACAGGTCAATGGTCACTGGTCACAGGTCAATGGTCACTGGTCACTGTCGCTGGTCACTGGTCACTGGTCACTGGTCACTGGTCAATGGTCACTGGTCACTGGTCACTGGTCAATGGTCACTATCGCTGGTCAATGGTCATTGTCGCTGGTCACTGGTCATTGGTCACTTGTCACTGGTCACTGGTCACTGGTCACTGGTCACTGGTCACTGGTCACAGGTCAATGGTCACTGGTCACTGGTCACTGGTCAATGGTCCCTGTCGCTGGTCACTGGTCACTGGTCACTGGTCACTGGTCATTGGTCACTGGTATCTGGTCAATGGTCACTGTCGCTGGTCACTGGTCACTGGTCACTGGTCACTGGTCAATGGTAACTTGTCACTGGGCAGTGGTCAATGGTCACTGGTCACTGGTCACTGGTCACTGGTCACTGGTCAATGGTCACTGGTCACTGGACACAGGTCACTGGTCACTGGTCACTGGTCACTGGTCAATGGTCACTGGTCACTGGTCAATGGTCACTGGCCACTGGTCTCTGGTCACTGGTCAATGGTCACTTTCGTTGGTCAATGGTCAATGGTCCCTGTCGCTGGTCACTGGTCACTGGTCACTGGTCACTGGTCACTGGTCACTGGTCACTGGTATCTGGTCAATGGTCACTGTCGCTGGTCACTGGTCACTGGTCACTGGTCAATGGTAACTTGTCACTGGTCACTGGTCACTGGTCACTGGTCACTTGTCACTGGTCACTGGTCACTGGTCACTGGTCACTGGTCACTGGTCAATGGTAACTTGTCACTGGGCAGTGGTCAATGGTCAATGGTCACTGGTCACTGGTCAATGGTCACTGGTCACTGGTCACTGGTCAATGGTCACTATCGCTGGTCAATGGTCATTGTCGCTGGTCACTGGTCATTGGTCACTTGTCACTGGTCACTGGTCACTGGTCACTGGTCACTGGTCACTGGTCACTGGTCACAAGTCAATGGTCACTGGTCACTGGTCACTGGTCAATGGTCCCTGTCGCTGGTCACTGGTCACTGGTCACAAGTCACTGGTCACTTGTCACTGGTCACTGGTCACTGGTCACTGGTCACTGGTCACTGGTCAATGGTCACTGTCGCTGGTCAATGGTCACTGTCGCTGGTCACTGGTCACTGGTCACTGGTCACTGGTCACAAAGCACTGGTCACAAAGCACTGGTAACTTGTCACTGGTCAGTGGCCACTGGTCGCTGGTCACTTGTCACTGGTCACTGGTCACTGGTCACTAGTCACAATTCACTGGTCACTGGTCACTTGTCACTGGTCACTGGTCACTGGTCACTGGTCACTGGTCACTGGTCAATGGTCACTGTCGCTGGTGACTGGTCACTGGTCACTGATCACTGGTCACTGGTCAATGGTCACTATCGCTGGTCAATGGTCACTGTCGCTGGTCACTGGACACTGGTCACTTGTCACTGGTCACTGCTCACTGGTCACTGGACACTGGTCACTGGTCAATGGTCCCTGTCGCTGGAAAATGGTCACTGTCGCTGGTCACTGGTCACTGGTCACAGTCGCTGGTCACTGGTCACTGGTCTCTAGTCACTGGTCACTGGTCACTGGTCGCTGGTCACTGGTCACTTGTCACTGGTCAGTGGCCACTGGTCGCTGGTCACTTGTCACAGGTCACTGGTCACTGGTCACTGGTCACAAGTCACTGGTCACTGGTCACTGTTCACTGGTCACTGGTCACTGGTCACTGGTCACTGGTCACTGTCGCTGATCACTGGTCACTGGACACTGGTCACTGGTCACTGGTCACAAGTCACTGGTCACTTGTCACTGGTCAGTGGCCACTCGTCGCTGGTCACTTGTCACTGCTCACTGGTCACAGGTCAATGGTCACTGGTCACTGGACACTGGTCACTGGTCACTGGTCACTTGTCACTGGTCAATGGTCACTATCGCTGGTCAATGGTCACTGTCGCTGGTCACTGGTCATTGGTCACTTGTCACTGGTCACTGGTCACTGGCCAATGGTCACTGTCGCTGGTCACTGGTCACTGGTCACTGGTCACTGGTCACTGGTCACTGGTCACTGGTCACTGGTCAATGGTCACTGTCGCTGGCTACTGGTCACTGGTCACTGGTCACTGGTCAATGGTCACTGGTCACTGGTCACTGGTCAATGGTCACTATCGCTGGTCAATGGTCATTGTCGCTGGTCACTGGTCATTGGTCACTTGTCACTGGTCACTGGTCACTGGTCACTGGTCACAGGTCAATGGTCACTGGTCACTGGTCACTGGTCAATGGTCCCTGTCGCTGGTCACTGGTCACTGGTCACTGGTCACTGGTCATTGGTCACTGGTATCTGGTCAATGGTCACTGTCGCTGGTCACTGGTCACTGGTCACTGGTCACTGGTCAATGGTAACTTGTCACTGGGCAGTGGTCAATGGTCACTGGTCACTGGTCACTGGTCACTGGTCACTGGTCACAGGTCAATGGTCACTGGTCACTGGACACAGGTCACTGGTCACTGGTCACTGGTCAATGGTCACTGGTCACTGGTCAATGGTCACTGGCCACTGGTCTCTGGTCACTGGTCAATGCTCACTTTCGTTGGTCAATGGTCAATGGTCCCTGTCGCTGGTCACTGGTCACTGGTCACTGGTCACTGGTCACTGGTCACTGGTATCTGGTCAATGGTCACTGTCGCTGGTCACTGGTCACTGGTCACTGGTCACTGGTCAATGGTCCCTGTCGCTGGAAAATGTTTACTGTCGCTGGTCACTGGTCACTGGTCACAGTCGCTGGTCACTGGTCACTGGTCTCTAGTCACTGGTCACTGGTCACTGGTCGCTGGTCACTGGTCACTTGTCACTGGTCAGTGGCCACTGGTCGCTGGTCACTTGTCACAGGTCACTGGTCACTGGTCACTGGTCACAAGTCACTGGTCACTGGTCACTGGTCACTGGTCACTGGTCACTTGTCACTGGTCACTGGTCAATGTCGCTGATCACTGGTCACTGGACACTGGTCACTGGTCACTGGTCACAAGTCACTGGTCACTTGTCACTGGTCAGTGGCCACTCGTCGCTGGTCACTTGTCACTGGTCACTGGTCACAGGTCAATGGTCACTGGTCACTGGACACTGGTCACTGGTCACTGGTCACTTGTCACTGGTCAATGGTCACTATCGCTGGTCAATGGTCACTGTCGCTGGTCACGGGTCATTGGTCACTTGTCACTGGTCACTGGTCACTGGTCAATGGTCACTGTCGCTGGTCACTGGTCACTGGTCACTGGTCACTGGTCACTGGTCACTGGTCACTGGTCACTTTTCCCTGGGCAGTGGTCACTGGTCACTGGTCAATGGTCACTGGTCAATGGTCACTGGCCACTGGTCAATGGTCACTTTCGCTGGTCAATGGTCACTGTCGCTGGTCACTGGTCACTGGTCACTGGTCACTGTCGCTGGTCACTGGTCACTGGTCACTGGTCACTGGTAACTGGTCAATGGTCACTGTCGCTGGTCACTGGTCACTGGTCACTGGTCACTGGTCAATTGTAACTTGTCACTGGGCAGTGGTCAATGGTCACTGGTCACTGGTCACTGGTCACTGGTCACTGGTCACAGGTCAATGGTCACTGGTCACTGGACACAGGTCACTGGTCACTGGTCACTGGTCACTGGTCACTGTTCACTGGTCACTGATCACTGGTCAATGGTCACCGTCGCTGGTCACTGTTCACTGGTCACTAGTCACTGGTCACTGGTCACTGGTCAATGGTCACTTTCGCTGGTCAATGGTCACTGTCGCTGGTCACTGGTCACTGGCCACTGGTCACAGTCGCTGGTCACTGGTCACTGGTCACTGGTAACTGGTCAATGGTCACTGTCGCTGGTCACTGGTCACTGGTCACTGGTCACTGGTCAATGGTAACTTGTCACTGGGCAGTGGTCAATGGTCACTGGTCACTGGTCACTGGTCACTGGTCACTGGTCACTGGTCACAGGTCAATGGTCACTGGTCACAGGTCAATGGTCACTGGTCACTGGTCACTGGTCAATGGTCACTGTCGCTGGTCACTGGTCACTGGTCACTGGTCACTGGTCAATGGTCACTGGTCACTGGTCACTGGTCAATGGTCACTATCGCTGGTCAATGGTCATTGTCGCTGGTCACTGGTCATTGGTCACTTGTCACTGGTCACTGGTCACTGGTCACTGGTCACTGGTCACTGGTCACAGGTCAATGGTCACTGGTCACTGGTCACTGGTCACTGGTCACTGGTCAATGGTCACTGGTCACTGGTCAATGGTCACTGGCCACTGGTCTCTGGTCACTGGTCAATGGTCACTTTCGTTGGTCAATGGTCAATGGTCCCTGTCGCTGGTCACTGGTCACTGGTCACTGGTCACTGGTCACTGGTCACTGGTCACTGGTATCTGGTCAATGGTCACTGTCGCTGGTCACTGGTCACTGGTCACTGGTCAATGGTAACTTGTCACTGGTCACTGGTCACTGGTCACTGGTCACTTGTCACTGGTCACTGGTCACTGGTCACTGGTCACTGGTCACTGGTCAATGGTAACTTGTCACTGGGCAGTGGTCAATGGTCAATGGTCACTGGTCACTGGTCAATGGTCACTGGTCACTGGTCACTGGTCAATGGTCACTATCGCTGGTCAATGGTCATTGTCGCTGGTCACTGGTCATTGGTCACTTGTCACTGGTCACTGGTCACTGGTCACTGGTCACTGGTCACTGGTCACTGGTCACAAGTCAATGGTCACTGGTCACTGGTCACTGGTCAATGGTCCCTGTCGCTGGTCACTGGTCACTGGTCACAAGTCACTGGTCACTTGTCACTGGTCACTGGTCACTGGTCACTGGTCACTGGTCACTGGTCAATGGTCACTGTCGCTGGTCAATGGTCACTGTCGCTGGTCACTGGTCACTGGTCACTGGTCACTGGTCACAAAGCACTGGTCACAAAGCACTGGTAACTTGTCACTGGTCAGTGGCCACTGGTCGCTGGTCACTTGTCACTGGTCACTGGTCACTGGTCACTAGTCACAATTCACTGGTCACTGGTCACTTGTCACTGGTCACTGGTCACTGGTCACTGGTCACTGGTCACTGGTCAATGGTCACTGTCGCTGGTGACTGGTCACTGGTCACTGATCACTGGTCACTGGTCAATGGTCACTATCGCTGGTCAATGGTCACTGTCGCTGGTCACTGGACACTGGTCACTTGTCACTGGTCACTGCTCACTGGTCACTGGACACTGGTCACTGGTCAATGGTCCCTGTCGCTGGAAAATGGTCACTGTCGCTGGTCACTGGTCACTGGTCACAGTCGCTGGTCACTGGTCACTGGTCTCTAGTCACTGGTCACTGGTCACTGGTCGCTGGTCACTGGTCACTTGTCACTGGTCAGTGGCCACTGGTCGCTGGTCACTTGTCACAGGTCACTGGTCACTGGTCACTGGTCACAAGTCACTGGTCACTGGTCACTGTTCACTGGTCACTGGTCACTGGTCACTGGTCACTGGTCACTGTCGCTGATCACTGGTCACTGGACACTGGTCACTGGTCACTGGTCACAAGTCACTGGTCACTTGTCACTGGTCAGTGGCCACTCGTCGCTGGTCACTTGTCACTGCTCACTGGTCACAGGTCAATGGTCACTGGTCACTGGACACTGGTCACTGGTCACTGGTCACTTGTCACTGGTCAATGGTCACTATCGCTGGTCAATGGTCACTGTCGCTGGTCACTGGTCATTGGTCACTTGTCACTGGTCACTGGTCACTGGCCAATGGTCACTGTCGCTGGTCACTGGTCACTGGTCACTGGTCACTGGTCACTGGTCACTGGTCACTGGTCACTGGTCAATGGTCACTGTCGCTGGCTACTGGTCACTGGTCACTGGTCACTGGTCAATGGTCACTGGTCACTGGTCACTGGTCAATGGTCACTATCGCTGGTCAATGGTCATTGTCGCTGGTCACTGGTCATTGGTCACTTGTCACTGGTCACTGGTCACTGGTCACTGGTCACAGGTCAATGGTCACTGGTCACTGGTCACTGGTCAATGGTCCCTGTCGCTGGTCACTGGTCACTGGTCACTGGTCACTGGTCATTGGTCACTGGTATCTGGTCAATGGTCACTGTCGCTGGTCACTGGTCACTGGTCACTGGTCACTGGTCAATGGTAACTTGTCACTGGGCAGTGGTCAATGGTCACTGGTCACTGGTCACTGGTCACTGGTCACTGGTCACAGGTCAATGGTCACTGGTCACTGGACACAGGTCACTGGTCACTGGTCACTGGTCAATGGTCACTGGTCACTGGTCAATGGTCACTGGCCACTGGTCTCTGGTCACTGGTCAATGCTCACTTTCGTTGGTCAATGGTCAATGGTCCCTGTCGCTGGTCACTGGTCACTGGTCACTGGTCACTGGTCACTGGTCACTGGTATCTGGTCAATGGTCACTGTCGCTGGTCACTGGTCACTGGTCACTGGTCACTGGTCAATGGTCCCTGTCGCTGGAAAATGTTTACTGTCGCTGGTCACTGGTCACTGGTCACAGTCGCTGGTCACTGGTCACTGGTCTCTAGTCACTGGTCACTGGTCACTGGTCGCTGGTCACTGGTCACTTGTCACTGGTCAGTGGCCACTGGTCGCTGGTCACTTGTCACAGGTCACTGGTCACTGGTCACTGGTCACAAGTCACTGGTCACTGGTCACTGGTCACTGGTCACTGGTCACTTGTCACTGGTCACTGGTCAATGTCGCTGATCACTGGTCACTGGACACTGGTCACTGGTCACTGGTCACAAGTCACTGGTCACTTGTCACTGGTCAGTGGCCACTCGTCGCTGGTCACTTGTCACTGGTCACTGGTCACAGGTCAATGGTCACTGGTCACTGGACACTGGTCACTGGTCACTGGTCACTTGTCACTGGTCAATGGTCACTATCGCTGGTCAATGGTCACTGTCGCTGGTCACGGGTCATTGGTCACTTGTCACTGGTCACTGGTCACTGGTCAATGGTCACTGTCGCTGGTCACTGGTCACTGGTCACTGGTCACTGGTCACTGGTCACTGGTCACTGGTCACTTTTCCCTGGGCAGTGGTCACTGGTCACTGGTCAATGGTCACTGGTCAATGGTCACTGGCCACTGGTCAATGGTCACTTTCGCTGGTCAATGGTCACTGTCGCTGGTCACTGGTCACTGGTCACTGGTCACTGTCGCTGGTCACTGGTCACTGGTCACTGGTCACTGGTAACTGGTCAATGGTCACTGTCGCTGGTCACTGGTCACTGGTCACTGGTCACTGGTCAATTGTAACTTGTCACTGGGCAGTGGTCAATGGTCACTGGTCACTGGTCACTGGTCACTGGTCACTGGTCACAGGTCAATGGTCACTGGTCACTGGACACAGGTCACTGGTCACTGGTCACTGGTCACTGGTCACTGTTCACTGGTCACTGATCACTGGTCAATGGTCACCGTCGCTGGTCACTGTTCACTGGTCACTAGTCACTGGTCACTGGTCACTGGTCAATGGTCACTTTCGCTGGTCAATGGTCACTGTCGCTGGTCACTGGTCACTGGCCACTGGTCACAGTCGCTGGTCACTGGTCACTGGTCACTGGTAACTGGTCAATGGTCACTGTCGCTGGTCACTGGTCACTGGTCACTGGTCACTGGTCACTGGTCAATGGTAACTTGTCACTGGGCAGAGGTCAATGGTCACTGGTCACTGGTCACTGGTCACTGGTCACTGGTCACTGGTCACAGGTCAATGGTCACTGGTCACTGGTCACTGGTCACAGGTCAATGGTCACTGGTCACTGGTCACTGGTCAATGGTCACTGTCGCTGGTCACTGGTCACTGGTCACTGGTCACTGGTCAATGGTCACAGGTCACTGGTCACTGGTCAATGGTCACTATCGCTGGTCAATGGTCATTGTCGCTGGTCACTGGTCATTGGTCACTTGTCACTGGTCACTGGTCACTGGTCACTGGTCACTGGTCACTGGTCACAGGTCAATGGTCACTGGTCACTGGTCACTGGTCAATGGTCCCTGTCGCTGGTCACTGGTCACTGGTCACTGGTCACTGGTCATTGGTCACTGGTATCTGGTCAATGGTCACTGTCGCTGGTCACTGGTCACTGGTCACTGGTCACTGGTCAATGGTAACTTGTCACTGGGCAGTGGTCAATGGTCACTGGTCACTGGTCACTGGTCACTGGTCACTGGTCAATGGTCACTGGTCACTGGACACAGGTCACTGGTCACTGGTCACTGGTCACTGGTCAATGGTCACTGGTCACTGGTCAATGGTCACTGGCCACTGGTCAATGGTAACTTGTCACTGGTCACTGGTCACTGGTCACTGGTCACTTGTCACTGGTCACTGGTCACTGGTCACTGGTCACTGGTCACTGGTCACTGGTCACTGGTCACTGGTCAATGGTCACTGTCGCTGGTCACTGGTCACTGGTCACTGGTCACTGGTCAATGGTCACTGGTCACTGGTCACTGGTCAATGGTCACTATCGCTGGTCAATGGTCATTGTCGCTGGTCACTGGTCATTGGTCACTTGTCACTGGTCACTGGTCACTGGTCACTGGTCACTGGTCACTGGTCACAGGTCAATGGTCACTGGTCACTGGTCACTGGTCAATGATCCCTGTCGCTGGTCACTGGTCACTGGTCACAAGTCACTGGTCACTTGTCACTGGTCACTGGTCACTGGTCACTGGTCACTGGTCACTGGTCACTGGTCACTGGTCACTGGTCACTGGTCACTGGTCACTGGTCAATGTCGCTGATCACTGGTCACTGGACACTGGTCACTGGTCACTGGTCACAAGTCACTGGTCACTTGTCACTGGTCAGTGGCCACTCGTCGCTGGTCACTTGTCACTGGTCACTGGTCACAGGTCAATGGTCACTGCTCACTGGACACTGGTCACTGGTCACTGGTCACTTGTCACTGGTCAATGGTCACTATCGCTGGTCAATGGTCTCTGTCGCTGGTCACTGGTCATTGGTCACTTGTCACTGGTCACTGGTCACTGGTCAATGGTCACTGTCGCTGGTCACTGGTCACTGGTCACTGGTCACTGGTCACTGGTCACTGGTCACTTTTCCCTGGGCAGTGGTCACTGGTCACTGGTCAATGGTCACTATCGCTGGTCAATGGTCACTGTCGCTGGTCACTGGTCACTGGTCACTGGTCAATGGTCACTGTCACTGTTCAATGGTAACTTGTCACTGGGCAGTGGTCAATGGTCACTGGTCACTGGTCACTGGTCACTGGTCACTGGTCACAGGTCAATGGTCACTGGTCACTGGACACAGGCACTGGTCACTGGTCACTGGTCACTGGTCACTGGTCAATGGTCACTGGCCACTGGTCAATGGTCACTTTCGCTGGTCAATGGTCACTGTCGCTGGTCACTGGTCACTGGTCACTGGTCACTGTCGCTGGTCACTGGTCACTGGTCACTGGTCACTGGTAACTGGTCAATGGTCACTGTCGCTGGTCACTGGTCACTGGTCACTGGTCACTGGTCAATTGTAACTTGTCACTGGGCAGTGGTCAATGGTCACTGGTCACTGGTCACTGGTCACTGGTCACTGGTCACAGGTCAATGGTCACTGGTCACTGGACACAGGTCACTGGTCACTGGTCACTGGTCACTGGTCACTGGTCACTGTTCACTGGTCACTGATCACTGGTCAATGGTCACCGTCGCTGGTCACTGTTCACTGGTCACTAGTCACTGGTCACTGGTCACTGGTCAATGGTCACTTTCGCTGGTCAATGGTCACTGTCGCTGGTCACTGGTCACTGGCCACTGGTCACAGTCGCTGGTCACTGGTCACTGGTCACTGGTAACTGGTCAATGGTCACTGTCGCTGGTCACTGGTCACTGGTCACTGGTCACTGGTCAATGGTAACTTGTCACTGGGCAGTGGTCAATGGTCACTGGTCACTGGTCACTGGTCACTGGTCACTGGTCACTGGTCACAGGTCAATGGTCACTGGTCACTGGTCACTGGTCACAGGTCAATGGTCACTGGTCACTGGTCACTGGTCAATGGTCACTGTCGCTGGTCACTGGTCACTGGTCACTGGTCACTGGTCAATGGTCACTGGTCACTGGTCACTGGTCAATGGTCACTATCGCTGGTCAATGGTCATTGTCGCTGGTCACTGGTCATTGGTCACTTGTCACTGGTCACTGGTCACTGGTCACTGGTCACTGGTCACTGGTCACAGGTCAATGGTCACTGGTCACTGGTCACTGGTCAATGGTCCCTGTCGCTGGTCACTGGTCACTGGTCACTGGTCACTGGTCATTGGTCACTGGTATCTGGTCAATGGTCACTGTCGCTGGTCACTGGTCACTGGTCACTGGTCACTGGTCAATGGTAACTTGTCACTGGGCAGTGGTCAATGGTCACTGGTCACTGGTCACTGGTCACTGGTCACTGGTCAATGGTCACTGGTCACTGGACACAGGTCACTGGTCACTGGTCACTGGTCACTGGTCAATGGTCACTGGTCACTGGTCAATGGTCACTGGCCACTGGTCTCTGGTCACTGGTCAATGGTCACTTTCGTTGGTCAATGGTCAATGGTCCCTGTCGCTGGTCACTGGTCACTGGTCACTGGTCACTGGTCACTGGTCACTGGTCACTGGTATCTGGTCAATGGTCACTGTCGCTGGTCACTGGTCACTGGTCACTGGTCAATGGTAACTTGTCACTGGTCACTGGTCACTGGTCACTGGTCACTTGTCACTGGTCACTGGTCACTGGTCACTGGTCACTGGTCACTGGTCAATGGTAACTTGTCACTGGGCAGTGGTCAATGGTCAATGGTCACTGGTCACTGGTCAATGGTCACTGGTCACTGGTCACTGGTCAATGGTCACTATCGCTGGTCAATGGTCATTGTCGCTGGTCACTGGTCATTGGTCACTTGTCACTGGTCACTGGTCACTGGTCACTGGTCACTGGTCACTGGTCACTGGTCACAAGTCAATGGTCACTGGTCACTGGTCACTGGTCAATGGTCCCTGTCGCTGGTCACTGGTCACTGGTCACAAGTCACTGGTCACTTGTCACTGGTCACTGGTCACTGGTCACTGGTCACTGGTCAATGGTCACTGTCGCTGGTCAATGGTCACTGTCGCTGGTCACTGGTCACTGGTCACTGGTCACTGGTCACAAAGCACTGGTCACAAAGCACTGGTAACTTGTCACTGGTCAGTGGCCACTGGTCGCTGGTCACTTGTCACTGGTCACTGGTCACTGGTCACTAGTCACAATTCACTGGTCACTGGTCACTTGTCACTGGTCACTGGTCACTGGTCACTGGTCACTGGTCACTGGTCAATGGTCACTGTCGCTGGTGACTGGTCACTGGTCACTGATCACTGGTCACTGGTCAATGGTCACTATCGCTGGTCAATGGTCACTGTCGCTGGTCACTGGACACTGGTCACTTGTCACTGGTCACTGCTCACTGGTCACTGGACACTGGTCACTGGTCAATGGTCCCTGTCGCTGGAAAATGGTCACTGTCGCTGGTCACTGGTCACTGGTCACAGTCGCTGGTCACTGGTCACTGGTCTCTAGTCACTGGTCACTGGTCACTGGTCGCTGGTCACTGGTCACTTGTCACTGGTCAGTGGCCACTGGTCGCTGGTCACTTGTCACAGGTCACTGGTCACTGGTCACTGGTCACAAGTCACTGGTCACTGGTCACTGGTCACTGGTCACTGGTCACTGGTCACTGGTCACTGGTCACTGTCGCTGATCACTGGTCACTGGACACTGGTCACTGGTCACTGGTCACAAGTCACTGGTCACTTGTCACTGGTCAGTGGCCACTCGTCGCTGGTCACTTGTCACTGCTCACTGGTCACAGGTCAATGGTCACTGGTCACTGGACACTGGTCACTGGTCACTGGTCACTTGTCACTGGTCAATGGTCACTATCGCTGGTCAATGGTCACTGTCGCTGGTCACTGGTCATTGGTCACTTGTCACTGGTCACTGGTCACTGGCCAATGGTCACTGTCGCTGGTCACTGGTCACTGGTCACTGGTCACTGGTCACTGGTCACTGGTCACTGGTCACTGGTCAATGGTCACTGTCGCTGGCTACTGGTCACTGGTCACTGGTCACTGGTCAATGGTCACTGGTCACTGGTCACTGGTCAATGGTCACTATCGCTGGTCAATGGTCATTGTCGCTGGTCACTGGTCATTGGTCACTTGTCACTGGTCACTGGTCACTGGTCACTGGTCACAGGTCAATGGTCACTGGTCACTGGTCACTGGTCAATGGTCCCTGTCGCTGGTCACTGGTCACTGGTCACTGGTCACTGGTCATTGGTCACTGGTATCTGGTCAATGGTCACTGTCGCTGGTCACTGGTCACTGGTCACTGGTCACTGGTCAATGGTAACTTGTCACTGGGCAGTGGTCAATGGTCACTGGTCACTGGTCACTGGTCACTGGTCACTGGTCACAGGTCAATGGTCACTGGTCACTGGACACAGGTCACTGGTCACTGGTCACTGGTCAATGGTCACTGGTCACTGGTCAATGGTCACTGGCCACTGGTCTCTGGTCACTGGTCAATGCTCACTTTCGTTGGTCAATGGTCAATGGTCCCTGTCGCTGGTCACTGGTCACTGGTCACTGGTCACTGGTCACTGGTCACTGGTATCTGGTCAATGGTCACTGTCGCTGGTCACTGGTCACTGGTCACTGGTCACTGGTCAATGGTCCCTGTCGCTGGAAAATGTTTACTGTCGCTGGTCACTGGTCACTGGTCACAGTCGCTGGTCACTGGTCACTGGTCTCTAGTCACTGGTCACTGGTCACTGGTCGCTGGTCACTGGTCACTTGTCACTGGTCAGTGGCCACTGGTCGCTGGTCACTTGTCACAGGTCACTGGTCACTGGTCACTGGTCACAAGTCACTGGTCACTGGTCACTGGTCACTGGTCACTAGTCACTTGTCACTGGTCACTGGTCAATGTCGCTGATCACTGGTCACTGGACACTGGTCACTGGTCACTGGTCACAAGTCACTGGTCACTTGTCACTGGTCAGTGGCCACTCGTCGCTGGTCACTTGTCACTGGTCACTGGTCACAGGTCAATGGTCACTGGTCACTGGACACTGGTCACTGGTCACTGGTCACTTGTCACTGGTCAATGGTCACTATCGCTGGTCAATGGTCACTGTCGCTGGTCACGGGTCATTGGTCACTTGTCACTGGTCACTGGTCACTGGTCAATGGTCACTGTCGCTGGTCACTGGTCACTGGTCACTGGTCACTGGTCACTGGTCACTGGTCACTGGTCACTTTTCCCTGGGCAGTGGTCACTGGTCACTGGTCAATGGTCACTGGTCAATGGTCACTGGCCACTGGTCAATGGTCACTTTCGCTGGTCAATGGTCACTGTCGCTGGTCACTGGTCACTGGTCACTGGTCACTGTCGCTGGTCACTGGTCACTGGTCACTGGTCACTGGTAACTGGTCAATGGTCACTGTCGCTGGTCACTGGTCACTGGTCACTGGTCACTGGTCAATTGTAACTTGTCACTGGGCAGTGGTCAATGGTCACTGGTCACTGGTCACTGGTCACTGGTCACTGGTCACAGGTCAATGGTCACTGGTCACTGGACACAGGTCACTGGTCACTGGTCACTGGTCACTGGTCACTGTTCACTGGTCACTGATCACTGGTCAATGGTCACCGTCGCTGGTCACTGTTCACTGGTCACTAGTCACTGGTCACTGGTCACTGGTCAATGGTCACTTTCGCTGGTCAATGGTCACTGTCGCTGGTCACTGGTCACTGGCCACTGGTCACAGTCGCTGGTCACTGGTCACTGGTCACTGGTAACTGGTCAATGGTCACTGTCGCTGGTCACTGGTCACTGGTCACTGGTCACTGGTCACTGGTCAATGGTAACTTGTCACTGGGCAGAGGTCAATGGTCACTGGTCACTGGTCACTGGTCACTGGTCACTGGTCACTGGTCACAGGTCAATGGTCACTGGTCACTGGTCACTGGTCACAGGTCAATGGTCACTGGTCACTGCTCACTGGTCAATGGTCACTGTCGCTGGTCACTGGTCACTGGTCACTGGTCACTGGTCAATGGTCACAGGTCACTGGTCACTGGTCAATGGTCACTATCGCTGGTCAATGGTCATTGTCGCTGGTCACTGGTCATTGGTCACTTGTCACTGGTCACTGGTCACTGGTCACTGGTCACTGGTCACTGGTCACAGGTCAATGGTCACTGGTCACTGGTCACTGGTCAATGGTCCCTGTCGCTGGTCACTGGTCACTGGTCACTGGTCACTGGTCATTGGTCACTGGTATCTGGTCAATGGTCACTGTCGCTGGTCACTGGTCACTGGTCACTGGTCACTGGTCAATGGTAACTTGTCACTGGGCAGTGGTCAATGGTCACTGGTCACTGGTCACTGGTCACTGGTCACTGGTCAATGGTCACTGGTCACTGGACACAGGTCACTGGTCACTGGTCACTGGTCACTGGTCAATGGTCACTGGTCACTGGTCAATGGTCACTGGCCACTGGTCTCTGGTCACTGGTCAATGGTCACTTTCGTTGGTCAATGGTCAATGGTCCCTGTCGCTGGTCACTGGTCACTGGTCACTGGTCACTGGTCACTGGTCACTGGTATCTGGTCAATGGTCACTGTCGCTGGTCACTGGTCACTGGTCACTGGTCAATGGTAACTTGTCACTGGTCACTGGTCACTGGTCACTGGTCACTTGTCACTGGTCACTGGTCACTGGTCACTGGTCACTGGTCACTGGTCACTGGTCAATGGTCACTGTCGCTGGTCACTGGTCAATGGTCACTGGTCACTGGTCAATGGTCACTGGTCACTGGTCACTGGTCAATGGTCACTATCGCTGGTCAATGGTCATTGTCGCTGGTCACTGGTCATTGGTCACTTGTCACTGGTCACTGGTCACTGGTCACTGGTCACTGGTCACTGGTCACTGGTCACAAGTCAATGGTCACTGGTCACTGGTCACTGGTCAATGGTCCCTGTCGCTGGTCACTGGTCACTGGTCACAAGTCACTGGTCACTTGTCACTGGTCACTGGTCGCTGGTCACTGGTCAATGGTCACTGTCGCTGGTCAATGGTCACTGTCGCTGGTCACTGGTCACTGGTCACTGGTCACTGGTCACAAAGCACTGGTCACAAAGCACTGGTCACTTGTCACTGGTCAGTGGCCACTGGTCGCTGGTCACTTGTCACTGGTCACTGGTCACTGGTCACTAGTCACAATTCACTGGTCACTGGTCACTTGTCACTGGTCACTGGTCACTGGTCACTGGTCACTGGTCACTGGTCAATGGTCACTGTCGCTGGTGACTGGTCACTGGTCACTGATCACTGGTCACTGGTCAATGGTCACTATCGCTGGTCAATGGTCACTGTCGCTGGTCACTGGTCACTGGTCACTTGTCACTGGTCACTGCTCACTGGTCACTGGACACTGGTCACTGGTCAATGGTCCCTGTCGCTGGAAAATGGTCACTGTCGCTGGTCACTGGTCACTGGTCACAGTCGCTGGTCACTGGTCACTGGTCTCTAGTCACTGGTCACTGGTCACTGGTCGCTGGTCACTGGTCACTTGTCACTGGTCAGTGGCCACTGGTCGCTGGTCACTTGTCACAGGTCACTGGTCACTGGTCACTGGTCACAAGTCACTGGTCACTGGTCACTGGTCACTGGTCACTGGTCACTGGTCACTGGTCACTGGTCACTGGTCACTGTCGCTGATCACTGGTCACTGGACACTGGTCACTGGTCACTGGTCACAAGTCACTGGTCACTTGTCACTGGTCAGTGGCCACTCGTCGCTGGTCACTTGTCACTGCTCACTGGTCACAGGTCAATGGTCACTGGTCACTGGACACTGGTCACTGGTCACTGGTCACTTGTCACTGGTCAATGGTCACTATCGCTGGTCAATGGTCACTGTCGCTGGTCACTGGTCATTGGTCACTTGTCACTGGTCACTGGTCACTGGTCAATGGTCACTGTCGCTGGTCACTGGTCACTGGTCACTGGTCACTGGTCACTGGTCACTGGTCACTGGTCAATGGTCACTGTCGCTGGTCACTGGTCACTGGTCACTGGTCACTGGTCACTGGTCAATGGTCACTATCGCTGGTCAATGGTCATTGTCGCTGGTCACTGGTCATTGGTCACTTGTCACTGGTCACTGGTCACTGGTCACTGGTCACAGGTCAATGGTCACTGGTCACTGGTCACTGGTCAATGGTCCCTGTCGCTGGTCACTGGTCACTGGTCACTGGTCACTGGTCATTGGTCACTGGTATCTGGTCAATGGTCACTGTCGCTGGTCACTGGTCACTGGTCACTGGTCACTGGTCAATGGTAACTTGTCACTGGGCAGTGGTCAATGGTCACTGGTCACTGGTCACTGGTCACTGGTCACTGGTCACAGGTCAATGGTCACTGGTCACTGGACACAGGTCACTGGTCACTGGTCACTGGTCAATGGTCACTGGTCACTGGTCAATGGTCACTGGCCACTGGTCTCTGGTCACTGGTCAATGCTCACTTTCGTTGGTCAATGGTCAATGGTCCCTGTCGCTGGTCACTGGTCACTGGTCACTGGTCACTGGTCACTGGTCACTGGTATCTGGTCAATGGTCACTGTCGCTGGTCACTGGTCACTGGTCACTGGTCACTGGTCAATGGTCCCTGTCGCTGGAAAATGTTTACTGTCGCTGGTCACTGGTCACTGGTCACAGTCGCTGGTCACTGGTCACTGGTCTCTAGTCACTGGTCACTGGTCACTGGTCGCTGGTCACTGGTCACTTGTCACTGGTCAGTGGCCACTGGTCGCTGGTCACTTGTCACAGGTCACTGGTCACTGGTCACTGGTCACTGGTCACTGGTCACTGGTCACTGGTCACTTTTCCCTGGGCAGTGGTCACTGGTCACTGGTCAATGGTCACTATCGCTGGTCAATGGTCACTGTCGCTGGTCACTGGTCACTGGTCACTGGTCAATGGTCACTGTCACTGTTCAATGGTAACTTGTCACTTGGCAGTGGTCAATGGTCACTGGTCACTGGTCACTGGTCACTGGTCACTGGTCACAGGTCAATGGTCACTGGTCACTGGACACAGGCACTGGTCACTGGTCACTGGTCAATGGTCACTGGCCACTGGTCACTGGTCACTGGTCAATGGTCACTTTCGCTGGTCAATGGTCACTGTCGCTGGTCACTGGTCACTGTCGCTGGTCACTGGTCACTGGTCACTGGTCACTGGTAACTGGTCAATGGTCACTGTCGCTGGTCACTGGTCACTGGTCACTGGTCACTGGTCAATGGTAACTTGTTACTGGGCAGTGGTCAATGGTCAATGGTCACTATCGCTGGTCAATGGTCACTGTCGCTGGTCACTGGTCACTGGTCACTTGTCACTGGTCACTGCTCACTGGTCACTGGACACTGGTCACTGGTCAATGGTCCCTGTCGCTGGAAAATGGTCACTGTCGCTGGTCACTGGTCACTGGTCACAGTCGCTGGTCACTGGTCACTGGTCTCTAGTCACTGGTCACTGGTCGCTGGTCACTGGTCACTTGTCACTGGTCAGTGGCCACTGGTCGCTGGTCACTTGTCACAGGTCACTGGTCACTGGTCACTGGTCACAAGTCACTGGTCACTGGTCACTGGTCACTGGTCACTGGTCACTGGTCACTGGTCACTGGTCACTGTCGCTGATCACTGGTCACTGGACACTGGTCACTGGTCACTGGTCACAAGTCACTGGTCACTTGTCACTGGTCAGTGGCCACTCGTCGCTGGTCACTTGTCACTGGTCACTGGTCACAGGTCAATGGTCACTGGTCACTGGACACTGGTCACTGGTCACTGGTCACTTGTCACTGGTCAATGGTCACTATCGCTGGTCAATGGTCACTGTCGCTGGTCACTGGTCATTGGTCACTTGTCACTGGTCACTGGTCACTGGTCAATGGTCACTGTCGCTGGTCACTGGTCACTGGTCACTGGTCACTGGTCACTGGTCACTGGTCACTGGTCACTGGTCAATGGTCACTGTCGCTGGTCACTGGTCACTGGTCACTGGTCACTGATCAATGGTCACTGGTCACTGGTAACTGGTCAATGGTCACTATCGCTGGTCAATGGTCATTGCCGCTGGTCACTGGTCATTGGTCACTTGTCACTGGTCACTGGTCACTGGTCACTGGTCACTGGTCACTGGTCACAGGTCAATGGTCACTGGTCACTGGTCACTGGTCAATGGTCCCTGTCGCTGGTCACTGGTCACTGGTCACTGGTCACTGGTCATTGGTCACTGGTATCTGGTCAATGGTCACTGTCGCTGGTCACTGGTCACTGGTCACTGGTCACTGGTCAATGGTAACTTGTCACTGGGCAGTGGTCAATGGTCACTGGTCACTGGTCACTGGTCACTGGTCACTGGTCACTGGTCACAGGTCAATGGTCACTGGTCACTGGACACAGGTCACTGGTCACTGGTCACTGGTCAATGGTCACTGGTCACTGGTCAATGGTCACTGGCCACTGGTCTCTGGTCACTGGTCAATGGTCACTTTCGTTGGTCAATGGTCAATGGTCCCTGTCGCTGGTCACTGGTCACTGGTCACTGGTCACTGGTCACTGGTCACTGGTCACTGGTATCTGGTCAATGGTCACTGTCGCTGGTCACTGGTCACTGGTCACTGGTCACTGGTCACTGGTCAATGGTAACTTGTCACTGGGCAGTGGTCAATGGTCACTGGTCACTGGTCACTGGTCACTGGTCACTGGTCACAGGTCAATGGTCACTGGTCACTGGACACAGGTCACTGGTCACTGGTCACTGGTCACTGGTCACTGGTCAATGGTCACTGGCCACTGGTCTCTGGTCACTGGTCAATGGTCACTTTCGTTGGTCAATGGTCAATGATCCCTGTCGCTGGTCACTGGTCACTGGTCACTGGTCACTGGTCACTGGTATCTGGTCAATGGTCACTGTCGCTGGTCACTGGTCACTGGTCACTGGTCACTGGTCAATGGTAACTTGTCACTGGTCACTGGTCACTGGTCACTGGTCACTTGTCACTGGTCACTGGTCACTGGTCACTGGTCACTGGTCACTGGTCACTGGTCACTGGTCAATGGTCACTGTCGCTGGTCACTGGTCACTGGTCACTGGTCACTGGTCAATGGTCACTGGTCACTGGTCACTGGTCAATGGTCACTATCGCTGGTCAATGGTCATTGTCGCTGGTCACTGGTCATTGGTCACTTGTCACTGGTCACTGGTCACTGGTCACTGGTCAATGGTCACTGGTCACTGGTCACTGGTCAATGGTCACTATCGCTGGTCAATGGTCATTGTCGCTGGTCACTGGTCATTGGTCACTTGTCACTGGTCACTGGTCACTGGTCACTGCTCACTGGTCACTGGACACTGGTCACTGGTCAATGGTCCCTGTCGCTGGAAAATGGTCACTGTCGCTGGTCACTGGTCACTGGTCACAGTCGCTGGTCACTGGTCACTGGTCTCTAGTCACTGGTCACTGGTCACTGGTCGCTGGTCACTGGTCACTTGTCACTGGTCAGTGGCCACTGGTCGCTGGTCACTTGTCACAGGTCACTGGTCACTGGTCACTGGTCACAAGTCACTGGTCACTGGTCACTGGTCACTGGTCACTGGTCACTGGTCACTGGTCACTGGTCACTGTCGCTGATCACTGGTCACTGGACACTGGTCACTGGTCACTGGTCACAAGTCACTGGTCACTTGTCACTGGTCAGTGGCCACTCGTCGCTGGTCACTTGTCACTGCTCACTGGTCACAGGTCAATGGTCACTGGTCACTGGACACTGGTCACTGGTCACTGGTCACTTGTCACTGGTCAATGGTCACTATCGCTGGTCAATGGTCACTGTCGCTGGTCACTGGTCATTGGTCACTTGTCACTGGTCACTGGTCACTGGCCAATGGTCACTGTCGCTGGTCACTGGTCACTGGTCACTGGTCACTGGTCACTGGTCACTGGTCACTGGTCAATGGTCACTGTCGCTGGTCACTGGTCACTGGTCACTGGTCACTGGTCAATGGTCACTGGTCACTGGTCACTGGTCAATGGTCACTATCGCTGGTCAATGGTCATTGTCGCTGGTCACTGGTCATTGGTCACTTGTCACTGGTCACTGGTCACTGGTCACTGGTCACAGGTCAATGGTCACTGGTCACTGGTCACTGGTCAATGGTCCCTGTCGCTGGTCACTGGTCACTGGTCACTGGTCACTGGTCATTGGTCACTGGTATCTGGTCAATGGTCACTGTCGCTGGTCACTGGTCACTGGTCACTGGTCACTGGTCAATGGTAACTTGTCACTGGGCAGTGGTCAATGGTCACTGGTCACTGGTCACTGGTCACTGGTCACTGGTCACAGGTCAATGGTCACTGGTCACTGGACACAGGTCACTGGTCACTGGTCACTGGTCAATGGTCACTGGTCACTGGTCAATGGTCACTGGCCACTGGTCTCTGGTCACTGGTCAATGCTCACTTTCGTTGGTCAATGGTCAATGGTCCCTGTCGCTGGTCACTGGTCACTGGTCACTGGTCACAGGTCACTGGTCACTGGTATCTGGTCAATGGTCACTGTCGCTGGTCACTGGTCACTGGTCACTGGTCACTGGTCAATGGTCCCTGTCGCTGGAAAATGTTTACTGTCGCTGGTCACTGGTCACTGGTCACAGTCGCTGGTCACTGGTCACTGGTCTCTAGTCACTGGTCACTGGTCACTGGTCGCTGGTCACTGGTCACTTGTCACTGGTCAGTGGCCACTGGTCGCTGGTCACTTGTCACAGGTCACTGGTCACTGGTCACTGGTCACAAGTCACTGGTCACTGGTCACTGGTCACTGGTCACTGGTCACTGGTCACTGGTCACTGGTCAATGTCGCTGATCACTGGTCACTGGACACTGGTCACTGGTCACTGGTCACAAGTCACTGGTCACTTGTCACTGGTCAGTGGCCACTCGTCGCTGGTCACTTGTCACTGGTCACTGGTCACAGGTCAATGGTCACTGGTCACTGGACACTGGTCACTGGTCACTGGTCACTTGTCACTGGTCAATGGTCACTATCGCTGGTCAATGGTCACTGTCGCTGGTCACTGGTCATTGGTCACTTGTCACTGGTCACTGGTCACTGGTCAATGGTCACTGTCGCTGGTCACTGGTCACTGGTCACTGGTCACTGGTCACTGGTCACTGGTCACTGGTCACTTTTCCCTGGGCAGTGGTCACTGGTCACTGGTCAATGGTCACTGGTCAATGGTCACTGGCCACTGGTCAATGGTCACTTTCGCTGGTCAATGGTCACTGTCGCTGGTCACTGGTCACTGGTCACTGGTCACTGTCGCTGGTCACTGGTCACTGGTCACTGGTCACTGGTAACTGGTCAATGGTCACTGTCGCTGGTCACTGGTCACTAGTCACTGGTCACTGGTCAATTGTAACTTGTCACTGGGCAGTGGTCAATGGTCACTGGTCACTGGTCACTGGTCACTGGTCACTGGTCACAGGTCAATGGTCACTGGTCACTGGTCACTGGTCACTGGTCACTGTTCACTGGTCACTGATCACTGGTCAATGGTCACCGTCGCTGGTCACTTTTCACTGGTCACTAGTCACTGGTCACTGGTCACTGGTCAATGGTCACTTTCGCTGGTCAATGGTCACTGTCGCTGGTCACTGGTCACTGGCCACTGGTCACAGTCGCTGGTCACTGGTCACTGGTCACTGGTAACTGGTCAATGGTCACTGTCGCTGGTCACTGGTCACTGGTCACTGGTCACTGGTCACTGGTCAATGGTAACTTGTCACTGGGCAGTGGTCAATGGTCACTGGTCACTGGTCACTGGTCACTGGTCACTGGTCACTGGTCACAGGTCAATGGTCACTGGTCACTGGTCACTGGTCACAGGTCAATGGTCACTGGTCACTGGTCACTGGTCAATGGTCACTGTCGCTGGTCACTGGTCACTGGTCACTGGTCACTGGTCAATGGTCACTGGTCACTGGTCACTGGTCAATGGTCACTATCGCTGGTCAATGGTCATTGTCGCTGGTCACTGGTCATTGGTCACTTGTCACTGGTCACTGGTCACTGGTCACTGGTCACTGGTCACAGGTCAATGGTCACTGGTCACTGGTCACTGGTCAATGGTCCCTGTCGCTGGTCACTGGTCACTGGTCACTGGTCACTGGTCATTGGTCACTGGTATCTGGTCAATGGTCACTGTCGCTGGTCACTGGTCACTGGTCACTGGTCACTGGTCAATGGTAACTTGTCACTGGGCAGTGGTCAATGGTCACTGGTCACTGGTCACTGGTCACTGGTCACTGGTCAATGGTCACTGGTCACTGGACACAGGTCACTGGTCACTGGTCACTGGTCACTGGTCAATGGTCACTGGTCACTGGTCAATGGTCACTGGCCACTGGTCTCTGGTCACTGGTCAATGGTCACTTTCGTTGGTCAATGGTCAATGGTCCCTGTCGCTGGTCACTGGTCACTGGTCACTGGTCACTGGTCACTGGTCACTGGTATCTGGTCAATGGTCACTGTCGCTGGTCACTGGTCACTGGTCACTGGTCAATGGTAACTTGTCACTGGTCACTGGTCACTGGTCACTGGTCACTTGTCACTGGTCACTGGTCACTGGTCACTGGTCACTGGTCACTGGTCACTGGTCAATGGTCACTGTCGCTGGTCACTGGTCAATGGTCACTGGTCACTGGTCAATGGTCACTGGTCACTGGTCACAGGTCAATGGTCACTATCGCTGGTCAATGGTCATTGTCGCTGGTCACTGGTCATTGGTCACTTGTCACTGGTCACTGGTCACTGGTCACTGGTCACTGGTCACTGGTCACTGGTCACAAGTCAATGGTCACTGGTCACTGGTCACTGGTCAATGGTCCCTGTCGCTGGTCACTGGTCACTGGTCACAAGTCACTGGTCACTTGTCACTGGTCACTGGTCACTGGTCACTGGTCAATGGTCACTGTCGCTGGTCAATGGTCACTGTCGCTGGTCACTGGTCACTGGTCACTGGTCACTGGTCACAAAGCACCGGTCACAAAGCACTGGTCACTTGTCACTGGTCAGTGGCCACTGGTCGCTGGTCACTTGTCACTGGTCACTGGTCACTGGTCACTAGTCACAATTCACTGGTCACTGGTCACTTGTCACTGGTCACTGGTCACTGGTCACTGGTCACTGGTCACTGGTCAATGGTCACTGTCGCTGGTGACTGGTCACTGGTCACTGATCACTGGTCACTGGTCAATGGTCACTATCGCTGGTCAATGGTCACTGTCGCTGGTCACTGGTCACTGGTCACTTGTCACTGGTCACTGCTCACTGGTCACTGGACACTGGTCACTGGTCAATGGTCCCTGTCGCTGGAAAATGGTCACTGTCGCTGGTCACTGGTCACTGGTCACAGTCGCTGGTCACTGGTCACTGGTCTCTAGTCACGGGTCACTGGTCACTGGTCGCTGGTCACTGGTCACTTGTCACTGGTCAGTGGCCACTGGTCGCTGGTCACTTGTCACAGGTCACTGGTCACTGGTCACTGGTCACAAGTCACTGGTCACTGGTCACTGGTCACTGGTCACTGGTCACTGGTCACTGGTCACTGGTCACTGTCGCTGATCACTGGTCACTGGACACTGGTCACTGGTCACTGGTCACAAGTCACTGGTCACTTGTCACTGGTCAGTGGCCACTCGTCGCTGGTCACTTGTCACTGCTCACTGGTCACAGGTCAATGGTCACTGGTCACTGGACACTGGTCACTGGTCACTGGTCACTTGTCACTGGTCAATGGTCACTATCGCTGGTCAATGGTCACTGTCGCTGGTCACTGGTCATTGGTCACTTGTCACTGGTCACTGGTCACTGGTCAATGGTCACTGTCGCTGGTCACTGGTCACTGGTCACTGGTCACTGGTCACTGGTCACTGGTCACTGGTCAATGGTCACTGTCGCTGGTCACTGGTCACTGGTCACTGGTCACTGGTCACTGGTCAATGGTCACTATCGCTGGTCAATGGTCATTGTCGCTGGTCACTGGTCATTGGTCACTTGTCACTGGTCACTGGTCACTGGTCACTGGTCACAGGTCAATGGTCACTGGTCACTGGTCACTGGTCAATGGTCCCTGTCGCTGGTCACTGGTCACTGGTCACTGGTCACTGGTCATTGGTCACTGGTATCTGGTCAATGGTCACTGTCGCTGGTCACTGGTCACTGGTCACTGGTCACTGGTCAATGGTAACTTGTCACTGGGCAGTGGTCAATGGTCACTGGTCACTGGTCACTGGTCACTGGTCACTGGTCACAGGTCAATGGTCACTGGTCACTGGACACAGGTCACTGGTCACTGGTCACTGGTCAATGGTCACTGGTCACTGGTCAATGGTCACTGGCCACTGGTCTCTGGTCACTGGTCAATGCTCACTTTCGTTGGTCAATGGTCAATGGTCCCTGTCGCTGGTCACTGGTCACTGGTCACTGGTCACTGGTCACTGGTCACTGGTCACTGGTATCTGGTCAATGGTCACTGTCGCTGGTCACTGGTCACTGGTCACTGGTCACTGGTCAATGGTCCCTGTCGCTGGAAAATGTTTACTGTCGCTGGTCACTGGTCACTGGTCACAGTCGCTGGTCACTGGTCACTGGTCTCTAGTCACTGGTCACTGGTCACTGGTCGCTGGTCACTGGTCACTAGTCACTGGTCACTGGTCAATTGTAACTTGTCACTGGGCAGTGGTCAATGGTCACTGGTCACTGGTCACTGGTCACTGGTCACTGGTCACAGGTCAATGGTCACTGGTCACTGGACACAGGTCACTGGTCACTGGTCACTGGTCACTGGTCACTGTTCACTGGTCACTGATCACTGGTCAATGGTCACCGTCGCTGGTCACTTTTCACTGGTCACTAGTCACTGGTCACTGGTCACTGGTCAATGGTCACTTTCGCTGGTCAATGGTCACTGTCGCTGGTCACTGGTCACTGGCCACTGGTCACAGTCGCTGGTCACTGGTCACTGGTCACTGGTAACTGGACAATGGTCACTGTCGCTGGTCACTGGTCACTGGTCACTGGTCACTGGTCACTGGTCAATGGTAACTTGTCACTGGGCAGTGGTCAATGGTCACTGGTCACTGGTCACTGGTCACTGGTCACTGGTCACTGGTCACAGGTCAATGGTCACTGGTCACTGGTCACTGGTCACAGGTCAATGGTCACTGGTCACTGGTCACTGGTCAATGGTCACTGTCGCTGGTCACTGGTCACTGGTCACTGGTCACTGGTCAATGGTCACTGGTCACTGGTCACTGGTCAATGGTCACTATCGCTGGTCAATGGTCATTGTCGCTGGTCACTGGTCATTGGTCACTTGTCACTGGTCACTGGTCACTGGTCACAGGTCAATGGTCACTGGTCACTGGTCACTGGTCAATGGTCCCTGTCGCTGGTCACTGGTCACTGGTCACTGGTCACTGGTCATTGGTCACTGGTATCTGGTCAATGGTCACTGTCGCTGGTCACTGGTCACTGGTCACTGGTCACTGTTCAATGGTAACTTGTCACTGGGCAGTGGTCAATGGTCACTGGTCACTGGTCACTGGTCACTGGTCACTGGTCAATGGTCACTGGTCACTGGACACAGGTCACTGGTCACTGGTCACTGGTCACTGGTCAATGGTCACTGGTCACTGGTCAATGGTCACTGGCCACTGGTCTCTGGTCACTGGTCAATGGTCACTTTCGTTGGTCAATGGTCAATGGTCCCTGTCGCTGGTCACTGGTCACTGGTCACTGGTCACTGGTCACTGGTCACTGGTATCTGGTCAATGGTCACTGTCGCTGGTCACTGGTCACTGGTCACTGGTCAATGGTAACTTGTCACTGGTCACTGGTCACTGGTCACTGGACACTTGTCACTGGTCACTGGTCACTGGTCACTGGTCACTGGTCACTGGTCACTGGTCAATGGTCACTGTCGCTGGTCACTGGTCAATGGTCACTGGTCACTGGTCAATGGTCACTGGTCACTGGTCACTGGTCAATGGTCACTATCGCTGGTCAATGGTCATTGTCGCTGGTCACTGGTCATTGGTCACTTGTCACTGGTCACTGGTCACTGGTCACTGGTCACTGGTCACTGGTCACTGGTCACAAGTCAATGGTCACTGGTCACTGGTCACTGGTCAATGGTCCCTGTCGCTGGTCACTGGTCACTGGTCACAAGTCACTGGTCACTTGTCACTGGTCACTGGTCACTGGTCACTGGTCAATGGTCACTGTCGCTGGTCAATGGTCACTGTCGCTGGTCACTGGTCACTGGTCACTGGCCCACTGGTCACAAAGCACCGGTCACAAAGCACTGGTCACTTGTCACTGGTCAGTGGCCACTGGTCGCTGGTCACTTGTCACTGGTCACTGGTCACTGGTCACTAGTCACAATTCACTGGTCACTGGTCACTTGTCACTGGTCACTGGTCACTGGTCACTGGTCACTGGTCACTGGTCAATGGTCACTGTCGCTGGTGACTGGTCACTGGTCACTGATCACTGGTCACTGGTCAATGGTCACTATCGCTGGTCAATGGTCACTGTCGCTGGTCACTGGTCACTGGTCACTTGTCACTGGTCACTGCTCACTGGTCACTGGACACTGGTCACTGGTCAATGGTCCCTGTCGCTGGAAAATGGTCACTGTCGCTGGTCACTGGTCACTGGTCACAGTCGCTGGTCACTGGTCACTGGTCTCTAGTCACGGGTCACTGGTCACTGGTCGCTGGTCACTGGTCACTTGTCACTGGTCAGTGGCCACTGGTCGCTGGTCACTTGTCACAGGTCACTGGTCACTGGTCACTGGTCACAAGTCACTGGTCACTGGTCACTGGTCACTGGTCACTGGTCACTGGTCACTGGTCACTGGTCACTGTCGCTGATCACTGGTCACTGGACACTGGTCACTGGTCACTGGTCACAAGTCACTGGTCACTTGTCACTGGTCAGTGGCCACTCGTCGCTGGTCACTTGTCACTGCTCACTGGTCACAGGTCAATGGTCACTGGTCACTGGACACTGGTCACTGGTCACTGGTCACTTGTCACTGGTCAATGGTCACTATCGCTGGTCAATGGTCACTGGTCAATGGTCACTGTCGCTGGTCACTGGTCACTGGTCACTGGTCACTGGTCACTGGTCAATGGTCACTATCGCTGGTCAATGGTCATTGTCGCTGGTCACTGGTCATTGGTCACTTGTCACTGGTCACTGGTCACTGGTCACTGGTCACAGGTCAATGGTCACTGGTCACTGGTCACTGGTCAATGGTCCCTGTCGCTGGTCACTGGTCACTGGTCACTGGTCACTGGTCATTGGTCACTGGTATCTGGTCAATGGTCACTGTCGCTGGTCACTGGTCACTGGTCACTGGTCACTGGTCAATGGTAACTTGTCACTGGGCAGTGGTCAATGGTCACTGGTCACTGGTCACTGGTCACTGGTCACTGGTCACAGGTCAATGGTCACTGGTCACTGGACACAGGTCACTGGTCACTGGTCACTGGTCAGTGGTCACTGGTCACTGGTCAATGGTCACTGGCCACTGGTCTCTGGTCACTGGTCAATGCTCTCTTTCGTTGGTCAATGGTCAATGGTCCCTGTCGCTGGTCACTGGTCACTGGTCACTGGTCACTGGTCACTGGTCACTGGTCACTGGTATCTGGTCAATGGTCACTGTCGCTGGTCACTGGTCACTGGTCACTGGTCACTGGTCAATGGTCCCTGTCGCTGGAAAATGTTTACTGTCGCTGGTCACTGGTCACTGGTCACAGTCGCTGGTCACTGGTCACTGGTCTCTAGTCACTGGTCACTGGTCACTGGTCGCTGGTCACTGGTCACTTGTCACTGGTCAGTGGCCACTGGTCGCTGGTCACTTGTCACAGGTCACTGGTCACTGGTCACTGGTCACAGGTCACTGGTCACTGGTCACTGGTCACTGGTCACTGGTCACTGGTCACTGGTCACTGGTCAATGTCGCTGATCACTGGTCACTGGACACTGGTCACTGGTCACTGGTCACAAGTCACTGGTCACTTGTCACTGGTCAGTGGCCACTCGTCGCTGGTCACTTGTCACTGGTCACTGGTCACAGGTCAATGGTCACTGGTCACTGGACACTGGTCACTGGTCACTGGTCACTTGTCACTGGTCAATGGTCACTATCGCTGGTCAATGGTCACTGTCGCTGGTCACTGGTCATTGGTCACTTGTCACTGGTCACTGGTCACTGGTCAATGGTCACTGTCGCTGGTCACTGGTCACTGGTCACTGGTCACTGGTCACTGGTCACTGGTCACTGGTCACTTTTCCCTGGGCAGTGGTCACTGGTCACTGGTCAATGGTCACTATCGCTGGTCAATGGTCACTGTCGCTGGTCACTGGTCACTGGTCACTGGTCAATGGTCACTGTCACTGTTCAATGGTAACTTGTCACTTGGCAGTGGTCAATGGTCAATGGTCACTGGTCACTGGTCACTGGTCACTGGTCACAGGTCAATGGTCACTGGTCACTGGACACAGGCACTGGTCACTGGTCACTGGTCAATGGTCACTGGCCACTGGTCACTGGTCACTGGTCAATGGTCACTTTCGCTGGTCAATGGTCACTGTCGCTGGTCACTGGTCACTGTCGCTGGTCACTGGTCACTGGTCACTGGTCACTGGTAACTGGTCAATGGTCACTGTCGCTGGTCACTGGTCACTGGTCACTGGTCACTGGTCAATGGTAACTTGTTACTGGGCAGTGGTCAATGGTCAATGGTCACTATCGCTGGTCAATGGTCACTGTCGCTGGTCACTGGTCACTGGTCACTTGTCACTGGTCACTGCTCACTGGTCACTGGACACTGGTCACTGGTCAATGGTCCCTGTCGCTGGAAAATGGTCACTGTCGCTGGTCACTGGTCACTGGTCACAGTCGCTGGTCACTGGTCACTGGTCTCTAGTCACTGGTCACTGGTCGCTGGTCACTGGTCACTTGTCACTGGTCAGTGGCCACTGGTCGCTGGTCACTTGTCACAGGTCACTGGTCACTGGTCACTGGTCACAAGTCACTGGTCACTGGTCACTGGTCACTGGTCACTGGTCACTGGTCACTGGTCACTGGTCACTGTCGCTGATCACTGGTCACTGGACACTGGTCACTGGTCACTGGTCACAAGTCACTGGTCACTTGTCACTGGTCAGTGGCCACTCGTCGCTGGTCACTTGTCACTGGTCACTGGTCACAGGTCAATGGTCACTGGTCACTGGACACTGGTCACTGGTCACTGGTCACTTGTCACTGGTCAATGGTCACTATCGCTGGTCAATGGTCACTGTCGCTGGTCACTGGTCATTGGTCACTTGTCACTGGTCACTGGTCACTGGTCAATGGTCACTGTCGCTGGTCACTGGTCACTGGTCACTGGTCACTGGTCACTGGTCACTGGTCACTGGTCACTGGTCAATGGTCACTGTCGCTGGTCACTGGTCACTGGTCACTGGTCACTGATCAATGGTCACTGGTCACTGGTAACTGGTCAATGGTCACTATCGCTGGTCAATGGTCATTGCCGCTGGTCACTGGTCATTGGTCACTTGTCACTGGTCACTGGTCACTGGTCACTGGTCACTGGTCACTGGTCACAGGTCAATGGTCACTGGTCACTGGTCACTGGTCAATGGTCCCTGTCGCTGGTCACTGGTCACTGGTCACTGGTCACTGGTCATTGGTCACTGGTATCTGGTCAATGGTCACTGTCGCTGGTCACTGGTCACTGGTCACTGGTCACTGGTCAATGGTAACTTGTCACTGGGCAGTGGTCAATGGTCACTGGTCACTGGTCACTGGTCACTGGTCACTGGTCACTGGTCACAGGTCAATGGTCACTGGTCACTGGACACAGGTCACTGGTCACTGGTCACTGGTCAATGGTCACTGGTCACTGGTCAATGGTCACTGGCCACTGGTCTCTGGTCACTGGTCAATGGTCACTTTCGTTGGTCAATGGTCAATGGTCCCTGTCGCTGGTCACTGGTCACTGGTCACTGGTCACTGGTCACTGGTCACTGGTCACTGGTATCTGGTCAATGGTCACTGTCGCTGGTCACTGGTCACTGGTCACTGGTCACTGGTCACTGGTCAATGGTAACTTGTCACTGGGCAGTGGTCAATGGTCACTGGTCACTGGTCACTGGTCACTGGTCACTGGTCACAGGTCAATGGTCACTGGTCACTGGACACAGGTCACTGGTCACTGGTCACTGGTCACTGGTCACTGGTCAATGGTCACTGGCCACTGGTCTCTGGTCACTGGTCAATGGTCACTTTCGTTGGTCAATGGTCAATGATCCCTGTCGCTGGTCACTGGTCACTGGTCATTGGTCACTGGTCACTGGTATCTGGTCAATGGTCACTGTCGCTGGTCACTGGTCACTGGTCACTGGTCACTGGTCAATGGTAACTTGTCACTGGTCACTGGTCACTGGTCACTGGTCACTTGTCACTGGTCACTGGTCACTGGTCACTGGTCACTGGTCACTGGTCACTGGTCACTGGTCAATGGTCACTGTCGCTGGTCACTGGTCACTGGTCACTGGTCACTGGTCAATGGTCACTGGTCACTGGTCACTGGTCAATGGTCACTATCGCTGGTCAATGGTCATTGTCGCTGGTCACTGGTCATTGGTCACTTGTCACTGGTCACTGGTCACTGGTCACTGGTCACTGGTCACTGGTCACTGGTCACTGGTCAATGGTCACTGTCGCTGGTCACTGGTCACTGGTCACTGGTCACTGGTCACTGGTCAATGGTCACTGGTCACTGGTCACTGGTCAATGGTCACTATCGCTGGTCAATGGTCATTGTCGCTGGTCACTGGTCATTGGTCACTTGTCACTGGTCACTGGTCACTGGTCACTGGTCACTGGTCACTGGTCACTGGTCACAGGTCAATGGTCACTGGTCACTGGTCACTGGTCAATGGTCCCTGTCGCTGGTCACTGGTCACTGGTCACAAGTCACTGGTCACTTGTCACTGGTCACTGGTCACTGGTCACTTGTCACTGGTCAATGGTCACTGTCGCTGGTCAATGGTCACTGTCGCTGGTCACTGGTCACTGGTCACTGATCACTGGTCACAAAGCACTGGTCACAAAGCACTGGTCACTTGTCACTGGTCAGTGGCCACTGGTCGCTGGTCACTTGTCACTGGTCAATGGTCACTGGTCACTGGTCACTGGTCAATGGTCCCTGTCGCTGGTCACTGGTCACTGGTCACAAGTCACTGGTCACTTGTCACTGGTCACTGGTCACTGGTCACTGGTCACTGGTCAATGGTCACTGTCGCTGGTCAATGGTCACTGTCGCTGGTCACTGGTCACTGGTCACTGGTCACTGGTCACAAAGCACTGGTCACAGAGCACTGGTCACTTGTCACTGGTCAGTGGCCACTGGTCGCTGGTCACTTGTCACTGGTCACTGGTCACTGGTCACTGGTCACTGGCCACTGGTCTCTGGTCACTGGTCAATGCTCACTTTCGTTGGTCAATGGTCAATGGTCCCTGTCGCTGGTCACTGGTCACTGGTCACTGGTCACAAGTCACTGGTCACTTGTCACTGGTCAGTGGCCACTCGTCGCTGGTCACTTGTCACTGGTCACTGGTCACAGGTCAATGGTCACTGGTCACTGGACACTGGTCACTGGTCACTGGTCACTTGTCACTTGTCAATGGTCACTATCGCTGGTCAATGGTCACTGTCGCTGGTCACTGGTCATTGGTCACTTGTCACTGGTCACTGGTCACTGGTCAATGGTCACTGGTCACTGGTCACAGGTCAATGGTCACTGATCACTGGTCACTGGTCAATGGTCCCTGTCGCTGGTCACTGGTCACTGGTCACTGGTCACTGGTCATTGGTCACTGGTATCTGGTCAATGGTCACTGTCGCTGGTCACTGGTCACTGGTCACTGGTCACTGGTCAATGGTAACTTGTCACTGGGCAGTGGTCAATGGTCACTGGTCACTGGTCACTGGTCACTGGTCACTGGTCACTGGTCACTGGTCACAGGTCAATGGTCACTGGTCACTGGACACAGGTCACTGGTCACTGGTCACTGGTCAATGGTCACTGGTCACTGGTCAATGGTCACTGGCCACTGGTCTCTGGTCACTGGTCAATGGTCACTTTCGTTGGTCAATGGTCAATGGTCCCTGTCGCTGGTCACTGGTCACTGGTCACTGGTCACTGGTCACTGGTCACTGGTCACTGGTATCTGGTCAATGGTCACTGTCGCTGGTCACTGGTCACTGGTCACTGGTCACTGGTCAATGGTAACTTGTCACTGGTCACTGGTCACTGGTCACTGGTCACTTGTCACTGGTCACTGGTCACTGGTCACTGGTCACTGGTCACTGGTCACTGGTCAATGGTCACTGTCGCTGGTCACTGGTCACTGCTCACTGGTCACTGGTCAATGGTCACTGGTCACTGGTCACTGGTCAATGGTCACTATCGCTGGTCAATGGTCATTGTCGCTGGTCACTGGTCATTGGTCACTTGTCACTGGTCACTGGTCACTGGTCACTGCTCACTGGTCACTGGTCACTGGTCACAGGTCAATGGTCACTGGTCACTGGTCACTGGTCAATGGTCCCTGTCGCTGGTCACTGGTCACTGGTCACAAGTCACTGGTCACTTGTCACTGGTCACTGGTCACTGGTCACTGGTCACTGGTCACTGGTCACTGGTCAATGGTCACTGTCGCTGGTCACTGGTCACTGCTCACTGGTCACTGGTCAATGGTCACTGGTCACTGGTCACTGGTCAATGGTCACTATCGCTGGTCAATGGTCATTGTCGCTGGTCACTGGTCATTGGTCACTTGTCACTGGTCACTGGTCACTGGTCACTGCTCACTGGTCACTGGTCACTGGTCACAGGTCAATGGTCACTGGTCACTGGTCACTGGTCAATGGTCCCTGTCGCTGGTCACTGGTCACTGGTCACAAGTCACTGGTCACTTGTCACTGGTCACTGGTCACTGGTCACTGGTCACTGGTCAATTGTCAATGGTCACTATCGCTGGTCAATGGTCATTGTCGCTGGTCACTGGTCATTGGTCACTTGTCACTGGTCACTGGTCACTGGTCACTGCTCACTGGTCACTGGTCACTGGTCACAGGTCAATGGTCACTGGTCACTGGTCACAGGTCACTGGTCACTGGTCATTGGTCACTATCGCTGGTCAATGGTCACTGTCGCTGGTCACTGGTCACTGGTCACTTGTCACTGGTCACTGCTCACTGGTCACTGGACACTGGTCACTGGTCAATGGTCCCTGTCGCTGGAAAATGGTCACTGTCGCTGGTCACTGGTCACTGGTCACAGTCGCTGGTCACTGGTCACTGGTCTGTAGTCACTGGTCACTGGTCACTGGTCGCTGGTCACTGGTCACTTGTCACTGGTCAGTGGCCACTGGTCGCTGGTCACTTGTCACAGGTCACTGGTCACTGGTCACTGGTCACAAGTCACTGGTCACTGGTCACTGGTCACTGGTCACTGGTCACTGGTCACAGGTCACTGGTCACTGTCGCTGATCACTGGTCACTGGACACTGGTCACTGGTCACTGGTCACAAGTCACTGGTCACTTGTCACTGGTCAGTGGCCACTCGTCGCTGGTCACTTGTCACAGGTCACTGGTCACAGGTCAATGGTCAATGGTCACTGGACACTGGTCACTGGTCACTGGTCACTTGTCACTGGTCAATGGTCACTATCGCTGGTCAATGGTCACTGTCGCTGGTCACTGGTCATTGGTCACTTGTCACTGGTCACTGGTCACTGGTCAATGGTCACTGTCGCTGGTCACTGGTCACTGGTCACTGGTCACTGGTCACTGGTCACTGGTCACTGGTCACTTTTCCCTGGGCAGTGGTCACTGGTCACTGGTCAATGGTCACTATCGCTGGTCAATGGTCACTGTCGCTGGTCACTGGTCACTGGTCACTTGTCACTGGTCACTGCTCACTGGTCACTGGACACTGGTCACTGGTCAATGGTCCCTGTCGCTGGAAAATGGTCACTGTCGCTGGTCACTGGTCACTGGTCACAGTCGCTGGTCACTGGTCACTGGTCTCTAGTCACTGGTCACTGGTCACTGGTCGCTGGTCACTGGTCACTTGTCACTGGTCAGTGGCCACTGGTCGCTGGTCACTTGTCACAGGTCACTGGTCACTGGTCACTGGTCACAAGTCACTGGTCACTGGTCACTGGTCACTGGTCACTGGTCACAGGTCACAGGTCACTGGTCACTGGTCACTGGTCACTGGTCACTGGTCACTGGTCACTGGTCACTGTCGCTGATCACTGGTCACTGGACACTGGTCACTGGTCACTGGTCACAAGTCACTGGTCACTTGTCACTGGTCAGTGGCCACTCGTCGCTGGTCACTTGCCACTGGTCACTGGTCACAGGTCAATGGTCACTTGTCACTGGACACTGGTCACTGGTCACTGGTCACTTGTCACTGGTCAATGGTCACTATCGCTGGTCAATGGTCACTGTCGCTGGTCACTGGTCATTGGTCACTTGTCACTGGTCACTGGTCACTGGTCAATGGTCACTGTCGCTGGTCACTGGTCACTGGTCACTGGTCACTGGTCACTGGTCACTGGTCACTGGTCACTGGTCACTGGTCACTGGTCAATGGTCACTGTCGCTGGTCACTGGTCACTGCTCACTGGTCACTGGTCAATGGTCACTGGTCACTGGTCACTGGTCAATGGTCACTATCGCTGGTCAATGGTCATTGTCGCTGGTCACTGGTCATTGGTCACTTGTCACTGGTCACTGGTCACTGGTCACTGCTCACTGGTCACTGGTCACTGGTCACAGGTCAATGGTCACTGGTCACTGGTCACTGGTCAATGGTCCCTGTCGCTGGTCACTGGTCACTGGTCACAAGTCACTGGTCACTTGTCACTGGTCACTGGTCACTGGTCACTGGTCACTGGTCACTGGTCACTGGTCAATTGTCACTGTCGCTGGTCACTGGTCACTGGTCACTGGTCACTGGTCACAAAGCACTGGTCACAAAGCACTGGTCACTTGTCACTGGTCAGTGGCCACTGGTCGCTGGTCACTTGTCACTGGTCACTGGTCACTGGTCACTAGTCACAATTCACTGGTCACTGGTCACTTGTCACTGGTCACTGGTCAATGGTCACTGTCGGTGGTCACTGGTCACTGGTCACTGATCACTGGTCACTGGTCACTGGTCACAGGTCACTGGTCACTGGTCATTGGTCACTATCGCTGGTCAATGGTCACTGTCGCTGGTCACTGGTCACTGGTCACTTGTCACTGGTCACTGCTCACTGGTCACTGGACACTGGTCACTGGTCAATGGTCCCTGTCGCTGGAAAATGGTCACTGTCGCTGGTCACTGGTCACTGGTCACAGTCGCTGGTCACTGGTCACTGGTCTGTAGTCACTGGTCACTGGTCACTGGTCGCTGGTCACTGGTCACTTGTCACTGGTCAGTGGCCACTGGTCGCTGGTCACTTGTCACAGGTCACTGGTCACTGGTCACTGGTCACAAGTCACTGGTCACTGGTCACTGGTCACTGGTCACTGGTCACTGGTCACAGGTCACAGGTCACTGGTCACTGTCGCTGATCACTGGTCACTGGACACTGGTCACTGGTCACTGGTCACAAGTCACTGGTCACTGGTCACTGGTCACTGGTCACTGGTCACTGGTCACTGGTCACTGTCGCTGATCACTGGTCACTGGACACTGGTCACTGGTCACTGGTCACAAGTCACTGGTCACTTGTCACTGGTCAGTGGCCACTCGTCGCTGGTCACTTGTCACTGGTCACTGGTCACAGGTCAATGGTCACTGGTCACTGGACACTGGTCACTGGTCACTGGTCACTTGTCACTGGTCAATGGTCACTATCGCTGGTCAATGGTCACTGTCGCTGGTCACTGGTCATTGGTCACTTGTCACTGGTCACTGGTCACTGGTCAATGGTCACTGACGCTGGTCACTGGTCACTGGTCACTGGTCACTGGTCACTGGTCACTGGTCACTGGTCACTGGTCAATGGTCACTGTCGCTGGTCACTGGTCACTGGTCACTGGTCACTGATCAATGGTCACTGGTCACTGGTAACTGGTCAATGGTCACTATCGCTGGTCAATGGTCATTGCCGCTGGTCACTGGTCATTGGTCACTTGTCACTGGTCACTGGTCACTGGTCACTGGTCACTGGTCACTGGTCACAGGTCAATGGTCACTGGTCACTGGTCACTGGTCAATGGTCCCTGTCGCTGGTCACTGGTCACTGGTCACTGGTCACTGGTCATTGGTCACTGGTATCTGGTCAATGGTCACTGTCGCTGGTCACTGGTCACTGGTCAATGGTAACTTGTCACTGGGCAGTGGTCAATGGTCACTGGTCACTGGTCACTGGTCACTGGTCACTGGTCACTGGTCACTGGTCACAGGTCAATGGTCACTGGTCACTGGACACAGGTCACTGGTCACTGGTCACTGGTCAATGGTCACTGGTCACTGGTCAATGGTCACTGGCCACTGGTCTCTGGTCACTGGTCAATGGTCACTTTCGTTGGTCAATGGTCAATGGTCCCTGTCGCTGGTCACTGGTCACTGGTCACTGGTCACTGGTCACTGGTCACTGGTCACTGGTATCTGGTCAATGGTCACTGTCGCTGGTCACTGGTCACTGGTCACTGGTCACTGGTCAATGGTAACTTGTCACTGGTCACTGGTCACTGGTCACTGGTCACTTGTCACTGGTCACTGGTCACTGGTCACTGGTCACTGGTCACTGGTCACTGGTCAATGGTCACTGTCGCTGGTCACTGGTCACTGCTCACTGGTCACTGGTCAATGGTCACTGGTCACTGGTCACTGGTCAATGGTCACTATCGCTGGTCAATGGTCATTGTCGCTGGTCACTGGTCATTGGTCACTTGTCACTGGTCACTGGTCACTGGTCACTGCTCACTGGTCACTGGTCACTGGTCACAGGTCAATGGTCACTGGTCAATGGTCCCTGTCGCTGGTCACTGGTCACTGGTCACAAGTCACTGGTCACTTGTCACTGGTCACTGGTCACTGGTCACTGGTCAATGGTCACTGTCGCTGGTCAATGGTCACTGTCGCTGGTCACTGGTCACTGGTCACTGGTCACTGGTCACAAAGCACCGGTCACAAAGCACTGGTCACTTGTCACTGGTCAGTGGCCACTGGTCGCTGGTCACTTGTCACTGGTCACTGGTCACTGGTCACTAGTCACAATTCACTGGTCACTGGTCACTTGTCACTGGTCACTGGTCACTGGTCACTGGTCACTGGTCACTGGTCAATGGTCACTGTCGCTGGTGACTGGTCACTGGTCACTGATCACTGGTCACTGGTCAATGGTCACTATCGCTGGTCAATGGTCACTGTCGCTGGTCACTGGTCACTGGTCACTTGTCACTGGTCACTGCTCACTGGTCACTGGACACTGGTCACTGGTCAATGGTCCCTGTCGCTGGAAAATGGTCACTGTCGCTGGTCACTGGTCACTGGTCACAGTCGCTGGTCACTGGTCACTGGTCTCTAGTCACGGGTCACTGGTCACTGGTCGCTGGTCACTGGTCACTTGTCACTGGTCAGTGGCCACTGGTCGCTGGTCACTTGTCACAGGTCACTGGTCACTGGTCACTGGTCACAAGTCACTGGTCACTGCTCACTGGTCACTGGTCACTGGTCACAGGTCAATGGTCACTGGTCACTGGTCACTGGTCAATGGTCCCTGTCGCTGGTCACTGGTCACTGGTCACAAGTCACTGGTCACTTGTCACTGGTCACTGGTCACTGGTCACTGGTCACTGGTCAATTGTCAATGGTCACTATCGCTGGTCAATGGTCATTGTCGCTGGTCACTGGTCATTGGTCACTTGTCACTGGTCACTGGTCACTGGTCACTGCTCACTGGTCACTGGTCACTGGTCACAGGTCAATGGTCACTGGTCACTGGTCACAGGTCACTGGTCACTGGTCATTGGTCACTATCGCTGGTCAATGGTCACTGTCGCTGGTCACTGGTCACTGGTCACTTGTCACTGGTCACTGCTCACTGGTCACTGGACACTGGTCACTGGTCAATGGTCCCTGTCGCTGGAAAATGGTCACTGTCGCTGGTCACTGGTCACTGGTCACAGTCGCTGGTCACTGGTCACTGGTCTGTAGTCACTGGTCACTGGTCACTGGTCGCTGGTCACTGGTCACTTGTCACTGGTCAGTGGCCACTGGTCGCTGGTCACTTGTCACAGGTCACTGGTCACTGGTCACTGGTCACAAGTCACTGGTCACTGGTCACTGGTCACTGGTCACTGGTCACTGGTCACAGGTCACTGGTCACTGTCGCTGATCACTGGTCACTGGACACTGGTCACTGGTCACTGGTCACAAGTCACTGGTCACTTGTCACTGGTCAGTGGCCACTCGTCGCTGGTCACTTGTCACAGGTCACTGGTCACAGGTCAATGGTCAATGGTCACTGGACACTGGTCACTGGTCACTGGTCACTTGTCACTGGTCAATGGTCACTATCGCTGGTCAATGGTCACTGTCGCTGGTCACTGGTCATTGGTCACTTGTCACTGGTCACTGGTCACTGGTCAATGGTCACTGTCGCTGGTCACTGGTCACTGGTCACTGGTCACTGGTCACTGGTCACTGGTCACTGGTCACTTTTCCCTGGGCAGTGGTCACTGGTCACTGGTCAATGGTCACTATCGCTGGTCAATGGTCACTGTCGCTGGTCACTGGTCACTGGTCACTTGTCACTGGTCACTGCTCACTGGTCACTGGACACTGGTCACTGGTCAATGGTCCCTGTCGCTGGAAAATGGTCACTGTCGCTGGTCACTGGTCACTGGTCACAGTCGCTGGTCACTGGTCACTGGTCTCTAGTCACTGGTCACTGGTCACTGGTCGCTGGTCACTGGTCACTTGTCACTGGTCAGTGGCCACTGGTCGCTGGTCACTTGTCACAGGTCACTGGTCACTGGTCACTGGTCACAAGTCACTGGTCACTGGTCACTGGTCACTGGTCACTGGTCACAGGTCACAGGTCACTGGTCACTGGTCACTGGTCACTGGTCACTGGTCACTGGTCACTGGTCACTGTCGCTGATCACTGGTCACTGGACACTGGTCACTGGTCACTGGTCACAAGTCACTGGTCACTTGTCACTGGTCAGTGGCCACTCGTCGCTGGTCACTTGCCACTGGTCACTGGTCACAGGTCAATGGTCACTTGTCACTGGACACTGGTCACTGGTCACTGGTCACTTGTCACTGGTCAATGGTCACTATCGCTGGTCAATGGTCACTGTCGCTGGTCACTGGTCATTGGTCACTTGTCACTGGTCACTGGTCACTGGTCAATGGTCACTGTCGCTGGTCACTGGTCACTGGTCACTGGTCACTGGTCACTGGTCACTGGTCACTGGTCACTGGTCACTGGTCAATGGTCACTGTCGCTGGTCACTGGTCACTGCTCACTGGTCACTGGTCAATGGTCACTGGTCACTGGTCACTGGTCAATGGTCACTATCGCTGGTCAATGGTCATTGTCGCTGGTCACTGGTCATTGGTCACTTGTCACTGGTCACTGGTCACTGGTCACTGCTCACTGGTCACTGGTCACTGGTCACAGGTCAATGGTCACTGGTCACTGGTCACTGGTCAATGGTCCCTGTCGCTGGTCACTGGTCACTGGTCACAAGTCACTGGTCACTTGTCACTGGTCACTGGTCACTGGTCACTGGTCACTGGTCACTGGTCACTGGTCAATTGTCACTGTCGCTGGTCACTGGTCACTGGTCACTGGTCACTGGTCACAAAGCACTGGTCACAAAGCACTGGTCACTTGTCACTGGTCAGTGGCCACTGGTCGCTGGTCACTTGTCACTGGTCACTGGTCACTGGTCACTAGTCACAATTCACTGGTCACTGGTCACTTGTCACTGGTCACTGGTCAATGGTCACTGTCGGTGGTCACTGGTCACTGGTCACTGATCACTGGTCACTGGTCACTGGTCACAGGTCACTGGTCACTGGTCATTGGTCACTATCGCTGGTCAATGGTCACTGTCGCTGGTCACTGGTCACTGGTCACTTGTCACTGGTCACTGCTCACTGGTCACTGGACACTGGTCACTGGTCAATGGTCCCTGTCGCTGGAAAATGGTCACTGTCGCTGGTCACTGGTCACTGGTCACAGTCGCTGGTCACTGGTCACTGGTCTGTAGTCACTGGTCACTGGTCACTGGTCGCTGGTCACTGGTCACTTGTCACTGGTCAGTGGCCACTGGTCGCTGGTCACTTGTCACAGGTCACTGGTCACTGGTCACTGGTCACAAGTCACTGGTCACTGGTCACTGGTCACTGGTCACTGGTCACTGGTCACAGGTCACAGGTCACTGGTCACTGTCGCTGATCACTGGTCACTGGACACTGGTCACTGGTCACTGGTCACAAGTCACTGGTCACTGGTCACTGGTCACTGGTCACTGGTCACTGGTCACTGGTCACTGTCGCTGATCACTGGTCACTGGACACTGGTCACTGGTCACTGGTCACAAGTCACTGGTCACTTGTCACTGGTCAGTGGCCACTCGTCGCTGGTCACTTGTCACTGGTCACTGGTCACAGGTCAATGGTCACTGGTCACTGGACACTGGTCACTGGTCACTGGTCACTTGTCACTGGTCAATGGTCACTATCGCTGGTCAATGGTCACTGTCGCTGGTCACTGGTCATTGGTCACTTGTCACTGGTCACTGGTCACTGGTCAATGGTCACTGACGCTGGTCACTGGTCACTGGTCACTGGTCACTGGTCACTGGTCACTGGTCACTGGTCACTGGTCAATGGTCACTGTCGCTGGTCACTGGTCACTGGTCACTGGTCACTGATCAATGGTCACTGGTCACTGGTAACTGGTCAATGGTCACTATCGCTGGTCAATGGTCATTGCCGCTGGTCACTGGTCATTGGTCACTTGTCACTGGTCACTGGTCACTGGTCACTGGTCACTGGTCACTGGTCACAGGTCAATGGTCACTGGTCACTGGTCACTGGTCAATGGTCCCTGTCGCTGGTCACTGGTCACTGGTCACTGGTCACTGGTCATTGGTCACTGGTATCTGGTCAATGGTCACTGTCGCTGGTCACTGGTCACTGGTCAATGGTAACTTGTCACTGGGCAGTGGTCAATGGTCACTGGTCACTGGTCACTGGTCACTGGTCACTGGTCACTGGTCACTGGTCACAGGTCAATGGTCACTGGTCACTGGACACAGGTCACTGGTCACTGGTCACTGGTCAATGGTCACTGGTCACTGGTCAATGGTCACTGGCCACTGGTCTCTGGTCACTGGTCAATGGTCACTTTCGTTGGTCAATGGTCAATGGTCCCTGTCGCTGGTCACTGGTCACTGGTCACTGGTCACTGGTCACTGGTCACTGGTCACTGGTATCTGGTCAATGGTCACTGTCGCTGGTCACTGGTCACTGGTCACTGGTCACTGGTCAATGGTAACTTGTCACTGGTCACTGGTCACTGGTCACTGGTCACTTGTCACTGGTCACTGGTCACTGGTCACTGGTCACTGGTCACTGGTCACTGGTCAATGGTCACTGTCGCTGGTCACTGGTCACTGCTCACTGGTCACTGGTCAATGGTCACTGGTCACTGGTCACTGGTCAATGGTCACTATCGCTGGTCAATGGTCATTGTCGCTGGTCACTGGTCATTGGTCACTTGTCACTGGTCACTGGTCACTGGTCACTGCTCACTGGTCACTGGTCACTGGTCACAGGTCAATGGTCACTGGTCACTGGTCACTGGTCAATGGTCCCTGTCGCTGGTCACTGGTCACTGGTCACAAGTCACTGGTCACTTGTCACTGGTCACTGGTCACTGGTCACTGGTCAATGGTCACTGTCGCTGGTCAATGGTCACTGTCGCTGGTCACTGGTCACTGGTCACTGGTCACTGGTCACAAAGCACCGGTCACAAAGCACTGGTCACTTGTCACTGGTCAGTGGCCACTGGTCGCTGGTCACTTGTCACTGGTCACTGGTCACTGGTCACTAGTCACAATTCACTGGTCACTGGTCACTTGTCACTGGTCACTGGTCACTGGTCACTGGTCACTGGTCACTGGTCAATGGTCACTGTCGCTGGTGACTGGTCACTGGTCACTGATCACTGGTCACTGGTCAATGGTCACTATCGCTGGTCAATGGTCACTGTCGCTGGTCACTGGTCACTGGTCACTTGTCACTGGTCACTGCTCACTGGTCACTGGACACTGGTCACTGGTCAATGGTCCCTGTCGCTGGAAAATGGTCACTGTCGCTGGTCACTGGTCACTGGTCACAGTCGCTGGTCACTGGTCACTGGTCTCTAGTCACGGGTCACTGGTCACTGGTCGCTGGTCACTGGTCACTTGTCACTGGTCAGTGGCCACTGGTCGCTGGTCACTTGTCACAGGTCACTGGTCACTGGTCACTGGTCACAAGTCACTGGTCACTGGTCACTGGTCACTGGTCACTGGTCACTGGTCACTGGTCACTGGTCACTGTCGCTGATCACTGGTCACTGGACACTGGTCACTGGTCACTGGTCACAAGTCACTGGTCACTTGTCACTGGTCAGTAGCCACTCGTCGCTGGTCACTTGTCACTGCTCACTGGTCACAGGTCAATGGTCACTGGTCACTGGACACTGGTCACTGGTCACTGGTCACTTGTCACTGGTCAATGGTCACTATCGCTGGTCAATGGTCACTGTCGCTGGTCACTGGTCATTGGTCACTTGTCACTGGTCACTGGTCACTGGTCAATGGTCACTGTCGCTGGTCACTGGTCACTGGTCACTGGTCACTGGTCACTGGTCACTGGTCACTGGTCAATGGTCACTGTCGCTGGTCACTGGTCACTGGTCACTGGTCACTGGTCACTGGTCAATGGTCACTATCGCTGGTCAATGGTCATTGTCGCTGGTCACTGGTCATTGGTCACTTGTCACTGGTCACTGGTCACTGGTCACTGGTCACAGGTCAATGGTCACTGGTCACTGGTCACTGGTCAATGGTCCCTGTCGCTGGTCACTGGTCACAGGTCACTGGTCACTGGTCATTGGTCACTGGTATCTGGTCAATGGTCACTGTCGCTGGTCACTGGTCACTGGTCACTGGTCACTGGTCAATGGTAACTTGTCACTGGGCAGTGGTCAATGGTCACTGGTCACTGGTCACTGGTCACTGGTCACTGGTCACAGGTCAATGGTCACTGGTCACTGGACACAGGTCACTGGTCACTGGTCACTGGTCAATGGTCACTGGTCACTGGTCAATGGTCACTGGCCACTGGTCTCTGGTCACTGGTCAATGCTCACTTTCGTTGGTCAATGCTCAATGGTCCCTGTCGCTGGTCACTGGTCACTGGTCACTGGTCACTGGTCACTGGTCACTGGTCACTGGTATCTGGTCAATGGTCACTGTCGCTGGTCACTGGTCACTGGTCACTGGTCACTGGTCAATGGTCCCTGTCGCTGGAAAATGTTTACTGTCGCTGGTCACTGGTCACTGGTCACAGTCGCTGGTCACTGGTCACTGGTCTCTAGTCACTGGTCACTGGTCACTGGTCGCTGGTCACTGGTCACTAGTCACTGGTCACTGGTCAATTGTAACTTGTCACTGGGCAGTGGTCAATGGTCACTGGTCACTGGTCACTGGTCACTGGTCACTGGTCACAGGTCAATGGTCACTGGTCACTGGACACAGGTCACTGGTCACTGGTCACTGGTCACTGGTCACTGTTCACTGGTCACTGATCACTGGTCAATGGTCACCGTCGCTGGTCACTTTTCACTGGTCACTAGTCACTGGTCACTGGTCACTGGTCAATGGTCACTTTCGCTGGTCAATGGTCACTGTCGCTGGTCACTGGTCACTGGCCACTGGTCACAGTCGCTGGTCACTGGTCACTGGTCACTGGTAACTGGTCAATGGTCACTGTCGCTGGTCACTGGTCACTGGTCACTGGTCACTGGTCACTGGTCAATGGTAACTTGTCACTGGGCAGTGGTCAATGGTCACTGGTCACTGGTCACTGGTCACTGGTCACTGGTCACTGGTCACAGGTCAATGGTCACTGGTCACTGGTCACTGGTCACAGGTCAATGGTCACTGGTCACTGGTCACTGGTCAATGGTCACTGTCGCTGGTCACTGGTCACTGGTCACTGGTCACTGGTCAATGGTCACTGGTCACTGGTCACTGGTCAATGGTCACTATCGCTGGTCAATGGTCATTGTCGCTGGTCACTGGTCATTGGTCACTTGTCACTGGTCACTGGTCACTGGTCACTGGTCACTGGTCACTGGTCACAGGTCAATGGTCACTGGTCACTGGTCACTGGTCAATGGTCCCTGTCGCTGGTCACTGGTCACTGGTCACTGGTCACTGGTCATTGGTCACTGGTATCTGGTCAATGGTCACTGTCGCTGGTCACTGGTCACTGGTCACTGGTCACTGGTCAATGGTAACTTGTCACTGGGCAGTGGTCAATGGTCACTGGTCACTGGTCACTGGTCACTGGTCACTGGTCAATGGTCACTGGTCACTGGACACAGGTCACTGGTCACTGGTCACTGGTCACTGGTCAATGGTCACTGGTCACTGGTCAATGGTCACTGGCCACTGGTCTCTGGTCACTGGTCAATGGTCACTTTCGTTGGTCAATGGTCAATGGTCCCTGTCGCTGGTCACTGGTCACTGGTCACTGGTCACTGGTCACTGGTCACTGGTATCTGGTCAATGGTCACTGTCGCTGGTCACTGGTCACTGGTCACTGGTCAATGGTAACTTGTCACTGGTCACTGGTCACTGGTCACTGGACACTTGTCACTGGTCACTGGTCACTGGTCACTGGTCACTGGTCACTGGTCACTGGTCAATGGTCACTGTCGCTGGTCACTGGTCAATGGTCACTGGTCACTGGTCAATGGTCACTGGTCACTGGTCACTGGTCAATGGTCACTATCGCTGGTCAATGGTCATTGTCGCTGGTCACTGGTCATTGGTCACTTGTCACTGGTCACTGGTCACTGGTCACTGGTCACTGGTCACTGGTCACTGGTCACAAGTCAATGGTCACTGGTCACTGGTCACTGGTCAATGGTCCCTGTCGCTGGTCACTGGTCACTGGTCACAAGTCACTGGTCACTTGTCACTGGTCACTGGTCACTGGTCACTGGTCAATGGTCACTGTCGCTGGTCAATGGTCACTGTCGCTGGTCACTGGTCACTGGTCACTGGTCACTGGTCACAAAGCACCGGTCACAAAGCACTGGTCACTTGTCACTGGTCAGTGGCCACTGGTCGCTGGTCACTTGTCACTGGTCACTGGTCACTGGTCACTAGTCACAATTCACTGGTCACTGGTCACTTGTCACTGGTCACTGGTCACTGGTCACTGGTCACTGGTCACTGGTCAATGGTCACTGTCGCTGGTGACTGGTCACTGGTCACTGATCACTGGTCACTGGTCAATGGTCACTATCGCTGGTCAATGGTCACTGTCGCTGGTCACTGGTCACTGGTCACTTGTCACTGGTCACTGCTCACTGGTCACTGGACACTGGTCACTGGTCAATGGTCCCTGTCGCTGGAAAATGGTCACTGTCGCTGGTCACTGGTCACTGGTCACAGTCGCTGGTCACTGGTCACTGGTCTCTAGTCACGGGTCACTGGTCACTGGTCGCTGGTCACTGGTCACTTGTCACTGGTCAGTGGCCACTGGTCGCTGGTCACTTGTCACAGGTCACTGGTCACTGGTCACTGGTCACAAGTCACTGGTCACTGGTCACTGGTCACTGGTCACTGGTCACTGGTCACTGGTCACTGGTCACTGTCGCTGATCACTGGTCACTGGACACTGGTCACTGGTCACTGGTCACAAGTCACTGGTCACTTGTCACTGGTCAGTGGCCACTCGTCGCTGGTCACTTGTCACTGCTCACTGGTCACAGGTCAATGGTCACTGGTCACTGGACACTGGTCACTGGTCACTGGTCACTTGTCACTGGTCAATGGTCACTATCGCTGGTCAATGGTCACTGTCGCTGGTCACTGGTCATTGGTCACTTGTCACTGGTCACTGGTCACTGGTCAATGGTCACTGTCGCTGGTCACTGGTCACTGGTCACTGGTCACTGGTCACTGGTCACTGGTCACTGGTCAATGGTCACTGTCGCTGGTCACTGGTCACTGGTCACTGGTCACTGGTCACTGGTCAATGGTCACTATCGCTGGTCAATGGTCATTGTCGCTGGTCACTGGTCATTGGTCACTTGTCACTGGTCACTGGTCACTGGTCACTGGTCACAGGTCAATGGTCACTGGTCACTGGTCACTGGTCAATGGTCCCTGTCGCTGGTCACTGGTCACTGGTCACTGGTCACTGGTCATTGGTCACTGGTATCTGGTCAATGGTCACTGTCGCTGGTCACTGGTCACTGGTCACTGGTCACTGGTCAATGGTAACTTGTCACTGGGCAGTGGTCAATGGTCACTGGTCACTGGTCACTGGTCACTGGTCACTGGTCACAGGTCAATGGTCACTGGTCACTGGACACAGGTCACTGGTCACTGGTCACTGGTCAATGGTCACTGGTCACTGGTCAATGGTCACTGGCCACTGGTCTCTGGTCACTGGTCAATGCTCTCTTTCGTTGGTCAATGGTCAATGGTCCCTGTCGCTGGTCACTGGTCACTGGTCACTGGTCACTGGTCACTGGTCACTGGTCACTGGTATCTGGTCAATGGTCACTGTCGCTGGTCACTGGTCACTGGTCACTGGTCACTGGTCAATGGTCCCTGTCGCTGGAAAATGTTTACTGTCGCTGGTCACTGGTCACTGGTCACAGTCGCTGGTCACTGGTCACTGGTCTCTAGTCACTGGTCACTGGTCACTGGTCGCTGGTCACTGGTAACTTGTCACTGGTCAGTGGCCACTGGTCGCTGGTCACTTGTCACAGGTCACTGGTCACTGGTCACTGGTCACAGGTCACTGGTCACTGGTCACTGGTCACTGGTCACTGGTCACTGGTCACTGGTCACTGGTCAATGTCGCTGATCACTGGTCACTGGACACTGGTCACTGGTCACTGGTCACAAGTCACTGGTCACTTGTCACTGGTCAGTGGCCACTCGTCGCTGGTCACTTGTCACTGGTCACTGGTCACAGGTCAATGGTCACTGGTCACTGGACACTGGTCACTGGTCACTGGTCACTTGTCACTGGTCAATGGTCACTATCGCTGGTCAATGGTCACTGTCGCTGGTCACTGGTCATTGGTCACTTGTCACTGGTCACTGGTCACTGGTCAATGGTCACTGTCGCTGGTCACTGGTCACTGGTCACTGGTCACTGGTCACTGGTCACTGGTCACTGGTCACTTTTCCCTGGGCAGTGGTCACTGGTCACTGGTCAATGGTCACTATCGCTGGTCAATGGTCACTGTCGCTGGTCACTGGTCACTGGTCACTGGTCAATGGTCACTGTCACTGTTCAATGGTAACTTGTCACTTGGCAGTGGTCAATGGTCAATGGTCACTGGTCACTGGTCACTGGTCACTGGTCACAGGTCAATGGTCACTGGTCACTGGACACAGGCACTGGTCACTGGTCACTGGTCAATGGTCACTGGCCACTGGTCACTGGTCACTGGTCAATGGTCACTTTCGCTGGTCAATGGTCACTGTCGCTGGTCACTGGTCACTGTCGCTGGTCACTGGTCACTGGTCACTGGTCACTGGTAACTGGTCAATGGTCACTGTCGCTGGTCACTGGTCACTGGTCACTGGTCACTGGTCAATGGTAACTTGTTACTGGGCAGTGGTCAATGGTCAATGGTCACTATCGCTGGTCAATGGTCACTGTCGCTGGTCACTGGTCACTGGTCACTTGTCACTGGTCACTGCTCACTGGTCACTGGACACTGGTCACTGGTCAATGGTCCCTGTCGCTGGAAAATGGTCACTGTCGCTGGTCACTGGTCACTGGTCACAGTCGCTGGTCACTGGTCACTGGTCTCTAGTCACTGGTCACTGGTCGCTGGTCACTGGTCACTTGTCACTGGTCAGTGGCCACTGGTCGCTGGTCACTTGTCACAGGTCACTGGTCACTGGTCACTGGTCACAAGTCACTGGTCACTGGTCACTGGTCACTGGTCACTGGTCACTGGTCACTGGTCACTGGTCACTGTCGCTGATCACTGGTCACTGGACACTGGTCACTGGTCACTGGTCACAAGTCACTGGTCACTTGTCACTGGTCAGTGGCCACTCGTCGCTGGTCACTTGTCACTGGTCACTGGTCACAGGTCAATGGTCACTGGTCACTGGACACTGGTCACTGGTCACTGGTCACTTGTCACTGGTCAATGGTCACTATCGCTGGTCAATGGTCACTGTCGCTGGTCACTGGTCATTGGTCACTTGTCACTGGTCACTGGTCACTGGTCAATGGTCACTGTCGCTGGTCACTGGTCACTGGTCACTGGTCACTGGTCACTGGTCACTGGTCACTGGTCACTGGTCAATGGTCACTGTCGCTGGTCACTGGTCACTGGTCACTGGTCACTGATCAATGGTCACTGGTCACTGGTAACTGGTCAATGGTCACTATCGCTGGTCAATGGTCATTGCCGCTGGTCACTGGTCATTGGTCACTTGTCACTGGTCACTGGTCACTGGTCACTGGTCACTGGTCACTGGTCACAGGTCAATGGTCACTGGTCACTGGTCACTGGTCAATGGTCCCTGTCGCTGGTCACTGGTCACTGGTCACTGGTCACTGGTCATTGGTCACTGGTATCTGGTCAATGGTCACTGTCGCTGGTCACTGGTCACTGGTCACTGGTCACTGGTCAATGGTAACTTGTCACTGGGCAGTGGTCAATGGTCACTGGTCACTGGTCACTGGTCACTGGTCACTGGTCACTGGTCACAGGTCAATGGTCACTGGTCACTGGACACAGGTCACTGGTCACTGGTCACTGGTCAATGGTCACTGGTCACTGGTCAATGGTCACTGGCCACTGGTCTCTGGTCACTGGTCAATGGTCACTTTCGTTGGTCAATGGTCAATGGTCCCTGTCGCTGGTCACTGGTCACTGGTCACTGGTCACTGGTCACTGGTCACTGGTCACTGGTATCTGGTCAATGGTCACTGTCGCTGGTCACTGGTCACTGGTCACTGGTCACTGGTCACTGGTCAATGGTAACTTGTCACTGGGCAGTGGTCAATGGTCACTGGTCACTGGTCACTGGTCACTGGTCACTGGTCACAGGTCAATGGTCACTGGTCACTGGACACAGGTCACTGGTCACTGGTCACTGGTCACTGGTCACTGGTCAATGGTCACTGGCCACTGGTCTCTGGTCACTGGTCAATGGTCACTTTCGTTGGTCAATGGTCAATGATCCCTGTCGCTGGTCACTGGTCACTGGTCACTGGTCACTGGTCACTGGTATCTGGTCAATGGTCACTGTCGCTGGTCACTGGTCACTGGTCACTGGTCACTGGTCAATGGTAACTTGTCACTGGTCACTGGTCACTGGTCACTGGTCACTTGTCACTGGTCACTGGTCACTGGTCACTGGTCACTGGTCACTGGTCACTGGTCACTGGTCAATGGTCACTGTCGCTGGTCACTGGTCACTGGTCACTGGTCACTGGTCAATGGTCACTGGTCACTGGTCACTGGTCAATGGTCACTATCGCTGGTCAATGGTCATTGTCGCTGGTCACTGGTCATTGGTCACTTGTCACTGGTCACTGGTCACTGGTCACTGGTCACTGGTCACTGGTCAATGGTCACTGTCGCTGGTCACTGGTCACTGGTCACTGGTCACTGGTCACTGGTCAATGGTCACTGGTCACTGGTCACTGGTCAATGGTCACTATCGCTGGTCAATGGTCATTGTCGCTGGTCACTGGTCATTGGTCACTTGTCACTGGTCACTGGTCACTGGTCACTGGTCACTGGTCACTGGTCACTGGTCACAGGTCAATGGTCACTGGTCACTGGTCACTGGTCAATGGTCCCTGTCGCTGGTCACTGGTCACTGGTCACAAGTCACTGGTCACTTGTCACTGGTCACTGGTCACTGGTCACTTGTCACTGGTCAATGGTCACTGTCGCTGGTCAATGGTCACTGTCGCTGGTCACTGGTCACTGGTCACTGATCACTGGTCACAAAGCACTGGTCACAAAGCACTGGTCACTTGTCACTGGTCAGTGGCCACTGGTCGCTGGTCACTTGTCACTGGTCAATGGTCACTGGTCACTGGTCACTGGTCAATGGTCCCTGTCGCTGGTCACTGGTCACTGGTCACAAGTCACTGGTCACTTGTCACTGGTCACTGGTCACTGGTCACTGGTCACTGGTCAATGGTCACTGTCGCTGGTCAATGGTCACTGTCGCTGGTCACTGGTCACTGGTCACTGGTCACTGGTCACAAAGCACTGGTCACAGAGCACTGGTCACTTGTCACTGGTCAGTGGCCACTGGTCGCTGGTCACTTGTCACTGGTCACTGGTCACTGGTCACTGGCCACTGGTCTCTGGTCACTGGTCAATGCTCACTTTCGTTGGTCAATGGTCAATGGTCCCTGTCGCTGGTCACTGGTCACTGGTCACTGGTCACAAGTCACTGGTCACTTGTCACTGGTCAGTGGCCACTCGTCGCTGGTCACTTGTCACTGGTCACTGGTCACAGGTCAATGGTCACTGGTCACTGGACACTGGTCACTGGTCACTGGTCACTTGTCACTTGTCAATGGTCACTATCGCTGGTCAATGGTCACTGTCGCTGGTCACTGGTCATTGGTCACTTGTCACTGGTCACTGGTCACTGGTCAATGGTCACTGGTCACTGGTCACAGGTCAATGGTCACTGATCACTGGTCACTGGTCAATGGTCCCTGTCGCTGGTCACTGGTCACTGGTCACTGGTCACTGGTCATTGGTCACTGGTATCTGGTCAATGGTCACTGTCGCTGGTCACTGGTCACTGGTCACTGGTCACTGGTCAATGGTAACTTGTCACTGGGCAGTGGTCAATGGTCACTGGTCACTGGTCACTGGTCACTGGTCACTGGTCACTGGTCACTGGTCACAGGTCAATGGTCACTGGTCACTGGACACAGGTCACTGGTCACTGGTCACTGGTCAATGGTCACTGGTCACTGGTCAATGGTCACTGGCCACTGGTCTCTGGTCACTGGTCAATGGTCACTTTCGTTGGTCAATGGTCAATGGTCCCTGTCGCTGGTCACTGGTCACTGGTCACTGGTCACTGGTCACTGGTCACTGGTCACTGGTATCTGGTCAATGGTCACTGTCGCTGGTCACTGGTCACTGGTCACTGGTCACTGGTCAATGGTAACTTGTCACTGGTCACTGGTCACTGGTCACTGGTCACTTGTCACTGGTCACTGGTCACTGGTCACTGGTCACTGGTCACTGGTCACTGGTCAATGGTCACTGTCGCTGGTCACTGGTCACTGCTCACTGGTCACTGGTCAATGGTCACTGGTCACTGGTCACTGGTCAATGGTCACTATCGCTGGTCAATGGTCATTGTCGCTGGTCACTGGTCATTGGTCACTTGTCACTGGTCACTGGTCACTGGTCACTGCTCACTGGTCACTGGTCACTGGTCACAGGTCAATGGTCACTGGTCACTGGTCACTGGTCAATGGTCCCTGTCGCTGGTCACTGGTCACTGGTCACAAGTCACTGGTCACTTGTCACTGGTCACTGGTCACTGGTCACTGGTCACTGGTCACTGGTCACTGGTCAATGGTCACTGTCGCTGGTCACTGGTCACTGCTCACTGGTCACTGGTCAATGGTCACTGGTCACTGGTCACTGGTCAATGGTCACTATCGCTGGTCAATGGTCATTGTCGCTGGTCACTGGTCATTGGTCACTTGTCACTGGTCACTGGTCACTGGTCACTGCTCACTGGTCACTGGTCACTGGTCACAGGTCAATGGTCACTGGTCACTGGTCACTGGTCAATGGTCCCTGTCGCTGGTCACTGGTCACTGGTCACAAGTCACTGGTCACTTGTCACTGGTCACTGGTCACTGGTCACTGGTCACTGGTCAATTGTCAATGGTCACTATCGCTGGTCAATGGTCATTGTCGCTGGTCACTGGTCATTGGTCACTTGTCACTGGTCACTGGTCACTGGTCACTGCTCACTGGTCACTGGTCACTGGTCACAGGTCAATGGTCACTGGTCACTGGTCACAGGTCACTGGTCACTGGTCATTGGTCACTATCGCTGGTCAATGGTCACTGTCGCTGGTCACTGGTCACTGGTCACTTGTCACTGGTCACTGCTCACTGGTCACTGGACACTGGTCACTGGTCAATGGTCCCTGTCGCTGGAAAATGGTCACTGTCGCTGGTCACTGGTCACTGGTCACAGTCGCTGGTCACTGGTCACTGGTCTGTAGTCACTGGTCACTGGTCACTGGTCGCTGGTCACTGGTCACTTGTCACTGGTCAGTGGCCACTGGTCGCTGGTCACTTGTCACAGGTCACTGGTCACTGGTCACTGGTCACAAGTCACTGGTCACTGGTCACTGGTCACTGGTCACTGGTCACTGGTCACAGGTCACTGGTCACTGTCGCTGATCACTGGTCACTGGACACTGGTCACTGGTCACTGGTCACAAGTCACTGGTCACTTGTCACTGGTCAGTGGCCACTCGTCGCTGGTCACTTGTCACAGGTCACTGGTCACAGGTCAATGGTCAATGGTCACTGGACACTGGTCACTGGTCACTGGTCACTTGTCACTGGTCAATGGTCACTATCGCTGGTCAATGGTCACTGTCGCTGGTCACTGGTCATTGGTCACTTGTCACTGGTCACTGGTCACTGGTCAATGGTCACTGTCGCTGGTCACTGGTCACTGGTCACTGGTCACTGGTCACTGGTCACTGGTCACTGGTCACTGGTCACTTTTCCCTGGGCAGTGGTCACTGGTCACTGGTCAATGGTCACTATCGCTGGTCAATGGTCACTGTCGCTGGTCACTGGTCACTGGTCACTTGTCACTGGTCACTGCTCACTGGTCACTGGACACTGGTCACTGGTCAATGGTCCCTGTCGCTGGAAAATGGTCACTGTCGCTGGTCACTGGTCACTGGTCACAGTCGCTGGTCACTGGTCACTGGTCTCTAGTCACTGGTCACTGGTCACTGGTCGCTGGTCACTGGTCACTTGTCACTGGTCAGTGGCCACTGGTCGCTGGTCACTTGTCACAGGTCACTGGTCACTGGTCACTGGTCACAAGTCACTGGTCACTGGTCACTGGTCACTGGTCACTGGTCACTGGTCACAGGTCACTGGTCACTGGTCACTGGTCACTGGTCACTGGTCACTGGTCACTGGTCACTGTCGCTGATCACTGGTCACTGGACACTGGTCACTGGTCACTGGTCACAAGTCACTGGTCACTTGTCACTGGTCAGTGGCCACTCGTCGCTGGTCACTTGCCACTGGTCACTGGTCACAGGTCAATGGTCACTTGTCACTGGACACTGGTCACTGGTCACTGGTCACTTGTCACTGGTCAATGGTCACTATCGCTGGTCAATGGTCACTGTCGCTGGTCACTGGTCATTGGTCACTTGTCACTGGTCACTGGTCACTGGTCAATGGTCACTGTCGCTGGTCACTGGTCACTGGTCACTGGTCACTGGTCACTGGTCACTGGTCACTGGTCACTGGTCAATGGTCACTGTCGCTGGTCACTGGTCACTGCTCACTGGTCACTGGTCAATGGTCACTGGTCACTGGTCACTGGTCAATGGTCACTATCGCTGGTCAATGGTCATTGTCGCTGGTCACTGGTCATTGGTCACTTGTCACTGGTCACTGGTCACTGGTCACTGCTCACTGGTCACTGGTCACTGGTCACAGGTCAATGGTCACTGGTCACTGGTCACTGGTCAATGGTCCCTGTCGCTGGTCACTGGTCACTGGTCACAAGTCACTGGTCACTTGTCACTGGTCACTGGTCACTGGTCACTGGTCACTGGTCACTGGTCACTGGTCAATTGTCACTGTCGCTGGTCACTGGTCACTGGTCACTGGTCACTGGTCACAAAGCACTGGTCACAAAGCACTGGTCACTTGTCACTGGTCAGTGGCCACTGGTCGCTGGTCACTTGTCACTGGTCACTGGTCACTGGTCACTAGTCACAATTCACTGGTCACTGGTCACTTGTCACTGGTCACTGGTCAATGGTCACTGTCGCTGGTCACTGGTCACTGGTCACTGATCACTGGTCACTGGTCACTGGTCACAGGTCACTGGTCACTGGTCATTGGTCACTATCGCTGGTCAATGGTCACTGTCGCTGGTCACTGGTCACTGGTCACTTGTCACTGGTCACTGCTCACTGGTCACTGGACACTGGTCACTGGTCAATGGTCCCTGTCGCTGGAAAATGGTCACTGTCGCTGGTCACTGGTCACTGGTCACAGTCGCTGGTCACTGGTCACTGGTCTGTAGTCACTGGTCACTGGTCACTGGTCGCTGGTCACTGGTCACTTGTCACTGGTCAGTGGCCACTGGTCGCTGGTCACTTGTCACAGGTCACTGGTCACTGGTCACTGGTCACAAGTCACTGGTCACTGGTCACTGGTCACTGGTCACTGGTCACTGGTCACAGGTCACAGGTCACTGGTCACTGTCGCTGATCACTGGTCACTGGACACTGGTCACTGGTCACTGGTCACAAGTCACTGGTCACTGGTCACTGGTCACTGGTCACTGGTCACTGGTCACTGGTCACTGTCGCTGATCACTGGTCACTGGACACTGGTCACTGGTCACTGGTCACAAGTCACTGGTCACTTGTCACTGGTCAGTGGCCACTCGTCGCTGGTCACTTGTCACTGGTCACTGGTCACAGGTCAATGGTCACTGGTCACTGGACACTGGTCACTGGTCACTGGTCACTTGTCACTGGTCAATGGTCACTATCGCTGGTCAATGGTCACTGTCGCTGGTCACTGGTCATTGGTCACTTGTCACTGGTCACTGGTCACTGGTCAATGGTCACTGACGCTGGTCACTGGTCACTGGTCACTGGTCACTGGTCACTGGTCACTGGTCACTGGTCACTGGTCAATGGTCACTGTCGCTGGTCACTGGTCACTGGTCACTGGTCACTGATCAATGGTCACTGGTCACTGGTAACTGGTCAATGGTCACTATCGCTGGTCAATGGTCATTGCCGCTGGTCACTGGTCATTGGTCACTTGTCACTGGTCACTGGTCACTGGTCACTGGTCACTGGTCACTGGTCACAGGTCAATGGTCACTGGTCACTGGTCACTGGTCAATGGTCCCTGTCGCTGGTCACTGGTCACTGGTCACTGGTCACTGGTCATTGGTCACTGGTATCTGGTCAATGGTCACTGTCGCTGGTCACTGGTCACTGGTCACTGGTCACTGGTCAATGGTAACTTGTCACTGGGCAGTGGTCAATGGTCACTGGTCACTGGTCACTGGTCACTGGTCACTGGTCACTGGTCACTGGTCACAGGTCAATGGTCACTGGTCACTGGACACAGGTCACTGGTCACTGGTCACTGGTCAATGGTCACTGGTCACTGGTCAATGGTCACTGGCCACTGGTCTCTGGTCACTGGTCAATGGTCACTTTCGTTGGTCAATGGTCAATGGTCCCTGTCGCTGGTCACTGGTCACTGGTCACTGGTCACTGGTCACTGGTCACTGGTCACTGGTATCTGGTCAATGGTCACTGTCGCTGGTCACTGGTCACTGGTCACTGGTCACTGGTCAATGGTAACTTGTCACTGGTCACTGGTCACTGGTCACTGGTCACTTGTCACTGGTCACTGGTCACTGGTCACTGGTCACTGGTCACTGGTCACTGGTCAATGGTCACTGTCGCTGGTCACTGGTCACTGCTCACTGGTCACTGGTCAATGGTCACTGGTCACTGGTCACTGGTCAATGGTCACTATCGCTGGTCAATGGTCATTGTCGCTGGTCACTGGTCATTGGTCACTTGTCACTGGTCACTGGTCACTGGTCACTGCTCACTGGTCACTGGTCACTGGTCACAGGTCAATGGTCACTGGTCACTGGTCACTGGTCAATGGTCCCTGTCGCTGGTCACTGGTCACTGGTCACAAGTCACTGGTCACTTGTCACTGGTCACTGGTCACTTGTCACTGGTCACTGGTCAATTGTCACTGTCGCTGGTCAATGGTCACTGTCGCTGGTCACTGGTCACTGGTCACTGGTCACTGGTCACAAAGCACTGGTCACAAAGCACTGGTCACTTGTCACTGGTCAGTGGCCACTGGTCGCTGGTCACTTGTCACTGGTCACTGGTCACTGGTCACTAGTCACAATTCACTGGTCACTGGTCACTTGTCACTGGTCACTGGTCAATGGTCACTGTCGCTGGTCACTGGTCACTGGTCACTGATCACTGGTCACTGGTCACTGGTCACAGGTCACTGGTCACTGGTCATTGGTCACTATCGCTGGTCAATGGTCACTGTCGCTGGTCACTGGTCACTGGTCACTTGTCACTGGTCACTGCTCACTGGTCACTGGACACTGGTCACTGGTCAATGGTCCCTGTCGCTGGAAAATGGTCACTGTCGCTGGTCACTGGTCACTGGTCACAGTCGCTGGTCACTGGTCACTGGTCTCTAGTCACTGGTCACTGGTCACTGGTCGCTGGTCACTGGTCACTTGTCACTGGTCAGTGGCCACTGGTCGCTGGTCACTTGTCACAGGTCACTGGTCACTGGTCACTGGTCACAAGTCACTGGTCACTGGTCACTGGTCACTGGTCACTGGTCACTGGTCACAGGTCACTGGTCACGGTCGCTGATCACTGGTCACTGGACACTGGTCACTGGTCACTGGTCACAAGTCACTGGTCACTTGTCACTGGTCAGTGGCCACTCGTCGCTGGTCACTTGTCACAGGTCACTGGTCACAGGTCAATGGTCAATGGTCACTGGACACTGGTCACTGGTCACTGGTCACTTGTCACTGGTCAATGGTCACTATCGCTGGTCAATGGTCACTGTCGCTGGTCACTGGTCATTGGTCACTTGTCACTGGTCACTGGTCACTGGTCAATGGTCACTGTCGCTGGTCACTGGTCACTGGTCACTGGTCACTGGTCACTGGTCACTGGTCACTGGTCACTTTTCCCTGGGCAGTGGTCACTGGTCACTGGTCAATGGTCACTATCGCTGGTCAATGGTCACTGTCGCTGGTCACTGGTCACTGGTCACTTGTCACTGGTCACTGCTCACTGGTCACTGGACACTGGTCACTGGTCAATGGTCCCTGTCGCTGGAAAATGGTCACTGTCGCTGGTCACTGGTCACTGGTCACAGTCGCTGGTCACTGGTCACTGGTCTCTAGTCACTGGTCACTGGTCACTGGTCGCTGGTCACTGGTCACTTGTCACTGGTCAGTGGCCACTGGTCGCTGGTCACTTGTCACAGGTCACTGGTCACTGGTCACTGGCCACAAGTCACTGGTCACTGGTCACTGGTCACTGGTCACTGGTCACTGGTCACAGGTCACTGGTCACTGGTCACTGGTCACTGGTCACTGGTCACTGGTCACTGGTCACTGTCGCTGATCACTGGTCACTGGACACTGGTCACTGGTCACTGGTCACAAGTCACTGGTCACTTGTCACTGGTCAGTGGCCACTCGTCGCTGGTCACTTGTCACTGGTCACTGGTCACAGGTCAATGGTCACTTGTCACTGGACACTGGTCACTGGTCACTGGTCACTTGTCACTGGTCAATGGTCACTATCGCTGGTCAATGGTCACTGTCGCTGGTCACTGGTCATTGGTCACTTGTCACTGGTCACTGGTCACTGGTCAATGGTCACTGTCGCTGGTCACTGGTCACTGGTCACTGGTCACTGGTCACTGGTCACTGGTCACTGGTCACTGGTCACTGGTCACTGGTCAATGGTCACTGTCGCTGGTCACTGGTCACTGGTCACTGGTCACTGATCAATGGTCACTGGTCACTGGTCACTGGTCAAAGGTCACTATCGCAGGTCAATGGTCATTGCCGCTGGTCACTGGTCATTGGTCACTTGTCACTGGTCACTGGTCACTGGTCACTGGTCACTGGTCACTGGTCACAGGTCAATGGTCACTGGTCACTGGTCACTGGTCAATGGTCCCTGTCGCTGGTCACTGGTCACTGGTCACTGGTCACTGGTCATTGGTCACTGGTATCTGGTCAATGGTCACTGTCGCTGGTCACTGGTCACTGGTCACTGGTCACTGGTCAATGGTAACTTGTCACTGGGCAGTGGTCAATGGTCACTGGTCACTGGTCACTGGTCACTGGTCACTGGTCACAGGTCAATGGTCACTGGTCACTGGACACAGTTCACTGGTCACTGGTCACTGGTCAATGGTCACTGGTCACTGGTCAATGGTCACTGGCCACTGGTCTCTGGTCACTGGTCAATGCTCACTTTCGTTGGTCAATGGTCAATGGTCCCTGTCGCTGGTCACTGGTCACTGGTCACTGGTCACTGGTCACTGGTCACTGGTATCTGGTCAATGGTCACTGTCGCTGGTCACTGGTCACTGGTCACTGGTCAATGGTAACTTGTCACTGGTCACTGGTCACTGGTCACTGGTCACTTGTCACTGGTCACTGGTCACTGGTCACTGGTCACTGGTCACTGGTCACTGGTCACTGGTCACTGGTCAATGGTCACTGTCGCTGGTCACTGGTCACTGGTCACTGGTCACTGGTCAATGGTCACTGGTCACTGGTCACTGGTCAATGGTCACTATCGCTGGTCAATGGTCATTGTCGCTGGTCACTAGTCATTGGTCACTTGTCACTGGTCACTGGTCACTGGTCACTGGTCACTGGTCACTGGTCACAGGTCAATGGTCACTGGTCACTGGTCACTGGTCAATGATCCCTGTCGCTGGTCACTGGTCACTGGTCACAAGTCACTGGTCACTTGTCACTGGTCACTGGTCACTGGTCACTGGTCACTGGTCACTGGTCACTGGTCACTGGTCACTGGTCACTGGTCAATGTCGCTGATCACTGGTCACTGGACACTGGTCACTGGTCACTGGTCACAAGTCACTGGTCACTTGTCACTGGTCAGTGGCCACTCGTCGCTGGTCACTTGTCACTGGTCACTGGTCACAGGTCAATGGTCACTGCTCACTGGACACTGGTCACTGGTCACTGGTCACTTGTCACTGGTCAATGGTCACTATCGCTGGTCAATGGTCACTGTCGCTGGTCACTGGTCATTGGTCACTTGTCACTGGTCACTGGTCACTGGTCAATGGTCACTGTCGCTGGTCACTGGTCACTGGTCACTGGTCACTGGTCACTGGTCACTGGTCACTTTTCCCTGGGCAGTGGTCACTGGTCACTGGTCAATGGTCACTATCGCTGGTCAATGGTCACTGTCGCTGGTCACTGGTCACTGGTCACTGGTCAATGGTCACTGTCACTGTTCAATGGTAACTTGTCACTGGGCAGTGGTCAATGGTCACTGGTCACTGGTCACTGGTCACTGGTCACAGGTCAATGGTCACTGGTCACTGGACACAGGCACTGGTCACTGGTCACTGGTCACTGGTCACTGGTCAATGGTCACTGGCCACTGGTCAATGGTCACTTTCGCTGGTCAATGGTCACTTTCGCTGGTCACTGGTCACTGGTCACTGGTCACTGTCGCTGGTCACTGGTCACTGGTCACTGGTCACTGGTAACTGGTCAATGGTCACTGTCGCTGGTCACTGGTCACTGGTCACTGGTCACTGGTCAATTGTAACTTGTCACTGGGCAGTGGTCAATGGTCACTGGTCACTGGTCACTGGTCACTGGTCACTGGTCACAGGTCAATGGTCACTGGTCACTGGACACAGGTCACTGGTCACTGGTCACTGGTCACTGGTCACTGTTCACTGGTCACTGATCACTGGTCAATGGTCACCGTCGCTGGTCACTGTTCACTGGTCACTAGTCACTGGTCACTGGTCACTGGTCAATGGTCACTTTCGCTGGTCAATGGTCACTGTCGCTGGTCACTGGTCACTGGCCACTGGTCACAGTCGCTGGTCACTGGTCACTGGTCACTGGTAACTGGTCAATGGTCACTGTCGCTGGTCACTGGTCACTGGTCACTGGTCACTGGTCAATGGTAACTTGTCACTGGGCAGTGGTCAATGGTCACTGGTCACTGGTCACTGGTCACTGGTCACTGGTCACAGGTCAATGGTCACTGGTCACTGGTCACTGGTCACAGGTCAATGGTCACTGGTCACTGGTCACTGGTCAATGGTCACTGTCGCTGGTCACTGGTCACTGGTCACTGGTCACTGGTCAATGGTCACTGGTCACTGGTCACTGGTCAATGGTCACTATCGCTGGTCAATGGTCATTGTCGCTGGTCACTGGTCATTGGTCACTTGTCACTGGTCACTGGTCACTGGTCACTGGTCACTGGTCACTGGTCACAGGTCAATGGTCACTGGTCACTGGTCACTGGTCAATGGTCCCTGTCGCTGGTCACTGGTCACTGGTCACTGGTCACTGGTCATTGGTCACTGGTATCTGGTCAATGGTCACTGTCGCTGGTCACTGGTCACTGGTCACTGGTCAATGGTAACTTGTCACTGGGCAGTGGTCAATGGTCACTGGTCACTGGTCACTGGTCACTGGTCACTGGTCAATGGTCACTGGTCACTGGACACAGGTCACTGGTCACTGGTCACTGGTCACTGGTCAATGGTCACTGGTCACTGGTCAATGGTCACTGGCCACTGGTCTCTGGTCACTGGTCAATGGTCACTTTCGTTGGTCAATGGTCAATGGTCCCTGTCGCTGGTCACTGGTCACTGGTCACTGGTCACTGGTCACTGGTCACTGGTATCTGGTCAATGGTCACTGTCGCTGGTCACTGGTCACTGGTCACTGGTCAATGGTAACTTGTCACTGGTCACTGGTCACTGGTCACTGGTCACTTGTCACTGGTCACTGGTCACTGGTCACTGGTCACTGGTCACTGGTCACTGGTCAATGGTCACTCTCGCTGGTCACTGGTCAATGGTCACTGGTCACTGGTCAATGGTCACTGGTCACTGGTCACTGGTCAATGGTCACTATCGCTGGTCAATGGTCATTGTCGCTGGTCACTGGTCATTGGTCACTTGTCACTGGTCACTGCTCACTGGTCACTGGTCACTGGTCACTGGTCACTGGTCACAAGTCAATGGTCACTGGTCACTGGTCACTGGTCAATGGTCCCTGTCGCTGGTCACTGGTCACTGGTCACAGGTCACTGGTCACTTGTCACTGGTCACTGGTCACTGGTCACTGGTCAATGGTCACTGTCGCTGGTCAATGGTCACTGTCGCTGGTCACTGGTCACTGGTCACTGGTCACTGGTCACAAAGCACTGGTCACAAAGCACTGGTAACTTGTCACTGGTCAGTGGCCACTGGTCGCTGGTCACTTGTCACTGGTCACTGGTCACTGGTCACTAGTCACAATTCACTGGTCACTGGTCACTTGTCACTGGTCACTGGTCACTGGTCACTGGTCACTGGTCACTGGTCAATGGTCACTGTCGCTGGTGACTGGTCACTGGTCACTGATCACTGGTCACTGGTCAATGGTCACTATCGCTGGTCAATGGTCACTGTCGCTGGTCACTGGACACTGGTCACTTGTCACTGGTCACTGCTCACTGGTCACTGGACACTGGTCACTGGTCAATGGTCCCTGTCGCTGGAAAATGGTCACTGTCGCTGGTCACTGGTCACTGGTCACAGTCGCTGGTCACTGGTCACTGGTCTCTAGTCACTGGTCACTGGTCACTGGTCGCTGGTCACTGGTCACTTGTCACTGGTCAGTGGCCACTGGTCGCTGGTCACTTGTCACAGGTCACTGGTCACTGGTCACTGGTCACAAGTCACTGGTCACTGGTCACTGGTCACTGGTCACTGGTCACTGGTCACTGGTCACTGGTCACTGTCGCTGATCACTGGTCACTGGACACTGGTCACTGGTCACTGGTCACAAGTCACTGGTCACTTGTCACTGGTCAGTGGCCACTCGTCGCTGGTCACTTGTCACTGCTCACTGGTCACAGGTCAATGGTCACTGGTCACTGGACACTGGTCACTGGTCACTGGTCACTTGTCACTGGTCAATGGTCACTATCGCTGGTCAATGGTCACTGTCGCTGGTCACTGGTCATTGGTCACTTGTCACTGGTCACTGGTCACTGGCCAATGGTCACTGTCGCTGGTCACTGGTCACTGGTCACTGGTCACTGGTCACTGGTCACTGGTCACTGGTCAATGGTCACTGTCGCTGGTCACTGGTCACTGGTCACTGGTCACTGGTCAATGGTCACTGGTCACTGGTCACTGGTCAATGGTCACTATCGCTGGTCAATGGTCATTGTCGCTGGTCACTGGTCATTGGTCACTTGTCACTGGTCACTGGTCACTGGTCACTGGTCACAGGTCAATGGTCACTGGTCACTGGTCACTGGTCAATGGTCCCTGTCGCTGGTCACTGGTCACTGGTCACTGGTCACTGGTCATTGGTCACTGGTATCTGGTCAATGGTCCCTGTCGCTGGTCACTGGTCACTGGTCACAGTCGCTGGTCACTGGTCACTGGTCTCTAGTCACTGGTCACTGGTCACTGGTCGCTGGTCACTGGTCACTTGTCACTGGTCAGTGGCCACTGGTCGCTGGTCACTTGTCACAGGTCACTGGTCACTGGTCACTGGTCACAAGTCACTGGTCACTGGTCACTGGTCACTGGTCACTGGTCACTGGTCACTGGTCACTGGTCAATGTCGCTGATCACTGGTCACTGGACACTGGTCACTGGTCACTGGTCACAAGTCACTGGTCACTTGTCACTGGTCAGTGGCCACTCGTCGCTGGTCACTTGTCACTGGTCACTGGTCACAGGTCAATGGTCACTGGTCACTGGACACTGGTCACTGGTCACTGGTCACTTGTCACTGGTCAATGGTCACTATCGCTGGTCAATGGTCACTGTCGCTGGTCACTGGTCATTGGTCACTTGTCACTGGTCACTGGTCACTGGTCAATGGTCACTGTCGCTGGTCACTGGTCACTGGTCACTGGTCACTGGTCACTGGTCACTTTTCCCTGGGCAGTGGTCACTGGTCACTGGTCAATGGTCACTGGTCAATGGTCACTGGCCACTGGTCAATGGTCACTTTCGCTGGTCAATGGTCACTGTCGCTGGTCACTGGTCACTGGTCACTGGTCACTGTCGCTGGTCACTGGTCACTGGTCACTGGTCACTGGTAACTGGTCAATGGTCACTGTCGCTGGTCACTGGTCACTGGTCACTGGTCACTGGTCAATTGTAACTTGTCACTGGGCAGTGGTCAATGGTCACTGGTTACTGGTCACTGGTCACTGGTCACTGGTCACAGGTCAATGGTCACTGGTCACTGGACACAGGTCACTGGTCACTGGTCACTGGTCACTGGTCACTGTTCACTGGTCACTGATCACTGGTCAATGGTCACCGTCGCTGGTCACTGTTCACTGGTCACTAGTCACTGGTCACTGGTCACTGGTCAATGGTCACTTTCGCTGGTCAATGGTCACTGTCGCTGGTCACTGGTCACTGGCCACTGGTCACAGTCGCTGGTCACTGGTCACTGGTCACTGGTAACTGGTCAATGGTCACTGTCGCTGGTCACTGGTCACTGGTCACAGGTCACTGGTCACTGGTCAATGGTAACTTGTCACTGGGCAGTGGTCAATGGTCACTGGTCACTGGTCACTGGTCACTGGTCACTGGTCACTGGTCACAGGTCAATGGTCACTGGTCACTGGTCACTGGTCACAGGTCAATGGTCACTGGTCACTGGTCACTGGTCAATGGTCACTGTCGCTGGTCACTGGTCACTGGTCACTGGTCACTGGTCAATGGTCACTGGTCACTGGTCACTGGTCAATGGTCACTATCGCTGGTCAATGGTCATTGTCGCTGGTCACTGGTCATTGGTCACTTGTCACTGGTCACTGGTCACTGGTCACTGGTCACTGGTCACTGGTCACAGGTCAATGGTCACTGGTCACTGGTCACTGGTCAATGGTCCCTGTCGCTGGTCACTGGTCACTGGTCACTGGTCACTGGTCATTGGTCACTGGTATCTGGTCAATGGTCACTGTCGCTGGTCACTGGTCACTGGTCACTGGTCACTGGTCAATGGTAACTTGTCACTGGGCAGTGGTCAATGGTCACTGGTCACTGGTCACTGGTCACTGGTCACTGGTCAATGGTCACTGGTCACTGGACACAGGTCACTGGTCACTGGTCACTGGTCACTGGTCAATGGTCACTGGTCACTGGTCAATGGTCACTGGCCACTGGTCTCTGGTCACTGGTCAATGGTCACTTTCGTTGGTCAATGGTCAATGGTCCCTGTCGCTGGTCACTGGTCACTGGTCACTGGTCACTGGTCACTGGTCACTGGTATCTGGTCAATGGTCACTGTCGCTGGTCACTGGTCACTGGTCACTGGTCAATGGTAACTTGTCACTGGTCACTGGTCACTGGTCACTGGTCACTTGTCACTGGTCACTGGTCACTGGTCACTGGTCACTGGTCACTGGTCACTGGTCAATGGTCACTGTCGCTGGTCACTGGTCAATGGTCACTGGTCACTGGTCAATGGTCACTGGTCACTGGTCACTGGTCAATGGTCACTATCGCTGGTCAATGGTCATTGTCGCTGGTCACTGGTCATTGGTCACTTGTCACTGGTCACTGGTCACTGGTCACTGGTCACTGGTCACTGGTCACTGGTCACAAGTCAATGGTCACTGGTCACTGGTCACTGGTCAATGGTCCCTGTCGCTGGTCACTGGTCACTGGTCACAAGTCACTGGTCACTTGTCACTGGTCACTGGTCACTGGTCACTGGTCAATGGTCACTGTCGCTGGTCAATGGTCACTGTCGCTGGTCACTGGTCACTGGTCACTGGTCACTGGTCACAAAGCACTGGTCACAAAGCACTGGTCACTTGTCACTGGTCAGTGGCCACTGGTCGCTGGTCACTTGTCACTGGTCACTGGTCACTGGTCACTAGTCACAATTCACTGGTCACTGGTCACTTGTCACTGGTCACTGGTCACTGGTCACTGGTCACTGGTCACTGGTCAATGGTCACTGTCGCTGGTGACTGGTCACTGGTCACTGATCACTGGTCACTGGTCAATGGTCACTATCGCTGGTCAATGGTCACTGTCGCTGGTCACTGGTCACTGGTCACTTGTCACTGGTCACTGCTCACTGGTCACTGGACACTGGTCACTGGTCAATGGTCCCTGTCGCTGGAAAATGGTCACTGTCGCTGGTCACTGGTCACTGGTCACAGTCGCTGGTCACTGGTCACTGGTCTCTAGTCACTGGTCACTGGTCACTGGTCGCTGGTCACTGGTCACTTGTCACTGGTCAGTGGCCACTGGTCGCTGGTCACTTGTCACAGGTCACTGGTCACTGGTCACTGGTCACAAGTCACTGGTCACTGGTCACTGGTCACTGGTCACTGGTCACTGGTCACTGGTCACTGGTCACTGTCGCTGATCACTGGTCACTGGACACTGGTCACTGGTCACTGGTCACAAGTCACTGGTCACTTGTCACTGGTCAGTGGCCACTCGTCGCTGGTCACTTGTCACTGCTCACTGGTCACAGGTCAATGGTCACTGGTCACTGGACACTGGTCACTGGTCACTGGTCACTTGTCACTGGTCAATGGTCACTATCGCTGGTCAATGGTCACTGTCGCTGGTCACTGGTCATTGGTCACTTGTCACTGGTCACTGGTCACTGGTCAATGGTCACTGTCGCTGGTCACTGGTCACTGGTCACTGGTCACTGGTCACTGGTCACTGGTCACTGGTCAATGGTCACTGTCGCTGGTCACTGGTCACTGGTCACTGGTCACTGGTCAATGGTCACTGGTCACTGGTCACTGGTCAATGGTCACTATCGCTGGTCAATGGTCATTGTCGCTGGTCACTGGTCATTGGTCACTTGTCACTGGTCACTGGTCACTGGTCACTGGTCACAGGTCAATGGTCACTGGTCACTGGTCACTGGTCAATGGTCCCTGTCGCTGGTCACTGGTCACTGGTCACTGGTCACTGGTCATTGGTCACTGGTATCTGGTCAATGGTCACTGTCGCTGGTCACTGGTCACTGGTCACTGGTCACTGGTCAATGGTAACTTGTCACTGGGCAGTGGTCAATGGTCACTGGTCACTGGTCACTGGTCACTGGTCACTGGTCACAGGTCAATGGTCACTGGTCACTGGACACAGGTCACTGGTCACTGGTCACTGGTCAATGGTCACTGGTCACTGGTCAATGGTCACTGGCCACTGGTCTCTGGTCACTGGTCAATGCTCACTTTCGTTGGTCAATGGTCAATGGTCCCTGTCGCTGGTCACTGGTCACTGGTCACTGGTCACTGGTCACTGGTCACTGGTATCTGGTCAATGGTCACTGTCGCTGGTCACTGGTCACTGGTCACTGGTCACTGGTCAATGGTCCCTGTCGCTGGAAAATGTTTACTGTCGCTGGTCACTGGTCACTGGTCACAGTCGCTGGTAACTGGTCACTGGTCTCTAGTCACTGGTCACTGGTCACTGGTCGCTGGTCACTGGTCACTTGTCACTGGTCAGTGGCCACTGGTCGCTGGTCACTTGTCACAGGTCACTGGTCACTGGTCACTGGTCACAGGTCACTGGTCACTGGTCACTGGTCACTGGTCACTGGTCACTGGTCACTGGTCACTGGTCAATGTCGCTGATCACTGGTCACTGGACACTGGTCACTGGTCACTGGTCACAAGTCACTGGTCACTTGTCACTGGTCAGTGGCCACTCGTCGCTGGTCACTTGTCACTGGTCACTGGTCACAGGTCAATGGTCACTGGTCACTGGACACTGGTCACTGGTCACTGGTCACTTGTCACTGGTCAATGGTCACTATCGCTGGTCAATGGTCACTGTCGCTGGTCACTGGTCATTGGTCACTTGTCACTGGTCACTGGTCACTGGTCAATGGTCACTGTCGCTGGTCACTGGTCACTGGTCACTGGTCACTGGTCACTGGTCACTGGTCACTTTTCCCTGGGCAGTGGTCACTGGTCACTGGTCAATGGTCACTATCGCTGGTCAATGGTCACTGTCGCTGGTCACTGGTCACTGGTCACTGGTCAATGGTCACTGTCACTGTTCAATGGTAACTTGTCACTTGGCAGTGGTCAATGGTCACTGGTCACTGGTCACTGGTCACTGGTCACTGGTCACAGGTCAATGGTCACTGGTCACTGGACACAGGCACTGGTCACTGGTCACTGGTCAATGGTCACTGGTCACTGGTCACTGGTAACTGGTCAATGGTCACTGTCGCTGGTCACTGGTCACTGGTCACTGGTCACTGGTCAATGGTAACTTGTTACTGGGCAGTGGTCAATGGTCAATGGTCACTATCGCTGGTCAATGGTCACTGTCGCTGGTCACTGGTCACTGGTCACTTGTCACTGGTCACTGCTCACTGGTCACTGGACACTGGTCACTGGTCAATGGTCCCTGTCGCTGGAAAATGGTCACTGTCGCTGGTCACTGGTCACTGGTCACAGTCGCTGGTCACTGGTCACTGGTCTCTAGTCACTGGTCACTGGTCGCTGGTCACTGGTCACTTGTCACTGGTCAGTGGCCACTGGTCGCTGGTCACTTGTCACAGGTCACTGGTCACTGGTCACTGGTCACAAGTCACTGGTCACTGGTCACTGGTCACTGGTCACTGGTCACTGTCGCTGATCACTGGTCACTGGACACTGGTCACTGGTCACTGGTCACAAGTCACTGGTCACTTGTCACTGGTCAGTGGCCACTCGTCGCTGGTCACTTGTCACTGGTCACTGGTCACAGGTCAATGGTCACTGGTCACTGGACACTGGTCACTGGTCACTGGTCACTTGTCACTGGTCAATGGTCACTATCGCTGGTCAATGGTCACTGTCGCTGGTCACTGGTCATTGGTCACTTGTCACTGGTCACTGGTCACTGGTCAATGGTCACTGTCGCTGGTCACTGGTCACTGGTCACTGGTCACTGGTCACTGGTCACTGGTCACTGGTCACTGGTCAATGGTCACTGTCGCTGGTCACTGGTCACTGGTCACTGGTCACTGATTAATGGTCACTGGTCACTGGTAACTGGTCAATGGTCACTATCGCTGGTCAATTGTCATTGCCGCTGGTCACTGGTCATTGGTCACTTGTCACTGGTCACTGGTCACTGGTCACTGGTCACTGGTCACTGGTCACAGGTCAATGGTCACTGGTCACTGGTCACTGGTCAATGGTCCCTGTCGCTGGTCACTGGTCACTGGTCACTGGTCACTGGTCATTGGTCACTGGTATCTGGTCAATGGTCACTGTCGCTGGTCACTGGTCACTGGTCACTGGTCACTGGTCAATGGTAACTTGTCACTGGGCAGTGGTCAATGGTCACTGGTCACTGGTCACTGGTCACTGGTCACTGGTCACTGGTCACAGGTCAATGGTCACTGGTCACTGGACACAGGTCACTGGTCACTGGTCACTGGTCAATGGTCACTGGTCACTGGTCAATGGTCACTGTCCACTGGTCTCTGGTCACTGGTCAATGGTCACTTTCGTTGGTCAATGGTCAATGGTCCCTGTCGCTGGTCACTGGTCACTGGTCACTGGTCACTGGTCACTGGTATCTGGTCAATGGTCACTGTCGCTGGTCACTGGTCACTGGTCACTGGTCACTGGTCACTGTCGCTGGAAAATGGTCACTGTCGCTGGTCACTGGTCACTGGTCACAGTCGCTGGTCACTGGTCACTGGTCTCTAGTCACTGGTCACTGGTCGCTGGTCACTGGTCACTTGTCACTGGTCAGTGGCCACTGGTCGCTGGTCACTTGTCACAGGTCACTGGTCACTGGTCACTGGTCACAAGTCACTGGTCACTGGTCACTGGTCACTGGTCACTGGTCACTGTCGCTGATCACTGGTCACTGGACACTGGTCACTGGTCACTGGTCACAAGTCACTGGTCACTTGTCACTGGTCAGTGGCCACTCGTCGCTGGTCACTTGTCACTGGTCACTGGTCACAGGTCAATGGTCACTGGTCACTGGACACTGGTCACTGGTCACTGGTCACTTGTCACTGGTCAATGGTCACTATCGCTGGTCAATGGTCACTGTCGCTGGTCACTGGTCATTGGTCACTTGTCACTGGTCACTGGTCACTGGTCAATGGTCACTGTCGCTGGTCACTGGTCACTGGTCACTGGTCACTGGTCACTGGTCACTGGTCACTGGTCACTGGTCAATGGTCACTGTCGCTGGTCACTGGTCACTGGTCACTGGTCACTGATCAATGGTCACTGGTCACTGGTAACTGGTCAATGGTCACTATCGCTGGTCAATTGTCATTGCCGCTGGTCACTGGTCATTGGTCACTTGTCACTGGTCACTGGTCACTGGTCACTGGTCACTGGTCACTGGTCACAGGTCAATGGTCACTGGTCACTGGTCACTGGTCAATGGTCCCTGTCGCTGGTCACTGGTCACTGGTCACTGGTCACTGGTCATTGGTCACTGGTATCTGGTCAATGGTCACTGTCGCTGGTCACTGGTCACTGGTCACTGGTCACTGGTCAATGGTAACTTGTCACTGGGCAGTGGTCAATGGTCACTGGTCACTGGTCACTGGTCACTGGTCACTGGTCACTGGTCACAGGTCAATGGTCACTGGTCACTGGACACAGGTCACTGGTCACTGGTCACTGGTCAATGGTCACTGGTCACTGGTCAATGGTCACTGTCCACTGGTCTCTGGTCACTGGTCAATGGTCACTTTCGTTGGTCAATGGTCAATGGTCCCTGTCGCTGGTCACTGGTCACTGGTCACTGGTCACTGGTCACTGGTATCTGCTCAATGGTCACTGTCGCTGGTCACTGGTCACTGGTCACTGGTCACTGGTCACTGGTCAATGGTAACTTGTCACTGGGCAGTGGTCAATGGTCACTGGTCACTGGTCACTGGTCACTGGTCACTGGTCACAGGTCAATGGTCACTGGTCACTGGACACAGGTCACTGGTCACTGGTCACTGGTCACTGGTCACTGGTCAATGGTCACTGGCCACTGGTCTCTGGTCACTGGTCAATGGTCACTTTCGTTGGTCAATGGTCAATGATCCCTGTCGCTGGTCACTGGTCACTGGTCACTGGTCACTGGTCACTGGTATCTGGTCAATGGTCACTGTCGCTGGTCACTGGTCACTGGTCACTGGTCACTGGTCAATGGTAACTTGTCACTGGTCACTGGTCACTGGTCACTGGTCACTTGTCACTGGTCACTGGTCACTGGTCACTGGTCACTGGTCACTGGTCACTGGTCACTGGTCAATGGTCACTGTCGCTGGTCACTGGTCACTGGTCACTGGTCACTGGTCAATGGTCACTGGTCACTGGTCACTGGTCAATGGTCACTATCGCTGGTCAATGGTCATTGTCGCTGGTCACTGGTCATTGGTCACTTGTCACTGGTCACTGGTCACTGGTCACTGGTCACTGGTCACTGGTCACTGGTCACTGGTCAATGGTCACTGTCGCTGGTCACTGGTCACTGGTCACTGGTCACTGGTCACTGGTCAATGGTCACTGGTCACTGGTCACTGGTCAATGGTCACTATCGCTGGTCAATGGTCATTGTCGCTGGTCACTGGTCATTGGTCACTTGTCACTGGTCACTGGTCACTGGTCACTGGTCACTGGTCACTGGTCACTGGTCACAGGTCAATGGTCACTGGTCACTGGTCACTGGTCAATGGTCACTTTCGCTGGTCAATGGTCACTGTCGCTGGTCACTGGTCACTGTCGCTGGTCACTGGTCACTGGTCACTGGTCACTGGTAACTGGTCAATGGTCACTGTCGCTGGTCACTGGTCACTGGTCACTGGTCACTGGTCAATGGTAACTTGTTACTGGGCAGTGGTCAATGGTCAATGGTCACTATCGCTGGTCAATGGTCACTGTCGCTGGTCACTGGTCACTGGTCACTGGTCACTGGTCAATGGTAACTTGTCACTGGTCACTGGTCACTGGTCACTGGTCACTTGTCACTGGTCACTGGTCACTGGTCACTGGTCACTGGTCACTGGTCACTGGTCAATGGTCACTGTCGCTGGTCACTGGTCACTGGTCACTGGTCACTGGTCAATGGTCACTGGTCACTGGTCACTGGTCAATGGTCACTATCGCTGGTCAATGGTCATTGTCGCTGGTCACTGGTCATTGGTCACTTGTCACTGGTCACTGGTCACTGGTCACTGGTCACTGGTCACTGGTCACTGGTCACTGGTCAATGGTCACTGTCGCTGGTCACTGGTCACTGGTCACTGGTCACTGGTCACTGGTCAATGGTCACTGGTCACTGGTCACTGGTCAATGGTCACTATCGCTGGTCAATGGTCATTGTCGCTGGTCACTGGTCATTGGTCACTTGTCACTGGTCACTGGTCACTGGTCACTGGTCACTGGTCACTGGTCACTGGTCACAGGTCAATGGTCACTGGTCACTGGTCACTGGTCAATGGTCACTTTCGCTGGTCAATGGTCACTGTCGCTGGTCACTGGTCACTGTCGCTGGTCACTGGTCACTGGTCACTGGTCACTGGTAACTGGTCAATGGTCACTGTCGCTGGTCACTGGTCACTGGTCACTGGTCACTGGTCAATGGTAACTTGTTACTGGGCAGTGGTCAATGGTCAATGGTCACTATCGCTGGTCAATGGTCACTGTCGCTGGTCACTGGTCACTGGTCACTTGTCACTGGTCACTGCTCACTGGTCACTGGACACTGGTCACTGGTCAATGGTCCCTGTCGCTGGAAAATGGTCACTGTCGCTGGTCACTGGTCACTGGTCACAGTCGCTGGTCACTGGTCACTGGTCTCTAGTCACTGGTCACTGGTCGCTGGTCACTGGTCACTTGTCACTGGTCAGTGGCCACTGGTCGCTGGTCACTTGTCACAGGTCACTGGTCACTGGTCACTGGTCACAAGTCACTGGTCACTGGTCACTGGTCACTGGTCACTGGTCACTGGTCACTGGTCACTGGTCACTGTCGCTGATCACTGGTCACTGGACACTGGTCACTGGTCACTGGTCACAAGTCACTGGTCACTTGTCACTGGTCAGTGGCCACTCGTCGCTGGTCACTTGTCACTGGTCACTGGTCACAGGTCAATGGTCACTGGTCACTGGACACTGGTCACTGGTCACTGGTCACTTGTCACAGGTCAATGGTCACTATCGCTGGTCAATGGTCACTGTCGCTGGTCACTGGTCATTGGTCACTTGTCACTGGTCACTGGTCACTGGTCAATGGTCACTGTCGCTGGTCACTGGTCACTGGTCACTGGTCACTGGTCACTGGTCACTGGTCACTGGTCACTGGTCAATGGTCACTGTCGCTGGTCACTGGTCACTGGTCACTGGTCACTGATCAATGGTCACTGGTCACTGGTAACTGGTCAATGGTCACTATCGCTGGTCAATTGTCATTGCCGCTGGTCACTGGTCATTGGTCACTTGTCACTGGTCACTGGTCACTGGTCACTGGTCACTGGTCACTGGTCACAGGTCAATGGTCACTGGTCACTGGTCACTGGTCAATGGTCCCTGTCGCTGGTCACTGGTCACTGGTCACTGGTCACTGGTCATTGGTCACTGGTATCTGGTCAATGGTCACTGTCGCTGGTCACTGGTCACTGGTCACTGGTCACTGGTCAATGGTAACTTGTCACTGGGCAGTGGTCAATGGTCACTGGTCACTGGTCACTGGTCACTGGTCACTGGTCACTGGTCACAGGTCAATGGTCACTGGTCACTGGACACAGGTCACTGGTCACTGGTCACTGGTCAATGGTCACTGGTCACTGGTCAATGGTCACTGGCCACTGGTCTCTGGTCACTGGTCAATGGTCACTTTCGTTGGTCAATGGTCAATGGTCCCTGTCGCTGGTCACTGGTCACTGGTCACTGGTCACTGGTCACTGGTCACTGGTCACTGGTATCTGGTCAATGGTCACTGTCGCTGGTCACTGGTCACTGGTCACTGGTCACTGGTCACTGGTCAATGGTAACTTGTCACTGGGCAGTGGTCAATGGTCACTGGTCACTGGTCACTGGTCACTGGTCACTGGTCACAGGTCAATGGTCACTGGTCACTGGACACAGGTCACTGGTCACTGGTCACTGGTCACTGGTCACTGGTCAATGGTCACTGGCCACTGGTCTCTGGTCACTGGTCAATGGTCACTTTCGTTGGTCAATGGTCAATGATCCCTGTCGCTGGTCACTGGTCACTGGTCACTGGTCACTGGTCACTGGTATCTGGTCAATGGTCACTGTCGCTGGTCACTGGTCACTGGTCACTGGTCACTGGTCAATGGTAACTTGTCACTGGTCACTGGTCACTGGTCACTGGTCACTTGTCACTGGTCACTGGTCACTGGTCACTGGTCACTGGTCACTGGTCACTGGTCACTGGTCAATGGTCACTGTCGCTGGTCACTGGTCACTGGTCACTGGTCACTGGTCAATGGTCACTGGTCACTGGTCACTGGTCAATGGTCACTATCGCTGGTCAATGGTCATTGTCGCTGGTCACTGGTCATTGGTCACTTGTCACTGGTCACTGGTCACTGGTCACTGGTCACTGGTCACTGGTCACTGGTCACTGGTCAATGGTCACTGTCGCTGGTCACTGGTCACTGGTCACTGGTCACTGGTCACTGGTCAATGGTCACTGGTCACTGGTCACTGGTCAATGGTCACTATCGCTGGTCAATGGTCATTGTCGCTGGTCACTGGTCATTGGTCACTTGTCACTGGTCACTGGTCACTGGTCACTGGTCACTGGTCACTGGTCACAGGTCAATGGTCACTGGTCACTGGTCACTGGTCAATGGTCCCTGTCGCTGGTCACTGGTCACTGGTCACAAGTCACTGGTCACTTGTCACTGGTCACTGGTCACTGGTCACTGGTCACTGGTCAATGGTCACTGTCGCTGGTCAATGGTCACTGTCGCTGGTCACTGGTCACTGGTCACTGATCACTGGTCACAAAGCACTGGTCACAAAGCACTGGTCACTTGTCACTGGTCAGTGGCCACTGGTCGCTGGTCACTTGTCACTGGTCAATGGTCACTGGTCACTGGTCACTGGTCAATGGTCCCTGTCGCTGGTCACTGGTCACTGGTCACAAGTCACTGGTCACTTGTCACTGGTCACTGGTCACTGGTCACTGGTCACTGGTCAATGGTCACTGTCGCTGGTCAATGGTCACTGTCGCTGGTCACTGGTCACTGGTCACTGGTCACTGGTCACAAAGCACTGGTCACAAAGCACTGGTCACTTGTCACTGGTCAGTGGCCACTGGTCGCTGGTCACTTGTCACTGGTCACTGGTCACTGGTCACTGGCCACTGGTCTCTGGTCACTGGTCAATGCTCACTTTCGTTGGTCAATGGTCAATGGTCCCTGTCGCTGGTCACTGGTCACTGGTCACTGGTCACAAGTCACTGGTCACTTGTCACTGGTCAGTGGCCACTCGTCGCTGGTCACTTGTCACTGGTCACTGGTCACAGGTCAATGGTCACTGGTCACTGGACACTGGTCACTGGTCACTGGTCACTTGTCACTTGTCAATGGTCACTATCGCTGGTCAATGGTCACTGTCGCTGGTCACTGGTCATTGGTCACTTGTCACTGGTCACTGGTCACTGGTCAATGGTCACTGACGCTGGTCACTGGTCACTGGTCACTGGTCACTGGTCACTGGTCACTGGTCACTGGTCACTGGTCACTGGTCAATGGTCACTGTCGCTGGTCACTGGTCACTGGTCACTGGTCACTGATCAATGGTCACTGGTCACTGGTAACTGGTCAATGGTCACTATCGCTGGTCAATGGTCATTGCCGCTGGTCACTGGTCATTGGTCACTTGTCACTGGTCACTGGTCACTGGTCACTGGTCACTGGTCACTGGTCACAGGTCAATGGTCACTGGTCACTGGTCACTGGTCAATGGTCCCTGTCGCTGGTCACTGGTCACTGGTCACTGGTCACTGGTCATTGGTCACTGGTATCTGGTCAATGGTCACTGTCGCTGGTCACTGGTCACTGGTCACTGGTCACTGGTCAATGGTAACTTGTCACTGGGCAGTGGTCAATGGTCACTGGTCACTGGTCACTGGTCACTGGTCACTGGTCACTGGTCACTGGTCACAGGTCAATGGTCACTGGTCACTGGACACAGGTCACTGGTCACTGGTCACTGGTCAATGGTCACTGGTCACTGGTCAATGGTCACTGGCCACTGGTCTCTGGTCACTGGTCAATGGTCACTTTCGTTGGTCAATGGTCAATGGTCCCTGTCGCTGGTCACTGGTCACTGGTCACTGGTCACTGGTCACTGGTCACTGGTCACTGGTCACAGGTCAATGGTCACTGGTCACTGGTCACTGGTCAATGGTCCCTGTCGCTGGTCACTGGTCACTGGTCACAAGTCACTGGTCACTTGTCACTGGTCACTGGTCACTGGTCACTGGTCACTGGTCAATTGTCAATGGTCACTATCGCTGGTCAATGGTCATTGTCGCTGGTCACTGGTCATTGGTCACTTGTCACTGGTCACTAGTCACTGGTCACTGCTCACTGGTCACTGGTCACTGGTCACAGGTCAATGGTCACTGGTCACTGGTCACTGGTCAATGGTCCCTGTCGCTGGTCACTGGTCACTGGTCACAAGTCACTGGTCACTTGTCACTGGTCACTGGTCACTGGTCACTGGTCACTGGTCAATTGTCACTGTCGCTGGTCAATGGTCACTGTCGCTGGTCACTGGTCACTGGTCACTGGTCACTGGTCACAAAGCACTGGTCACAAAGCACTGGTCACTTGTCACTGGTCAGTGGCCACTGGTCGCTGGTCACTTGTCACTGGTCACTGGTCACTGGTCACTAGTCACAATTCACTGGTCACTGGTCACTTGTCACTGGTCACTGGTCAATGGTCACTGTCGCTGGTCACTGGTCACTGGTCACTGATCACTGGTCACTGGTCACTGGTCACAGGTCACTGGTCACTGGTCATTGGTCACTATCGCTGGTCAATGGTCACTGTCGCTGGTCACTGGTCACTGGTCACTTGTCACTGCTCACTGCTCACTGGTCACTGGACACTGGTCACTGGTCAATGGTCCCTGTCGCTGGAAAATGGTCACTGTCGCTGGTCACTGGTCACTGGTCACAGTCGCTGGTCACTGGTCACTGGTCTGTAGTCACTGGTCACTGGTCACTGGTCGCTGGTCACTGGTCACTTGTCACCGGTCAGTGGCCACTGGTCGCTGGTCACTTGTCACAGGTCACTGGTCACTGGTCACTGGTCACAAGTCACTGGTCACTGGTCACTGGTCACTGGTCACTGGTCACTGGTCACAGGTCACTGGTCACTGTCGCTGATCACTGGTCACTGGACACTGGTCACTGGTCACTGGTCACAAGTCACTGGTCACTTGTCACTGGTCAGTGGCCACTCGTCGCTGGTCACTTGTCACAGGTCACTGGTCACAGGTCAATGGTCAATGGTCACTGGACACTGGTCACTGGTCACTGGTCACTTGTCACTGGTCAATGGTCACTATCGCTGGTCAATGGTCACTGTCGCTGGTCACTGGTCATTGGTCACTTGTCACTGGTCACTGGTCACTGGTCAATGGTCACTGTCGCTGGTCACTGGTCACTGGTCACTTGTCACTGGTCAATGGTCACTATCGCTGGTCAATGGTCACTGTCGCTGGTCACTGGTCATTGGTCACTTGTCACTGGACACTGGTCACTGGTCACTGGTCACTTGTCACTGGTCAATGGTCACTATCGCTGGTCAATGGTCACTGTCGCTGGTCACTGGTCATTGGTCACTTGTCACTGGTCACTGGTCACTGGTCAATGGTCACTGTCGCTGGTCACTGGTCACTGGTCACTGGTCACTGGTCACTGGTCACTGGTCACTGGTCACTGGTCACTGGTCACTGGTCAATGGTCACTGTCGCTGGTCACTGGTCACTGCTCACTGGTCACTGGTCAATGGTCACTGGTCACTGGTCACTGGTCAATGGTCACTATCGCTGGTCAATGGTCATTGTCGCTGGTCACTGGTCATTGGTCACTTGTCACTGGTCACTGGTCACTGGTCACTGCTCACTGGTCACTGGTCACTGGTCACAGGTCAATGGTCACTGGTCACTGGTCACTGGTCAATGGTCCCTGTCGCTGGTCACTGGTCACTGGTCACAAGTCACTGGTCACTTGTCACTGGTCACTGGTCACTGGTCACTGGTCACTGGTCAATTGTCACTGTCGCTGGTCAATGGTCACTGTCGCTGGTCACTGGTCACTGGTCACTGGTCACTGGTCACAAAGCACTGGTCACAAAGCACTGGTCACTTGTCACTGGTCAGTGGCCACTGGTCGCTGGTCACTTGTCACTGGTCACTGGTCACTGGTCACTAGTCACAATTCACTGGTCACTGGTCACTTGTCACTGGTCACTGGTCAATGGTCACTGTCGCTGGTCACTGGTCACTGGTCACTGATCACTGGTCACTGGTCACTGGTCACAGGTCACTGGTCACTGGTCATTGGTCACTATCGCTGGTCAATGGTCACTGTCGCTGGTCACTGGTCACTGGTCACTTGTCACTGGTCACTGCTCACTGGTCACTGGACACTGGTCACTGGTCAATGGTCCCTGTCGCTGGAAAATGGTCACTGTCGCTGGTCACTGGTCACTGGTCACAGTCGCTGGTCACTGGTCACTGGTCTGTAGTCACTGGTCACTGGTCACTGGTCGCTGGTCACTGGTCACTTGTCACTGGTCAGTGGCCACTGGTCGCTGGTCACTTGTCACAGGTCACTGGTCACTGGTCACTGGTCACAAGTCACTGGTCACTGGTCACTGGTCACTGGTCACTGGTCACTGGTCACAGGTCACTGGTCACTGTCGCTGATCACTGGTCACTGGACACTGGTCACTGGTCACTGGTCACAAGTCACTGGTCACTTGTCACTGGTCAGTGGCCACTCGTCGCTGGTCACTTGTCACAGGTCACTGGTCACAGGTCAATGGTCAATGGTCACTGGACACTGGTCACTGGTCACTGGTCACTTGTCACTGGTCAATGGTCACTATCGCTGGTCAATGGTCACTGTCGCTGGTCACTGGTCATTGGTCACTTGTCACTGGTCACTGGTAACTGGTCAATGGTCACTGTCGCTGGTCACTGGTCTCTGGTCACTGGTCACTGGTCACTGGTCACTGGTCACTGGTCACTTTTCCCTGGGCAGTGGTCACTGGTCACTGGTCAATGGTCACTATCGCTGGTCAATGGTCACTGTCGCTGGTCACTGGTCACTGGTCACTTGTCACTGGTCACTGCTCACTGGTCACTGGACACTGGTCACTGGTCAATGGTCCCTGTCGCTGGAAAATGGTCACTGTCGCTGGTCACTGGTCACTGGTCACAGTCGCTGGTCACTGGTCACTGGTCTCTAGTCACTGGTCACTGGTCACTGGTCGCTGGTCACTGGTCACTTGTCACTGGTCAGTGGCCACTGGTCGCTGGTCACTTGTCACAGGTCACTGGTCACTGGTCACTGGTCACAAGTCACTGGTCACTGGTCACTGGTCACTGGTCACTGGTCACTGGTCACAGGTCACTGGTCACTGGTCACTGGTCACTGGTCACTGGTCACTGGTCACTGGTCACTGTCGCTGATCACTGGTCACTGGACACTGGTCACTGGTCACTGGTCACAAGTCACTGGTCACTTGTCACTGGTCAGTGGCCACTCGTCGCTGGTCACTTGCCACTGGTCACTGGTCACAGGTCAATGGTCACTTGTCACTGGACACTGGTCACTGGTCACTGGTCACTTGTCACTGGTCAATGGTCACTATCGCTGGTCAATGGTCACTGTCGCTGGTCACTGGTCATTGGTCACTTGTCACTGGTCACTGGTCACTGGTCAATGGTCACTGTCGCTGGTCACTGGTCACTGGTCACTGGTCACTGGTCACTGGTCACTGGTCACTGGTCACTGGTCAATGGTCACTGTCGCTGGTCACTGGTCACTGGTCACTGGTCACTGATCAATGGTCACTGGTCACTGGTCACTGGTCAATGGTCACTATCGCTGGTCAATGGTCATTGCCGCTGGTCACTGGTCATTGGTCACTTGTCACTGGTCACTGGTCACTGGTCACTGGTCACTGGTCACTGGTCACAGGTCAATGGTCACTGGTCACTGGTCACTGGTCAATGGTCCCTGTCGCTGGTCACTGTTCACTGGTCACTGGTCACTGGTCATTGGTCACTGGTATCTGGTCAATGGTCACTGTCGCTGGTCACTGGTCACTGGTCACTGGTCACTGGTCAATGGTAACTTGTCACTGGGCAGTGGTCAATGGTCACTGGTCACTGGTCACTGGTCACTGGTCACTGGTCACAGGTCAATGGTCACTGGTCACTGGACACAGTTCACTGGTCACTGGTCACTGGTCAATGGTCACTGGTCACTGGTCAATGGTCACTGGCCACTGGTCTCTGGTCACTGGTCAATGCTCACTTTCGTTGGTCAATGGTCAATGGTCCCTGTCGCTGGTCACTGGTCACTGGTCACTGGTCACTGGTCACTGGTCACTGGTCACTGGTATCTGGTCAATGGTCACTGTCGCTGGTCACTGGTCACTGGTCACTGGTCAATGGTAACTTGTCACTGGTCACTGGTCACTGGTCACTGGTCACTTGTCACTGGTCACTGGTCACTGGTCACTGGTCACTGGTCACTGGTCACTGGTCACTGGTCACTGGTCAATGGTCACTGTCGCTGGTCACTGGTCACTGGTCACTGGTCAATGGTCACTGGTCACTGGTCACTGGTCAATGGTCACTATCGCTGGTCAATGGTCATTGTCGCTGGTCACTGGTCATTGGTCACTTGTCACTGGTCACTGGTCACTGGTCACTGGTCACTGGTCACTGGTAACTGGTCACAGGTCAATGGTCACTGGTCACTGGTCACTGGTCAATGATCCCTGTCGCTGGTCACTGGTCACTGGTCACAAGTCACTGGTCACTTGTCACTGGTCACTGGTCACTGGTCACTGGTCACTGGTCACTGGTCACTGGTCACTGGTCACTGGTCACTGGTCAATGTCGCTGATCACTGGTCACTGGACACTGGTCACTGGTCACTGGTCACAAGTCACTGGTCACTTGTCACTGGTCAGTGGCCACTCGTCGCTGGTCACTTGTCACTGGTCACTGGTCACAGGTCAATGGTCACTGGTCACTGGACACTGGTCACTGGTCACTGGTCACTTGTCACTGGTCAATGGTCACTATCGCTGGTCAATGGTCACTGTCGCTGGTCACTGGTCATTGGTCACTTGTCACTGGTCAATGGTCACTGTCACTGGTCACTTTTCCCTGGGCAGTGGTCACTGGTCACTGGTCAATGGTCACTATCGCTGGTCAATGGTCACTGTCGCTGGTCACTGGTCACTGGTCACTGGTCAATGGTCACTGTCACTGTTCAATGGTAACTTGTCACTGGGCAGTGGTCAATGGTCACTGGTCACTGGTCACTGGTCACTGGTCACTGGTCACAGGTCAATGGTCACTGGTCACTGGACACAGGCACTGGTCACTGGTCACTGGTCACTGGTCACTGGTCAATGGTCACTGGCCACTGGTCAATGGTCACTTTCGCTGGTCAATGGTCACTGTCGCTGGTCACTGGTCACTGGTCACTGGTCACTGTCGCTGGTCACTGGTCACTGGTCACTGGTCACTGGTAACTGGTCAATGGTCACTGTCGCTGGTCACTGGTCACTGGTCACTGGTCACTGGTCAATTGTAACTTGTCACTGGGCAGTGGTCAATGGTCACTGGTCACTGGTCACTGGTCACTGGTCACTGGTCACAGGTCAATGGTCACTGGTCACTGGACACAGGTCACTGGTCACTGGTCACTGGTCACTGGTCACTGTTCACTGGTCACTGATCACTGGTCAATGGTCACCGTCGCTGGTCACTGTTCACTGGTCACTAGTCACTGGTCACTGGTCACTGGTCAATGGTCACTTTCGCTGGTCAATGGTCACTGTCGCTGGTCACTGGTCACTGGCCACTGGTCACAGTCGCTGGTCACTGGTCACTGGTCACTGGTAACTGGTCAATGGTCACAGTCGCTGGTCACTGGTCACTGGTCACTGGTCACTGGTCACTGGTCAATGGTAACTTGTCACTGGGCAGTGGTCAATGGTCACTGGTCACTGGTCACTGGTCACTGGTCACTGGTCACTGGTCACAAGTCAATGGTCACTGGTCACTGGTCACTGGTCACAGGTCAATGGTCACTGGTCACTGGTCACTGGTCAATGGTCACTGTCGCTGGTCACTGGTCACTGGTCACTGGTCACTGGTCAATGGTCACTGGTCACTGGTCACTGGTCAATGGTCACTATCGCTGGTCAATGGTCATTGTCGCTGGTCACTGGTCATTGGTCACTTGTCACTGGTCACTGGTCACTGGTCACTGGTCACTGGTCACTGGTCACAGGTCAATGGTCACTGGTCACTGGTCACTGGTCAATGGTCCCTGTCGCTGGTCACTGGTCACTGGTCACTGGTCACTGGTCATTGGTCACTGGTATCTGGTCAATGGTCACTGTCGCTGGTCACTGGTCACTGGTCACTGGTCACTGGTCAATGGTAACTTGTCACTGGGCAGTGGTCAATGGTCACTGGTCACTGGTCACTGGTCACTGGTCACTGGTCAATGGTCACTGGTCACTGGACACAGGTCACTGGTCACTGGTCACTGGTCACTGGTCAATGGTCACTGGTCACTGGTCAATGGTCACTGGCCACTGGTCTCTGGTCACTGGTCAATGGTCACTTTCGTTGGTCAATGGTCAATGGTCCCTGTCGCTGGTCACTGGTCACTGGTCACTGGTCACTGGTCACTGGTCACTGGTATCTGGTCAATGGTCACTGTCGCTGGTCACTGGTCACTGGTCACTGGTCAATGGTAACTTGTCACTGGTCACTGGTCACTGGTCACTGGTCACTTGTCACTGGTCACTGGTCACTGGTCACTGGTCACTGGTCACTGGTCACTGGTCAATGGTCACTGTCGCTGGTCACTGGTCAATGGTCACTGGTCACTGGTCAATGGTCACTGGTCACTGGTCACTGGTCAATGGTCACTATCGCTGGTCAATGGTCATTGTCGCTGGTCACTGGTCATTGGTCACTTGTCACTGGTCACTGGTCACTGGTCACTGGTCACTGGTCACTGGTCACTGGTCACAAGTCAATGGTCACTGGTCACTGGTCACTGGTCAATGGTCCCTGTCGCTGGTCACTGGTCACTGGTCACAAGTCACTGGTCACTTGTCACTGGTCACTGGTCACTGGTCACTGGTCAATGGTCACTGTCGCTGGTCAATGGTCACTGTCGCTGGTCACTGGTCACTGGTCACTGGTCACTGGTCACTGGTCACAAAGCACTGGTCACAAAGCACTGGTCACCTGTCACTGGTCAGTGGCCACTGGTCGCTGGTCACTTGTCACTGGTCACTGGTCACTGGTCACTAGTCACAATTCACTGGTCACTGGTCACTTGTCACTGGTCACTGGTCACTGGTCACTGGTCACTGGTCACTGGTCAATGGTCACTGTCGCTGGTGACTGGTCACTGGTCACTGATCACTGGTCACTGGTCAATGGTCACTATCGCTGGTCAATGGTCACTGTCGCTGGTCACTGGTCACTGGTCACTTGTCACTGGTCACTGCTCACTGGTCACTGGACACTGGTCACTGGTCAATGGTCCCTGTCCCTGGAAAATGGTCACTGTCGCTGGTCACTGGTCACTGGTCACAGTCGCTGGTCACTGGTCACTGGTCTCTAGTCACTGGTCACTGGTCACTGGTCGCTGGTCACTGGTCACTTGTCACTGGTCAGTGGCCACTGGTCGCTGGTCACTTGTCACAGGTCACTGGTCACTGGTCACTGGTCACAAGTCACTGGTCACTGGTCACTGGTCACTGGTCACTGGTCACTGGTCACTGGTCACTGTCGCTGATCACTGGTCACTGGACACTGGTCACTGGTCACTGGTCACAAGTCACTGGTCACTTGTCACTGGTCAGTGGCCACTCGTCGCTGGTCACTTGTCACTGCTCACTGGTCACAGGTCAATGGTCACTGGTCACTGGACACTGGTCACTGGTCACTGGTCACTTGTCACTGGTCAATGGTCACTATCGCTGGTCAATGGTCACTGTCGCTGGTCACTGGTCATTGGTCATTTGTCACTGGTCACTGGTCACTGGTCAATGGTCACTGTCGCTGGTCACTGGTCACTGGTCACTGGTCACTGGTCACTGGTCACTGGTCAATGGTCACTGTCGCTGGTCACTGGTCACTGGTCACTGGTCACTGGTCAATGGTCACTGGTCACTGGTCACTGGTCAATGGTCACTATCGCTGGTCAATGGTCATTGTCGCTGGTCACTGGTCATTGGTCACTTGTCACTGGTCACTGGTCACTGGTCACTGGTCACAGGTCAATGGTCACTGGTCACTGGTCACTGGTCAATGGTCCCTGTCGCTGGTCACTGGTCACTGGTCACTGGTCACTGGTCATTGGTCACTGGTATCTGGTCAATGGTCACTGTCGCTGGTCACTGGTCACTGGTCACTGGTCACTGGTCAATGGTAACTTGTCACTGGGCAGTGGTCAATGGTCACTGGTCACTGGTCACTGGTCACTGGTCACTGGTCACAGGTCAATGGTCACTGGTCACTGGACACAGGTCACTGGTCACTGGTCACTGGTCAATGGTCACTGGTCACTGGTCAATGGTCACTGGCCACTGGTCTCTGGTCACTGGTCAATGCTCACTTTCGTTGGTCAATGGTCAATGGTCCCTGTCGCTGGTCACTGGTCACTGGTCACTGGTCACTGGTCACTGGTCACTGGTATCTGGTCAATGGTCACTGTCGCTGGTCACTGGTCACTGGTCACTGGTCACTGGTCAATGGTCCCTGTCGCTGGAAAATGTTTACTGTCGCTGGTCACTGGTCACTGGTCACAGTCGCTGGTCACTGGTCACTGGTCTCTAGTCACTGGTCACTGGTCACTGGTCACTGGTCACTGGTCACAAGTCACTGGTCACTGGTCACTGGTCACTGGTCACTGGTCACTGGTCACTGGTCACTGGTCAATGTCGCTGATCACTGGTCACTGGACACTGGTCACTGGTCACTGGTCACAAGTCACTGGTCACTTGTCACTGGTCAGTGGCCACTCGTCGCTGGTCACTTGTCACTGGTCACTGGTCACAGGTCAATGGTCACTGGTCACTGGACACTGGTCACTGGTCACTGGTCACTTGTCACTGGTCAATGGTCACTATCGCTGGTCAATGGTCACTGTCGCTGGTCACTGGTCATCGGTCACTTGTCACTGGTCACTGGTCACTGGTCAATGGTCTCTGTCGCTGGTCACTGGTCACTGGTCACTGGTCACTGGTCACTGGTCACTGGTCACTGGTCACTTTTCCCTGGGCAGTGGTCACTGGTCACTGGTCAATGGTCACTATCGCTGGTCAATGGTCACTGTGCTGGTCACTGGTCACTGGTCACTGGTCAATGGTCACTGTCACTGTTCAATGGTAACTTGTCACTTGGCAGTGGTCAATGGTCACTGGTCACTGGTCACTGGTCACTGGTCACTGGTCACAGGTCAATGGTCACTGGTCACTGGACACAGGCACTGGTCACTGGTCACTGGTCACTGGTCACTGGTCAATGGTCACTGGCCACTGGTCACTGGTCACTGGTCAATGGTCACTTTCGCTGGTCAATGGTCACTGTCGCTGGTCACTGGTCACTGTCGCTGGTCACTGGTCACTGGTCACTGGTCACTGGTAACTGGTCAATGGTCACTGTCGCTGGTCACTGGTCACTGGTCACTGGTCACTGGTCAATGGTAACTTGTTACTGGGCAGTGGTCAATGGTCAATGGTCACTATCGCTGGTCAATGGTCACTGTCGCTGGTCACTGGTCACTGGTCACTTGTCACTGGTCACTGCTCACTGGTCACTGGACACTGGTCACTGGTCAATGGTCCCTGTCGCTGGAAAATGGTCACTGTCGCTGGTCACTGGTCACTGGTCACAGTCGCTGGTCACTGGTCACTGGTCTCTAGTCACTGGTCACTGGTCGCTGGTCACTGGTCACTTGTCACTGGTCAGTGGCCACTGGTCGCTGGTCACTTGTCACAGGTCACTGGTCACTGGTCACTGGTCACAAGTCACTGGTCACTGGTCACTGGTCACTGGTCACTGGTCACTGGTCACTGGTCACTGGTCACTGTCGCTGATCACTGGTCACTGGACACTGGTCACTGGTCACTGGTCACAAGTCACTGGTCACTTGTCACTGGTCAGTGGCCACTCGTCGCTGGTCACTTGTCACTGGTCACTGGTCACAGGTCAATGGTCACTGGTCACTGGACACTGGTCACTGGTCACTGGTCACTTGTCACTGGTCAATGGTCACTATCGCTGGTCAATGGTCACTGTCGCTGGTCACTGGTCATTGGTCACTTGTCACTGGTCACTGGTCACTGGTCAATGGTCACTGTCGCTGGTCACTGGTCACTGGTCACTGGTCACTGGTCACTGGTCACTGGTCACTGGTCACTGGTCAATGGTCACTGTCGCTGGTCACTGGTCACTGGTCACTGGTCACTGATCAATGGTCACTGGTCACTGGTAACTGGTCAATGGTCACTATCGCTGGTCAATGGTCATTGCCGCTGGTCACTGGTCATTGGTCACTTGTCACTGGTCACTGGTCACTTGTCACTGGTCAGTGGCCACTCGTCGCTGGTCACTTGTCACTGGTCACTGGTCACAGGTCAATGGTCACTGGTCACTGGACACTGGTCACTGGTCACTGGTCACTTGTCACTGGTCAATGGTCACTATCGCTGGTCAATGGTCATTGCCGCTGGTCACTGGTCATTGGTCACTTGTCACTGGTCACTGGTCACTTGTCACTGGTCACTGCTCACTGGTCACTGGACACTGGTCACTGGTCAATGGTCCCTGTCGCTGGAAAATGGTCACTGTCGCTGGTCACTGGTCACTGGTCACAGTCGCTGGTCACTGGTCACTGGTCTCTAGTCACTGGTCACTGGTCGCTGGTCACTGGTCACTTGTCACTGGTCAGTGGCCACTGGTCGCTGGTCACTTGTCACAGGTCACTGGTCACTGGTCACTGGTCACAAGTCACTGGTCACTGGTCACTGGTCACTGGTCACTGGTCACTGGTCACTGGTCACTGGTCACTGTCGCTGATCACTGGTCACTGGACACTGGTCGCTGGTCACTGGTCACTGGTCACTGGTCACTGGTCACTGGTCAATGGTAACTTGTCACTGGGCAGTGGTCAATGGTCACTGGTCACAGGTCAATGGTCACTGGTCACTGGACACAGGTCACTGGTCACTGGTCACTGGTCAATGGTCACTGGTCACTGGTCAATGGTCACTGGCCACTGGTCTCTGGTCACTGGTCAATGGTCACTTTCGTTGGTCAATGGTCAATGGTCCCTGTCGCTGGTCACTGGTCACTGGTCACTGGTCACTGGTCACTGGTCACTGGTCACTGGTATCTGGTCAATGGTCACTGTCGCTGGTCACTGGTCACTGGTCACTGGTCACTGGTCACTGGTCAATGGTAACTTGTCACTGGGCAGTGGTCAATGGTCACTGGTCACTGGTCACTGGTCACTGGTCACTGGTCACTGGTCACAGGTCAATGGTCACTGGTCACTGGACACAGGTCACTGGTCACTGGTCACTGGTCACTGGTCAGTGGTCAATGGTCACTGGCCACTGGTCTCTGGTCACTGGTCAATGGTCACTTTCGTTGGTCAATGGTCAATGATCCCTGTCGCTGGTCACTGGTCACTGGTCACTGGTCACTGGTCACTGGTATCTGGTCAATGGTCACTGTCGCTGGTCACTGGTCACTGGTCACTGGTCACTGGTCAATGGTAACTTCTCACTGGTCACTGGTCACTGGTCACTGGTCACTTGTCACTGGTCACTGGTCACTGGTCACTGGTCACTGGTCACTGGTCACTGGTCACTGGTCAATGGTCAATGTCGCTGGTCACTGGTCACTGGTCACTGGTCACTGGTCAATGGTCACTGGTCACTGGTCACTGGTCAATGGTCACTATCGCTGGTCAATGGTCATTGTCGCTGGTCACTGGTCATTGGTCACTTGTCACTGGTCACTGGTCACTGGTCACTGGTCACTGGTCACTGGTCACTGGTCACTGGTCACTGGTCAATGGTCACTGTCGCTGTTCACTGGTCACTGGTCACTGGTCACTGGTCACTGGTCAATGGTCACTGGTCACTGGTCACTGGTCAATGGTCACTATCGCTGGTCAATGGTCATTGTCGCTGGTCACTGGTCATTGGTCACTTGTCACTGGTCACTGGTCACTGGTCACTGGTCACTGGTCACTGGTCACTGGTCACAGGTCAATGGTCACTGGTCACTGGTCACTGGTCAATGGTCCCTGTCGCTGGTCACTGGTCACTGGTCACAAGTCACTGGTCACTTGTCACTGGTCACTGGTCACTGGTCACTGGTCACTGGTCAATGGTCACTGTCGCTGGTCAATGGTCACTGTCGCTGGTCACTGGTCACTGGTCACTGGTCACTGGTCACAAAGCACTGGTCACAAAGCACTGGTCACTTGTCACTGGTCAGTGGCCACTGGTCAATGGTCACTGGTCACTGGTCACTGGTCAATGGTCCCTGTCGCTGGTCACTGGTCACTGGTCACAAGTCACTGGTCACTTGTCACTGGTCACTGGTCACTGGTCACTGGTCACTGGTCAATGGTCACTGTCGCTGGTCAATGGTCACTGTCGCTGGTCACTGGTCACTGGTCACTGGTCACTGGTCACAAAGCACTGGTCACAAAGCACTGGTCACTTGTCACTGGTCAGTGGCCACTGGTCGCTGGTCACTTGTCACTGGTCACTGGTCACTGGTCACTGGCCACTGGTCTCTGGTCACTGGTCAATGCTCACTTTCGTTGGTCAATGGTCAATGGTCCCTGTCGCTGGTCACTGGTCACTGGTCACTGGTCACTGGTCACTGGTCACTGGTATCTGGTCAATGGTCACTGTCGCTGGTCACTGGTCACTGGTCACTGGTCACTGGTCAATGGTCCCTGTCGCTGGAAAATGTTTACTGTCGCTGGTCACTGGTCACTGGTCACAGTCGCTGGTCACTGGTCACTGGTCTCTAGTCACTGGTCACTGGTCACTGGTCGCTGGTCACTGGTCACTTGTCACTGGTCAGTGGCCACTGGTCGCTGGTCACTTGTCACAGGTCACTGGTCACTGGTCACTGGTCACAAGTCACTGGTCACTGGTCACTGGTCACTGGTCACTGGTCACTGGTCACTGGTCACTGGTCAATGTCGCTGATCACTGGTCACTGGACACTGGTCACTGGTCACTGGTCACAAGTCACTGGTCACTTGTCACTGGTCAGTGGCCACTCGTCGCTGGTCACTTGTCACTGGTCACTGGTCACAGGTCAATGGTCACTGGTCACTGGACACTGGTCACTGGTCACTGGTCACTTGTCACTGGTCAATGGTCACTATCGCTGGTCAATGGTCACTGTCGCTGGTCACTGGTCATTGGTCACTTGTCACTGGTCACTGGTCACTGGTCAATGGTCACTGTCGCTGGTCACTGGTCACTGGTCACTGGTCACTGGTCACTGGTCACTGGTCACTGGTCACTTTTCCCTGGGCAGTGGTCACTGGTCACTGGTCAATGGTCACTATCGCTGGTCAATGGTCACTGTCGCTGGTCACTGGTCACTGGTCACTGGTCAATGGTCACTGTCACTGTTCAATGGTAACTTGTCACTTGGCAGTGGTCAATGGTCACTGGTCACTGGTCACTGGTCACTGGTCACTGGTCACAGGTCAATGGTCACTGGTCACTGGACACAGGCACTGGTCACTGGTCACTGGTCACTGGTCACTGGTCAATGGTCACTGGCCACTGGTCACTGGTCACTGGTCAATGGTCACTTTCGCTGGTCAATGGTCACTGTCGCTGGTCACTGGTCACTGGTCACTGGTCACTGTCGCTGGTCACTGGTCACTGGTCACTGGTCACTGGTAACTGGTCAATGGTCACTGTCGCTGGTCACTGGTCACTGGTCAATGGTAACTTGTTACTGGGCAGTGGTCAATGGTCAATGGTCACTATCGCTGGTCAATGGTCACTGTCGCTGGTCACTGGTCACTGGTCACTTGTCACTGGTCACTGCTCACTGGTCACTGGACACTGGTCACTGGTCAATGGTCCCTGTCGCTGGAAAATGGTCACTGTCGCTGGTCACTGGTCACTGGTCACAGTCGCTGGTCACTGGTCACTGGTCTCTAGTCACTGGTCACTGGTCACTGGTCGCTGGTCACTGGTCACTTGTCACTGGTCAGTGGCCACTGGTCGCTGGTCACTTGTCACAGGTCACTGGTCACTGGTCACTGGTCACAAATCACTGGTCACTGGTCACTGGTCACTGGTCACTGGTCACTGGTCACTGGTCACTGGTCAATGGTCACTGTCGCTGGTCACTGGTCACTGGTCACTGGTCAATGGTCACTGGTCACTGGTCACTGGTCAATGGTCACTATCGCTGGTCAATGGTCATTGTCGCTGGTCACTGGTCATTGGTCACTTGTCACTGGTCACTGGTCAATGGTCACTGTCGCTGGTCACTGGTCACTAGTCACTGGTCACTGGTCACTGGTCACTGGTCACAAGTCACTGGTCACTTGTCACTGGTCACTGGTCAATGGTCACTGTCGCTGGTCACTGATCACTGGTCACTGGTCACTGGTCACTGGTCACTGGTCAATGGTCACTATCGCTGGTCAATGGTCACTGTCGCTGGTTACTGGTCACTGGTCACTTGTCACTGGTCACTGGTCACTGGTCACTGGTCACTGGTCAATGGTCACTGTCGCTGGTCACTGGTCACTGGTCACTGGTCAATGGTCACTGGTCACTGGTCACTGGTCAATGGTCACTATCGCTGGTCAATGGTCATTGTCGCTGGTCACTGGTCATTGGTCACTTGTCACTGGTCACTGGTCACTGGTCACTGGTCGTCACTGGTCACAGGTCAATGGTCACTGGTCACTGGTCACTGGTCAATGGTCACTATCGCTGGTCAATGGTAACTTGTCACTGGGCAGTGGTCAATGGTCACTGGTCACTGGTCACTGGTCACTGGTCACTGGTCACTGGTCACAGGTCAATGGTCACTGGACACAGGTCACTGGTCACTGGTCACTGGTCACTGGTCACTGGTCACTGGTCACAGGTCAATGGTCACTGGTCACTCGACACATGTCACTGGTCACTGGTCACTGGTCACTGGTCACTGGTCACTGGTCACTGGTCAATGGTCACTGGCCACTGGCCACTGGTCACTGGTCAATGGTCACTGTCGCTGGTCAATGGTCACTGTCGCTGGTCACTGGTCACTGGTCACTGGTCACTGGTCACAAAGCACTGGTCACAAAGCACTGGTCACTTGTCACTGGTCAGTGGCCACTGGTCAATGGTCACTGGTCACTGGTCACTGGTCAATGGTCCCTGTCGCTGGTCACTGGTCACTGGTCACAAGTCACTGGTCACTTGTCACTGGTCACTGGTCACTGGTCACTGGTCACTGGTCAATGGTCACTGTCGCTGGTCAATGGTCACTGTCGCTGGTCACTGGTCACTGGTCACTGGTCACTGGTCACAAAGCACTGGTCACAAAGCACTGGTCACTTGTCACTGGTCAGTGGCCACTGGTCGCTGGTCACTTGTCACTGGTCACTGGTCACTGGTCACTGGCCACTGGTCTCTGGTCACTGGTCAATGCTCACTTTCGTTGGTCAATGGTCAATGGTCCCTGTCGCTGGTCACTGGTCACTGGTCACTGGTCACTGGTCACTGGTCACTGGTATCTGGTCAATGGTCACTGTCGCTGGTCACTGGTCACTGGTCACTGGTCACTGGTCAATGGTCCCTGTCGCTGGAAAATGTTTACTGTCGCTGGTCACTGGTCACTGGTCACAGTCGCTGGTCACTGGTCACTGGTCTCTAGTCACTGGTCACTGGTCACTGGTCGCTGGTCACTGGTCACTTGTCACTGGTCAGTGGCCACTGGTCGCTGGTCACTTGTCACAGGTCACTGGTCACTGGTCACTGGTCACAAGTCACTGGTCACTGGTCACTGGTCACTGGTCACTGGTCACTGGTCACTGGTCACTGGTCAATGTCGCTGATCACTGGTCACTGGACACTGGTCACTGGTCACTGGTCACAAGTCACTGGTCACTTGTCACTGGTCAGTGGCCACTCGTCGTTGGTCACTTGTCACTGGTCACTGGTCACAGGTCAATGGTCACTGGTCACTGGACACTGGTCACTGGTCACTGGTCACTTGTCACTGGTCAATGGTCACTATCGCTGGTCAATGGTCACTGTCGCTGGTCACTGGTCATTGGTCACTTGTCACTGGTCACTGGTCACTGGTCAATGGTCACTGTCGCTGGTCACTGGTCACTGGTCACTGGTCACTGGTCACTGGTCACTTTTCCCTGGGCAGTGGTCACTGGTCACTGGTCAATGGTCACTATCGCTGGTCAATGGTCACTGTCGCTGGTCACTGGTCACTGGTCACTGGTCAATGGTCACTGTCACTGTTCAATGGTAACTTGTCACTTGGCAGTGGTCAATGGTCACTGGTCACTGGTCACTGGTCACTGGTCACTGGTCACAGGTCAATGGTCACTGGTCACTGGACACAGGCACTGGTCACTGGTCACTGGTCACTGGTCACTGGTCAATGGTCACTGGCCACTGGTCACTGGTCACTGGTCAATGGTCACTTTCGCTGGTCAATGGTCACTGTCGCTGGTCACTGGTCACTGGTCACTGGTCACTGTCGCTGGTCACTGGTCACTGGTCACTGGTCACTGGTAACTGGTCAATGGTCACTGTCGCTGGTCACTGGTCACTGGTCAATGGTAACTTGTTACTGGGCAGTGGTCAATGGTCAATGGTCACTATCGCTGGTCAATGGTCACTGTCGCTGGTCACTGGTCACTGGTCACTTGTCACTGGTCACTGCTCACTGGTCACTGGACACTGGTCACTGGTCAATGGTCCCTGTCGCTGGAAAATGGTCACTGTCGCTGGTCACTGGTCACTGGTCACAGTCGCTGGTCACTGGTCACTGGTCTCTAGTCACTGGCCACTGGTCACTGGTCGCTGGTCACTGGTCACTTGTCACTGGTCAGTGGCCACTGGTCGCTGGTCACTTGTCACAGGTCACTGGTCACTGGTCACTGGTCACAAATCACTGGTCACTGGTCACTGGTCACTGGTCACTGGTCACTGGTCACTGGTCACTGGTCAATGGTCACTGTCGCTGGTCACTGGTCACTGGTCACTGGTCACTGGTCACTGGTCACTGGTCAATGGTCACTATCGCTGGTCAATGGTCATTGTCGCTGGTCACTGGTCATTGGTCACTTGTCACTGGTCACTGGTCAATGGTCACTGTCGCTGGTCACTGGTCACTAGTCACTGGTCACTGGTCACTGGTCACTGGTCACAAGTCACTGGTCACTTGTCACTGGTCACTGGTCAATGGTCACTGTCGCTGGTCACTGATCACTGGTCACTGGTCACTGGTCACTGGTCACTGGTCAATGGTCACTATCGCTGGTCAATGGTCACTGTCGCTGGTTACTGGTCACTGGTCACTTGTCACTGGTCACTGGTCACTGGTCACTGGTCACTGGTCAATGGTCACTGTCGCTGGTCACTGGTCACTGGTCACTGGTCAATGGTCACTGGTCACTGGTCACTGGTCAATGGTCACTATCGCTGGTCAATGGTCATTGTCGCTGGTCACTGGTCATTGGTCACTTGTCACTGGTCACTGGTCACTGGTCACTGGTCGTCACTGGTCACAGGTCAATGGTCACTGGTCACTGGTCACTGGTCAATGGTCACTATCGCTGGTCAATGGTAACTTGTCACTGGGCAGTGGTCAATGGTCACTGGTCACTGGTCACTGGTCACTGGTCACTGGTCACTGGTCACAGGTCAATGGTCACTGGACACAGGTCACTGGTCACTGGTCACTGGTCACTGGTCACTGGTCACTGGTCACAGGCCAATGGTCACTGGTCACTCGACACATGTCACTGGTCACTGGTCACTGGTCACTGGTCACTGGTCACTGGTCACTGGTCAATGGTCACTGGCCACTGGCCACTGGTCACTGGTCACTGGTCAATGGTCACTTTCGCTGGTCAATGGTCACTGTCGCTGGTCACTGGTAACTAGTCACTGGTCACTGGTCACTGGTCGCTGGTCACTGGTTACTTGTCACTGGTCAGTGGCCACTGGTCGCTGGTCACTTGTCACTGGTCACTGGTCACAAGTCACTGGTCACTGGTCACTGGTCACTGGTCAGTGGTCACTGGTCACTGGTCACTGGTCACTGGTCACTGGTCAATGGTCACTCTCGCTGGTCACTGGTCACTGGTCACTGATCATTGGTCACTGGTCACTGGTCACTGGTCACTGGTCAATGGTCACTATCGCTGGTCAATGGTCACTGTCGCTGGTTACTGGTCACTGGTCACTTGTCACTGGTCACTGGTCACTGGTCACTGGTCACTGGTCAATGGTCACTGTCACTAGTCACTGGTCACTGGTCACTGGTCAATGGTCACTATCGCTGTTCAATGGTCATTGTCGCTGGTCACTGGTCATTGGTCACTTGTCACTGGTCACTGGTCACTGGTCACTGGTCACTGGTCACTGGTCACAGGTCAATGGTCACTGGTCACTGGTCACTGGTCAATGGTCACTGTCGCTGGTCACTGGTCACCGGTCAATGGTCACTTGTCCCTGGGCAGTGGTCACTGGTCACTGGTCAATGGTCACTATCGCTGGTCACTGGTTACTGGTCACTGGTCACTGGTCAATGGTCACTGGCCACTGGTCACTGGTCACTTGTCAATGGTCACTTTCGCTGGTCAATGGTCCCTGTCGCTGGTCACTGGTCACTGGTCACTGGTCACTGGTCACTGGTAAGTGGTCACTGGTCAATGGTCACTATCGCTGGTCAATGGTCACTGTCGCTGGTCACTGGTCACTGGTCACTGTCGCTGATCACTGGTCACTGGACACTGGTCACTGGTCACTGGTCACAAGTCACTGGTCACTTGTCACTGGTCAGTGGCCACTCGTCGCTGGTCACTTGTCACTGGTCACTGGTCACAGGTCAATGGTCACTGGTCACTGGACACTGGTCACTGGTCACTGGTCACTTGTCACTGGTCAATGGTCACTATCGCTGGTCAATGGTCACTGTCGCTGGTCACTGGTCATTGGTCACTTGTCACTGGTCACTGGTCACTGGTCAATGGTCACTGTCGCTGGTCACTGGTCACTGGTCACTGGTCACTGGTCACTGGTCACTGGTCAATGGTCACTGTCGCTGGTCACTGGTCACTGGTCACTGGTCACTGATCAATGGTCACTGGTCACTGGTAACTGGTCAATGGTCACTATCGCTGGTCAATGGTCATTGCCGCTGGTCACTGGTCATTGGTCACTTGTCACTGGTCACTGGTCACTGGTCACTGGTCACTGGTCACTGGTCACAGGTCAATGGTCACTGGTCACTGGTCACTGGTCAATGGTCCCTGTCGCTGGTCACTGGTCACTGGTCACTGGTCACTGGTCATTGGTCACTGGTATCTGGTCAATGGTCACTGTCGCTGGTCACTGGTCACTGGTCACTGGTCACTGGTCAATGGTAACTTGTCACTGGGCAGTGGTCAATGGTCACTGGTCACTGGTCACTGGTCACTAGTCACTGGTCACTGGTCACAGGTCAATGGTCACTGGTCACTGGACACAGGTCACTGGTCACTGGTCACTGGTCAATGGTCACTGGTCACTGGTCAATGGTCACTGGCCACTGGTCTCTGGTCACTGGTCAATGGTCACTTTCGATGGTCAATGGTCAATGGTCCCTGTCGCTGGTCACTGGTCACTGGTCACTGGTCACTGGTCACTGGTCACTGGTCACTGGTCACTGGTCACTGGTATCTGGTCAATGGTCACTGTCGCTGGTCACTGGTCACTGGTCACTGGTCACTGGTCACTGGTCAATGGTAACTTGTCACTGGGCAGTGGTCAATGGTCACTGGTCACTGGTCACTGGTCACTGGTCACTGGTCACTGGTCACAGGTCAATGGTCACTGGTCACTGGACACAGGTCACTGGTCCCTGTCGCTGGTCACTGGTCACTGGTCACTGGTCACTGGTCATTGGTCACTGGTATCTGGTCAATGGTCACTGTCGCTGGTCACTGGTCACTGGTCACTGGTCACTGGTCAATGGTAACTTGTCACTGGGCAGTGGTCAATGGTCACTGGTCACTGGTCACTGGTCACTGGTCACTGGTCACTGGTCACAGGTCAATGGTCACTGGTCACTGGACACAGGTCACTGGTCACTGGTCACTGGTCAATGGTCACTGGTCACTGGTCAATGGTCACTGGCCACTGGTCTCTGGTCACTGGTCAATGGTCACTTTCGTTGGTCAATGGTCAATGGTCCCTGTCGCTGGTCACTGGTCACTGGTCACTGGTCACTGGTCACTGGTCACTGGTCACTGGTATCTGGTCAATGGTCACTGTCGCTGGTCACTGGTCACTGGTCACTGGTCACTGGTCACTGGTCAATGGTAACTTGTCACTGGGCAGTGGTCAATGGTCACTGGTCACTGGTCACTGGTCACTGGTCACTGGTCACTGGTCACAGGTCAATGGTCACTGGTCACTGGTCACTGGTCACTGGTCACTGGTCACTGGTCACTGGTATCTGGTCAATGGTCACTGTCGCTGGTCACTGGTCACTGGTCACTGGTCACTGGTATCTGGTCAATGGTCACTGTCGCTGGTCACTGGTCACTGGTCACTGGTCACTGGTCAATGGTAACTTGTCACTGGTCACTGGTCACTGGTCACTGGTCACTTGTCACTGGTCACTGGTCACTGGTCACTGGTCACTGGTCACTGGTCACTGGTCACTGGTCAATGGTCACTGTCGCTGGTCACTGGTCACTGGTCACTGGTCACTGGTCAATGGTCACTGGTCACTGGTCACTGGTCAATGGTCACTATCGCTGGTCAATGGTCATTGTCGCTGGTCACTGGTCATTGGTCACTTGTCACTGGTCACTGGTCACTGGTCACTGGTCACTGGTCACTGGTCACTGGTCACTGGTCACTGGTCAATGGTCACTGTCGCTGGTCACTGGTCACTGGTCACTGGTCACTGGTCACTGGTCAATGGTCACTGGTCACTGGTCACTGGTCAATGGTCACTATCGCTGGTCAATGGTCATTGTCGCTGGTCACTGGTCATTGGTCACTTGTCACTGGTCACTGGTCACTGGTCACTGGTCACTGGTCACTGGTCACTGGTCACAGGTCAATGGTCACTGGTCACTGGTCACTGGTCAATGGTCCCTGTCGCTGGTCACTGGTCACTGGTCACAAGTCACTGGTCACTTGTCACTGGTCACTGGTCACTGGTCACTGGTCACTGGTCAATGGTCACTGTCGCTGGTCAATGGTCACTGTCGCTGGTCACTGGTCACTGGTCACTGGTCACTGGTCACAAAGCACTGGTCACAAAGCACTGGTCACTTGTCACTGGTCAGTGGCCACTGGTCGCTGGTCACTTGTCACTGGTCAATGGTCACTGGTCACTGGTCACTGGTCAATGGTCCCTGTCGCTGGTCACTGGTCACTGGTCACAACTCACTGGTCACTTGTCACTGGTAACTTGTCACTGGGCAGTGGTCAATGGTCACTGGTCACTGGTCACTGGTCACTGGTCACTGGTCACAGGTCAATGGTCACTGGTCACTGGACACAGTTCACTGGTCACTGGTCACTGGTCAATGGTCACTGGTCACTGGTCAATGGTCACTGGCCACTGGTCTCTGGTCACTGGTCAATGCTCACTTTCGTTGGTCAATGGTCAATGGTCCCTGTCGCTGGTCACTGGTCACTGGTCACTGGTCACTGGTCACTGGTCACTGGTATCTGGTCAATGGTCACTGTCGCTGGTCACTGGTTACTGGTCACTGGTCAATGGTAACTTGTCACTGGTCACTGGTCACTGGTCACTGGTCACTTGTCACTGGTCACTGGTCACTGGTCACTGGTCACTGGTCACTGGTCACTGGTCACTGGTCACTGGTCAATGGTCACTGTCGCTGGTCACTGGTCACTGGTCACTGGTCAATGGTCACTGGTCACTGGTCACTGGTCAATGGTCACTATCGCTGGTCAATGGTCATTGTCGCTGGTCACTGGTCATTGGTCACTTGTCACTGGTCACTGGTCACTGGTCACTGGTCACTGGTCACTGGTAACTGGTCACAGGTCAATGGTCACTGGTCACTGGTCACTGGTCAATGATCCCTGTCGCTGGTCACTGGTCACTGGTCACAAGTCACTGGTCACTTGTCACTGGTCACTGGTCACTGGTCACTGGTCACTGGTCACTGGTCACTGGTCACTGGTCACTGGTCACTGGTCAATGTCGCTGATCACTGGTCACTGGACACTGGTCACTGGTCACTGGTCACAAGTCACTGGTCACTTGTCACTGGTCAGTGGCCACTCGTCGCTGGTCACTTGTCACTGGTCACTGGTCACAGGTCAATGGTCACTGGTCACTGGACACTGGTCACTGGTCACTGGTCACTTGTCACTGGTCAATGGTCACTATCGCTGGTCAATGGTCACTGTCGCTGGTCACTGGTCATTGGTCACTTGTCACTGGTCAATGGTCACTGTCACTGGTCACTTTTCCCTGGGCAGTGGTCACTGGTCACTGGTCAATGGTCACTATCGCTGGTCAATGGTCACTGTCGCTGGTCACTGGTCACTGGTCACTGGTCAATGGTCACTGTCACTGTTCAATGGTAACTTGTCACTGGGCAGTGGTCAATGGTCACTGGTCACTGGTCACTGGTCACTGGTCACTGGTCACAGGTCAATGGTCACTGGTCACTGGACACAGGCACTGGTCACTGGTCACTGGTCACTGGTCACTGGTCAATGGTCACTGGCCACTGGTCAATGGTCACTTTCGCTGGTCAATGGTCACTGTCGCTGGTCACTGGTCACTGGTCACTGGTCACTGTCGCTGGTCACTGGTCACTGGTCACTGGTCACTGGTAACTGGTCAATGGTCACTGTCGCTGGTCACTGGTCACTGGTCACTGGTCACTGGTCAATTGTAACTTGTCACTGGGCAGTGGTCAATGGTCACTGGTCACTGGTCACTGGTCACTGGTCACTGGTCACAGGTCAATGGTCACTGGTCACTGGACACAGGTCACTGGTCACTGGTCACTGGTCACTGGTCACTGTTCACTGGTCACTGATCACTGGTCAATGGTCACCGTCGCTGGTCACTGTTCACTGGTCACTAGTCACTGGTCACTGGTCACTGGTCAATGGTCACTTTCGCTGGTCAATGGTCACTGTCGCTGGTCACTGGTCACTGGCCACTGGTCACAGTCGCTGGTCACTGGTCACTGGTCACTGGTAACTGGTCAATGGTCACAGTCGCTGGTCACTGGTCACTGGTCACTGGTCACTGGTCACTGGTCAATGGTAACTTGTCACTGGGCAGTGGTCAATGGTCACTGGTCACTGGTCACTGGTCACTGGTCACTGGTCACTGGTCACAAGTCAATGGTCACTGGTCACTGGTCACTGGTCACAGGTCAATGGTCACTGGTCACTGGTCACTGGTCAATGGTCACTGTCGCTGGTCACTGGTCACTGGTCACTGGTCACTGGTCAATGGTCACTGGTCACTGGTCACTGGTCAATGGTCACTATCGCTGGTCAATGGTCATTGTCGCTGGTCACTGGTCATTGGTCACTTGTCACTGGTCACTGGTCACTGGTCACTGGTCACTGGTCACTGGTCACAGGTCAATGGTCACTGGTCACTGGTCACTGGTCAATGGTCCCTGTCGCTGGTCACTGGTCACTGGTCACTGGTCACTGGTCATTGGTCACTGGTATCTGGTCAATGGTCACTGTCGCTGGTCACTGGTCACTGGTCACTGGTCACTGGTCAATGGTAACTTGTCACTGGGCAGTGGTCAATGGTCACTGGTCACTGGTCACTGGTCACTGGTCACTGGTCAATGGTCACTGGTCACTGGACACAGGTCACTGGTCACTGGTCACTGGTCACTGGTCAATGGTCACTGGTCACTGGTCAATGGTCACAGGCCACTGGTCTCTGGTCACTGGTCAATGGTCACTTTCGTTGGTCAATGGTCAATGGTCCCTGTCGCTGGTCACTGGTCACTGGTCACTGGTCACTGGTCACTGGTCACTGGTATCTGGTCAATGGTCACTGTCGCTGGTCACTGGTCACTGGTCACTGGTCAATGGTAACTTGTCACTGGTCACTGGTCACTGGTCACTGGTCACTTGTCACTGGTCACTGGTCACTGGTCACTGGTCACTGGTCACTGGTCACTGGTCAATGGTCACTGTCGCTGGTCACTGGTCAATGGTCACTGGTCACTGGTCAATGGTCACTGGTCACTGGTCACTGGTCAATGGTCACTATCGCTGGTCAATGGTCATTGTCGCTGGTCACTGGTCATTGGTCACTTGTCACTGGTCACTGGTCACTGGTCACTGGTCACTGGTCACTGGTCACTGGTCACAAGTCAATGGTCACTGGTCACTGGTCACTGGTCAATGGTCCCTGTCGCTGGTCACTGGTCACTGGTCACAAGTCACTGGTCACTTGTCACTGGTCACTGGTCACTGGTCACTGGTCAATGGTCACTGTCGCTGGTCAATGGTCACTGTCGCTGGTCACTGGTCACTGGTCACTGGTCACTGGTCACTGGTCACAAAGCACTGGTCACAAAGCACTGGTCACCTGTCACTGGTCAGTGGCCACTGGTCGCTGGTCACTTGTCACTGGTCACTGGTCACTGGTCACTAGTCACAATTCACTGGTCACTGGTCACTTGTCACTGGTCACTGGTCACTGGTCACTGGTCACTGGTCACTGGTCAATGGTCACTGTCGCTGGTGACTGGTCACTGGTCACTGATCACTGGTCACTGGTCAATGGTCACTATCGCTGGTCAATGGTCACTGTCGCTGGTCACTGGTCACTGGTCACTTGTCACTGGTCACTGCTCACTGGTCACTGGACACTGGTCACTGGTCAATGGTCCCTGTCGCTGGAAAATGGTCACTGTCGCTGGTCACTGGTCACTGGTCACAGTCGCTGGTCACTGGTCACTGGTCTCTAGTCACTGGTCACTGGTCACTGGTCGCTGGTCACTGGTCACTTGTCACTGGTCAGTGGCCACTGGTCGCTGGTCACTTGTCACAGGTCACTGGTCACTGGTCACTGGTCACAAGTCACTGGTCACTGGTCACTGGTCACTGGTCACTGGTCACTGGTCACTGGTCACTGGTCACTGTCGCTGATCACTGGTCACTGGACACTGGTCACTGGTCACTGGTCACAAGTCACTGGTCACTTGTCACTGGTCAGTGGCCACTCGTCGCTGGTCACTTGTCACTGCTCACTGGTCACAGGTCAATGGTCACTGGTCACTGGACACTGGTCACTGGTCACTGGTCACTTGTCACTGGTCAATGGTCACTATCGCTGGTCAATGGTCACTGTCGCTGGTCACTGGTCATCGGTCACTTGTCACTGGTCACTGGTCACTGGTCAATGGTCACTGTCGCTGGTCACTGGTCACTGGTCACTGGTCACTGGTCACTGGTCACTGGTCACTGGTCACTTTTCCCTGGGCAGTGGTCACTGGTCACTGGTCAATGGTCACTATCGCTGGTCAATGGTCACTGTCGCTGGTCACTGGTCACTGGTCACTGGTCAATGGTCACTGTCACTGTTCAATGGTAACTTGTCACTTGGCAGTGGTCAATGGTCACTGGTCACTGGTCACTGGTCACTGGTCACTGGTCACAGGTCAATGGTCACTGGTCACTGGACACAGGCACTGGTCACTGGTCACTGGTCACTGGTCACTGGTCAATGGTCACTGGCCACTGGTCACTGGTCACTGGTCAATGGTCACTTTCGCTGGTCAATGGTCACTGTCGCTGGTCACTGGTCACTGTCGCTGGTCACTGGTCACTGGTCACTGGTCACTGGTAACTGGTCAATGGTCACTGTCGCTGGTCACTGGTCACTGGTCACTGGTCACTGGTCAATGGTAACTTGTTACTGGGCAGTGGTCAATGGTCAATGGTCACTATCGCTGGTCAATGGTCACTGTCGCTGGTCACTGGTCACTGGTCACTTGTCACTGGTCACTGCTCACTGGTCACTGGACACTGGTCACTGGTCAATGGTCCCTGTCGCTGGAAAATGGTCACTGTCGCTGGTCACTGGTCACTGGTCACAGTCGCTGGTCACTGGTCACTGGTCTCTAGTCACTGGTCACTGGTCGCTGGTCACTGGTCACTTGTCACTGGTCAGTGGCCACTGGTCGCTGGTCACTTGTCACAGGTCACTGGTCACTGGTCAATGGTCACAAGTCACTGGTCACTGGTCACTGGTCACTGGTCACTGGTCACTGGTCACTGGTCACTGGTCACTGTCGCTGATCACTGGTCACTGGACACTGGTCACTGGTCACTGGTCACAAGTCACTGGTCACTTGTCACTGGTCAGTGGCCACTCGTCGCTGGTCACTTGTCACTGGTCACTGGTCACAGGTCAATGGTCACTGGTCACTGGACACTGGTCACTGGTCACTGGTCACTTGTCACTGGTCAATGGTCACTATCGCTGGTCAATGGTCACTGTCGCTGGTCACTGGTCATTGGTCACTTGTCACTGGTCACTGGTCACTGGTCAATGGTCACTGTCGCTGGTCACTGGTCACTGGTCACTGGTCACTGGTCACTGGTCACTGGTCAATGGTCACTGTCGCTGGTCACTGGTCACTGGTCACTGGTCACTGATCAATGGTCACTGGTCACTGGTAACTGGTCAATGGTCACTATCGCTGGTCAATGGTCATTGCCGCTGGTCACTGGTCATTGGTCACTTGTCACTGGTCACTGGTCACTTGTCACTGGTCAGTGGCCACTCGTCGCTGGTCACTTGTCACTGGTCACTGGTCACAGGTCAATGGTCACTGGTCACTGGACACTGGTCACTGGTCACTGGTCACTTGTCACTGGTCAATGGTCACTATCGCTGGTCAATGGTCATTGCCGCTGGTCACTGGTCATTGGTCACTTGTCACTGGTCACTGGTCACTTGTCACTGGTCACTGCTCACTGGTCACTGGACACTGGTCACTGGTCAATGGTCCCTGTCGCTGGAAAATGGTCACTGTCGCTGGTCACTGGTCACTGGTCACAGTCGCTGGTCACTGGTCACTGGTCTCTAGTCACTGGTCACTGGTCGCTGGTCACTGGTCACTTGTCACTGGTCAGTGGCCACTGGTCGCTGGTCACTTGTCACAGGTCACTGGTCACTGGTCACTGGTCACAAGTCACTGGTCACTGGTCACTGGTCACTGGTCACTGGTCACTGGTCACTGGTCACTGGTCACTGTCGCTGATCACTGGTCACTGGACACTGGTCGCTGGTCACTGGTCACTGGTCACTGGTCACTGGTCACTGGTCAATGGTAACTTGTCACTGGGCAGTGGTCAATGGTCACTGGTCACAGGTCAATGGTCACTGGTCACTGGACACAGGTCACTGGTCACTGGTCACTGGTCAATGGTCACTGGTCACTGGTCAATGGTCACTGGCCACTGGTCTCTGGTCACTGGTCAATGGTCACTTTCGTTGGTCAATGGTCAATGGTCCCTGTCGCTGGTCACTGGTCACTGGTCACTGGTCACTGGTCACTGGTCACTGGTCACTGGTATCTGGTCAATGGTCACTGTCGCTGGTCACTGGTCACTGGTCACTGGTCACTGGTCACTGGTCAATGGTAACTTGTCACTGGGCAGTGGTCAATGGTCACTGGTCACTGGTCACTGGTCACTGGTCACTGGTCACTGGTCACTGGTCACAGGTCAATGGTCACTGGTCACTGGACACAGGTCACTGGTCACTGGTCACTGGTCACTGGTCAGTGGTCAATGGTCACTGGCCACTGGTCTCTGGTCACTGGTCAATGGTCACTTTCGTTGGTCAATGGTCAATGATCCCTGTCGCTGGTCACTGGTCACTGGTCACTGGTCACTGGTCACTGGTATCTGGTCAATGGTCACTGTCGCTGGTCACTGGTCACTGGTCACTGGTCACTGGTCAATGGTAACTTCTCACTGGTCACTGGTCACTGGTCACTGGTCACTTGTCACTGGTCACTGGTCACTGGTCACTGGTCACTGGTCACTGGTCACTGGTCACTGGTCAATGGTCACTGTCGCTGGTCACTGGTCACTGGTCACTGGTCACTGGTCAATGGTCACTGGTCACTGGTCACTGGTCAATGGTCACTATCGCTGGTCAATGGTCATTGTCGCTGGTCACTGGTCATTGGTCACTTGTCACTGGTCACTGGTCACTGGTCACTGGTCACTGGTCACTGGTCACTGGTCACTGGTCACTGGTCAATGGTCACTGTCGCTGGTCACTGGTCACTGGTCACTGGTCACTGGTCACTGGTCAATGGTCACTGGTCACTGGTCACTGGTCAATGGTCACTATCGCTGGTCAATGGTCATTGTCGCTGGTCACTGGTCATTGGTCACTTGTCACTGGTCACTGGTCACTGGTCACTGGTCACTGGTCACTGGTCACTGGTCACAGGTCAATGGTCACTGGTCACTGGTCACTGGTCAATGGTCCCTGTCGCTGGTCACTGGTCACTGGTCACAAGTCACTGGTCACTTGTCACTGGTCACTGGTCACTGGTCACTGGTCACTGGTCAATGGTCACTGTCGCTGGTCAATGGTCACTGTCGCTGGTCACTGGTCACTGGTCACTGGTCACTGGTCACAAAGCACTGGTCACAAAGCACTGGTCACTTGTCACTGGTCAGTGGCCACTGGTCAATGGTCACTGGTCACTGGTCACTGGTCAATGGTCCCTGTCGCTGGTCACTGGTCACTGGTCACAAGTCACTGGTCACTTGTCACTGGTCACTGGTCACTGGTCACTGGTCACTGGTCAATGGTCACTGTCGCTGGTCAATGGTCACTGTCGCTGGTCACTGGTCACTGGTCACTGGTCACTGGTCACAAAGCACTGGTCACAAAGCACTGGTCACTTGTCACTGGTCAGTGGCCACTGGTCGCTGGTCACTTGTCACTGGTCACTGGTCACTGGTCACTGGCCACTGGTCTCTGGTCACTGGTCAATGCTCACTTTCGTTGGTCAATGGTCAATGGTCCCTGTCGCTGGTCACTGGTCACTGGTCACTGGTCACTGGTCACTGGTCACTGGTATCTGGTCAATGGTCACTGTCGCTGGTCACTGGTCACTGGTCACTGGTCACTGGTCAATGGTCCCTGTCGCTGGAAAATGTTTACTGTCGCTGGTCACTGGTCACTGGTCACAGTCGCTGGTCACTGGTCACTGGTCTCTAGTCACTGGTCACTGGTCACTGGTCGCTGGTCACTGGTCACTTGTCACTGGTCAGTGGCCACTGGTCGCTGGTCACTTGTCACAGGTCACTGGTCACTGGTCACTGGTCACAAGTCACTGGTCACTGGTCACTGGTCACTGGTCACTGGTCACTGGTCACTGGTCACTGGTCAATGTCGCTGATCACTGGTCACTGGACACTGGTCACTGGTCACTGGTCACAAGTCACTGGTCACTTGTCACTGGTCAGTGGCCACTCGTCGCTGGTCACTTGTCACTGGTCACTGGTCACAGGTCAATGGTCACTGGTCACTGGACACTGGTCACTGGTCACTGGTCACTTGTCACTGGTCAATGGTCACTATCGCTGGTCAATGGTCACTGTCGCTGGTCACTGGTCATTGGTCACTTGTCACTGGTCACTGGTCACTGGTCAATGGTCACTGTCGCTGGTCACTGGTCACTGGTCACTGGTCACTGGTCACTGGTCACTGGTCACTGGTCACTTTTCCCTGGGCAGTGGTCACTGGTCACTGGTCAATGGTCACTATCGCTGGTCAATGGTCACTGTCGCTGGTCACTGGTCACTGGTCACTGGTCAATGGTCACTGTCACTGTTCAATGGTAACTTGTCACTTGGCAGGGGTCAATGGTCACTGGTCACTGGTCACTGGTCACTGGTCACTGGTCACAGGTCAATGGTCACTGGTCACTGGACACAGGCACTGGTCACTGGTCACTGGTCACTGGTCATGGTCAATGGTCACTGGCCACTGGTCACTGGTCACTGGTCAATGGTCACTTTCGCTGGTCAATGGTCACTGTCGCTGGTCACTGGTCACTGGTCACTGGTCACTGTCGCTGGTCACTGGTCACTGGTCACTGGTCACTGGTAACTGGTCAATGGTCACTGTCGCTGGTCACTGGTCACTGGTCAATGGTAACTTGTTACTGGGCAGTGGTCAATGGTCAATGGTCACTATCGCTGGTCAATGGTCACTGTCGCTGGTCACTGGTCACTGGTCACTTGTCACTGGTCACTGCTCACTGGTCACTGGACACTGGTCACTGGTCAATGGTCCCTGTCGCTGGAAAATGGTCACTGTCGCTGGTCACTGGTCACTGGTCACAGTCGCTGGTCACTGGTCACTGGTCTCTAGTCACTGGTCACTGGTCACTGGTCGCTGGTCACTGGTCACTTGTCACTGGTCAGTGGCCACTGGTCGCTGGTCACTTGTCACAGGTCACTGGTCACTGGTCACTGGTCACAAATCACTGGTCACTGGTCACTGGTCACTGGTCACTGGTCACTGGTCACTGGTCACTGGTCAATGGTCCCTGTCGCTGGTCACTGGTCACTGGTCACTGGTCACTGGTCACTGGTCACTGGTATCTGGTCAATGGTCACTGTCGCTGGTCACTGGTCACTGGTCACTGGTCACTGGTCAATGGTCCCTGTCGCTGGAAAATGTTTACTGTCGCTGGTCACTGGTCACTGGTCACAGTCGCTGGTCACTGGTCACTGGTCTCTAGTCACTGGTCACTGGTCACTGGTCGCTGGTCACTGGTCACTTGTCACTGGTCAGTGGCCACTGGTCGCTGGTCACTTGTCACAGGTCACTGGTCACTGGTCACTGGTCACAAGTCACTGGTTACTGGTCACTGGTCACTGGTCACTGGTCACTGGTCACTGGTCACTGGTCAATGTCGCTGATCACTGGTCACTGGACACTGGTCACTGGTCACTGGTCACAAGTCACTGGTCACTTGTCACTGGTCAGTGGCCACTCGTCGCTGGTCACTTGTCACTGGTCACTGGTCACAGGTCAATGGTCACTGGTCACTGGACACTGGTCACTGGTCACTGGTCACTTGTCACTGGTCAATGGTCACTATCGCTGGTCAATGGTCACTGTCGCTGGTCACTGGTCATTGGTCACTTGTCACTGGTCACTGGTCACTGGTCAATGGTCCCTGTCGCTGGTCACTGGTCACTGGTCACTGGTCACTGGTCACTGGTCACTGGTCACTGGTCACTTTTCCCTGGGCAGTGGTCACTGGTCACTGGTCAATGGTCACTATCGCTGGTCAATGGTCACTGTCGCTGGTCACTGGTCACTGGTCACTGGTCAATGGTCACTGTCACTGTTCAATGGTAACTTGTCACTTGGCAGGGGTCAATGGTCACTGGTCACTGGTCACTGGTCACTGGTCACTGGTCACAGGTCAATGGTCACTGGTCACTGGACACAGGCACTGGTCACTGGTCACTGGTCACTGGTCATGGTCAATGGTCACTGGCCACTGGTCACTGGTCACTGGTCAATGGTCACTTTCGCTGGTCAATGGTCACTGTCGCTGGTCACTGGTCACTGGTCACTGGTCACTGTCGCTGGTCACTGGTCACTGGTCACTGGTCACTGGTAACTGGTCAATGGTCACTGTCGCTGGTCACTGGTCACTGGTCAATGGTAACTTGTTACTGGGCAGTGGTCAATGGTCAATGGTCACTATCGCTGGTCAATGGTCACTGTCGCTGGTCACTGGTCACTGGTCACTTGTCACTGGTCACTGCTCACTGGTCACTGGACACTGGTCACTGGTCAATGGTCCCTGTCGCTGGAAAATGGTCACTGTCGCTGGTCACTGGTCACTGGTCACAGTCGCTGGTCACTGGTCACTGGTCTCTAGTCACTGGTCACTGGTCACTGGTCGCTGGTCACTGGTCACTTGTCACTGGTCAGTGGCCACTGGTCGCTGGTCACTTGTCACAGGTCACTGGTCACTGGTCACTGGTCACAAATCACTGGTCACTGGTCACTGGTCACTGGTCACTGGTCACTGGTCACTGGTCACTGGTCAATGGTCACTGTCGCTGGTCACTGGTCACTGGTCACTGGTCAATGGTCACTGGTCACTGGTCACTGGTCAATGGTCACTATCGCTGGTCAATGGTCATTGTCGCTGGTCACTGGTCATTGGTCACTTGTCACTGGTCACTGGTCAATGGTCACTGTCGCTGGTCACTGGTCACTAGTCACTGGTCACTGGTCACTGGTCACTGGTCACAAGTCACTGGTCACTTGTCACTGGTCACTGGTCAATGGTCACTGTCGCTGGTCACTGATCACTGGTCACTGGTCACTGGTCACTGGTCACTGGTCAATGGTCACTATCGCTGGTCAATGGTCACTGTCGCTGGTTACTGGTCACTGGTCACTTGTCACTGGTCACTGGTCACTGGTCACTGGTCACTGGTCAATGGTCACTGTCGCTGGTCACTGGTCACTGGTCACTGGTCAATGGTCACTGGTCACTGGTCACTGGTCAATGGTCACTATCGCTGGTCAATGGTCATTGTCGCTGGTCACTGGTCATTGGTCACTTGTCACTGGTCACTGGTCACTGGTCACTGGTCGTCACTGGTCACAGGTCAATGGTCACTGGTCACTGGTCACTGGTCAATGGTCACTATCGCTGGTCAATGGTAACTTGTCACTGGGCAGTGGTCAATGGTCACTGGTCACTGGTCACTGGTCACTGGTCACTGGTCACTGGTCACAGGTCAATGGTCACTGGACACAGGTCACTGGTCACTGGTCACTGGTCACTGGTCACTGGTCACTGGTCACAGGTCAATGGTCACTGGTCACTCGACACATGTCACTGGTCACTGGTCACTGGTCACTGGTCACTGGTCACTGGTCACTGGTCAATGGTCACTGGCCACTGGCCACTGGTCACTGGTCACTGGTCAATGGTCACTTTCGCTGGTCAATGGTCACTGTCGCTGGTCACTGGTAACTAGTCACTGGTCACTGGTCACTGGTCGCTGGTCACTGGTTACTTGTCACTGGTCAGTGGCCACTGGTCGCTGGTCACTTGTCACTGGTCACTGGTCACAAGTCACTGGTCACTGGTCACTGGTCACTGGTCAGTGGTCACTGGTCACTGGTCACTGGTCACTGGTCACTGGTCAATGGTCACTCTCGCTGGTCACTGGTCACTGGTCACTGATCACTGGTCACTGGTCACTGGTCACTGGTCACTGGTCAATGGTCACTATCGCTGGTCAATGGTCACTGTCGCTGGTTACTGGTCACTGGTCACTTGTCACTGGTCACTGGTCACTGGTCACTGGTCACTGGTCAATGGTCACTGTCACTAGTCACTGGTCACTGGTCACTGGTCAATGGTCACTATCGCTGTTCAATGGTCATTGTCGCTGGTCACTGGTCATTGGTCACTTGTCACTGGTCACTGGTCACTGGTCACTGGTCACTGGTCACTGGTCACAGGTCAATGGTCACTGGTCACTGGTCACTGGTCAATGGTCACTGTCGCTGGTCACTGGTCACCGGTCAATGGTCACTTGTCCCTGGGCAGTGGTCACTGGTCACTGGTCAATGGTCACTATCGCTGGTCACTGGTTACTGGTCACTGGTCACTGGTCAATGGTCACTGGCCACTGGTCACTGGTCACTTGTCAATGGTCACTTTCGCTGGTCAATGGTCCCTGTCGCTGGTCACTGGTCACTGGTCACTGGTCACTGGTCACTGGTAAGTGGTCACTGGTCAATGGTCACTATCGCTGGTCAATGGTCACTGTCGCTGGTCACTGGTCACTGGTCACTGTCGCTGATCACTGGTCACTGGACACTGGTCACTGGTCACTGGTCACAAGTCACTGGTCACTTGTCACTGGTCAGTGGCCACTCGTCGCTGGTCACTTGTCACTGGTCACTGGTCACAGGTCAATGGTCACTGGTCACTGGACACTGGTCACTGGTCACTGGTCACTTGTCACTGGTCAATGGTCACTATCGCTGGTCAATGGTCACTGTCGCTGGTCACTGGTCATTGGTCACTTGTCACTGGTCACTGGTCACTGGTCAATGGTCACTGTCGCTGGTCACTGGTCACTGGTCACTGGTCACTGGTCACTGGTCACTGGTCAATGGTCACTGTCGCTGGTCACTGGTCACTGGTCACTGGTCACTGATCAATGGTCACTGGTCACTGGTAACTGGTCAATGGTCACTATCGCTGGTCAATGGTCATTGCCGCTGGTCACTGGTCATTGGTCACTTGTCACTGGTCACTGGTCACTGGTCACTGGTCACTGGTCACTGGTCACAGGTCAATGGTCACTGGTCACTGGTCACTGGTCAATGGTCCCTGTCGCTGGTCACTGGTCACTGGTCACTGGTCACTGGTCATTGGTCACTGGTATCTGGTCAATGGTCACTGTCGCTGGTCACTGGTCACTGGTCACTGGTCACTGGTCAATGGTAACTTGTCACTGGGCAGTGGTCAATGGTCACTGGTCACTGGTCACTGGTCACTAGTCACTGGTCACTGGTCACAGGTCAATGGTCACTGGTCACTGGACACAGGTCACTGGTCACTGGTCACTGGTCAATGGTCACTGGTCACTGGTCAATGGTCACTGGCCACTGGTCTCTGGTCACTGGTCAATGGTCACTTTCGTTGGTCAATGGTCAATGGTCCCTGTCGCTGGTCACTGGTCACTGGTCACTGGTCACTGGTCACTGGTCACTGGTCACTGGTCACTGGTCACTGGTATCTGGTCAATGGTCACTGTCGCTGGTCACTGGTCACTGGTCACTGGTCACTGGTCACTGGTCAATGGTAACTTGTCACTGGGCAGTGGTCAATGGTCACTGGTCACTGGTCACTGGTCACTGGTCACTGGTCACTGGTCACAGGTCAATGGTCACTGGTCACTGGACACAGGTCACTGGTCCCTGTCGCTGGTCACTGGTCACTGGTCACTGGTCACTGGTCATTGGTCACTGGTATCTGGTCAATGGTCACTGTCGCTGGTCACTGGTCACTGGTCACTGGTCACTGGTCAATGGTAACTTGTCACTGGGCAGTGGTCAATGGTCACTGGTCACTGGTCACTGGTCACTGGTCACTGGTCACTGGTCACAGGTCAATGGTCACTGGTCACTGGACACAGGTCACTGGTCACTGGTCACTGGTCAATGGTCACTGGCCACTGGTCTCTGGTCACTGGTCAATGGTCACTTTCGTTGGTCAATGGTCAATGGTCCCTGTCGCTGGTCACTGGTCACTGGTCACTGGTCACTGGTATCTGGTCAATGGTCACTGTCGCTGGTCACTGGTCACTGGTCACTGGTCAATGGTAACTTGTCACTGGGCAGTGGTCAATGGTCACTGGTCACTGGTCACTGGTCACTGGTCACTGGTCACTGGTCACAGGTCAATGGTCACTGGTCACTGGTCACTGGTCACTGGTCACTGGTCACTGGTCACTGGTATCTGGTCAATGGTCACTGTCGCTGGTCACTGGTCACTGGTCACTGGTCACTGGTATCTGGTCAATGGTCACTGTCGCTGGTCACTGGTCACTGGTCACTGGTCACTGGTCAATGGTAACTTGTCACTGGTCACTGGTCACTGGTCACTGGTCACTGGTCACTGGTCACTGGTCACTGGTCACTGGTCACTGGTCACTGGTCACTGGTCACTGGTCACTGGTCACTGGTCAATGGTCACTGTCGCTGGTCACTGGTCACTGGTCACTGGTCACTGGTCAATGGTCACTGGTCACTGGTCACTGGTCAATGGTCACTATCGCTGGTCAATGGTCATTGTCGCTGGTCACTGGTCATTGGTCACTTGTCACTGGTCACTGGTCACTGGTCACTGGTCACTGGTCACTGGTCACTGGTCACTGGTCACTGGTCAATGGTCACTGTCGCTGGTCACTGGTCACTGGTCACTGGTCACTGGTCACTGGTCAATGGTCACTGGTCACTGGTCACTGGTCAATGGTCACTATCGCTGGTCAATGGTCATTGTCGCTGGTCACTGGTCATTGGTCACTTGTCACTGGTCACTGGTCACTGGTCACTGGTCACTGGTCACTGGTCACTGGTCACAGGTCAATGGTCACTGGTCACTGGTCACTGGTCAATGGTCCCTGTCGCTGGTCACTGGTCACTGGTCACAAGTCACTGGTCACTTGTCACTGGTCACTGGTCACTGGTCACTGGTCACTGGTCAATGGTCACTGTCGCTGGTCAATGGTCACTGTCGCTGGTCACTGGTCACTGGTCACTGGTCACTGGTCACAAAGCACTGGTCACAAAGCACTGGTCACTTGTCACTGGTCAGTGGCCACTGGTCGCTGGTCACTTGTCACTGGTCAATGGTCACTGGTCACTGGTCACTGGTCAATGGTCCCTGTCGCTGGTCACTGGTCACTGGTCACAAGTCACTGGTCACTTGTCACTGGTCACTGGTCACTGGTCACTGGTCACTGGTCAATGGTCACTGTCGCTGGTCAATGGTCACTGTCGCTGGTCACTGGTCACTGGTCACTGGTCACTGGTCACAAAGCACTGGTCACAAAGCACTGGTCACTTGTCACTGGTCAGTGGCCACTGGTCGCTGGTCACTTGTCACTGGTCACTGGTCACTGGTCACTGGCCACTGGTCTCTGGTCACTGGTCAATGCTCACTTTCGTTGGTCAATGGTCAATGGTCCCTGTCGCTGGTCACTGGTCACTGGTCACTGGTCACTGGTCACTGGTCACTGGTATCTGGTCAATGGTCACTGTCGCTGGTCACTGGTCACTGGTCACTGGTCACTGGTCAATGGTCCCTGTCGCTGGAAAATGTTTACTGTCGCTGGTCACTGGTCACTGGTCACAGTCGCTGGTCACTGGTCACTGGTCTCTAGTCACTGGTCACTGGTCACTGGTCGCTGGTCACTGGTCACTTGTCACTGGTCAGTGGCCACTGGTCGCTGGTCACTTGTCACAGGTCACTGGTCACTGGTCACTGGTCACAAGTCACTGGTCACTGGTCACTGGTCACTGGTCACTGGTCACTGGTCACTGGTCACTGGTCAATGTCGCTGATCACTGGCCACTGGACACTGGTCACTGGTCACTAGTCACAAGTCACTGGTCACTTGTCACTGGTCAGTGGCCACTCGTCGCTGGTCACTTGTCACTGGTCACTGGTCACAGGTCAATGGTCACTGGTCACTGGACACTGGTCACTGGTCACTGGTCACTTGTCACTGGTCAATGGTCACTATCGCTGGTCAATGGTCACTGTCGCTGGTCACTGGTCATTGGTCACTTGTCACTGGTCACTGGTCACTGGTCAATGGTCACTGTCGCTGGTCACTGGTCACTGGTCACTGGTCACTGGTCACTGGTCACTGGTCACTGGTCACTTTTCCCTGGGCAGTGGTCACTGGTCACTGGTCAATGGTCACTATCGCTGGTCAATGGTCACTGTCGCTGGTCACTGGTCACTGGTCACTGGTCAATGGTCACTGTCACTGTTCAATGGTAACTTGTCACTTGGCAGTGGTCAATGGTCACTGGTCACTGGTCACTGGTCACTGGTCACTGGTCACAGGTCAATGGTCACTGGTCACTGGACACAGGCACTGGTCACTGGTCACTGGTCACTGGTCACTGGTCAATGGTCACTGGCCACTGGTCACTGGTCACTGGTCAATGGTCACTTTCGCTGGTCAATGGTCACTGTCGCTGGTCACTGGTCACTGTCGCTGGTCACTGGTCACTGGTCACTGGTCACTGGTAACTGGTCAATGGTCACTGTCGCTGGTCACTGGTCACTGGTCAATGGTAACTTGTTACTGGGCAGTGGTCAATGGTCAATGGTCACTATCGCTGGTCAATGGTCACTGTCGCTGGTCACTGGTCACTGGTCACTTGTCACTGGTCACTGCTCACTGGTCACTGGACACTGGTCACTGGTCAATGGTCCCTGTCGCTGGAAAATGGTCACTGTCGCTGGTCACTGGTCACTGGTCACAGTCGCTGGTCACTGGTCACTGGTCTCTAGTCACTGGTCACTGGTCACTGGTCGCTGGTCACTGGTCACTTGTCACTGGTCAGTGGCCACTGGTCGCTGGTCACTTGTCACAGGTCACTGGTCACTGGTCACTGGTCACAAGTCACTGGTCACTGGTCACTGGTCACTGGTCACTGGTCACTGGTCACTGGTCACTGGTCACTGTCGCTGATCACTGGTCACTGGACACTGGTCACTGGTCACTGGTCACAAGTCACTGGTCACTTGTCACTGGTCAGTGGCCACTCGTCGCTGGTCACTTGTCACTGGTCACTGGTCACTGGTCACTGGACACTGGTCACTGGTCACTGGTCACTTGTCACTGGTCAATGGTCACTGTCGCTGATCACTGGTCACTGGTCACTGGTCAATGGTCACTGTCGCTGGTCACTGGTCAATGGTCACTGTCGCTGGTCACTGGTCACTAGTCACTGGTCACTGGTCACTGGTCACTGGTCACAAGTCACTGGTCACTTGTCACTGGTCACTGGTCAATGGTCACTGTCGCTGGTCACTGATCACTGGTCACTGGTCACTGGTCACTGGTCACTGGTCAATGGTCACTATCGCTGGTCAATGGTCACTGTCGCTGGTTACTGGTCACTGGTCACTTGTCACTGGTCACTGGCCACTGGTCACTGGTCACTGGTCAATGGTCACTGTCGCTGGTCACTGGTCACTGGTCACTGGTCAATGGTCACTGGTCACTGGTCACTGGTCAATGGTCACTATCGCTGGTCAATGGTCATTGTCGCTGGTCACTGGTCATTGGTCACTTGTCACTGGTCACTGGTCACTGGTCACTGGTCGTCACTGGTCACAGGTCAATGGTCACTGGTCACTGGTCACTGGTCAATGGTCACTATCGCTGGTCAATGGTAACTTGTCACTGGGCAGTGGTCAATGGTCACTGGTCACTGGTCACTGGTCACTGGTCACTGGTCACTGGTCACAGGTCAATGGTCACTGGACACAGGTCACTGGTCACTGGTCACTGGTCACTGGTCACTGGTCACTGGTCACAGGTCAATGGTCACTGGTCACTCGACACATGTCACTGGTCACTGGTCACTGGTCACTGGTCACTGGTCACTGGTCACTGGTCAATGGTCACTGGCCACTGGCCACTGGTCACTGGTCACTGGTCAATGGTCACTTTCGCTGGTCAATGGTCACTGTCGCTGGTCACTGGTAACTAGTCACTGGTCACTGGTCACTGGTCGCTGGTCACTGGTTACTTGTCACTGGTCAGTGGCCACTGGTCGCTGGTCACTTGTCACTGGTCACTGGTCACAAGTCACTGGTCACTGGTCACTGGTCACTGGTCAGTGGTCACTGGTCACTGGTCACTGGTCACTGGTCAATGGTCAATGGTCACTCTCGCTGGTCACTGGTCACTGGTCACTGATCACTGGTCAATGGTCACTATCGCTGTTCAATGGTCATTGTCGCTGGTCACTGGTCATTGGTCACTTGTCACTGGTCACTGGTCACTGGTCACTGGTCACTGGTCACTGGTAAGTGGTCACTGGTCAATGGTCACTATCGCTGGTCAATGGTCACTGTCGCTGGTCACTGGTCACTGGTCACTGTCGCTGATCACTGGTCACTGGACACTGGTCACTGGTCACTGGTCACAAGTCACTGGTCACTGGTCACTGGTCAATGGTCACTATCGCTGTTCAATGGTCATTGTCGCTGGTCACTGGTCATTGGTCACTTGTCACTGGTCACTGGTCACTGGTCACTGGTCAGTGGCCACTGGTCGCTGGTCACTTGTCACTGGTCAATGGTCACTGTCACTAGTCACTGGTCACTGGTCACTGGTCAATGGTCACTATCGCTGTTCAATGGTCATTGTCGCTGGTCACTGGTCATTGGTCACTTGTCACTGGTCACTGGTCACTGGTCACTGGTCACTGGTCACTGGTCACAGGTCAATGGTCACTGGTCACTGGTCACTGGTCAATGGTCACTGTCGCTGGTCACTGGTCACCGGTCAATGGTCACTTGTCCCTGGGCAGTGGTCACTGGTCACTGGTCAATGGTCACTATCGCTGGTCACTGGTTACTGGTCACTGGTCACTGGTCAATGGTCACTGGCCACTGGTCACTGGTCACTTGTCAATGGTCACTTTCGCTGGTCAATGGTCCCTGTCGCTGGTCACTGGTCACTGGTCACTGGTCACTGGTCACTGGTAAGTGGTCACTGGTCAATGGTCACTATCGCTGGTCAATGGTCACTGTCGCTGGTCACTGGTCACTGGTCACTGTCGCTGATCACTGGTCACTGGACACTGGTCACTGGTCACTGGTCACAAGTCACTGGTCACTTGTCACTGGTCAGTGGCCACTCGTCGCTGGTCACTTGTCACTGGTCACTGGTCACAGGTCAATGGTCACTGGTCACTGGACACTGGTCACTGGTCACTGGTCACTTGTCACTGGTCAATGGTCACTATCGCTGGTCAATGGTCACTGTCGCTGGTCACTGGTCATTGGTCACTTGTCACTGGTCACTGGTCACTGGTCAATGGTCACTGTCGCTGGTCACTGGTCACTGGTCACTGGTCACTGGTCACTGGTCACTGGTCAATGGTCACTGTCGCTGGTCACTGGTCACTGGTCACTGGTCACTGATCAATGGTCACTGGTCACTGGTAACTGGTCAATGGTCACTATCGCTGGTCAATGGTCATTGCCGCTGGTCACTGGTCATTGGTCACTTGTCACTGGTCACTGGTCACTGGTCACTGGTCACTGGTCACTGGTCACAGGTCAATGGTCACTGGTCACTGGTCACTGGTCAATGGTCCCTGTCGCTGGTCACTGGTCACTGGTCACTGGTCACTGGTCATTGGTCACTGGTATCTGGTCAATGGTCACTGTCGCTGGTCACTGGTCACTGGTCACTGGTCACTGGTCAATGGTAACTTGTCACTGGGCAGTGGTCAATGGTCACTGGTCACTGGTCACTGGTCACTTGTCACTGGTCAGTGGCCACTGGTCGCTGGTCACTTGTCACAGGTCACTGGTCACTGGTCAATGGTCACAAGTCACTGGTCACTGGTCACTGGTCACTGGTCACTGGTCACTGGTCACTGGTCACTGGTCACTGTCGCTGATCACTGGTCACTGGACACTGGTCACTGGTCACTGGTCACAAGTCACTGGTCACTTGTCACTGGTCAGTGGCCACTCGTCGCTGGTCACTTGTCACTGGTCACTGGTCACAGGTCAATGGTCACTGGTCACTGGACACTGGTCACTGGTCACTGGTCACTTGTCACTGGTCAATGGTCACTATCGCTGGTCAATGGTCACTGTCGCTGGTCACTGGTCATTGGTCACTTGTCACTGGTCACTGGTCACTGGTCAATGGTCACTGTCGCTGGTCACTGGTCACTGGTCACTGGTCACTGGTCACTGGTCACTGGTCAATGGTCACTGTCGCTGGTCACTGGTCACTGGTCACTGGTCACTGATCAATGGTCACTGGTCACTGGTAACTGGTCAATGGTCACTATCGCTGGTCAATGGTCATTGCCGCTGGTCACTGGTCATTGGTCACTTGTCACTGGTCACTGGTCACTTGTCACTGGTCAGTGGCCACTCGTCGCTGGTCACTTGTCACTGGTCACTGGTCACAGGTCAATGGTCACTGGTCACTGGACACTGGTCACTGGTCACTGGTCACTTGTCACTGGTCAATGGTCACTATCGCTGGTCAATGGTCATTGCCGCTGGTCACTGGTCATTGGTCACTTGTCACTGGTCACTGGTCACTTGTCACTGGTCACTGCTCACTGGTCACTGGACACTGGTCACTGGTCAATGGTCCCTGTCGCTGGAAAATGGTCACTGTCGCTGGTCACTGGTCACTGGTCACAGTCGCTGGTCACTGGTCACTGGTCTCTAGTCACTGGTCACTGGTCGCTGGTCACTGGTCACTTGTCACTGGTCAGTGGCCACTGGTCGCTGGTCACTTGTCACAGGTCACTGGTCACTGGTCACTGGTCACAAGTCACTGGTCACTGGTCACTGGTCACTGGTCACTGGTCACTGGTCACTGGTCACTGGTCACTGTCGCTGATCACTGGTCACTGGACACTGGTCGCTGGTCACTGGTCACTGGTCACTGGTCACTGGTCACTGGTCAATGGTAACTTGTCACTGGGCAGTGGTCAATGGTCACTGGTCACAGGTCAATGGTCACTGGTCACTGGACACAGGTCACTGGTCACTGGTCACTGGTCAATGGTCACTGGTCACTGGTCAATGGTCACTGGCCACTGGTCTCTGGTCACTGGTCAATGGTCACTTTCGTTGGTCAATGGTCAATGGTCCCTGTCGCTGGTCACTGGTCACTGGTCACTGGTCACTGGTCACTGGTCACTGGTCACTGGTATCTGGTCAATGGTCACTGTCGCTGGTCACTGGTCACTGGTCACTGGTCACTGGTCACTGGTCAATGGTAACTTGTCACTGGGCAGTGGTCAATGGTCACTGGTCACTGGTCACTGGTCACTGGTCACTGGTCACTGGTCACTGGTCACAGGTCAATGGTCACTGGTCACTGGACACAGGTCACTGGTCACTGGTCACTGGTCACTGGTCAGTGGTCAATGGTCACTGGCCACTGGTCTCTGGTCACTGGTCAATGGTCACTTTCGTTGGTCAATGGTCAATGATCCCTGTCGCTGGTCACTGGTCACTGGTCACTGGTCACTGGTCACTGGTATCTGGTCAATGGTCACTGTCGCTGGTCACTGGTCACTGGTCACTGGTCACTGGTCAATGGTAACTTCTCACTGGTCACTGGTCACTGGTCACTGGTCACTTGTCACTGGTCACTGGTCACTGGTCACTGGTCACTGGTCACTGGTCACTGGTCACTGGTCAATGGTCACTGTCGCTGGTCACTGGTCACTGGTCACTGGTCACTGGTCAATGGTCACTGGTCACTGGTCACTGGTCAATGGTCACTATCGCTGGTCAATGGTCATTGTCGCTGGTCACTGGTCATTGGTCACTTGTCACTGGTCACTGGTCACTGGTCACTGGTCACTGGTCACTGGTCACTGGTCACTGGTCACTGGTCAATGGTCACTGTCGCTGGTCACTGGTCACTGGTCACTGGTCACTGGTCACTGGTCAATGGTCACTGGTCACTGGTCACTGGTCAATGGTCACTATCGCTGGTCAATGGTCATTGTCGCTGGTCACTGGTCATTGGTCACTTGTCACTGGTCACTGGTCACTGGTCACTGGTCACTGGTCACTGGTCACTGGTCACAGGTCAATGGTCACTGGTCACTGGTCACTGGTCAATGGTCCCTGTCGCTGGTCACTGGTCACTGGTCACAAGTCACTGGTCACTTGTCACTGGTCACTGGTCACTGGTCACTGGTCACTGGTCAATGGTCACTGTCGCTGGTCAATGGTCACTGTCGCTGGTCACTGGTCACTGGTCACTGGTCACTGGTCACAAAGCACTGGTCACAAAGCACTGGTCACTTGTCACTGGTCAGTGGCCACTGGTCAATGGTCACTGGTCACTGGTCACTGGTCAATGGTCCCTGTCGCTGGTCACTGGTCACTGGTCACAAGTCACTGGTCACTTGTCACTGGTCACTGGTCACTGGTCACTGGTCACTGGTCAATGGTCACTGTCGCTGGTCAATGGTCACTGTCGCTGGTCACTGGTCACTGGTCACTGGTCACTGGTCACAAAGCACTGGTCACAAAGCACTGGTCACTTGTCACTGGTCAGTGGCCACTGGTCGCTGGTCACTTGTCACTGGTCACTGGTCACTGGTCACTGGCCACTGGTCTCTGGTCACTGGTCAATGCTCACTTTCGTTGGTCAATGGTCAATGGTCCCTGTCGCTGGTCACTGGTCACTGGTCACTGGTCACTGGTCACTGGTCACTGGTATCTGGTCAATGGTCACTGTCGCTGGTCACTGGTCACTGGTCACTGGTCACTGGTCAATGGTCCCTGTCGCTGGAAAATGTTTACTGTCGCTGGTCACTGGTCACTGGTCACAGTCGCTGGTCACTGGTCACTGGTCTCTAGTCACTGGTCACTGGTCACTGGTCGCTGGTCACTGGTCACTTGTCACTGGTCAGTGGCCACTGGTCGCTGGTCACTTGTCACAGGTCACTGGTCACTGGTCACTGGTCACAAGTCACTGGTCACTGGTCACTGGTCACTGGTCACTGGTCACTGGTCACTGGTCACTGGTCAATGTCGCTGATCACTGGTCACTGGACACTGGTCACTGGTCACTGGTCACAAGTCACTGGTCACTTGTCACTGGTCAGTGGCCACTCGTCGCTGGTCACTTGTCACTGGTCACTGGTCACAGGTCAATGGTCACTGGTCACTGGACACTGGTCACTGGTCACTGGTCACTTGTCACTGGTCAATGGTCACTATCGCTGGTCAATGGTCACTGTCGCTGGTCACTGGTCATTGGTCACTTGTCACTGGTCACTGGTCACTGGTCAATGGTCACTGTCGCTGGTCACTGGTCACTGGTCACTGGTCACTGGTCACTGGTCACTGGTCACTGGTCACTTTTCCCTGGGCAGTGGTCACTGGTCACTGGTCAATGGTCACTATCGCTGGTCAATGGTCACTGTCGCTGGTCACTGGTCACTGGTCACTGGTCAATGGTCACTGTCACTGTTCAATGGTAACTTGTCACTTGGCAGGGGTCAATGGTCACTGGTCACTGGTCACTGGTCACTGGTCACTGGTCACAGGTCAATGGTCACTGGTCACTGGACACAGGCACTGGTCACTGGTCACTGGTCACTGGTCATGGTCAATGGTCACTGGCCACTGGTCACTGGTCACTGGTCAATGGTCACTTTCGCTGGTCAATGGTCACTGTCGCTGGTCACTGGTCACTGGTCACTGGTCACTGTCGCTGGTCACTGGTCACTGGTCACTGGTCACTGGTAACTGGTCAATGGTCACTGTCGCTGGTCACTGGTCACTGGTCAATGGTAACTTGTTACTGGGCAGTGGTCAATGGTCAATGGTCACTATCGCTGGTCAATGGTCACTGTCGCTGGTCACTGGTCACTGGTCACTTGTCACTGGTCACTGCTCACTGGTCACTGGACACTGGTCACTGGTCAATGGTCCCTGTCGCTGGAAAATGGTCACTGTCGCTGGTCACTGGTCACTGGTCACAGTCGCTGGTCACTGGTCACTGGTCTCTAGTCACTGGTCACTGGTCACTGGTCGCTGGTCACTGGTCACTTGTCACTGGTCAGTGGCCACTGGTCGCTGGTCACTTGTCACAGGTCACTGGTCACTGGTCACTGGTCACAAATCACTGGTCACTGGTCACTGGTCACTGGTCACTGGTCACTGGTCACTGGTCACTGGTCAATGGTCCCTGTCGCTGGTCACTGGTCACTGGTCACTGGTCACTGGTCACTGGTCACTGGTATCTGGTCAATGGTCACTGTCGCTGGTCACTGGTCACTGGTCACTGGTCACTGGTCAATGGTCCCTGTCGCTGGAAAATGTTTACTGTCGCTGGTCACTGGTCACTGGTCACAGTCGCTGGTCACTGGTCACTGGTCTCTAGTCACTGGTCACTGGTCACTGGTCGCTGGTCACTGGTCACTTGTCACTGGTCAGTGGCCACTGGTCGCTGGTCACTTGTCACAGGTCACTGGTCACTGGTCACTGGTCACAAGTCACTGGTTACTGGTCACTGGTCACTGGTCACTGGTCACTGGTCACTGGTCACTGGTCAATGTCGCTGATCACTGGTCACTGGACACTGGTCACTGGTCACTGGTCACAAGTCACTGGTCACTTGTCACTGGTCAGTGGCCACTCGTCGCTGGTCACTTGTCACTGGTCACTGGTCACAGGTCAATGGTCACTGGTCACTGGACACTGGTCACTGGTCACTGGTCACTTGTCACTGGTCAATGGTCACTATCGCTGGTCAATGGTCACTGTCGCTGGTCACTGGTCATTGGTCACTTGTCACTGGTCACTGGTCACTGGTCAATGGTCCCTGTCGCTGGTCACTGGTCACTGGTCACTGGTCACTGGTCACTGGTCACTGGTCACTGGTCACTTTTCCCTGGGCAGTGGTCACTGGTCACTGGTCAATGGTCACTATCGCTGGTCAATGGTCACTGTCGCTGGTCACTGGTCACTGGTCACTGGTCAATGGTCACTGTCACTGTTCAATGGTAACTTGTCACTTGGCAGGGGTCAATGGTCACTGGTCACTGGTCACTGGTCACTGGTCACTGGTCACAGGTCAATGGTCACTGGTCACTGGACACAGGCACTGGTCACTGGTCACTGGTCACTGGTCATGGTCAATGGTCACTGGCCACTGGTCACTGGTCACTGGTCAATGGTCACTTTCGCTGGTCAATGGTCACTGTCGCTGGTCACTGGTCACTGGTCACTGGTCACTGTCGCTGGTCACTGGTCACTGGTCACTGGTCACTGGTAACTGGTCAATGGTCACTGTCGCTGGTCACTGGTCACTGGTCAATGGTAACTTGTTACTGGGCAGTGGTCAATGGTCAATGGTCACTATCGCTGGTCAATGGTCACTGTCGCTGGTCACTGGTCACTGGTCACTTGTCACTGGTCACTGCTCACTGGTCACTGGACACTGGTCACTGGTCAATGGTCCCTGTCGCTGGAAAATGGTCACTGTCGCTGGTCACTGGTCACTGGTCACAGTCGCTGGTCACTGGTCACTGGTCTCTAGTCACTGGTCACTGGTCACTGGTCGCTGGTCACTGGTCACTTGTCACTGGTCAGTGGCCACTGGTCGCTGGTCACTTGTCACAGGTCACTGGTCACTGGTCACTGGTCACAAATCACTGGTCACTGGTCACTGGTCACTGGTCACTGGTCACTGGTCACTGGTCACTGGTCAATGGTCACTGTCGCTGGTCACTGGTCACTGGTCACTGGTCAATGGTCACTGGTCACTGGTCACTGGTCAATGGTCACTATCGCTGGTCAATGGTCATTGTCGCTGGTCACTGGTCATTGGTCACTTGTCACTGGTCACTGGTCAATGGTCACTGTCGCTGGTCACTGGTCACTAGTCACTGGTCACTGGTCACTGGTCACTGGTCACAAGTCACTGGTCACTTGTCACTGGTCACTGGTCAATGGTCACTGTCGCTGGTCACTGATCACTGGTCACTGGTCACTGGTCACTGGTCACTGGTCAATGGTCACTATCGCTGGTCAATGGTCACTGTCGCTGGTTACTGGTCACTGGTCACTTGTCACTGGTCACTGGTCACTGGTCACTGGTCACTGGTCAATGGTCACTGTCGCTGGTCACTGGTCACTGGTCACTGGTCAATGGTCACTGGTCACTGGTCACTGGTCAATGGTCACTATCGCTGGTCAATGGTCATTGTCGCTGGTCACTGGTCATTGGTCACTTGTCACTGGTCACTGGTCACTGGTCACTGGTCGTCACTGGTCACAGGTCAATGGTCACTGGTCACTGGTCACTGGTCAATGGTCACTATCGCTGGTCAATGGTAACTTGTCACTGGGCAGTGGTCAATGGTCACTGGTCACTGGTCACTGGTCACTGGTCACTGGTCACTGGTCACAGGTCAATGGTCACTGGACACAGGTCACTGGTCACTGGTCACTGGTCACTGGTCACTGGTCACTGGTCACAGGTCAATGGTCACTGGTCACTCGACACATGTCACTGGTCACTGGTCACTGGTCACTGGTCACTGGTCACTGGTCACTGGTCAATGGTCACTGGCCACTGGCCACTGGTCACTGGTCACTGGTCAATGGTCACTTTCGCTGGTCAATGGTCACTGTCGCTGGTCACTGGTAACTAGTCACTGGTCACTGGTCACTGGTCGCTGGTCACTGGTTACTTGTCACTGGTCAGTGGCCACTGGTCGCTGGTCACTTGTCACTGGTCACTGGTCACAAGTCACTGGTCACTGGTCACTGGTCACTGGTCAGTGGTCACTGGTCACTGGTCACTGGTCACTGGTCACTGGTCAATGGTCACTCTCGCTGGTCACTGGTCACTGGTCACTGATCACTGGTCACTGGTCACTGGTCACTGGTCACTGGTCAATGGTCACTATCGCTGGTCAATGGTCACTGTCGCTGGTTACTGGTCACTGGTCACTTGTCACTGGTCACTGGTCACTGGTCACTGGTCACTGGTCAATGGTCACTGTCACTAGTCACTGGTCACTGGTCACTGGTCAATGGTCACTATCGCTGTTCAATGGTCATTGTCGCTGGTCACTGGTCATTGGTCACTTGTCACTGGTCACTGGTCACTGGTCACTGGTCACTGGTCACTGGTCACAGGTCAATGGTCACTGGTCACTGGTCACTGGTCAATGGTCACTGTCGCTGGTCACTGGTCACCGGTCAATGGTCACTTGTCCCTGGGCAGTGGTCACTGGTCACTGGTCAATGGTCACTATCGCTGGTCACTGGTTACTGGTCACTGGTCACTGGTCAATGGTCACTGGCCACTGGTCACTGGTCACTTGTCAATGGTCACTTTCGCTGGTCAATGGTCCCTGTCGCTGGTCACTGGTCACTGGTCACTGGTCACTGGTCACTGGTAAGTGGTCACTGGTCAATGGTCACTATCGCTGGTCAATGGTCACTGTCGCTGGTCACTGGTCACTGGTCACTGTCGCTGATCACTGGTCACTGGACACTGGTCACTGGTCACTGGTCACAAGTCACTGGTCACTTGTCACTGGTCAGTGGCCACTCGTCGCTGGTCACTTGTCACTGGTCACTGGTCACAGGTCAATGGTCACTGGTCACTGGACACTGGTCACTGGTCACTGGTCACTTGTCACTGGTCAATGGTCACTATCGCTGGTCAATGGTCACTGTCGCTGGTCACTGGTCATTGGTCACTTGTCACTGGTCACTGGTCACTGGTCAATGGTCACTGTCGCTGGTCACTGGTCACTGGTCACTGGTCACTGGTCACTGGTCACTGGTCAATGGTCACTGTCGCTGGTCACTGGTCACTGGTCACTGGTCACTGATCAATGGTCACTGGTCACTGGTAACTGGTCAATGGTCACTATCGCTGGTCAATGGTCATTGCCGCTGGTCACTGGTCATTGGTCACTTGTCACTGGTCACTGGTCACTGGTCACTGGTCACTGGTCACTGGTCACAGGTCAATGGTCACTGGTCACTGGTCACTGGTCAATGGTCCCTGTCGCTGGTCACTGGTCACTGGTCACTGGTCACTGGTCATTGGTCACTGGTATCTGGTCAATGGTCACTGTCGCTGGTCACTGGTCACTGGTCACTGGTCACTGGTCAATGGTAACTTGTCACTGGGCAGTGGTCAATGGTCACTGGTCACTGGTCACTGGTCACTAGTCACTGGTCACTGGTCACAGGTCAATGGTCACTGGTCACTGGACACAGGTCACTGGTCACTGGTCACTGGTCAATGGTCACTGGTCACTGGTCAATGGTCACTGGCCACTGGTCTCTGGTCACTGGTCAATGGTCACTTTCGTTGGTCAATGGTCAATGGTCCCTGTCGCTGGTCACTGGTCACTGGTCACTGGTCACTGGTCACTGGTCACTGGTCACTGGTCACTGGTCACTGGTATCTGGTCAATGGTCACTGTCGCTGGTCACTGGTCACTGGTCACTGGTCACTGGTCACTGGTCAATGGTAACTTGTCACTGGGCAGTGGTCAATGGTCACTGGTCACTGGTCACTGGTCACTGGTCACTGGTCACTGGTCACTGGTCACAGGTCAATGGTCACTGGTCACTGGACACAGGTCACTGGTCCCTGTCGCTGGTCACTGGTCACTGGTCACTGGTCACTGGTCATTGGTCACTGGTATCTGGTCAATGGTCACTGTCGCTGGTCACTGGTCACTGGTCACTGGTCACTGGTCAATGGTAACTTGTCACTGGGCAGTGGTCAATGGTCACTGGTCACTGGTCACTGGTCACTGGTCACTGGTCACTGGTCACAGGTCAATGGTCACTGGTCACTGGACACAGGTCACTGGTCACTGGTCACTGGTCAATGGTCACTGGTCACTGGTCAATGGTCACTGGCCACTGGTCTCTGGTCACTGGTCAATGGTCACTTTCGTTGGTCAATGGTCAATGGTCCCTGTCGCTGGTCACTGGTCACTGGTCACTGGTCACTGGTATCTGGTCAATGGTCACTGTCGCTGGTCACTGGTCACTGGTCACTGGTCAATGGTAACTTGTCACTGGGCAGTGGTCAATGGTCACTGGTCACTGGTCACTGGTCACTGGTCACTGGTCACTGGTCACAGGTCAATGGTCACTGGTCACTGGTCACTGGTCACTGGTCACTGGTCACTGGTCACTGGTATCTGGTCAATGGTCACTGTCGCTGGTCACTGGTCACTGGTCACTGGTCACTGGTATCTGGTCAATGGTCACTGTCGCTGGTCACTGGTCACTGGTCACTGGTCACTGGTCAATGGTAACTTGTCACTGGTCACTGGTCACTGGTCACTGGTCACTGGTCACTGGTCACTGGTCACTGGTCACTGGTCACTGGTCACTGGTCACTGGTCACTGGTCAATGGTCACTGTCGCTGGTCACTGGTCACTGGTCACTGGTCACTGGTCAATGGTCACTGGTCACTGGTCACTGGTCAATGGTCACTATCGCTGGTCAATGGTCATTGTCGCTGGTCACTGGTCATTGGTCACTTGTCACTGGTCACTGGTCACTGGTCACTGGTCACTGGTCACTGGTCACTGGTCACTGGTCACTGGTCAATGGTCACTGTCGCTGGTCACTGGTCACTGGTCACTGGTCACTGGTCACTGGTCAATGGTCACTGGTCACTGGTCACTGGTCAATGGTCACTATCGCTGGTCAATGGTCATTGTCGCTGGTCACTGGTCATTGGTCACTTGTCACTGGTCACTGGTCACTGGTCACTGGTCACTGGTCACTGGTCACTGGTCACAGGTCAATGGTCACTGGTCACTGGTCACTGGTCAATGGTCCCTGTCGCTGGTCACTGGTCACTGGTCACAAGTCACTGGTCACTTGTCACTGGTCACTGGTCACTGGTCACTGGTCACTGGTCAATGGTCACTGTCGCTGGTCAATGGTCACTGTCGCTGGTCACTGGTCACTGGTCACTGGTCACTGGTCACAAAGCACTGGTCACAAAGCACTGGTCACTTGTCACTGGTCAGTGGCCACTGGTCGCTGGTCACTTGTCACTGGTCAATGGTCACTGGTCACTGGTCACTGGTCAATGGTCCCTGTCGCTGGTCACTGGTCACTGGTCACAAGTCACTGGTCACTTGTCACTGGTCACTGGTCACTGGTCACTGGTCACTGGTCAATGGTCACTGTCGCTGGTCAATGGTCACTGTCGCTGGTCACTGGTCACTGGTCACTGGTCACTGGTCACAAAGCACTGGTCACAAAGCACTGGTCACTTGTCACTGGTCAGTGGCCACTGGTCGCTGGTCACTTGTCACTGGTCACTGGTCACTGGTCACTGGCCACTGGTCTCTGGTCACTGGTCAATGCTCACTTTCGTTGGTCAATGGTCAATGGTCCCTGTCGCTGGTCACTGGTCACTGGTCACTGGTCACTGGTCACTGGTCACTGGTATCTGGTCAATGGTCACTGTCGCTGGTCACTGGTCACTGGTCACTGGTCACTGGTCAATGGTCCCTGTCGCTGGAAAATGTTTACTGTCGCTGGTCACTGGTCACTGGTCACAGTCGCTGGTCACTGGTCACTGGTCTCTAGTCACTGGTCACTGGTCACTGGTCGCTGGTCACTGGTCACTTGTCACTGGTCAGTGGCCACTGGTCGCTGGTCACTTGTCACAGGTCACTGGTCACTGGTCACTGGTCACAAGTCACTGGTCACTGGTCACTGGTCACTGGTCACTGGTCACTGGTCACTGGTCACTGGTCAATGTCGCTGATCACTGGCCACTGGACACTGGTCACTGGTCACTAGTCACAAGTCACTGGTCACTTGTCACTGGTCAGTGGCCACTCGTCGCTGGTCACTTGTCACTGGTCACTGGTCACAGGTCAATGGTCACTGGTCACTGGACACTGGTCACTGGTCACTGGTCACTTGTCACTGGTCAATGGTCACTATCGCTGGTCAATGGTCACTGTCGCTGGTCACTGGTCATTGGTCACTTGTCACTGGTCACTGGTCACTGGTCAATGGTCACTGTCGCTGGTCACTGGTCACTGGTCACTGGTCACTGGTCACTGGTCACTGGTCACTGGTCACTTTTCCCTGGGCAGTGGTCACTGGTCACTGGTCAATGGTCACTATCGCTGGTCAATGGTCACTGTCGCTGGTCACTGGTCACTGGTCACTGGTCAATGGTCACTGTCACTGTTCAATGGTAACTTGTCACTTGGCAGTGGTCAATGGTCACTGGTCACTGGTCACTGGTCACTGGTCACTGGTCACAGGTCAATGGTCACTGGTCACTGGACACAGGCACTGGTCACTGGTCACTGGTCACTGGTCACTGGTCAATGGTCACTGGCCACTGGTCACTGGTCACTGGTCAATGGTCACTTTCGCTGGTCAATGGTCACTGTCGCTGGTCACTGGTCACTGTCGCTGGTCACTGGTCACTGGTCACTGGTCACTGGTAACTGGTCAATGGTCACTGTCGCTGGTCACTGGTCACTGGTCAATGGTAACTTGTTACTGGGCAGTGGTCAATGGTCAATGGTCACTATCGCTGGTCAATGGTCACTGTCGCTGGTCACTGGTCACTGGTCACTTGTCACTGGTCACTGCTCACTGGTCACTGGACACTGGTCACTGGTCAATGGTCCCTGTCGCTGGAAAATGGTCACTGTCGCTGGTCACTGGTCACTGGTCACAGTCGCTGGTCACTGGTCACTGGTCTCTAGTCACTGGTCACTGGTCACTGGTCGCTGGTCACTGGTCACTTGTCACTGGTCAGTGGCCACTGGTCGCTGGTCACTTGTCACAGGTCACTGGTCACTGGTCACTGGTCACAAGTCACTGGTCACTGGTCACTGGTCACTGGTCACTGGTCACTGGTCACTGGTCACTGGTCACTGTCGCTGATCACTGGTCACTGGACACTGGTCACTGGTCACTGGTCACAAGTCACTGGTCACTTGTCACTGGTCAGTGGCCACTCGTCGCTGGTCACTTGTCACTGGTCACTGGTCACTGGTCACTGGACACTGGTCACTGGTCACTGGTCACTTGTCACTGGTCAATGGTCACTGTCGCTGATCACTGGTCACTGGTCACTGGTCAATGGTCACTGTCGCTGGTCACTGGTCAATGGTCACTGTCGCTGGTCACTGGTCACTAGTCACTGGTCACTGGTCACTGGTCACTGGTCACAAGTCACTGGTCACTTGTCACTGGTCACTGGTCAATGGTCACTGTCGCTGGTCACTGATCACTGGTCACTGGTCACTGGTCACTGGTCACTGGTCAATGGTCACTATCGCTGGTCAATGGTCACTGTCGCTGGTTACTGGTCACTGGTCACTTGTCACTGGTCACTGGCCACTGGTCACTGGTCACTGGTCAATGGTCACTGTCGCTGGTCACTGGTCACTGGTCACTGGTCAATGGTCACTGGTCACTGGTCACTGGTCAATGGTCACTATCGCTGGTCAATGGTCATTGTCGCTGGTCACTGGTCATTGGTCACTTGTCACTGGTCACTGGTCACTGGTCACTGGTCGTCACTGGTCACAGGTCAATGGTCACTGGTCACTGGTCACTGGTCAATGGTCACTATCGCTGGTCAATGGTAACTTGTCACTGGGCAGTGGTCAATGGTCACTGGTCACTGGTCACTGGTCACTGGTCACTGGTCACTGGTCACAGGTCAATGGTCACTGGACACAGGTCACTGGTCACTGGTCACTGGTCACTGGTCACTGGTCACTGGTCACAGGTCAATGGTCACTGGTCACTCGACACATGTCACTGGTCACTGGTCACTGGTCACTGGTCACTGGTCACTGGTCACTGGTCAATGGTCACTGGCCACTGGCCACTGGTCACTGGTCACTGGTCAATGGTCACTTTCGCTGGTCAATGGTCACTGTCGCTGGTCACTGGTAACTAGTCACTGGTCACTGGTCACTGGTCGCTGGTCACTGGTTACTTGTCACTGGTCAGTGGCCACTGGTCGCTGGTCACTTGTCACTGGTCACTGGTCACAAGTCACTGGTCACTGGTCACTGGTCACTGGTCAGTGGTCACTGGTCACTGGTCACTGGTCACTGGTCAATGGTCAATGGTCACTCTCGCTGGTCACTGGTCACTGGTCACTGATCACTGGTCAATGGTCACTATCGCTGTTCAATGGTCATTGTCGCTGGTCACTGGTCATTGGTCACTTGTCACTGGTCACTGGTCACTGGTCACTGGTCACTGGTCACTGGTAAGTGGTCACTGGTCAATGGTCACTATCGCTGGTCAATGGTCACTGTCGCTGGTCACTGGTCACTGGTCACTGTCGCTGATCACTGGTCACTGGACACTGGTCACTGGTCACTGGTCACAAGTCACTGGTCACTGGTCACTGGTCAATGGTCACTATCGCTGTTCAATGGTCATTGTCGCTGGTCACTGGTCATTGGTCACTTGTCACTGGTCACTGGTCACTGGTCACTGGTCAGTGGCCACTGGTCGCTGGTCACTTGTCACTGGTCAATGGTCACTGTCACTAGTCACTGGTCACTGGTCACTGGTCAATGGTCACTATCGCTGTTCAATGGTCATTGTCGCTGGTCACTGGTCATTGGTCACTTGTCACTGGTCACTGGTCACTGGTCACTGGTCACTGGTCACTGGTCACAGGTCAATGGTCACTGGTCACTGGTCACTGGTCAATGGTCACTGTCGCTGGTCACTGGTCACCGGTCAATGGTCACTTGTCCCTGGGCAGTGGTCACTGGTCACTGGTCAATGGTCACTATCGCTGGTCACTGGTTACTGGTCACTGGTCACTGGTCAATGGTCACTGGCCACTGGTCACTGGTCACTTGTCAATGGTCACTTTCGCTGGTCAATGGTCCCTGTCGCTGGTCACTGGTCACTGGTCACTGGTCACTGGTCACTGGTAAGTGGTCACTGGTCAATGGTCACTATCGCTGGTCAATGGTCACTGTCGCTGGTCACTGGTCACTGGTCACTGTCGCTGATCACTGGTCACTGGACACTGGTCACTGGTCACTGGTCACAAGTCACTGGTCACTTGTCACTGGTCAGTGGCCACTCGTCGCTGGTCACTTGTCACTGGTCACTGGTCACAGGTCAATGGTCACTGGTCACTGGACACTGGTCACTGGTCACTGGTCACTTGTCACTGGTCAATGGTCACTATCGCTGGTCAATGGTCACTGTCGCTGGTCACTGGTCATTGGTCACTTGTCACTGGTCACTGGTCACTGGTCAATGGTCACTGTCGCTGGTCACTGGTCACTGGTCACTGGTCACTGGTCACTGGTCACTGGTCAATGGTCACTGTCGCTGGTCACTGGTCACTGGTCACTGGTCACTGATCAATGGTCACTGGTCACTGGTAACTGGTCAATGGTCACTATCGCTGGTCAATGGTCATTGCCGCTGGTCACTGGTCATTGGTCACTTGTCACTGGTCACTGGTCACTGGTCACTGGTCACTGGTCACTGGTCACAGGTCAATGGTCACTGGTCACTGGTCACTGGTCAATGGTCCCTGTCGCTGGTCACTGGTCACTGGTCACTGGTCACTGGTCATTGGTCACTGGTATCTGGTCAATGGTCACTGTCGCTGGTCACTGGTCACTGGTCACTGGTCACTGGTCAATGGTAACTTGTCACTGGGCAGTGGTCAATGGTCACTGGTCACTGGTCACTGGTCACTGGTCACTGGTCACTGGTCACAGGTCAATGGTCACTGGTCACTGGACACAGGTCACTGGTCACTGGTCACTGGTCAATGGTCACTGGTCACTGGTCAATGGTCACTGGCCACTGGTCTCTGGTCACTGGTCAATGGTCACTTTCGTTGGTCAATGGTCAATGGTCCCTGTCGCTGGTCACTGGTCACTGGTCACTGGTCACTGGTCACTGGTCACTGGTCACTGGTATCTGGTCAATGGTCACTGTCGCTGGTCACTGGTCACTGGTCACTGGTCACTGGTCACTGGTCAATGGTAACTTGTCACTGGGCAGTGGTCAATGGTCACTGGTCACTGGTCACTGGTCACTGGTCACTGGTCACAGGTCAATGGTCACTGGTCACTGGACACAGGTCACTGGTCACTGGTCACTGGTCACTGGTCACTGGCCACTGGTCTCTGGTCACTGGTCAATGGTCACTTTCGTTGGTCAATGGTCAATGATCCCTGTCGCTGGTCACTGGTCACTGGTCACTGGTCACTGGTCACTGGTATCTGGTCAATGGTCACTGTCGCTGGTCACTGGTCACTGGTCACTGGTTACTGGTCAATGGTAACTTGTCACTGGTCACTGGTCACTGGTCACTGGTCACTTGTCACTGGTCACTGGTCACTGGTCACTGGTCACTGGTCACTGGTCACTGGTCACTGGTCAATGGTCACTGTCGCTGGTCACTGGTCACTGGTCACTGGTCACTGGTCAATGGTCACTGGTCACTGGTCAATGGTCACTATCGCTGGTCAATGGTCATTGTCGCTGGTCACTGGTCATTGGTCACTTGTCACTGGTCACTGGTCACTGGTCACTGGTCACTGGTCACTGGTCACTGGTCACTGGTCAATGGTCACTGTCGCTGGCCACTGGTCACTGGTCACTGGTCAGTGGTCACTGGTCACTGGTCACTGGTCAATGGTCACTATCGCTGGTCAATGGTCATTGTCGCTGGTCACTGGTCATTGGTCACTTGTCACTGGTCACTGGTCACTGGTCACTGGTCACTGGTCACTGGTCACTGGTCACAGGTCAATGGTCACTGGTCACTGGTCACTGGTCAATGGTCCCTGTCGCTGGTCACTGGTCACTGGTCACAAGTCACTGGTCACTTGTCACTGGTCACTGGTCACTGGTCACTGGTCACTGGTCAATGGTCACTGTCGCTGGTCAATGGTCACTGTCGCTGGTCACTGGTCACTGGTCACTGGTCACTGGTCACAAAGCACTGGTCACAAAGCACTGGTCACTTGTCACTGGTCAGTGGCCACTGGTCGCTGGTCACTTGTCACTGGTCAATGGTCACTGGTCACTGGTCACTGGTCAATGGTCCCTGTCGCTGGTCACTGGTCACTGGTCACAAGTCACTGGTCACTTGTCACTGGTCACTGGTCACTGGTCACTGGTCACTGGTCAATGGTCACTGTCGCTGGTCACTGGTCACTGGTCACTGGTCACTGGTCACAAAGCACTGGTCACAAAGCACTGGTCACTTGTCACTGGTCAGTGGCCACTGGTCGCTGGTCACTTGTCACTGGTCACTGGTCACTGGTCACTAGTCACAATTCACTGGTCACTGGTCACTTGTCACTGGTCACTGGTCACTGGTCACTGGTCACTGGTCACTGGTCAATGGTCACTGTCGCTGGTCACTGGTCACTGGTCACTGATCACTGGTCACTGGTCACTGGTCACAGGTCACTGGTCACTGGTCAATGGTCACTATCGCTGGTCAATGGTCACTGTCGCTGGTCACTGGTCACTGGTCACTTGTCACTGGTCACTGCTCACTGGTCACTGGACACTGGTCACTGGTCAATGGTCCCTGTCGCTGGAAAATGGTCACTGTCGCTGGTCACTGGTCACTGGTCACAGTCGCTGGTCACTGGTCACTGGTCTCTAGTCACTGGTCACTGGTCACTGGTCGCTGGTCACTGGTCACTTGTCACTGGTCAGTGGCCACTGGGCGCTGGTCACTTGTCACTGGTCACTGGTCACTGGTCACTGGTCACAAATCACTGGTCACTGGTCACTGGTCACTGGTCACTGGTCACTGGTCACTGGTCACTGGTCACTGGTCACTGTCGCTGATCACTGGTCACTGGACACTGGTCACTGGTCACTGGTCACAAGTCACTGGTCACTTGTCACTGGTCAGTGGCCACTCGTCGCTGGTCACTTGTCACTGGTCACTGGTCACAGGTCAATGGTCACTGGTCACTGGACACTGGTCACTGGTCACTGGTCACTTGTCACTGGTCAATGGTCACTATCGCTGGTCAATGGTCACTGTCGCTGGTCACTGGTCATTGGTAACTTGTCACTGGTCACTGGTCACTGGTCAATGGTCACTGTCGCTGGTCACTGGTCACTGGTCACTGGTCACTGATCAATGGTCACTGGTCACTGGTAACTGGTCAATGGTCACTATCGCTGGTCAATGGTCATTGCCGCTGGTCACTGGTCATTGGTCACTTGTCACTGGTCACTGGTCACTGGTCACTGGTCTCTGGTCACTGGTCACAGGTCAATGGTCACTGGTCACTGGTCACTGGTCAATGGTCCCTGTCGCTGGTCTCTGGTCACTGGTCACTGGTCACTGGTCATTGGTCACTGGTATCTGGTCAATGGTCACTGTCGCTGGTCACTGGTCACTGGTCACTGGTCACTGGTCAATGGTAACTTGTCACTGGGCAGTGGTCAATGGTCACTGGTCACTGGTCACTGGTCACTGGTCACTGGTCACTGGTCACTGGTCACAGGTCAATGGTCACTGGTCACTGGACACAGGTCACTGGTCACTGGTCACTGGTCAATGGTCACTGGTCACTGGTCAATGGTCACTGGCCACTGGTCTCTGGTCACTGGTCAATGGTCACTTTCGTTGGTCAATGGTCAATGGTCCCTGTCGCTGGTCACTGGTCACTGGTCACTGGTCACTGGTCACTGGTCACTGGTATCTGGTCAATGGTCACTGTCGCTGGTCACTGGTCACTGGTCACTGGTCACTGGTCAATGGTAACTTGTCACTGGTCACTGGTCACTGGTCACTGGTCACTTGTCACTGGTCACTGGTCACTGGTCACTGGTCACTGGTCACTGGTCACTGGTCAATGGTCACTGTCGCTGGTCACTGGTCACTGCTCACTGGTCACTGGTCAATGGTCACTGGTCACTGGTCACTGGTCAATGGTCACTATCGCTGGTCAATGGTCATTGTCGCTGGTCACTGGTCATTGGTCACTTGTCACTGGTCACTGGTCACTGGTCACTGCTCACTGGTCACTGGTCACTGGTCACAGGTCAATGGTCACTGGTCAATGGTCCCTGTCGCTGGTCACTGGTCACTGGTCACAAGTCACTGGTCACTTGTCACTGGTCACTGGTCACTGGTCACTGGTCACTGGTCAATTGTCACTGTCGCTGGTCAATGGTCACTGTCGCTGGTCACTGGTCACTGGTCACTGGTCACTGGTCACAAAGCACTGGTCACAAAGCACTGGTCACTTGTCACTGGTCAGTGGCCACTGGTCGCTGGTCACTTGTCACTGGTCACTGGTCACTGGTCACTAGTCACAATTCACTGGTCACTGGTCACTTGTCACTGGTCACTGGTCAATGGTCACTGTCGCTGGTCACTGGTCACTGGTCACTGATCACTGGTCACTGGTCACTGGTCACAGGTCACTGGTCACTGGTCATTGGTCACTATCGCTGGTCAATGGTCACTGTCGCTGGTCACTGGTCACTGGTCACTTGTCACTGGTCACTGCTCACTGGTCACTGGACACTGGTCACTGGTCAATGGTCCCTGTCGCTGGAAAATGGTCACTGTCGCTGGTCACTGGTCACTGGTCACAGTCGCTGGTCACTGGTCACTGGTCTCTAGTCACTGGTCACTGGTCACTGGTCGCTGGTCACTGGTCACTTGTCACTGGTCAGTGGCCACTGGTCGCTGGTCACTTGTCACAGGTCACTGGTCACTGGTCACTGGTCACAAGTCACTGGTCACTGGTCACTGGTCACTGGTCACTGGTCACTGGTCACAGGTCACTGGTCACTGTCGCTGATCACTGGTCACTGGACACTGGTCACTGGTCACTGGTCACAAGTCACTGGTCACTTGTCACTGGTCAGTGGCCACTCGTCGCTGGTCACTTGTCACAGGTCACTGGTCACAGGTCAATGGTCAATGGTCACTGGACACTGGTCACTGGTCACTGGTCACTTGTCACTGGTCAATGGTCACTATCGCTGGTCAATGGTCACTGTCGCTGGTCACTGGTCATTGGTCACTTGTCACTGGTCACTGGTCACTGGTCAATGGTCACTGTCGCTGGTCACTGGTCACTGGTCACTGGTCACTGGTCACTGGTCACTGGTCACTGGTCACTTTTCCCTGGGCAGTGGTCACTGGTCACTGGTCAATGGTCACTATCGCTGGTCAATGGTCACTGTCGCTGGTCACTGGTCACTGGTCACTGGTCAATGGTCAATGGTAACTTGTCACTGGGCAGTGGTCAATGGTCACTGGTCACTGGTCACTGGTCACTGGTCACAGGTCACTGGTCACTGGTCACTGGTCACTGGTCACTGGTCAATGGTCACTTTCGCTGGTCAATGGTCACTGGTCACTGGTCACTGGACACAGGTCACTGGTCACTGGTCACTGGTCACTGGTCACTGGTCAATGGTCACTTTCGCTGGTCAATGGTCACTGTCGCTGGTAAACGGTCACTGTCGCTGGTCACTGGTCACTGGTCACTGGCCACTGGTCACAGGTCACTGGTCACTGGTCACTGGTCACTGGTCACTGGTCAATGGTCACTGGCAACTGGTCACGGGTCACTGGTCAATGGTCACTTTCGTGGGTCAATGGTCACTGTCGCTGGTAAATGGTCACTGTCGCTGGTCACTGGTCACTGGTCACTGGTCACTGGTCAATGGTCACTGGTCACTGGTCAATGGTCACTTTCGCTGGTCAATGGTCACTGTCGCTGGTCACTGGTCACTGGTCACTGGTCACTGTCGCTGGTCACTGGTCACTGGTCACTTGTCACTGGTCACTGCTCACTGATCACTGGACACTGGTCACTGGTCAATGGTCCCTGTCGCTGGAAAATGGTCACTGTCGCTGGTCACTGGTCACTGGTCACAGTCGCTGGTCACTGGTCACTGGTCTCTAGTCACTGGTCACTGGTCACTGGTCGCTGGTCAGTGGCCACTGGTCGCTGGTCACTTGTCACAGGTCACTGGTCACTGGTCACTGGTCACAAGTCACTGGTCACTGGTCACTGGTCACTGGTCACTGGTCACTGGTCACTGGTCACTGGTCAATGTCGCTGATCACTGGTCACTGGACACTGGTCACTGGTCACTGGTCACAAGTCACTGGTCACTTGTCACTGGTCAGTGGCCACTCGTCGCTGGTCACTTGTCACTGGTCACTGGTGACAGGTCAATGGTCACTGGTCACTGGACACTGGTCACTGGTCACTGGTCACTGGTCACTGGTCACTGGTCACTGGTCAATGGTCACTGTCGCTGGTCACTGGTCACTGGTCACTGGTTACTGGTCAATGGTCACTGGTCACTGGTCACTGGTCAATGGTCACTATCGCTGGTCAATGGTCAATGTCGCTGGTCACTGGTCATTGGTCACTTGTCACTGGTCACTGGTCACTGGTCACTGGTCACTGGTCACTGGTCACTGGTCACTGGTCACTGGTCAATGGTCACTGTCGCTGGTCACTGGTCACTGGTCACTGGTCACTGGTCACTGGTCAATGGTCACTGGTCACTGGTCACTGGTCAATGGTCACTATCGCTGGTCAATGGTCATTGTCGCTGGTCACTGGTCATTGGTCACTTGTCACTGGTCACTGGTCACTGGTCACTGGTCACTGGTCACTGGCCACTGGTCACAGGTCAATGGTCACTGGTCACTGGTCACTGGTCACTGGTCAATGGTCCCTGTCGGTGGTCACTGGTCACTGGTCACAAGTCACTGGTCACTTGTCACTGGTCACTGGTCACTGGTCACTGGTCACTGGTCACTGGTCAATGGTCACTGTCGCTGGTCAATGGTCACTGTCGCTGGTCACTGGTCACTGGTCACTGGTCACTGGTCACAAAGCACTGGTCACAAAGCACTGGTCACTTGTCACTGGTCAGTGGCCACTGGTCGCTGGTCACTTGTCACTGGTCACTGGTCACTGGTCACTAGTCACAATTCACTGGTCACTGGTCACTTGTCACTGGTCACTGGTCACTGGTCACTGGTCACTGGTCAATGGTCACTGTCGCTGGTGACTGGTCACTGGTCACTGATCACTGGTCACTGGTCAATGGTCACTATCGCTGGTCAATGGTCACTGTCGCTGGTCACTGGTCACTGGTCACTTGTCACTGGTCACTGCTCACTGGTCACTGGACACTGGTCACTGGTCAATGGTCCCTGTCGCTGGAAAATGGTCACTGTCGCTGGTCACTGGTCACTGGTCACAGTCGCTGGTCACTGGTCACTGGTCTCTAGTCACTGGTCACTGGTCACTGGTCGCTGGTCACTGGTCACTTGTCACTGGTCAGTGGCCACTGGTCGCTGGTCACTTGTCACAGGTCACTGGTCACTGGTCACTGGTCACAAGTCACTGGTCACTGGTCACTGGTCACTGGTCACTGGTCACTGGTCACTGGTCACTGGTCACTGTCGCTGATCACTGGTCACTGGACACTGGTCACTGGTCACTGGTCACAAGTCACTGGTCACTTGTCACTGGTCAGTGGCCACTCGTCGCTGGTCACTTGTCACTGCTCACTGGTCACAGGTCAATGGTCACTGGTCACTGGACACTGGTCACTGGTCACTGGTCACTTGTCACTGGTCAATGGTCACTATCGCAGGTCAATGGTCACTGTCGCTGGTCACTGGTCATTGGTCACTTGTCACTGGTCACTGGTCACTGGTCAATGGTCACTGTCGCTGGTCACTGGTCACTGGTCACTGGTCACTGGTCACTGGTCACTGGTCACTGGTCACTGGTCAATGGTCACTGTCGCTGGTCACTGGTCACTGGTCACTGGTCACTGGTCAATGGTCACTGGTCACTGGTCACTGGTCAATGGTCACTATCGCTGGTCAATGGTCATTGTCGCTGGTCACTGGTCATTGGTCACTTGTCACTGGTCACTGGTCACTGGTCACTGGTCACAGGTCAATGGTCACTGGTCACTGGTCACTGGTCAATGGTCCCTGTCGCTGGTCACTGGTCACTGGTCACTGGTCACTGGTCATTGGTCACTGGTATCTGGTCAATGGTCACTGTCGCTGGTCACTGGTCACTGGTCACTGGTCACTGGTCAATGGTAACTTGTCACTGGGCAGTGGTCAATGGTCACTGGTCACTGGTCACTGGTCACTGGTCACTGGTCACAGGTCAATGGTCACTGGTCACTGGACACAGGTCACTGGTCACTGGTCACTGGTCAATGGTCACTGGTCACTGGTCAATGGTCACTGGCCACTGGTCTCTGGTCACTGGTCAATGCTCACTTTCGTTGGTCAATGGTCAATGGTCCCTGTCGCTGGTCACTGGTCACTGGTCACTGGTCACTGGTCACTGGTCACTGGTATCTGGTCAATGGTCACTGTCGCTGGTCACTGGTCACTGGTCACTGGTCACTGGTCAATGGTCCCTGTCGCTGGAAAATGTTTACTGTCGCTGGTCACTGGTCACTGGTCACAGTCGCTGGTCACTGGTCACTGGTCTCTAGTCACTGGTCACTGGTCACTGGTCGCTGGTCACTGGTCACTTGTCACTGGTCAGTGGCCACTGGTCGCTGGTCACTTGTCACAGGTCACTGGTCACTGGTCACTGGTCACAAGTCACTGGTCACTGGTCACTGGTCACTGGTCACTGGTCACTGGTCACTGGTCACTGGTCAATGTCGCTGATCACTGGTCACTGGACACTGGTCACTGGTCACTGGTCACAAGTCACTGGTCACTTGTCACTGGTCAGTGGCCACTCGTCGCTGGTCACTTGTCACTGGTCACTGGTCACAGGTCAATGGTCACTGGTCACTGGACACTGGTCACTGGTCACTGGTCACTTGTCACTGGTCAATGGTCACTATCGCTGGTCAATGGTCACTGTCGCTGGTCACTGGTCATTGGTCACTTGTCACTGGTCACTGGTCACTGGTCAATGGTCACTGTCGCTGGTCACTGGTCACTGGTCACTGGTCACTGGTCACTGGTCACTGGTCACTGGTCACTTTTCCCTGGGCAGTGGTCACTGGTCACTGGTCAATGGTCACTATCGCTGGTCAATGGTCACTGTCGCTGGTCACTGGTCACTGGTCACTGGTCAATGGTCACTGTCACTGTTCAATGGTAACTTGTCACTTGGCAGTGGTCAATGGTCACTGGTCACTGGTCACTGGTCACTGGTCACTGGTCACAGGTCAATGGTCACTGGTCACTGGACACAGGCACTGGTCACTGGTCACTGGTCACTGGTCACTGGTCAATGGTCACTGGCCACTGGTCACTGGTCACTGGTCAATGGTCACTTTCGCTGGTCAATGGTCACTGTCGCTGGTCACTGGTCACTGGTCACTGGTCACTGTCGCTGGTCACTGGTCACTGGTCACTGGTCACTGGTAACTGGTCAATGGTCACTGTCGCTGGTCACTGGTCACTGGTCACTGGTCACTGGTCAATGGTAACTTGTTACTGGGCAGTGGTCAATAGTCACTGGTCACTGGTCACTGGTCACTGGTCACTGGTCACAGGTCAATGGTCACTGGTCACTGGACACAGGTCATTGGTCACTGGTCACTGGTCACTGGTCACTGGTCACTGGTCAATGGTCACTGGTCACTTTTCCCTGGGCAGTGGTCACTGGTCACTGGTCAATGGTCACTATCGCTGGTCAATGGTCACTGTCGCTGGTCACTGGTCACTGGTCACTGGTCAATGGTCACTGTCACTGTTCAATGGTAACTTGTCACTGGGCAGTGGTCAATGGTCACTGGTCACTGGTCACTGGTCACTGGTCACTGGTCACTGGTCACAGGTCAATGGTCACTGGTCACTGGACACAGGCACTGGTCACTGGTCACTGTTCACTGGTCACTGATCACTGGTCAATGGTCACCGTCGCTGGTCACTGTTCACTGGTCACTAGTCACTGGTCACTGGTCACTGGTCAATGGTCACTTTCGCTGGTCAATGGTCACTGTCGCTGGTCACTGGTCACTGGTCACTGGTCACTGGTCACAGGTCAATGGTCACTGGTCACTGGTCACTGGTCAATGGTCACTGTCGCTGGTCACTGGTCACTGGTCACTGGTCACTGGTCAATGGTCACTGGTCACTGGTCACTGGTCAATGGTCACTATCGCTGGTCAATGGTCATTGTCGCTGGTCACTGGTCATTGGTCACTTGTCACTGGTCACTGGTCACTGGTCACTGGTCACTGGTCACTGGTCACAGGTCAATGGTCACTGGTCACTGGTCACTGGTCAATGGTCCCTGTCGCTGGTCACTGGTCACTGGTCACTGGTCACTGGTCATTGGTCACTGGTATCTGGTCAATGGTCACTGTCGCTGGTCACTGGTCACTGGTCACTGGTCACTGGTCAATGGTAACTTGTCACTGGGCAGTGGTCAATGGTCACTGGTCACTTGTCACTGGTCAATGGTCACTATCGCTGGTCAATGGTCACTGTCGCTGGTCACTGGTCATTGGTCACTTGTCACTGGTCACTGGTCACTGGTCAATGGTCACTGTCGCTGGTCACTGGTCACTGGTCACTGGTCACTGGTCACTGGTCACTGGTCAATGGTCACTGTCGCTGGTCACTGGTCACTGGTCACTGGTCACTGATCAATGGTCACTGGTCACTGGTAACTGGTCAATGGTCACTATCGCTGGTCAATTGTCATTGCCGCTGGTCACTGGTCATTGGTCACTTGTCACTGGTCACTGGTCACTGGTCACTGGTCACTGGTCACTGGTCACAGGTCAATGGTCACTGGTCACTGGTCACTGGTCAATGGTCCCTGTCGCTGGTCACTGGTCACTGGTCACTGGTCACTGGTCATTGGTCACTGGTATCTGGTCAATGGTCACTGTCGCTGGTCACTGGTCACTGGTCACTGGTCACTGGTCAATGGTAACTTGTCACTGGGCAGTGGTCAATGGTCACTGGTCACTGGTCACTGGTCACTAGTCACTGGTCACTGGTCACAGGTCAATGGTCACTGGTCACTGGACACAGGTCACTGGTCACTGGTCACTGGTCAATGGTCACTGGTCACTGGTCAATGGTCACTGGCCACTGGTCTCTGGTCACTGGTCAATGGTCACTTTCGTTGGTCAATGGTCAATGGTCCCTGTCGCTGGTCACTGGTCACTGGTCACTGGTCACTGGTCACTGGTCACTGGTCACTGGTCACTGGTCACTGGTATCTGGTCAATGGTCACTGTCGCTGGTCACTGGTCACTGGTCACTGGTCACTGGTCACTGGTCAATGGTAACTTGTCACTGGGCAGTGGTCAATGGTCACTGGTCACTGGTCACTGGTCACTGGTCACTGGTCACTGGTCACAGGTCAATGGTCACTGGTCACTGGACACAGGTCACTGGTCCCTGTCGCTGGTCACTGGTCACTGGTCACTGGTCACTGGTCATTGGTCACTGGTATCTGGTCAATGGTCACTGTCGCTGGTCACTGGTCACTGGTCACTGGTCACTGGTCAATGGTAACTTGTCACTGGGCAGTGGTCAATGGTCACTGGTCACTGGTCACTGGTCACTGGTCACTGGTCACTGGTCACAGGTCAATGGTCACTGGTCACTGGACACAGGTCACTGGTCACTGGTCACTGGTCAATGGTCACTGGTCACTGGTCACTGGTCACTGGTCACTGGTCACTGGTCACTGGTATCTGGTCAATGGTCACTGTCGCTGGTCACTGGTCACTGGTCACTGGTCAATGGTAACTTGTCACTGGGCAGTGGTCAATGGTCACTGGTCACTGGTCACTGGTCACTGGTCACTGGTCACTGGTCACAGGTCAATGGTCACTGGTCACTGGTCACTGGTCACTGGTCACTGGTCACTGGTCACTGGTATCTGGTCAATGGTCACTGTCGCTGGTCACTGGTCACTGGTCACTGGTCACTGGTATCTGGTCAATGGTCACTGTCGCTGGTCACTGGTCACTGGTCACTGGTCACTGGTCAATGGTAACTTGTCACTGGTCACTGGTCACTGGTCACTGGTCACTTGTCACTGGTCACTGGTCACTGGTCACTGGTCACTGGTCACTGGTCACTGGTCACTGGTCAATGGTCACTGTCGCTGGTCACTGGTCACTGGTCACTGGTCACTGGTCAATGGTCACTGGTCACTGGTCACTGGTCAATGGTCACTATCGCTGGTCAATGGTCATTGTCGCTGGTCACTGGTCATTGGTCACTTGTCACTGGTCACTGGTCACTGGTCACTGGTCACTGGTCACTGGTCACTGGTCACTGGTCACTGGTCAATGGTCACTGTCGCTGGTCACTGGTCACTGGTCACTGGTCACTGGTCACTGGTCAATGGTCACTGGTCACTGGTCACTGGTCAATGGTCACTATCGCTGGTCAATGGTCATTGTCGCTGGTCACTGGTCATTGGTCACTTGTCACTGGTCACTGGTCACTGGTCACTGGTCACTGGTCACTGGTCACTGGTCACAGGTCAATGGTCACTGGTCACTGGTCACTGGTCAATGGTCCCTGTCGCTGGTCACTGGTCACTGGTCACAAGTCACTGGTCACTTGTCACTGGTCACTGGTCACTGGTCACTGGTCACTGGTCAATGGTCACTGTCGCTGGTCAATGGTCACTGTCGCTGGTCACTGGTCACTGGTCACTGGTCACTGGTCACAAAGCACTGGTCACAAAGCACTGGTCACTTGTCACTGGTCAGTGGCCACTGGTCGCTGGTCACTTGTCACTGGTCAATGGTCACTGGTCACTGGTCACTGGTCAATGGTCCCTGTCGCTGGTCACTGGTCACTGGTCACAAGTCACTGGTCACTTGTCACTGGTCACTGGTCACTGGTCACTGGTCACTGGTCAATGGTCACTGTCGCTGGTCAATGGTCACTGTCGCTGGTCACTGGTCACTGGTCACTGGTCACTGGTCACAAAGCACTGGTCACAAAGCACTGGTCACTTGTCACTGGTCAGTGGCCACTGGTCGCTGGTCACTTGTCACTGGTCACTGGTCACTGGTCACTGGCCACTGGTCTCTGGTCACTGGTCAATGCTCACTTTCGTTGGTCAATGGTCAATGGTCCCTGTCGCTGGTCACTGGTCACTGGTCACTGGTCACTGGTCACTGGTCACTGGTATCTGGTCAATGGTCACTGTCGCTGGTCACTGGTCACTGGTCACTGGTCACTGGTCAATGGTCCCTGTCGCTGGAAAATGTTTACTGTCGCTGGTCACTGGTCACTGGTCACAGTCGCTGGTCACTGGTCACTGGTCTCTAGTCACTGGTCACTGGTCACTGGTCGCTGGTCACTGGTCACTTGTCACTGGTCAGTGGCCACTGGTCGCTGGTCACTTGTCACAGGTCACTGGTCACTGGTCACTGGTCACAAGTCACTGGTCACTGGTCACTGGTCACTGGTCACTGGTCACTGGTCACTGGTCACTGGTCAATGTCGCTGATCACTGGCCACTGGACACTGGTCACTGGTCACTGGTCACAAGTCACTGGTCACTTGTCACTGGTCAGTGGCCACTCGTCGCTGGTCACTTGTCACTGGTCACTGGTCACAGGTCAATGGTCACTGGTCACTGGACACTGGTCACTGGTCACTGGTCACTTGTCACTGGTCAATGGTCACTATCGCTGGTCAATGGTCACTGTCGCTGGTCACTGGTCATTGGTCACTTGTCACTGGTCACTGGTCACTGGTCAATGGTCACTGTCGCTGGTCACTGGTCACTGGTCACTGGTCACTGGTCACTGGTCACTGGTCACTGGTCACTTTTCCCTGGGCAGTGGTCACTGGTCACTGGTCAATGGTCACTATCGCTGGTCAATGGTCACTGTCGCTGGTCACTGGTCACTGGTCACTGGTCAATGGTCACTGTCACTGTTCAATGGTAACTTGTCACTTGGCAGTGGTCAATGGTCACTGGTCACTGGTCACTGGTCACTGGTCACTGGTCACAGGTCAATGGTCACTGGTCACTGGACACAGGCACTGGTCACTGGTCACTGGTCACTGGTCACTGGTCAATGGTCACTGGCCACTGGTCACTGGTCACTGGTCAATGGTCACTTTCGCTGGTCAATGGTCACTGTCGCTGGTCACTGGTCACTGTCGCTGGTCGCTGGTCACTGGTCACTGGTCACTGGTCACTGGTCACTGGTCAATGGTCACTGGTCACTGGTCACTGGTCAATGGTCACTATCGCTGGTCAATGGTCATTGTCGCTGGTCACTGGTCATTGGTCACTTGTCACTGGTCACTGGTCACTGGTCACTGGTCACTGGTCACTGGTCACTGGTCACAGGTCAATGGTCACTGGTCACTGGTCACTGGTCAATGGTCCCTGTCGCTGGTCACTGGTCACTGGTCACAAGTCACTGGTCACTTGTCACTGGTCACTGGTCACTGGTCACTGGTCACTGGTCAATGGTCACTGTCGCTGGTCAATGGTCACTGTCGCTGGTCACTGGTCACTGGTCACTGGTCACTGGTCACAAAGCACTGGTCACAAAGCACTGGTCACTTGTCACTGGTCAGTGGCCACTGGTCGCTGGTCACTTGTCACTGGTCAATGGTCACTGGTCACTGGTCACTGGTCAATGGTCCCTGTCGCTGGTCACTGGTCACTGGTCACAAGTCACTGGTCACTTGTCACTGGTCACTGGTCACTGGTCACTGGTCACTGGTCAATGGTCACTGTCGCTGGTCAATGGTCACTGTCGCTGGTCACTGGTCACTGGTCACTGGTCACTGGTCACAAAGCACTGGTCACAAAGCACTGGTCACTTGTCACTGGTCAGTGGCCACTGGTCGCTGGTCACTTGTCACTGGTCACTGGTCACTGGTCACTGGCCACTGGTCTCTGGTCACTGGTCAATGCTCACTTTCGTTGGTCAATGGTCAATGGTCCCTGTCGCTGGTCACTGGTCACTGGTCACTGGTCACTGGTCACTGGTCACTGGTATCTGGTCAATGGTCACTGTCGCTGGTCACTGGTCACTGGTCACTGGTCACTGGTCAATGGTCCCTGTCGCTGGAAAATGTTTACTGTCGCTGGTCACTGGTCACTGGTCACAGTCGCTGGTCACTGGTCACTGGTCTCTAGTCACTGGTCACTGGTCACTGGTCGCTGGTCACTGGTCACTTGTCACTGGTCAGTGGCCACTGGTCGCTGGTCACTTGTCACAGGTCACTGGTCACTGGTCACTGGTCACAAGTCACTGGTCACTGGTCACTGGTCACTGGTCACTGGTCACTGGTCACTGGTCACTGGTCAATGTCGCTGATCACTGGCCACTGGACACTGGTCACTGGTCACTGGTCACAAGTCACTGGTCACTTGTCACTGGTCAGTGGCCACTCGTCGCTGGTCACTTGTCACTGGTCACTGGTCACAGGTCAATGGTCACTGGTCACTGGACACTGGTCACTGGTCACTGGTCACTTGTCACTGGTCAATGGTCACTATCGCTGGTCAATGGTCACTGTCGCTGGTCACTGGTCATTGGTCACTTGTCACTGGTCACTGGTCACTGGTCAATGGTCACTGTCGCTGGTCACTGGTCACTGGTCACTGGTCACTGGTCACTGGTCACTGGTCACTGGTCACTTTTCCCTGGGCAGTGGTCACTGGTCACTGGTCAATGGTCACTATCGCTGGTCAATGGTCACTGTCGCTGGTCACTGGTCACTGGTCACTGGTCAATGGTCACTGTCACTGTTCAATGGTAACTTGTCACTTGGCAGTGGTCAATGGTCACTGGTCACTGGTCACTGGTCACTGGTCACTGGTCACAGGTCAATGGTCACTGGTCACTGGACACAGGCACTGGTCACTGGTCACTGGTCACTGGTCACTGGTCAATGGTCACTGGCCACTGGTCACTGGTCACTGGTCAATGGTCACTTTCGCTGGTCAATGGTCACTGTCGCTGGTCACTGGTCACTGTCGCTGGTCACTGGTCACTGGTCACTGGTCACTGGTAACTGGTCAATGGTCACTGTCGCTGGTCACTGGTCACTGGTCAATGGTAACTTGTTACTGGGCAGTGGTCAATGGTCAATGGTCACTATCGCTGGTCAATGGTCACTGTCGCTGGTCACTGGTCACTGGTCACTTGTCACTGGTCACTGCTCACTGGTCACTGGACACTGGTCACTGGTCAATGGTCCCTGTCGCTGGAAAATGGTCACTGTCGCTGGTCACTGGTCACTGGTCACAGTCGCTGGTCACTGGTCACTGGTCTCTAGTCACTGGTCACTGGTCGCTGGTCGCTGGTCACTGGTCACTTGTCACTGGTCAGTGGCCACTGGTCGCTGGTCACTTGTCACAGGTCACTGGTCACTGGTCACTGGTCACAAGTCACTGGTCACTGGTCACTGGTCACTGGTCACTGGTCACTGGTCACTGGTCACTGGTCACTGTCGCTGATCACTGGTCACTGGACACTGGTCACTGGTCACTGGTCACAAGTCACTGGTCACTTGTCACTGGTCAGTGGCCACTCGTCGCTGGTCACTTGTCACTGGTCACTGGTCACTGGTCACTGGACACTGGTCACTGGTCACTGGTCACTTGTCACTGGTCAATGGTCACTGTCGCTGATCACTGGTCACTGGTCACTGGTCAATGGTCACTGTCGCTGGTCACTGGTCAATGGTCACTGTCGCTGGTCACTGGTCACTAGTCACTGGTCACTGGTCACTGGTCACTGGTCACAAGTCACTGGTCACTTGTCACTGGTCACTGGTCAATGGTCACTGTCGCTGGTCACTGATCACTGGTCACTGGTCACTGGTCACTGGTCACTGGTCAATGGTCACTATCGCTGGTCAATGGTCACTGTCGCTGGTTACTGGTCACTGGTCACTTGTCACTGGTCACTGGCCACTGGTCACTGGTCACTGGTCAATGGTCACTGTCGCTGGTCACTGGTCACTGGTCACTGGTCAATGGTCACTGGTCACTGGTCACTGGTCAATGGTCACTATCGCTGGTCAATGGTCATTGTCGCTGGTCACTGGTCATTGGTCACTTGTCACTGGTCACTGGTCACTGGTCACTGGTCGTCACTGGTCACAGGTCAATGGTCACTGGTCACTGGTCACTGGTCAATGGTCACTATCGCTGGTCAATGGTAACTTGTCACTGGGCAGTGGTCAATGGTCACTGGTCACTGGTCACTGGTCACTGGTCACTGGTCACTGGTCACAGGTCAATGGTCACTGGACACAGGTCACTGGTCACTGGTCACTGGTCACTGGTCACTGGTCACTGGTCACAGGTCAATGGTCACTGGTCACTCGACACATGTCACTGGTCACTGGTCACTGGTCACTGGTCACTGGTCACTGGTCACTGGTCAATGGTCACTGGCCACTGGCCACTGGTCACTGGTCACTGGTCAATGGTCACTTTCGCTGGTCAATGGTCACTGTCGCTGGTCACTGGTAACTAGTCACTGGTCACTGGTCACTGGTCGCTGGTCACTGGTTACTTGTCACTGGTCAGTGGCCACTGGTCGCTGGTCACTTGTCACTGGTCACTGGTCACAAGTCACTGGTCACTGGTCACTGGTCACTGGTCAGTGGTCACTGGTCACTGGTCACTGGTCACTGGTCACTGGTCAATGGTCACTCTCGCTGGTCACTGGTCACTGGTCACTGATCACTGGTCAATGGTCACTATCGCTGTTCAATGGTCATTGTCGCTGGTCACTGGTCATTGGTCACTTGTCACTGGTCACTGGTCACTGGTCACTGGTCACTGGTCACTGGTAAGTGGTCACTGGTCAATGGTCACTATCGCTGGTCAATGGTCACTGTCGCTGGTCACTGGTCACTGGTCACTGTCGCTGATCACTGGTCACTGGACACTGGTCACTGGTCACTGGTCACAAGTCACTGGTCACTGGTCACTGGTCAATGGTCACTATCGCTGTTCAATGGTCATTGTCGCTGGTCACTGGTCATTGGTCACTTGTCACTGGTCACTGGTCACTGGTCACTGGTCAGTGGCCACTGGTCGCTGGTCACTTGTCACTGGTCAATGGTCACTGTCACTAGTCACTGGTCACTGGTCACTGGTCAATGGTCACTATCGCTGTTCAATGGTCATTGTCGCTGGTCACTGGTCATTGGTCACTTGTCACTGGTCACTGGTCACTGGTCACTGGTCACTGGTCACTGGTCACAGGTCAATGGTCACTGGTCACTGGTCACTGGTCAATGGTCACTGTCGCTGGTCACTGGTCACCGGTCAATGGTCACTTGTCCCTGGGCAGTGGTCACTGGTCACTGGTCAATGGTCACTATCGCTGGTCACTGGTTACTGGTCACTGGTCACTGGTCAATGGTCACTGGCCACTGGTCACTGGTCACTTGTCAATGGTCACTTTCGCTGGTCAATGGTCCCTGTCGCTGGTCACTGGTCACTGGTCACTGGTCACTGGTCACTGGTAAGTGGTCACTGGTCAATGGTCACTATCGCTGGTCAATGGTCACTGTCGCTGGTCACTGGTCACTGGTCACTGTCGCTGATCACTGGTCACTGGACACTGGTCACTGGTCACTGGTCACAAGTCACTGTTCACTTGTCACTGGTCAGTGGCCACTCGTCGCTGGTCACTTGTCACTGGTCACTGGTCACAGGTCAATGGTCACTGGTCACTGGACACTGGTCACTGGTCACTGGTCACTTGTCACTGGTCAATGGTCACTATCGCTGGTCAATGGTCACTGTCGCTGGTCACTGGTCATTGGTCACTTGTCACTGGTCACTGGTCACTGGTCAATGGTCACTGTCGCTGGTCACTGGTCACTGGTCACTGGTCACTGGTCACTGGTCACTGGTCAATGGTCACTGTCGCTGGTCACTGGTCACTGGTCACTGGTCACTGATCAATGGTCACTGGTCACTGGTAACTGGTCAATGGTCACTATCGCTGGTCAATGGTCATTGCCGCTGGTCACTGGTCATTGGTCACTTGTCACTGGTCACTGGTCACTGGTCACTGGTCACTGGTCACTGGTCACAGGTCAATGGTCACTGGTCACTGGTCACTGGTCAATGGTCCCTGTCGCTGGTCACTGGTCACTGGTCACTGGTCACTGGTCATTGGTCACTGGTATCTGGTCAATGGTCACTGTCGCTGGTCACTGGTCACTGGTCACTGGTCACTGGTCAATGGTAACTTGTCACTGGGCAGTGGTCAATGGTCACTGGTCACTGGTCACTGGTCACTGGTCACTGGTCACTGGTCACAGGTCAATGGTCACTGGTCACTGGACACAGGTCACTGGTCACTGGTCACTGGTCAATGGTCACTGGTCACTGGTCAATGGTCACTGGCCACTGGTCTCTGGTCACTGGTCAATGGTCACTTTCGTTGGTCAATGGTCAATGGTCCCTGTCGCTGGTCACTGGTCACTGGTCACTGGTCACTGGTCACTGGTCACTGGTCACTGGTATCTGGTCAATGGTCACTGTCGCTGGTCACTGGTCACTGGTCACTGGTCACTGGTCACTGGTCAATGGTAACTTGTCACTGGGCAGTGGTCAATGGTCACTGGTCACTGGTCACTGGTCACTGGTCACTGGTCACTGGTCACAGGTCAATGGTCACTGGTCACTGGACACAGGTCACTGGTCACTGGTCACTGGTCACTGGTCACTGGCCACTGGTCTCTGGTCACTGGTCAATGGTCACTTTCGTTGGTCAATGGTCAATGATCCCTGTCGCTGGTCACTGGTCACTGGTCACTGGTCACTGGTCACTGGTATCTGGTCAATGGTCACTGTCGCTGGTCACTGGTCACTGGTCACTGGTTACTGGTCAATGGTAACTTGTCACTGGTCACTGGTCACTGGTCACTGGTCACTTGTCACTGGTCACTGGTCACTGGTCACTGGTCACTGGTCACTGGTCACTGGTCACTGGTCAATGGTCACTGTCGCTGGTCACTGGTCACTGGTCACTGGTCACTGGTCAATGGTCACTGGTCACTGGTCAATGGTCACTATCGCTGGTCAATGGTCATTGTCGCTGGTCACTGGTCATTGGTCACTTGTCACTGGTCACTGGTCACTGGTCACTGGTCACTGGTCACTGGTCACTGGTCACTGGTCACTGGTCAATGGTCACTGTCGCTGGCCACTGGTCACTGGTCACTGGTCAGTGGTCACTGGTCACTGGTCACTGGTCAATGGTCACTATCGCTGGTCAATGGTCATTGTCGCTGGTCACTGGTCATTGGTCACTTGTCACTGGTCACTGGTCACTGGTCACTGGTCACTGGTCACTGGTCACTGGTCACAGGTCAATGGTCACTGGTCACTGGTCACTGGTCAATGGTCCCTGTCGCTGGTCACTGGTCACTGGTCACAAGTCACTGGTCACTTGTCACTGGTCACTGGTCACTGGTCACTGGTCACTGGTCAATGGTCACTGTCGCTGGTCAATGGTCACTGTCGCTGGTCACTGGTCACTGGTCACTGGTCACTGGTCACAAAGCACTGGTCACAAAGCACTGGTCACTTGTCACTGGTCAGTGGCCACTGGTCGCTGGTCACTTGTCACTGGTCAATGGTCACTGGTCACTGGTCACTGGTCAATGGTCCCTGTCGCTGGTCACTGGTCACTGGTCACAAGTCACTGGTCACTTGTCACTGGTCACTGGTCACTGGTCACTGGTCACTGGTCAATGGTCACTGTCGCTGGTCACTGGTCACTGGTCACTGGTCACTGGTCACAAAGCACTGGTCACAAAGCACTGGTCACTTGTCACTGGTCAGTGGCCACTGGTCGCTGGTCACTTGTCACTGGTCACTGGTCACTGGTCACTAGTCACAATTCACTGGTCACTGGTCACTTGTCACTGGTCACTGGTCACTGGTCACTGGTCACTGGTCACTGGTCAATGGTCACTGTCGCTGGTCACTGGTCACTGGTCACTGATCACTGGTCACTGGTCACTGGTCACAGGTCACTGGTCACTGGTCAATGGTCACTATCGCTGGTCAATGGTCACTGTCGCTGGTCACTGGTCACTGGTCACTTGTCACTGGTCACTGCTCACTGGTCACTGGACACTGGTCACTGGTCAATGGTCCCTGTCGCTGGAAAATGGTCACTGTCGCTGGTCACTGGTCACTGGTCACAGTCGCTGGTCACTGGTCACTGGTCTCTAGTCACTGGTCACTGGTCACTGGTCGCTGGTCACTGGTCACTTGTCACTGGTCAGTGGCCACTGGGCGCTGGTCACTTGTCACAGGTCACTGGTCACTGGTCACTGGTCACAAATCACTGGTCACTGGTCACTGGTCACTGGTCACTGGTCACTGGTCACTGGTCACTGGTCACTGGTCACTGTCGCTGATCACTGGTCACTGGACACTGGTCACTGGTCACTGGTCACAAGTCACTGGTCACTTGTCACTGGTCAGTGGCCACTCGTCGCTGGTCACTTGTCACTGGTCACTGGTCACAGGTCAATGGTCACTGGTCACTGGACACTGGTCACTGGTCACTGGTCACTTGTCACTGGTCAATGGTCACTATCGCTGGTCAATGGTCACTGTCGCTGGTCACTGGTCATTGGTCACTTGTCACTGGTCACTGGTCACTGGTCAATGGTCACTGTCGCTGGTCACTGGTCACTGGTCACTGGTCACTGATCAATGGTCACTGGTCACTGGTAACTGGTCAATGGTCACTATCGCTGGTCAATGGTCATTGCCGCTGGTCACTGGTCATTGGTCACTTGTCACTGGTCACTGGTCACTGGTCACTGGTCTCTGGTCACTGGTCACAGGTCAATGGTCACTGGTCACTGGTCACTGGTCAATGGTCCCTGTCGCTGGTCTCTGGTCACTGGTCACTGGTCACTGGTCATTGGTCACTGGTATCTGGTCAATGGTCACTGTCGCTGGTCACTGGTCACTGGTCACTGGTCACTGGTCAATGGTAACTTGTCACTGGGCAGTGGTCAATGGTCACTGGTCACTGGTCACTGGTCACTGGTCACTGGTCACTGGTCACTGGTCACAGGTCAATGGTCACTGGTCACTGGACACAGGTCACTGGTCACTGGTCACTGGTCAATGGTCACTGGTCACTGGTCAATGGTCACTGGCCACTGGTCTCTGGTCACTGGTCAATGGTCACTTTCGTTGGTCAATGGTCAATGGTCCCTGTCGCTGGTCACTGGTCACTGGTCACTGGTCACTGGTCACTGGTCACTGGTATCTGGTCAATGGTCACTGTCGCTGGTCACTGGTCACTGGTCACTGGTCACTGGTCAATGGTAACTTGTCACTGGTCACTGGTCACTGGTCACTGGTCACTTGTCACTGGTCACTGGTCACTGGTCACTGGTCACTGGTCACTGGTCACTGGTCAATGGTCACTGTCGCTGGTCACTGGTCACTGCTCACTGGTCACTGGTCAATGGTCACTGGTCACTGGTCACTGGTCAATGGTCACTATCGCTGGTCAATGGTCATTGTCGCTGGTCACTGGTCATTGGTCACTTGTCACTGGTCACTGGTCACTGGTCACTGCTCACTGGTCACTGGTCACTGGTCACAGGTCAATGGTCACTGGTCAATGGTCCCTGTCGCTGGTCACTGGTCACTGGTCACAAGTCACTGGTCACTTGTCACTGGTCACTGGTCACTGGTCACTGGTCACTGGTCAATTGTCACTGTCGCTGGTCAATGGTCACTGTCGCTGGTCACTGGTCACTGGTCACTGGTCACTGGTCACAAAGCACTGGTCACAAAGCACTGGTCACTTGTCACTGGTCAGTGGCCACTGGTCGCTGGTCACTTGTCACTGGTCACTGGTCACTGGTCACTAGTCACAATTCACTGGTCACTGGTCACTTGTCACTGGTCACTGGTCAATGGTCACTGTCGCTGGTCACTGGTCACTGGTCACTGATCACTGGTCACTGGTCACTGGTCACAGGTCACTGGTCACTGGTCATTGGTCACTATCGCTGGTCAATGGTCACTGTCGCTGGTCACTGGTCACTGGTCACTTGTCACTGGTCACTGCTCACTGGTCACTGGACACTGGTCACTGGTCAATGGTCCCTGTCGCTGGAAAATGGTCACTGTCGCTGGTCACTGGTCACTGGTCACAGTCGCTGGTCACTGGTCACTGGTCTCTAGTCACTGGTCACTGGTCACTGGTCGCTGGTCACTGGTCACTTGTCACTGGTCAGTGGCCACTGGTCGCTGGTCACTTGTCACAGGTCACTGGTCACTGGTCACTGGTCACAAGTCACTGGTCACTGGTCACTGGTCACTGGTCACTGGTCACTGGTCACAGGTCACTGGTCACTGTCGCTGATCACTGGTCACTGGACACTGGTCACTGGTCACTGGTCACAAGTCACTGGTCACTTGTCACTGGTCAGTGGCCACTCGTCGCTGGTCACTTGTCACAGGTCACTGGTCACAGGTCAATGGTCAATGGTCACTGGACACTGGTCACTGGTCACTGGTCACTTGTCACTGGTCAATGGTCACTATCGCTGGTCAATGGTCACTGTCGCTGGTCACTGGTCATTGGTCACTTGTCACTGGTCACTGGTCACTGGTCACTGGTCACTGGTCACTGGTCACTGGTCACTGGTCACTGGTCACTGGTCACTTTTCCCTGGGCAGTGGTCACTGGTCACTGGTCAATGGTCACTATCGCTGGTCAATGGTCACTGTCGCTGGTCACTGGTCACTGGTCACTGGTCAATGGTCAATGGTAACTTGTCACTGGGCAGTGGTCAATGGTCACTGGTCACTGGTCACTGGTCACTGGTCACAGGTCACTGGTCACTGGTCACTGGTCACTGGTCACTGGTCAATGGTCACTTTCGCTGGTCAATGGTCACTGGTCACTGGTCACTGGACACAGGTCACTGGTCACTGGTCACTGGTCACTGGTCACTGGTCAATGGTCACTTTCGCTGGTCAATGGTCACTGTCGCTGGTAAACGGTCACTGTCGCTGGTCACTGGTCACTGGTCACTGGCCACTGGTCACAGGTCACTGGTCACTGGTCACTGGTCACTGGTCACTGGTCAATGGTCACTGGCAACTGGTCACGGGTCACTGGTCAATGGTCACTTTCGTGGGTCAATGGTCACTGTCGCTGGTAAATGGTCACTGTCGCTGGTCACTGGTCACTGGTCACTGGTCACTGGACACAGGTCACTGGTCACTGGCCACTGGTCACTGGTCACTGGTCAATGGTCACTTTCGCTGGTCAATGGTCACTGTCGCTGGTAAACGGTCACTGTCGCTGGTCACTGGTCACTGGTCACTGGTCACTGGTCACTGGTCACTGGTCACTGGTCACAGGTCAATGGTCACTGGTCACTGGACACAGGTCACTGGTCACTGGTCACTGGTCACTGGTCACTGGTCACTGGTCACTGGTCAATGGTCACTGGTCACTGGTCAATGGTCACTTTCGCTGGTCAATGGTCACTGTCGCTGGTCACTGGTCACTGGTCACTGGTCACTGTCGCTGGTCACTGGTCACTGGTCACTTGTCACTGGTCACTGCTCACTGATCACTGGACACTGGTCACTGGTCAATGGTCCCTGTCGCTGGAAAATGGTCACTGTCGCTGGTCACTGGTCACTGGTCACAGTCGCTGGTCACTGGTCACTGGTCTCTAGTCACTGGTCACTGGTCACTGGTCGCTGGTCACTGGTCACTTGTCACTGGTCAGTGGCCACTGGTCGCTGGTCACTTGTCACAGGTCACTGGTCACTGGTCACTGGTCACAAGTCACTGGTCACTGGTCACTGGTCACTGGTCACTGGTCACTGGTCACTGGTCACTGGTCAATGTCGCTGATCACTGGTCACTGGACACTGGTCACTGGTCACTGGTCACAAGTCACTGGTCACTTGTCACTGGTCAGTGGCCACTCGTCGCTGGTCACTTGTCACTGGTCACTGGTGACAGGTCAATGGTCACTGGTCACTGGACACTGGTCACTGGTCACTGGTCACTGGTCACTGGTCACTGGTCACTGGTCAATGGTCACTGTCGCTGGTCACTGGTCACTGGTCACTGGTTACTGGTCAATGGTCACTGGTCACTGGTCACTGGTCAATGGTCACTATCGCTGGTCAATGGTCAATGTCGCTGGTCACTGGTCATTGGTCACTTGTCACTGGTCACTGGTCACTGGTCACTGGTCACTGGTCACTGGTCACTGGTCACTGGTCACTGGTCAATGGTCACTGTCGCTGGTCACTGGTCACTGGTCACTGGTCACTGGTCACTGGTCAATGGTCACTGGTCACTGGTCACTGGTCAATGGTCACTATCGCTGGTCAATGGTCATTGTCGCTGGTCACTGGTCATTGGTCACTTGTCACTGGTCACTGGTCACTGGTCACTGGTCACTGGTCACTGGCCACTGGTCACAGGTCAATGGTCACTGGTCACTGGTCACTGGTCACTGGTCAATGGTCCCTGTCGGTGGTCACTGGTCACTGGTCACAAGTCACTGGTCACTTGTCACTGGTCACTGGTCACTGGTCACTGGTCACTGGTCACTGGTCAATGGTCACTGTCGCTGGTCAATGGTCACTGTCGCTGGTCACTGGTCACTGGTCACTGGTCACTGGTCACAAAGCACTGGTCACAAAGCACTGGTCACTTGTCACTGGTCAGTGGCCACTGGTCGCTGGTCACTTGTCACTGGTCACTGGTCACTGGTCACTAGTCACAATTCACTGGTCACTGGTCACTTGTCACTGGTCACTGGTCACTGGTCACTGGTCACTGGTCAATGGTCACTGTCGCTGGTGACTGGTCACTGGTCACTGATCACTGGTCACTGGTCAATGGTCACTATCGCTGGTCAATGGTCACTGTCGCTGGTCACTGGTCACTGGTCACTTGTCACTGGTCACTGCTCACTTGTCACTGGACACTGGTCACTGGTCAATGGTCCCTGTCGCTGGAAAATGGTCACTGTCGCTGGTCACTGGTCACTGGTCACAGTCGCTGGTCACTGGTCACTGGTCTCTAGTCACTGGTCACTGGTCACTGGTCGCTGGTCACTGGTCACTTGTCACTGGTCAGTGGCCACTGGTCGCTGGTCACTTGTCACAGGTCACTGGTCACTGGTCACTGGTCACAAGTCACTGGTCACTGGTCACTGGTCACTGGTCACTGGTCACTGGTCACTGGTCACTGGTCACTGTCGCTGATCACTGGTCACTGGACACTGGTCACTGGTCACTGGTCACAAGTCACTGGTCACTTGTCACTGGTCAGTGGCCACTCGTCGCTGGTCACTTGTCACTGCTCACTGGTCACAGGTCAATGGTCACTGGTCACTGGACACTGGTCACTGGTCACTGGTCACTTGTCACTGGTCAATGGTCACTATCGCAGGTCAATGGTCACTGTCGCTGGTCACTGGTCATTGGTCACTTGTCACTGGTCACTGGTCACTGGTCAATGGTCACTGTCGCTGGTCACTGGTCACTGGTCACTGGTCACTGGTCACTGGTCACTGGTCACTGGTCACTGGTCAATGGTCACTGTCGCTGGTCACTGGTCACTGGTCACTGGTCACTGGTCAATGGTCACTGGTCACTGGTCACTGGTCAATGGTCACTATCGCTGGTCAATGGTCATTGTCGCTGGTCACTGGTCATTGGTCACTTGTCACTGGTCACTGGTCACTGGTCACTGGTCACAGGTCAATGGTCACTGGTCACTGGTCACTGGTCAATGGTCCCTGTCGCTGGTCACTGGTCACTGGTCACTGGTCACTGGTCATTGGTCACTGGTATCTGGTCAATGGTCACTGTCGCTGGTCACTGGTCACTGGTCACTGGTCACTGGTCAATGGTAACTTGTCACTGGGCAGTGGTCAATGGTCACTGGTCACTGGTCACTGGTCACTGGTCACTGGTCACAGGTCAATGGTCACTGGTCACTGGACACAGGTCACTGGTCACTGGTCACTGGTCAATGGTCACTGGTCACTGGTCAATGGTCACTGGCCACTGGTCTCTGGTCACTGGTCAATGCTCACTTTCGTTGGTCAATGGTCAATGGTCCCTGTCGCTGGTCACTGGTCACTGGTCACTGGTCACTGGTCACTGGTCACTGGTATCTGGTCAATGGTCACTGTCGCTGGTCACTGGTCACTGGTCACTGGTCACTGGTCAATGGTCCCTGTCGCTGGAAAATGTTTACTGTCGCTGGTCACTGGTCACTGGTCACAGTCGCTGGTCACTGGTCACTGGTCTCTAGTCACTGGTCACTGGTCACTGGTCGCTGGTCACTGGTCACTTGTCACTGGTCAGTGGCCACTGGTCGCTGGTCACTTGTCACAGGTCACTGGTCACTGGTCACTGGTCACAAGTCACTGGTCACTGGTCACTGGTCACTGGTCACTGGTCACTGGTCACTGGTCACTGGTCAATGTCGCTGATCACTGGTCACTGGACACTGGTCACTGGTCACTGGTCACAAGTCACTGGTCACTTGTCACTGGTCAGTGGCCACTCGTCGCTGGTCACTTGTCACTGGTCACTGGTCACAGGTCAATGGTCACTGGTCACTGGACACTGGTCACTGGTCACTGGTCACTTGTCACTGGTCAATGGTCACTATCGCTGGTCAATGGTCACTGTCGCTGGTCACTGGTCATTGGTCACTTGTCACTGGTCACTGGTCACTGGTCAATGGTCACTGTCGCTGGTCACTGGTCACTGGTCACTGGTCACTGGTCACTGGTCACTGGTCACTGGTCACTTTTCCCTGGGCAGTGGTCACTGGTCACTGGTCAATGGTCACTATCGCTGGTCAATGGTCACTGTCGCTGGTCACTGGTCACTGGTCACTGGTCAATGGTCACTGTCACTGTTCAATGGTAACTTGTCACTTGGCAGTGGTCAATGGTCACTGGTCACTGGTCACTGGTCACTGGTCACTGGTCACAGGTCAATGGTCACTGGTCACTGGACACAGGCACTGGTCACTGGTCACTGGTCACTGGTCACTGGTCAATGGTCACTGGCCACTGGTCACTGGTCACTGGTCAATGGTCACTTTCGCTGGTCAATGGTCACTGTCGCTGGTCACTGGTCACTGGTCACTGGTCACTGTCGCTGGTCACTGGTCACTGGTCACTGGTCACTGGTAACTGGTCAATGGTCACTGTCGCTGGTCACTGGTCACTGGTCACTGGTCACTGGTCAATGGTAACTTGTTACTGGGCAGTGGTCAATGGTCACTGGTCACTGGTCACTGATCACTGGTCACTGGTCACATGTCAATGGTCACTGGTCACTGGACACAGGTCACTGGTCACTGGTCACTGGTCACTGGTCACTGGTCACTGGTCAATGGTCACTGGTCACTTTTCCCTGGGCAGTGGTCACTGGTCACTGGTCAATGGTCACTATCGCTGGTCAATGGTCACTGTCGCTGGTCACTGGTCACTGGTCACTGGTCAATGGTCACTGTCACTGTTCAATGGTAACTTGTCACTGGGCAGTGGTCAATGGTCACTGGTCACTGGTCACTGGTCACTGGTCACTGGTCACTGGTCACAGGTCAATGGTCACTGGTCACTGGACACAGGCACTGGTCACTGGTCACTGTTCACTGGTCACTGATCACTGGTCAATGGTCACCGTCGCTGGTCACTGTTCACTGGTCACTAGTCACTGGTCACTGGTCACTGGTCAATGGTCACTTTCGCTGGTCAATGGTCACTGTCGCTGGTCACTGGTCACTGGTCACTGGTCACTGGTCACAGGTCAATGGTCACTGGTCACTGGTCACTGGTCAATGGTCACTGTCGCTGGTCACTGGTCACTGGTCACTGGTCACTGGTCAATGATCACTGGTCACTGGTCACTGGTCAATGGTCACTATCGCTGGTCAATGGTCATTGTCGCTGGTCACTGGTCATTGGTCACTTGTCACTGGTCACTGGTCACTGGTCACTGGTCACTGGTCACTGGTCACAGGTCAATGGTCACTGGTCACTGGTCACTGGTCAATGGTCCCTGTCGCTGGTCACTGGTCACTGGTCACTGGTCACTGGTCATTGGTCACTGGTATCTGGTCAATGGTCACTGTCGCTGGTCACTGGTCACTGGTCACTGGTCACTGGTCAATGGTAACTTGTCACTGGGCAGTTGTCAATGGTCACTGGTCACTGGTCACTGGTCACTGGTCACTGGTCAATGGTCACTGGTCACTGGACACAGGTCACTGGTCACTGGTCACTGGTCACTGGTCAATGGTCACTGGTCACTGGTCAATGGTCACTGGCCACTGGTCTCTGGTCACTGGTCAATGGTCACTTTCGTTGGTCAATGGTCAATGGTCCCTGTCGCTGGTCACTGGTCACTGGTCACTGGTCACTGGTATCTGGTCAATGGTCACTGTCGCTGGTCACTGGTCACTGGTCACTGGTCAATGGTAACTTGTCACTGGTCACTGGTCACTGGTCACTGGTCACTTGTCACTGGTCACTTGTCACTGGTCACTGGTCACTGGTCACTAGTCACTGGTCAATGGTCACTGTCGCTGGTCACTGGTCAATGGTCACTGGTCACTGGTCAATGGTCACTGGTCACTGGTCACTGGTCAATGGTCACTATCGCTGGTCAATGGTCATTGTCGCTGGTCACTGGTCATTGGTCACTTGTCACTGGTCACTGGTCACTGGTCACTGGTCACTGGTCACAAGTCAATGGTCACTGGTCACTGGTCACTGGTCAATGGTCCCTGTCGCTGGTCACTGGTCACTGGTCAATGGTCCCTGTCGCTGGTCACTGGTCACTGGTCACAAGTCACTGGTCACTTGTCACTGGTCACTGGTCACTGGTCACTGGTCAATGGTCACTGTCGCTGGTCAATGGTCACTGTCGCTGGTCACTGGTCACTGGTCACTGGTCACTGGTCACAAAGCACTGGTCACAAAGCACTGGTCACTTGTCACTGGTCAGTGGCCACTGGTCGCTGGTCACTTGTCACTGGTCACTGGTCACTGGTCACTGGTCACTGGTCAATGGTCACTGTCACTGGACACAGGTCACTGGTCACTGGTCACTGGTCACTGGTCAATGGTCACTGGTCACTGGTCAATGGTCACTGGCCACTGGTCTCTGGTCACTGGTCAATGGTCACTTTCGTTGGTCAATGGTCAATGGTCCCTGTCGCTGGTCACTGGTCACTGGTCACTGGTCACTGGTCACTGGTCACTGGTATCTGGTCAATGGTCACTGTCGCTGGTCACTGGTCACTGGTCACTGGTCAATGGTAACTTGTCACTGGTCACTGGTCACTGGTCACTTGTCACTGGTCACTGGTCACTGGTCACTGGTCACTGGTCACTGGTCACTGGTCACTGGTCACTGGTCACTGGTCACTAGTCACAATTCACTGGTCACTGGTCACTTGTCACTGGTCACTGGTCACTGGTCACTGGTCACTGGTCAATGGTCACTGTCGCTGGTGACTGGTCACTGGTCACTGATCACTGGTCACTGGTCAATGGTCACTATCGCTGGTCAATGGTCACTGTCGCTGGTCACTGGTCACTGGTCACTTGTCACTGGTCACTGCTCACTGGTCACTGGACACTGGTCACTGGTCAATGGTCCCTGTCGCTGGAAAATGGTCACTGTCGCTGGTCACTGGTCACTGGTCACAGTCGCTGGTCACTGGTCACTGGTCTCTAGTCACTGGTCACTGGTCACTGGTCGCTGGTCACTGGTCACTTGTCACTGGTCAGTGGCCACTGGTCGCTGGTCACTTGTCACAGGTCACTGGTCACTGGTCACTGGTCACAAGTCACTGGTCACTGGTCACTGGTCACTGGTCACTGGTCACTGGTCACTGGTCACTGGTCACTGTCGCTGACCACTGGTCACTGGACACTGGTCACTGGTCACTGGTCACAAGTCACTGGTCACTTGTCACTGGTCAGTGGCCACTCGTCGCTGGTCACTTGTCACTGTCGCTGGTCACTGGTCACTGGTCACTGGTCACTGGTCACTGGTCACTGGTCACTGGTCACTGGTCACTGGTCAATGGTCACTGTCGCTGGTCACTGGTCACTGGTCACTGGTCACTGGTCAATGGTCACTGGTCACTGGTCACTGGTCAATGGTCACTATCGCTGGTCAATGGTCATTGTCGCTGGTCACTGGTCATTGGTCACTTGTCACTGGTCACTGGTCACTGGTCACTGGTCACAGGTCAATGGTCACTGGTCACTGGTCACTGGTCAATGGTCCCTGTCGCTGGTCACTGGTCACTGGTCACTGGTCACTGGTCATTGGTCACTGGTATCTGGTCAATGGTCACTGTCGCTGGTCACTGGTCACTGGTCACTGGTCACTGGTCAATGGTAACTTTTCACTGGGCAGTGGTCAATGGTCACTGGTCACTGGTCACTGGTCACTGGTCACTGGTCACAGGTCAATGGTCACTGGTCACTGGACACAGGTCACTGGTCACTGGTCACTGGTCAATGGTCACTGGTCACTGGTCAATGGTCACTGGCCACTGGTCTCTGGTCACTGGTCAATGCTCACTTTCGTTGGTCAATGGTCAATGGTCCCTGTCGCTGGTCACTGGTCACTGGTCACTGGTCACTGGTCACTGGTCACTGGTATCTGGTCAATGGTCACTGTCGCTGGTCACTGGTCACTGGTCACTGGTCACTGGTCAATGGTCCCTGTCGCTGGAAAATGTTTACTGTCGCTGGTCACTGGTCACTGGTCACAGTCGCTGGTCACTGGTCACTGGTCTCTAGTCACTGGTCACTGGTCACTGGTCGCTGGTCACAGGTCACTTGTCACTGGTCAGTGGCCACTGGTCGCTGGTCACTTGTCACAGGTCACTGGTCACTGGTCACTGGTCACAAGTCACTGGTCACTGGTCACTGGTCACTGGTCACTGGTCACTGGTCACTGGTCACTGGTCAATGTCGCTGATCACTGGTCACTGGACACTGGTCACTGGTCACTGGTCACAAGTCACTGGTCACTTGTCACTGGTCAGTGGCCACTCGTCGCTGGTCACTTGTCACTGGTCACTGGTCACAGGTCAATGGTCACTGGTCACTGGACACTGGTCACTGGTCACTGGTCACTTGTCACTGGTCAATGGTCACTATCGCTGGTCAATGGTCACTGTCGCTGGTCACTGGTCATTGGTCACTTGTCACTGGTCACTGGTCACTGGTCAATGGTCACTGTCGCTGGTCACTGGTCACTGGTCACTGGTCACTGGTCACTGGTCACTGGTCACTGGTCACTTTTCCCTGGGCAGTGGTCACTGGTCACTGGTCAATGGTCACTATCGCTGGTCAATGGTCACTGTCGCTGGTCACTGGTCACTGGTCACTGGTCAATGGTCACTGTCACTGTTCAATGGTAACTTGTCACTTGGCAGTGGTCAATGGTCACTGGTCACTGGTCACTGGTCACTGGTCACTGGTCACAGGTCAATGGTCACTGGTCACTGGACACAGGCACTGGTCACTGGTCACTGGTCACTGGTCACTGGTCAATGGTCACTGGCCACTGGTCACTGGTCACTGGTCAATGGTCACTTTCGCTGGTCAATGGTCACTGTCGCTGGTCACTGGTCACTGGTCACTGGTCACTGTCGCTGGTCACTGGTCACTGGTCACTGGTCACTGGTAACTGGTCAATGGTCACTGTCGCTGGTCACTGGTCAATGGTAACTTGTTACTGGGCAGTGGTCAATGGTCACTGGTCACTGGTCACTGGTCACTGGTCACTGGTCACAGGTCAATGGTCACTGGTCACTGGACACAGGTCACTGGTCACTGGTCACTGGTCACTGGTCACTGTTCACTGGTCACTGATCACTGGTCAATGGTCACCGTCGCTGGTCACTGTTCACTGGTCACTGATCACTGGTCACTAGTCACTGGTCACTGGTCACTGGTCAATGGTCACTTTCGCTGGTCAATGGTCACTGTCGCTGGTCACTGGTCACTGGTCACTGGTCACAGTCGCTGGTCACTGGTCACTGGTCACTGGTAACTGGTCAATGGTCACTGTCGCTGGTCACTGGTCACTGGTCACTGGTCACTGGTCACTGGTCAATGGTAACTTGTCACTGGGCAGTGGTCAATGGTCACTGGTCACTGGTCACTGGTCACTGGTCACTGGTCACAGGTCAATGGTCACTGGTCACTGGTCACTGGTCACAGGTCAATGGTCACTGGTCACTGGTCACTGGTCAATGGTCACTGTCGCTGGTCACTGGTCACTGGTCACTGGTCACTGGTCAATGGTCACTGGTCACTGGTCACTGGTCAATGGTCACTGTCGCTGGTCAATGGTCATTGTCGCTGGTCACTGGTCATTGGTCACTTGTCACTGGTCACTGGTCACTGGTCACTGGTCACTGGTCACTGGTCACAGGTCAATGGTCACTGGTCACTGGTCACTGGTCAATGGTCCCTGTCGCTGGTCACTGGTCACTGGTCACTGGTCACTGGTCATTGGTCACTGGTATCTGGTCAATGGTCACTGTCGCTGGTCACTGGTCACTGGTCACTGGTCACTGGTCAATGGTAACTTGTCACTGGGCAGTGGTCAATGGTCACTGGTCACTGGTCACTGGTCACTGGTCACTGGTCACAGGTCAATGGTCACTGGTCACTGGACACAGGTCACTGGTCACTGGTCACTGGTCAATGGTCACTGGCCACTGGTCTCTGGTCACTGGTCAATGGTCACTTTCGTTGGTCAATGGTCAATGATCCCTGTCGCTGCTCACTGGTCACTGGTCACTGGTCACTGGTCACTGGTATCTGGTCAATGGTCACTGTCGCTGGTCACTGGTCACTGGTCACTGGTCACTGGTCAATGGTAACTTGTCACTGGTCACTGGTCACTGGTCACTGGTCACTTGTCACTGGTCACTGGTCACTGGTCACTGGTCACTGGTCACTGATCACTGGTCACTGGTCACTGGTCAATGGTCACTGGTCACTGGTCACTGGTCAATGGTCACTATCGCTGGTCAATGGTCATTGTCGCTGGTCACTGGTCATTGGTCACTTGTCACTGGTCACTGGTCACTGGTCACTGGTCACTGGTCACTGGTCAATGGTCACTGTCGCTGGTCACTGGTCACTGGTCACTGGTCACAGGTCAATGGTCACTGGTCACTGGTCACTGGTCAATGGTCCCTGTCGCTGGTCACTGGTCACTGGTCACAAGTCACTGGTCACTTGTCACTGGTCACTGGTCACTGGTCACTGGTCACTGGTCAATGGTCACTGTCGCTGGTCAATGGTCACTGTCGCTGGTCACTGGTCACTGGTCACAAAGCACTGGTCACAAAGCACTGGTCACTTGTCACTGGTCAGTGGCCACTGGTCGCTGGTCACTTGTCACTGGTCACTGGTCACTGGTCACTAGTCACAATTCACTGGTCACTGGTCACTTGTCACTGGTCACTGGTCACTGGTCACTGGTCACTGGTCACTGGTCAATGGTCACTGTCGCTGGTCATTGGTCACTGGTCACTGATCACTGGTCACTGGTCACTGGTCACAGGTCACTGGTCACTGGTCAATGGTCACTATCGCTGGTCAATGGTCACTGTCGCTGGTCACTGGTCACTGGTCACTTGTCACTGGTCACTGCTCACTGGTCACTGGACACTGGTCACTGGTCAATGGTCCCTGTCGCTGGAAAATGGTCACTGTCGCTGGTCACTGGTCACTGGTCACAGTCGCTGGTCACTGGTCACTGGTCTCTAGTCACTGGTCATTGGTCACTGGTCGCTGGTCACTGATCACTTGTCACTGGTCAGTGGCCACTGGTCGCTGGTCACTTGTCACAGGTCACTGGTCACTGGTCACTGGTCACAAGTCACTGGTCACTGGTCACTGGTCACTGGTCACTGGTCACTGGTCACTGGTCACTGTCGCTGATCACTGGTCACTGGACACTGGTCACTGGTCACTGGTCACAAGTCACTGGTCACTTGTCACTGGTCAGTGGCCACTCGTCGCTGGTCACTTGTCACTGGTCACTGGTCACAGGTCAATGGTCACTGGTCACTGGACACTGGTCACTGGTCACTGGTCACTTGTCACTGGTCAATGGTCACTATCGCTGGTCAATGGTCACTGTCGCTGGTCACTGGTCATTGGTCACTTGTCACTGGTCACTGGTCACTGGTCAATGGTCACTGTCGCTGTTCACTGGTCACTGGTCACTGGTCACTGGTCACTGGTCACTGGTCACTGGTCACTGGTCACTGGTCAATGGTCACTGTCGCTGGTCACTGGTCACTGGTCACTGGTCACTGATCAATGGTCACTGGTCACTGGTAACTGGTCAATGGTCACTATCGCTGGTCAATGGTCATTGCCGCTGGTCACTGGTCATTGGTCACTTGTCACTGGTCACTGGTCACTGGTCACTGGTCACTGGTCACTGGTCACAGGTCAATGGTCACTGGTCACTGGTCACTGGTCAATGGTCCCTGTCGCTGGTCACTGGTCACTGGTCACTGGTCACTGGTCATTGGTCACTGGTATCTGGTCAATGGTCACTGTCGCTGGTCACTGGTCACTGGTCACTGGTCACTGGTCAATGGTAACTTGTCACTGGGCAGTGGTCAATGGTCACTGGTCACTGGTCACTGGTCACTGGTCACTGGTCACTGGTCACTGGTCACTGGTCACAGGTCAATGGTCACTGGTCACTGGACACAGGTCACTGGTCACTGGTCACTGGTCAATGGTCACTGGTCACTGGTCAATGGTCACTGGCCACTGGTCTCTGGTCACTGGTCAATGGTCACTTTCGTTGGTCACTGGCCACTGGTCTCTGGTCACTGGTCAACGGTCACTTTCGTTGGTCAATGGTCAATGGTCCCTGTCGCTGGTCACTGGTCACTGGTCACTGGTCACTGGTCACTGGTCACTGGTCACTGGTCACTGGTATCTGGTCAATGGTCACTGTCGCTGGTCACTGGTCACTGGTCACTGGTCACTGGTCAATGGTAACTTGTCACTGGTCACTGGTCACTGGTCACTGGTCACTGGTCAATGGTCACTGTCGCTGGTCACTGGTCACTGCTCACTGGTCACTGGTCAATGGTCACTGGTCACTGGTCACTGGTCAATGGTCACTATCGCTGGTCAATGGTCATTGTCGCTGGTCACTGGTCATTGGTCACTTGTCACTGGTCACTGGTCACTGGTCACTGGTCACTGGTCACTGGTCACTGGTCACAGGTCAATGGTCACTGGTCACTGGTCACTGGTCAATGGTCCCTGTCGCTGGTCACTGGTCACTGGTCACAAGTCACTGGTCACTTGTCACTGGTCACTGGTCACTGGTCACTGGTCACTGGTCAATTGTCACTGTCGCTGGTCAATGGTCACTGTCGCTGGTCACTGGTCACTGGTCACTGGTCACTGGTCACTGGTCACAGGTCAATGGTCACTGGTCACTGGTCACTGGTCAATGGTCCCTGTCGCTGGTCACTGGTCACTGGTCACTGGTCACTGGTCATTGGTCACTGGTATCTGGTCAATGGTCACTGTCGCTGGTCACTGGTCACTGGTCACTGGTCACTGGTCAATGGTAACTTGTCACTGGGCAGTGGTCAATGGTCACTGGTCACTGGTCACTGGTCACTGGTCACTGGTCACTGGTCACTGGTCACAGGTCAATGGTCACTGGTCACTGGACACAGGTCACTGTTCACTGGTCACTGGTCACTGGTCACTTGTCACTGGTCACTGCTCACTGGTCACTGGTCAATGGTAACTTGTCACTGGTCACTGGTCACTGGTCACTGGTCACTGGTCAATGGTCACTGTCGCTGGTCACTGGTCACTGCTCACTGGTCACTGCTCAATGGTCACTGGTCACTGGTCACTGGTCAATGGTCACTATCGCTGGTCAATGGTCATTGTCGCTGGTCACTGGTCATTGGTCACTTGTCACTGGTCACTGGTCACTGGTCACTGGTCACTGGTCACTGGTCACTGGTCACAGGTCAATGGTCACTGGTCACTGGTCACTGGTCAATGGTCCCTGTCGCTGGTCACTGGTCACTGGTCACAAGTCACTGGTCACTTGTCACTGGTCACTGGTCACTGGTCACTGGTCACTGGTCAATTGTCACTGTCGCTGGTCAATGGTCACTGTCGCTGGTCACTGGTCACTGGTCACTGGTCACTGGTCACAAAGCACTGGTCACAAAGCACTGGTCACTTGTCACTGGTCAGTGGCCACTGGTCGCTGGTCACTTGTCACTGGTCACTGGTCACTGGTCACTAGTCACAATTCACTGGTCACTGGTCACTTGTCACTGGTCACTGGTCACTGGTCACTGGTCACTGGTCACTGGTCAATGGTCACTGTCGCTGGTCACTGGTCACTGGTCACTGATCACTGGTCACTGGTCACTGGTCACAGGTCACTGGTCACTGGTCATTGGTCACTATCGCTGGTCAATGGTCACTGTCGCTGGTCACTGGTCACTGGTCACTTGTCACTGGTCACTGCTCACTGGTCACTGGACACTGGTCACTGGTCAATGGTCCCTGTCGCTGGAAAATGGTCACTGTCGCTGGTCACTGGTCACTGGTCACAGTCGCTGGTCACTGGTCACTGGTCTCTAGTCACTGGTCACTGGTCACTGGTCGCTGGTCACTGGTCACTTGTCACTGGTCAGTGGCCACTGGTCGCTGGTCACTTGTCACAGGTCACTGGTCACTGGTCACTGGTCACAAGTCACTGGTCACTGGTCACTGGTCACTGGTCACTGGTCACTGGTCACTGGTCACTGGTCACTGTCGCTGATCACTGGTCACTGGACACTGGTCACTGGTCACTGGTCACAAGTCACTGGTCACTTGTCACTGGTCAGTGGCCACTCGTCGCTGGTCACTTGTCACTGGTCACTGGTCACAGGTCAATGGTCAATGGTCACTGGACACTGGTCACTGGTCACTGGTCACTTGTCACTGGTCAATGGTCACTATCGCTGGTCAATGGTCACTGTCGCTGGTCACTGGTCATTGGTCACTTGTCACTGGTCACTGGTCACTGGTCAATGGTCACTGTCGCTGGTCACTGGTCACTGGTCACTGGTCACTGGTCACTGGTCACTTTTCCCTGGGCAGTGGTCACTGGTCACTGGTCAATGGTCACTATCGCTGGTCAATGGTCACTGTCGCTGGTCACTGGTCACTGGTCACTGGTCAATGGTCAATGGTAACTTGTCACTGGGCAGTGGTCAATGGTCACTGGTCACTGGTCACTGGTCACTGGTCACAGGTCACTGGTCACTGGTCACTGGTCACTGGTCACTGGTCAATGGTCACTTTCGCTGGTCAATGGTCACTGGTCACTGGTCACTGGACACAGGTCACTGGTCACTGGTCACTGGTCACTGGTCACTGGTCAATGGTCACTTTCGCTGGTCAATGGTCACTGTCGCTGGTAAACGGTCACTGTCGCTGGTCACTGGTCACTGGTCACTGGCCACTGGTCACAGGTCACTGGTCACTGGTCACTGGTCACTGGTCACTGGTCAATGGTCACTGGCAACTGGTCACGGGTCACTGGTCAATGGTCACTTTCGTGGGTCAATGGTCACTGTCGCTGGTAAATGGTCACTGTCGCTGGTCACTGGTCACTGGTCACTGGTCACTGGACACAGGTCACTGGTCACTGGCCACTGGTCACTGGTCACTGGTCAATGGTCACTTTCGCTGGTCAATGGTCACTGTCGCTGGTAAACGGTCACTGTCGCTGGTCACTGGTCACTGGTCACTGGTCACTGGTCACTGGTCACAGGTCAATGGTCACTGGTCACTGGACACAGGTCACTGGTCACTGGTCACTGGTCACTGGTCACTGGTCACTGGTCAATGGTCACTGGTCACTGGTCAATGGTCACTTTCGCTGGTCAATGGTCACTGTCGCTGGTCACTGGTCACTGGTCACTGGTCACTGTCGCTGGTCACTGGTCACTGGTCACTTGTCACTAGTCACTGCTCACTGGTCACTGGACACTGGTCACTGGTCAATGGTCCCTGTCGCTGGAAAATGGTCACTGTCGCTGGTCACTGGTCACTGGTCACAGTCGCTGGTCAGTGGTCACTGGTCTCTAGTCACTGGTCACTGGTCACTGGTCGCTGGTCACTGGTCACTTGTCACTGGTCAGTGGCTACTGGTCGCTGGTCACTTGTCACAGGTCACTGGTCACTGGTCACTGGTCACAAGTCACTGGTCACTGGTCACTGGTCACTGGTCACTGGTCACTGGTCACTGGTCACTGGTCACTGGTCACTGGTCAATGTCGCTGATCACTGGTCACTGGACACTGGTCACTGGTCACTGGTCACAAGTCACTGGTCACTTGTCACTGGTCAGTGGCCACTCGTCGCTGGTCACTTGTCACTGGTCACTGGTCACAGGTCAATGGTCACTGGTCACTGGACACTGGTCACTGGTCACTGGTCACTTGTCACTGGTCAATGGTCACTATCGCTGGTCAATGGTCACTGTCGCTGGTCACTGGTCATTGGTCACTTGTCACGGGTCACTGGTCACAGGTCAATGGTCACTGTCGCTGGTCACTGGTCACTGGTCACTGGTCACTGGTCACTGGTCACTGGTCACTGGTCACTTTTCCCTGGGCAGTGGTCACTGGTCACTGGTCAATGGTCACTATCGCTGGTCAATGGTCACTGTCGCTGGTCACTGGTCACTGGTCACTGTTCACTGGTCACTGATCACTGGTCAATGGTCACCGTCGCTGGTCACTGTTCACTGGTCACTGATCACTGGTCACTAGTCACTGGTCACTGGTCACTGGTCAATGGTCACTTTCGCTGGTCAATGGTCACTGTCGCTGGTCACTGGTCACTGGTCACTGGTCACAGTCGCTGGTCACTGGTCACTGGTCACTGGTAACTGGTCAATGGTCACTGTCGCTGGTCACTGGTCACTGGTAACTGGTCACTGGTCACTGGTCAATGGTAACTTGTCACTGGGCAGTGGTCAATGGTCACTGGTCACTGGTCACTGGTCACTGGTCACTGGTCACAGGTCAATGGTCACTGGTCACTGGTCACTGGTCACAGGTCAATGGTCACTGGTCACTGGTCACTGGTCAATGGTCACTGTCGCTGGTCACTGGTCACTGGTCACTGGTCACTGGTCAATGGTCACTGGTCACTGGTCACTGGTCAATGGTCACTATCGCTGGTCAATGGTCATTGTCGCTGGTCACTGGTCATTGGTCACTTGTCACTGGTCACTGGTCACTGGTCACTGGTCACTGGTCACTGGTCACTGGTCACAGGTCAATGGTCACTGGTCACTGGTCACTGGTCAATGGTCCCTGTCGCTGGTCACTGGTCACTGGTCACTGGTCACTGGTCATTGGTCACTGGTATCTGGTCAATGGTCACTGTCGCTGGTCACTGGTCACTGGTCACTGGTCACTGGTCAATGGTAACTTGTCACTGGGCAGTGGTCAATGGTCACTGGTCACTGGTCACTGGTCACTGGTCACTGGTCACAGGTCAATGGTCACTGGTCACTGGACACAGGTCACTGGTCACTGGTCACTGGTCAATGGTCACTGGTCACTGGTCAATGGTCACTGGCCACTGGTCTCTGGTCACTGGTCAATGGTCACTTTCGTTGGTCAATGGTCAATGATCCCTGTCGCTGGTCACTGGTCACTGGTCACTGGTCACTGGTCACTGGTATCTGGTCAATGGTCACTGTCGCTGGTCACTGGTCACTGGTCACTGGTCACTGGTCAATGGTAACTTGTCACTGGTCACTGGTCACTGGTCACTGGTCACTTGACACTGGTCACTGGTCACTGGTCACTGGTCACTGGTCACTGGTCACTGGTCAATGGTCACTGTCGCTGGTCACTGGTCACTGGTCACTGGTCACTGGTCAATGGTCACTGGTCACTGGTCACTGGTCAATGGTCACTATCGCTGGTCAATGGTCATTGTCGCTGGTCACTGGTCATTGGTCACTTGTCACTGGTCACTGGTCACTGGTCACTGGTCACTGGTCACTGGTCACTGGTCACTGGTCACTGGTCAATGGTCACTGTCGCTGGTCACTGGTCACTGGTCACTGGTCACTGGTCACTGGTCAATGGTCACTGGTCACTGGTCACTGGTCAATGGTCACTATCGCTGGTCAATGGTCATTGTCGCTGGTCACTGGTCATTGGTCACTTGTCACTGGTCACTGGTCACTGGTCACTGGTCACTGGTCACTGGTCACTGGTCACAGGTCAATGGTCACTGGTCACTGGTCACTGGTCACTGGTCACTGGTCACTGGTCAATGGTCCCTGTCGCTGGTCACTGGTCACTGGTCACAAGTCACTGGTCACTTGTCACTGGTCACTGGTCACTGGTCACTGGTCACTGGTCACTGGTCAATGGTCACTGTCGCTGGTCAATGGTCACTGTCGCTGGTCACTGGTCACTGGTCACTGGTCACTGGTCACAAAGCACTGGTCACAAAGCACTGGTCACATGTCACTGGTCAGTGGCCACTGGTCGCTGGTCACTTGTCACTGGTCAATGGTCACTGGTCACTGGTCACTGGTCAATGGTCCCTGTCGCTGGTCACTGGTCACTGGTCACAAGTCACTGGTCACTTGTCACTGGTCACTGGTCAATGGTCACTGGTCAATGGTCACTGTCGCTGGTCAATGGTCACTGTCGCTGGTCACTGGTCACTGGTCACTGGTCACTGGTCACAAAGCACTGGTCACAAAGCACTGGTCACTTGTCACTGGTCAGTGGCCACTGGTCGCTGGTCACTTGTCACTGGTCACTGGTCACTGGTCACTAGTCACAATTCACTGGTCACTGGTCACTTGTCACTGGTCACTGGTCACTGGTCACTGGTCACTGGTCACTGGTCAATGGTCACTGTCGCTGGTCACTGGTCACTGGTCACTGATCACTGGTCACTGGTCACTGGTCACAGGTCACTGGTCACTGGTCAATGGTCACTATCGCTGGTCAATGGTCACTGTCGCTGGTCACTGGTCACTGGTCACTTGTCACTGGTCACTGCTCACTGGTCACTGGACACTGGTCACTGGTCAATGGTCCCTGTCGCTGGAAAATGGTCACTGTCGCTGGTCACTGGTCACTAGTCACTGGTCACTGGTCACTGGTCGCTGGTCACTGGTCACTTGTCACTGGTCAGTGGCCACTGGTCGCTGGTCACTTGTCACAGGTCACTGGTCACTGGTCACTGGTCACAAGTCACTGGTCACTGGTCACTGGTCACTGGTCACTGGTCACTGGTCACTGGTCACTGGTCACTGTCGCTGATCACTGGTCACTGGACACTGGTCACTGGTCACTGGTCACAAGTCACTGGTCACTTGTCACTGGTCAGTGGCCACTCGTCGCAGGTCACTTGTCACTGGTCACTGGTCACAGGTCAATGGTCACTGGTCACTGGACACTGGTCACTGGTCACTGGTCACTTGTCACTGGTCAATGGTCACTATCGCTGGTCAATGGTCACTGTCGCTGGTCACTGGTCATTGGTCACTTGTCACTGGTCACTGGTCACTGGTCAATGGTCACTGTCGCTGGTCACTGGTCACTGGTCACTGGTCACTGGTCACTGGTCACTGGTCAATGGTCACTGTCGCTGGTCACTGGTCACTGGTCACTGGTCACTGATCAATGGTCACTGGTCACTGGTCACTGGTCAATGGTCACTATCGCTGGTCAATGGTCATTGCCGCTGGTCACTGGTCATTGGTCACTTGTCACTGGTCAATGGTCACTATCGCTGGTCAATGGTCACTGTCGCTGGTCACTGGTCATTGGTCACTTGTCACTGGTCACTGGTCACTGGTCAATGGTCACTGTCGCTGGTCACTGGTCACTGGTCACTGGTCACTGGTCACTGGTCACTGGTCACTGGTCACTGGTCAATGGTCCCTGTCGCTGGTCACTGGTCACTGGTCACTGGTCACTGGTCATTGGTCACTGGTATCTGGTCAATGGTCACTGTCGCTGGTCACTGGTCACTGGTCACTGGTCACTGGTCAATGGTAACTTGTCACTGGGCAGTGGTCAATGGTCACTGGTCACTGGTCACTGGTCACTGGTCACTGGTCACAGGTCAATGGTCACTGGTCACTGGACACAGGTCACTGGTCACTGGTCACTGGTCAATGGTCACTGGTCACGGGTCAATGGTCACTGGCCACTGGTCTCTGGTCACTGGTCAATGCTCTCTTTCGTTGGTCAATGGTCAATGGTCCCTGTCGCTGGTCACTGGTCACTGGTCACTGGTCACTGGTCACTGGTCACTGGTCAATGGTAACTTGTCACTGGTCACTGGTCACTGGTCACTGGTCACTGGTCACTGGTCACTGGTCACTGGTCACTGGTCACTGGTCACTGGTCAATGGTCACTGTCGCTGGTCACTGGTCACTGGTCACTGGTCACTGGTCAATGGTCACTGGTCACTGGTCACTGGTCAATGGTCACTATCGCTGGTCAATGGTCATTGTCGCTGGTCACTGGTCATTGGTCACTTGTCACTGGTCACTGGTCACTGGTCACTGGTCACTGGTCACTGGTCACTGGTCACAGGTCAATGGTCACTGGTCACTGGTCACTGGTCAATGATCCCTGTCGCTGGTCACTGGTCACTGGTCACAAGTCACTGGTCACTTGTCACTGGTCACTGGTCACTGGTCACTGGTCACTGGTCAATTGTCACTGTCGCTGGTCAATGGTCACTGTCGCTGGTCACTGGTCACTGGTCACTGGTCACTGGTCACAAAGCACTGGTCACAAAGCACTGGTCACTTGTCACTGGTCAGTGGCCACTGGTCGCTGGTCACTTGTCACTGGTCAATGGTCACTGGTCACTGGTCACTGGTCAATGGTCCCTGTCGCTGGTCACTGGTTACTGGTCACAAGTCACTGGTCACTTGTCACTGGTCACTGGTCACTGGTCACTGGTCACTGGTCAATGGTCACTGTCGCTGGTCAATGGTCACTGTCACTGGTCACTGGTCACTGGTCACTGGTCACCGGTCACAAAGCACTGGTCACAAAGCACTGGTCACTTGTCACTGGTCAGTGGCCACTGGTCGCTGGTCACTTGTCACTGGTCACTGGTCACTGGTCACTAGTCACAATTCACTGGTCACTGGTCACTTGTCACTGGTTACTGGTCACTGGTCACTGGTCACTGGTCACTGGTCAATGGTCACTGTCGCTGGTCACTGGTCACTGGTCACTGATCACTGGTCACTGGTCACTGGTCACAGGTCACTGGTCACTGGTCAATGGTCACTATCGCTGGTCAATGGTCACTGTCGCTGGTCACTGGTCACTGGTCACTTGTCACTGGTCACTGCTCACTGGTCACTGGACACTGGTCACTGGTCAATGGTCCCTGTCGCTGGAAAATGGTCACTGTCGCTGGTCACTGGTCACTGGTCACAGTCGCTGGTCACTGGTCACTGGTCTCTAGTCACTGGTCACTGGTCACTGGTCGCTGGTCACTGGTCACTTGTCACTGGTCAGTGGCCACTGGTCGCTGGTCACTTGTCACAGGTCACTGGTCACTGGTCACTGGTCACAAGTCACTGGTCACTGGTCACTGGTCACTGGTCACTGGTCACTGGTCACTGGTCACTGTCGCTGATCACTGGTCACTGGACACTGGTCACTGGTCACTGGTCACAAGTCACTGGTCACTTGTCACTGGTCAGTGGCCACTCGTCGCTGGTCACTTGTCACTGGTCACTGGTCACAGGTCAATGGTCACTGGTCACTGGACACTGGTCACTGGTCACTGGTCACTTGTCACTGGTCAATGGTCACTATCGCTGGTCAATGGTCACTGTCGCTGGTCACTGGTCATTGGTCACTTGTCACTGGTCACTGGTCACTGGTCAATGGTCACTGTCGCTGGTCACTGGTCACTGGTCACTGGTCACTGGTCACTGGTCACTGGTCAATGGTCACTGTCGCTGGTCACTGGTCACTGGTCACTGGTCACTGATCAATGGTCACTGGTCACTGGTAACTGGTCAATGGTCACTATCGCTGGTCAATGGTCATTGCCGCTGGTCACTGGTCATTGGTCACTTGTCACTGGTCACTGGTCACTGGTCACTGGTCACTGGTCACTGGTCACAGGTCAATGGTCACTGGTCACTGGTCACTGGTCAATGGTCCCTGTCGCTGGTCACTGGTCACTGGTCACTGGTCATTGGTCACTGGTATCTGGTCAATGGTCACTGTCGCTGGTCACTGGTCACTGGTCACTGGTCACTGGTCAATGGTAACTGGTCACTGGGCAGTGGTCAATGGTCACTGGTCACTGGTCACAGGTCAATGGTCACTGGTCACTGGACACAGGTCACTGGTCACTGGTCACTGGTCAATGGTCACTGGTCACTGGTCAATGGTCACTGGCCACTGGTCTCTGGTCACTGGTCAATGGTCACTTTCGTTGGTCAATGGTCAATGGTCCCTGTCGCTGGTCACTGGTCACTGGTCACTGGTCACTGGTCACTGGTCACTGGTCAATGGTCACTGTCGCTGGTCACTGGTCACTGGTCACTGGTCACTGGTCAATGGTAACTTGTCACTGGTCACTGGTCACTGGTCACTGGTCACTTGTCACTGGTCACTGGTCACTGGTCACTGGTCACTGGTCACTGGTCAATGGTCACTGTCGCTGGTCACTGGTCACTGCTCACTGGTCACTGGTCAATGGTCACTGGTCACTGGTCACTGGTCACAAAGCACTGGTCACAAAGCACTGGTCACTTGTCACTGGTCAGTGGCCACTGGTCGCTGGTCACTGGTCACTGGTCACAGGTCAATGGTCACTGGTCACTGGTCACTGGTCAATGGTCCCTGTCGCTGGTCACTGGTCACTGGTCACAAGTCACTGGTCACTTGTCACTGGTCACTGGTCACTGGTCACTGGTCACTGGTCAATGGTCACTGTCGCTGGTCACTGGTCACTGCTCACTGGTCACTGGTCACTGGTCACTGGTCACTGGTCACTGGTCACTGGTCACAGGTCAATGGTCACTGGTCACTGGTCACTGGTCAATGGTCCCTGTCGCTGGTCACTGGTCACTGGTCACAAGTCACTGGTCACTTGTCACTGGTCACTGGTCACTGGTCACTGGTCACTGGTCAATTGTCACTGTCGCTGGTCAATGGTCACTGTCGCTGGTCACTGGTCACTGGTCACTGGTCACTGGTCACAAAGCACTGGTCACAAAGCACTGGTCACTTGTCACTGGTCAGTGGCCACTGGTCGCTGGTCACTTGTCACTGGTCACTGGTCACTGGTCACTAGTCACAATTCACTGATCACTGGTCACTTGTCACTGGTCACTGGTCACTGGTCACTGGTCACTGGTCACTGGTCAATGGTCACTGTCGCTGGTCACTGATCACTGGTCACTGATCACTGGTCACTGGTCACTGGTCACAGGTCACTGGTCACTGGTCATTGGTCACTATCGCTGGTCAATGGTCACTGTCGCTGGTCACTGGTCACTGGTCACTTGTCACTGGTCACTGCTCACTGGTCACTGGACACTGGTCACTGGTCAATGGTCCCTGTCGCTGGAAAATGGTCACTGTCGCTGGTCACTGGTCACTGGTCACAGTCGCTGGTCACTGGTCACTGGTCTCTAGTCACTGGTCACTGGTCACTGGTCGCTGGTCACTGGTCACTTGTCACTGGTCAGTGGCCACTGGTCGCTGGTCACTTGTCACAGGTCACTGGTCACTGGTCACTGGTCACAAGTCACTGGTCACTGGTCACTGGTCACTGGTCACTGGTCACTGGTCACTGGTCAATGGTAACTTGTCACTGGGCAGTGGTCAATGGTCACTGGTCACTGGCCACTGGTCACTGGTCACTGGTCACAGGTCAATGGTCACTGGTCACTGGACACAGGTCAATGGTCACTGGTCACTGGTCACTGGTCAATGGTCACTGTCGCTGGTCACTGGTCACTGGTCGCTGGTCACTGGTCACTGGTCACTGGTCAATGGTCACTATCGCTGGTCAATGGTCATTGTCGCTGGTCACTGGTCATTGGTCACTTGTCACTGGTCACTGGTCACTGGTCACTGGTCACTGGTCACTGGTCACTGGTCACAGGTCAATGGTCACTGGTCACTGGTCACTGGTCACTGGTCACTGGTCACTGGTCAATGGTCCCTGTCGCTGGTCACTGGTCACTGGTCACAAGTCACTGGTCACTTGTCACTGGTCACTGGTCACTGGTCACTGGTCACTGGTCACTGGTCAATGGTCACTGTCGCTGGTCAATGGTCACTGTCGCTGGTCACTGGTCACTGGTCACTGGTCACTGGTCACAAAGCACTGGTCACAAAGCACTGGTCACTTGTCACTGGTCAGTGGCCACTGGTCGCTGGTCACTTGTCACTGGTCAATGGTCACTGGTCACTGGTCACTGGTCAATGGTCCCTGTCGCTGGTCACTGGTCACTGGTCACAAGTCACTGGTCACTTGTCACTGGTCACTGGTCACTGGTCACTGGTCAATGGTCACTGTCGCTGGTCAATGGTCACTGTCGCTGGTCACTGGTCACTGGTCACTGGTCACTGGTCACAAAGCACTGGTCACAAAGCACTGGTCACTTGTCACTGGTCAGTGGCCACTGGTCACTAGTCACAATTCACTGGTCACTGGTCACTTGTCACTGGTCACTGGTCACTGGTCACTGGTCACTGGTCACTGGTCACTGGTCAATGGTCACTGTCGCTGGTCACTGGTCACTGGTCACTGATCACTGGTCACTGGTCACTGGTCACAGGTCACTGGTCACTGGTCAATGGTCACTATCGCTGGTCAATGGTCACTGTCGCTGGTCACTGGTCACTGGTCACTTGTCACTGGTCACTGCTCACTGGTCACTGGACACTGGTTACTGGTCAATGGTCCCTGTCGCTGGAAAATGGTCACTGTCGCTGGTCACTGGTCACTAGTCACTGGTCACTGGTCACTGGTCGCTGGTCACTGGTCACTTGTCACTGGTCAGTGGCCACTGGTCGCTGGTCACTTGTCACAGGTCACTGGTCACTGGTCACTGGGCACAAGTCACTGGTCACTGGTCACTGGTCACTGGTCACTGGTCACTGGTCACTGGTCACTGGTCACTGTCGCTGATCACTGGTCACTGGACACTGGTCACTGGTCACTGGTCACAAGTCACTGGTCACTTGTCACTGGTCAGTGGCCACTCGTCGCTGGTCACTTGTCACTGGTCACTGGTCACAGGTCAATGGTCACTGGTCACTGGACACTGGTCACTGGTCACTGGTCACTTGTCACTGGTCAATGGTCACTATCGCTGGTCAATGGTCACTGTCGCTGGTCACTGGTCATTGGTCACTTGTCACTGGTCACTGGTCACTGGTCAATGGTCACTGTCGCTGGTCACTGGTCACTGGTCACTGGTCACTGGTCACTGGTCACTGGTCACTGGTCACTGGTCACTGGTCAATGGTCACTGTCGCTGGTCACTGGTCACTGGTCACTGGTCACTGATCAATGGTCACTGGTCACTGGTCACTGGTCAATGGTCACTATCGCTGGTCAATGGTCATTGCCGCTGGTCACTGGTCATTGGTCACTTGTCACTGGTCACTGGTCACTGGTCACTGGTCACTGGTCACTGGTCACTGGTCACTGGTCAATGGTCACTGTCGCTGGTCACTGGTCACTGGTCACTGGTCACTGGTCAATGGTCACTGGTCACTGGTCACTGGTCAATGGTCACTATCGCTGGTCAATGGTCATAGTCGCTGGTCACTGGTCATTGGTCACTTGTCACTGGTCACTGGTCACTGGTCACTGGTCACTGGTCACTGGTCACTGGTCACAGGTCAATGGTCACTGGTCACTGGTCACTGGTCAATGATCCCTGTCGCTGGTCACTGGTCACTGGTCACAAGTCACTGGTCACTTGTCACTGGTCACTGGTCACTGGTCACTGGTCACTGGTCAATTGTCACTGTCGCTGGTCAATGGTCACTGTCGCTGGTCACTGGTCACTGGTCACAAAGCACTGGTCACAAAGCACTGGTCACTTGTCACTGGTCAGTGGCCACTGGTCGCTGGTCACTTGTCACTGGTCACTGGTCACTGGTCACTAGTCACAATTCACTGGTCACTGGTCACTTGTCACTGGTCACTGGTCACTGGTCACTGGTCACTGGTCACTGGTCAATGGTCACTGTCGCTGGTCACTGGTCACTGGTCACTGATCACTGGTCACTGGTCACTGGTCACAGGCCACTGGTCACTGGTCAATGGTCACTATCGCTGGTCAATGGTCACTGTCGCTGGTCACTGGTCACTGGTCACTTGTCACTGGTCACTGCTCACTGGTCACTGGACACTGGTCACTGGTCAATGGTCCCTGTCGCTGGAAAATGGTCACTGTCGCTGGTCACTGGTCACTGGTCACAGTCGCTGGTCACTGGTCACTGGTCACTGGTCACTGGTCACTGGTCACTGGTCACTGGTCACTGGTCAATGGTCACTGTCGCTGGTCACTGGTCACTGGTCACTGGTCACTGATCAATGGTCACTGGTCACTGGTCACTGGTCAATGGTCACTATCGCTGGTCAATGGTCATTGCCGCTGGTCACTGGTCATTGGTCACTTGTCACTGGTCACTGGTCACTGGTCACTGGTCACTGGTCACTGGTCACTGGTCACTGGTCACAGGTCAATGGTCACTGGTCACTGGTCACTGGTCAATGGTCCCTGTCGCTGGTCACTGGTCACTGGTCACTGGTCACTGGTCATTGGTCACTGGTATCTGGTCAATGGTCACTGTCGCTGGTCACTGGTCACTGGTCACTGGTCACTGGTCAATGGTAACTTGTCACTGGGCAGTGGTCAATGGTCACTGGTCACTGGTCACTGGTCACTGGTCACTGGTCACTGGTCACAGGTCAATGGTCACTGGTCACTGGACACAGGTCACTGGTCACTGGTCACTGGTCAATGGTCACTGGTCACTGGTCAATGGTCACTGGCCACTGGTCTCTGGTCACTGGTCAATGCTCACTTTCGTTGGTCAATGGTCAATGGTCCCTGTCGCTGGTCACTGGTCACTGGTCACTGGTCACTGGTCACTGGTCACTGGTCAATGGTAACTTGTCACTGGTCACTGGTCACTGGTCACTGGTCACTTGTCACTGGTCACTGGTCACTGGTCACTGGTCACTGGTCACTGGTCACTGGTCACTGGTCAATGGTCACTGTCGCTGGTCACTGGTCACTGGTCACTGGTCACTGGTCAATGGTCACTGGTCACTGGTCACTGGTCAATGGTCACTATCGCTGGTCAATGGTCATAGTCGCTGGTCACTGGTCATTGGTCACTTGTCACTGGTCACTGGTCACTGGTCACTGGTCACTGGTCACTGGTCACTGGTCACTGGTCACAGGTCAATGGTCACTGGTCACTGGTCACTGGTCACTGGTCACAGGTCAATGGTCACTGGTCACTGGACACAGGTCACTGGTCACTGGTCACTGGTCAATGGTCACTGGTCACTGGTCAATGGTCACTGGCCACTGGTCTCTGGTAACTGGTCAATGCTCACTTTCGTTGGTCAATGGTCAATGGTCCCTGTCGCTGGTCACTGGTCACTGGTCACTGGTCACTGGTCACTGGTTACTGGTCAATGGTAACTTGTCACTGGTCACTGGTCACTGGTCACTGGTCACTTGTCACTGGTCACTGGTCACTGGTCACTGGTCACTGGTCACTGGTCACTGGTCACTGGTCAATGGTCACTGTCGCTGGGCACTGGTCACTGGTCACTGGTCACTGGTCAATGGTCACTGGTCACTGGTCACTGGTCAATGGTCACTATCGCTGGTCAATGGTCATAGTCGCTGGTCACTGGTCATTGGTCACTTGTCACTGGTCACTGGTCAATGGTCAATGGTCCCTGTCGCTGGTCACTGGTCACTGGTCACTGGTCACTGGTCACTGGTCACTGGTATCTGGTCAATGGTCACTGTCGCTGGTCACTGGTCACTGGTCACTGGTCACTGGTCAATGGTAACTTGTCACTGGTCACTGGTCACTGGTCACTGGTCACTTGTCACTGGTCACTGGTCACTGGTCACTGGTCACTGGTCACTGGTCACTGTCGCTGGTCACTGGTCACTGGTCACTGGTCACTGGTCAATGGTCACTGGTCACTGGTCACTGGTCAATGGTCACTATCGCTGGTCAATGGTCATTGTCGCTGGTCACTGGTCATTGGTCACTTGTCACTGGTCACTGGTCACTGGTCACTGGTCACTGGTCACAGGTCACTGGTCACAGGTCAATGGTCACTGGTCACTGGTCACTGGTCAATGGTCCCTGTCGCTGGTCACTGGTCACTGGTCACAAGTCACTGGTCACTTGTCACTGGTCACTGGTCACTGGTCACTGGTCAATGGTCACTGTCGCTGGTCAATGGTCACTGTCGCTGGTCACTGGTCACTGGTCACTGGTCACTGGTCACAAAGCACTGGTCACAAAGCACTGGTCACTTGTCACTGGTCAGTGGCCACTGGTCGCTGGTCACTTGTCACTGGTCACTGGTCACTGGTCACTAGTCACAATTCACTGGTCACTGGTCACTTGTCACTGGTCACTGGTCACTGGTCACTGGTCACTGGTCACTGGTCACTGGTCAATGGTCACTGTCGCTGGTCACTGGTCACTGGTCACTGATCACTGGTCACTGGTCACTGGTCACAGGTCACTGGTCACTGGTCAATGGTCACTATCGCTGGTCAATGGTCACTGTCGCTGGTCACTGGTCACTGGTCACTTGTCACTGGTCACTGCTCACTGGTCACTGGACACTGGTCACTGGTCAATGGTCCCTGTCGCTGGAAAATGGTCACTGTCGCTGGTCACTGGTCACTAGTCACTGGTCACTGGTCACTGGTCGCTGGTCACTGGTCACTTGTCACTGGTCAGTGGCCACTGGTCGCTGGTCACTTGTCACAGGTCACTGGTCACTGGTCACTGGTCACAAGTCACTGGTCACTGGTCACTGGTCACTGGTCACTGGTCACTGGTCACTGGTCACTGGTCACTGTCGCTGATCACTGGTCACTGGACACTGGTCACTGGTCACTGGTCACAAGTCACTGGTCACTTGTCACTGGTCAGTGGCCACTCGTCGCTGGTCACTTGTCACTGGTCACTGGTCACAGGTCAATGGTCACTGGTCACTGGACACTGGTCACTGGTCACTGGTCACTTGTCACTGGTCAATGGTCACTATCGCTGGTCAATGGTCACTGTCGCTGGTCACTGGTCATTGGTCACTTGTCACTGGTCACTGGTCACTGGTCAATGGTCACTGTCGCTGGTCACTGGTCACTGGTCACTGGTCACTGGTCACTGGTCACTGGTCACTGGTCACTGGTCAATGGTCACTGTCGCTGGTCACTGGTCACTGGTCACTGGTCACTGATCAATGGTCACTGGTCACTGGTCACTGGTCAATGGTCACTATCGCTGGTCAATGGTCATTGCCGCTGGTCACTGGTCATTGGTCACTTGTCACTGGTCACTGGTCACTGGTCACTGGTCACTGGTCACTGGTCACAGGTCAATGGTCACTGGTCACTGGTCACTGGTCAATGGTCCCTGTCGCTGGTCACTGGTCACTGGTCACTGGTCACTGGTCATTGGTCACTGGTATCTGGTCAATGGTCACTGTCGCTGGTCACTGGTCACTGGTCACTGGTCACTGGTCAATGGTAACTTGTCACTGGGCAGTGGTCAATGGTCACTGGTCACTGGTCACTGGTCACTGGTCACTGGTCACAGGTCAATGGTCACTGGTCACTGGACACAGGTCACTGGTCACTGGTCACTGGTCAATGGTCACTGGTCACTGGTCAATGGTCACTGGCCACTGGTCTCTGGTCACTGGTCAATGCTCACTTTCGTTGGTCAATGGTCAATGGTCCCTGTCGCTGGTCACTGGTCACTGGTCACTGGTCACTGGTCACTGGTCACTGGTCAATGGTAACTTGTCACTGGTCACTGGTCACTGGTCACTGGTCACTTGTCACTGGTCACTGGTCACTGGTCACTGGTCACTGGTCACTGGTCACTGGTCACTGGTCAATGGTCACTGTCGCTGGTCACTGGTCACTGGTCACTGGTCACTGGTCAATGGTCACTGGTCACTGGTCACTGGTCAATGGTCACTATCGCTGGTCAATGGTCATAGTCGCTGGTCACTGGTCATTGGTCACTTGTCACTGGTCACTGGTCACTGGTCACTGGTCACTGGTCACTGGTCACTGGTCACAGGTCAATGGTCACTGGTCACTGGTCACTGGTCAATGATCCCTGTCGCTGGTCACTGGTCACTGGTCACAAGTCACTGGTCACTTGTCACTGGTCACTGGTCACTGGTCACTGGTCACTGGTCAATTGTCACTGTCGCTGGTCAATGGTCACTGTCGCTGGTCACGGGTCACTGGTCACAAAGCACTGGTCACAAAGCACTGGTCACTTGTCACTGGTCAGTGGCCACTGGTCGCTGGTCACTTGTCACTGGTCACTGGTCACTGGTCACTAGTCACAATTCACTGGTCACTGGTCACTTGTCACTGGTCACTGGTCACTGGTCACTGGTCACTGTTCACTGGTCAATGGTCACTGTCGCTGGTCACTGGTCACTGGTCACTGATCACTGGTCACTGGTCACTGGTCACAGGCCACTGGTCACTGGTCAATGGTCACTATCGCTGGTCAATGGTCACTGTCGCTGGTCACTGGTCACTGGTCACTTGTCACTGGTCACTGCTCACTGGTCACTGGACACTGGTCACTGGTCAATGGTCCCTGTCGCTGGAAAATGGTCACTGTCGCTGGTCACTGGTCACTGGTCACAGTCGCTGGTCACTGGTCACTGGTCTCTAGTCACTGGTCACTGGTCACTGTCGCTGATCACTGGTCACTGGACACTGGTCACTGGTCACTGGTCACAAGTCACTGGTCACTTGTCACTGGTCAGTGGCCACTCGTCGCTGGTCACTTGTCACTGGTCACTGGTCACAGGTCAATGGTCAATGGTCACTGGACACTGGTCACTGGTCACTGGTCACTTGTCACTGGTCAATGGTCACTATCGCTGGTCAATGGTCACTGTCGCTGGTCACTGGTCATTGGTCACTTGTCACTGGTCACTGGTCACTGGTCAATGGTCACTGTCGCTGGTCACTGGTCACTGGTCACTGGTCACTGGTCACTGGTCACTGGTCACTGGTCACTGGTCACTTTTCCCTGGGCAGTGGTCACTGGTCACTGGTCAATGGTCACTATCGCTGGTCAATGGTCACTGTCGCTGGTGACTGGTCACTGGTCACAGGTCAATGGTCAATGGTAACTTGTCACTGGGCAGTGGTCAATGGTCACTGGTCACTGGTCACTGGTCACTGGTCACAAGTCACTGGTCACTGGTCACTGTTCACTGGTCACTGGTCAATGGTCACTTTCGCTGGTCAATGGTCACTGGTCACTGGTCACTGGACACAGGTCACTGGTCACTGGTCACTGGTCACTGGTCACTGGTCAATGGTCACTTTCGCTGGTCAATGGTCACTGGTCAATGGTCACTATCGCTGGTCAATGGTCATTGTCGCTGGTCACTGGTCATTGGTCACTTGTCACTGGTCACTGGTCACTGGTCACTGGTCACTGGTCACAGGTCACTGGTCACAGGTCAATGGTCACTGGTCACTGGTCACTGGTCAATGGTCCCTGTCGCTGGTCACTGGTCACTGGTCACAAGTCACTGGTCACTTGTCACTGGTCACTGGTCACTGGTCACTGGTCAATGGTCACTGTCGCTGGTCAATGGTCACTGTCGCTGGTCACTGGTCACTGGTCACTGGTCACTGGTCACAAAGCACTGGTCACAAAGCACTGGTCACTTGTCACTGGTCAGTGGCCACTGGTCGCTGGTCACTTGTCACTGGTCACTGGTCACTGGTCACTAGTCACAATTCACTGGTCACTGGTCACTTGTCACTGGTCACTGGTCACTGGTCACTGGTCACTGGTCACTGGTCACTGGTCAATGGTCACTGTCGCTGGTCACTGGTCACTGGTCACTGATCACTGGTCACTGGTCACTGGTCACAGGTCACTGGTCACTGGTCAATGGTCACTATCGCTGGTCAATGGTCACTGTCGCTGGTCACTGGTCACTGGTCACTTGTCACTGGTCACTGCTCACTGGTCACTGGACACTGGTCACTGGTCAATGGTCCCTGTCGCTGGAAAATGGTCACTGTCGCTGGTCACTGGTCACTAGTCACTGGTCACTGGTCACTGGTCGCTGGTCACTGGTCACTTGTCACTGGTCAGTGGCCACTGGTCGCTGGTCACTTGTCACAGGTCACTGGTCACTGGTCACTGGTCACAAGTCACTGGTCACTGGTCACTGGTCACTGGTCACTGGTCACTGGTCACTGGTCACTGGTCACTGTCGCTGATCACTGGTCACTGGACACTGGTCACTGGTCACTGGTCACAAGTCACTGGTCACTTGTCACTGGTCAGTGGCCACTCGTCGCTGGTCACTTGTCACTGGTCACTGGTCACAGGTCAATGGTCACTGGTCACTGGACACTGGTCACTGGTCACTGGTCACTTGTCACTGGTCAATGGTCACTATCGCTGGTCAATGGTCACTGTCGCTGGTCACTGGTCATTGGTCACTTGTCACTGGTCACTGGTCACTGGTCAATGGTCACTGTCGCTGGTCACTGGTCACTGGTCACTGGTCACTGGTCACTGGTCACTGGTCACTGGTCACTGGTCAATGGTCACTGTCGCTGGTCACTGGTCACTGGTCACTGGTCACTGATCAATGGTCACTGGTCACTGGTCACTGGTCAATGGTCACTATCGCTGGTCAATGGTCATTGCCGCTGGTCACTGGTCATTGGTCACTTGTCACTGGTCACTGGTCACTGGTCACTGGTCACTGGTCACTGGTCACAGGTCAATGGTCACTGGTCACTGGTCACTGGTCAATGGTCCCTGTCGCTGGTCACTGGTCACTGGTCACTGGTCACTGGTCATTGGTCACTGGTATCTGGTCAATGGTCACTGTCGCTGGTCACTGGTCACTGGTCACTGGTCACTGGTCAATGGTAACTTGTCACTGGGCAGTGGTCAATGGTCACTGGTCACTGGTCACTGGTCACTGGTCACTGGTCACAGGTCAATGGTCACTGGTCACTGGACACAGGTCACTGGTCACTGGTCACTGGTCAATGGTCACTGGTCACTGGTCAATGGTCACTGGCCACTGGTCTCTGGTCACTGGTCAATGCTCACTTTCGTTGGTCAATGGTCAATGGTCCCTGTCGCTGGTCACTGGTCACTGGTCACTGGTCACTGGTCACTGGTCACTGGTCAATGGTAACTTGTCACTGGTCACTGGTCACTGGTCACTGGTCACTTGTCACTGGTCACTGGTCACTGGTCACTGGTCACTGGTCACTGGTCACTGGTCACTGGTCAATGGTCACTGTCGCTGGTCACTGGTCACTGGTCACTGGTCACTGGTCAATGGTCACTGGTCACTGGTCACTGGTCAATGGTCACTATCGCTGGTCAATGGTCATAGTCGCTGGTCACTGGTCATTGGTCACTTGTCACTGGTCACTGGTCACTGGTCACTGGTCACTGGTCACTGGTCACTGGTCACAGGTCAATGGTCACTGGTCACTGGTCACTGGTCAATGATCCCTGTCGCTGGTCACTGGTCACTGGTCACAAGTCACTGGTCACTTGTCACTGGTCACTGGTCACTGGTCACTGGTCACTGGTCAATTGTCACTGTCGCTGGTCAATGGTCACTGTCGCTGGTCACGGGTCACTGGTCACAAAGCACTGGTCACAAAGCACTGGTCACTTGTCACTGGTCAGTGGCCACTGGTCGCTGGTCACTTGTCACTGGTCACTGGTCACTGGTCACTAGTCACAATTCACTGGTCACTGGTCACTTGTCACTGGTCACTGGTCACTGGTCACTGGTCACTGTTCACTGGTCAATGGTCACTGTCGCTGGTCACTGGTCACTGGTCACTGATCACTGGTCACTGGTCACTGGTCACAGGCCACTGGTCACTGGTCAATGGTCACTATCGCTGGTCAATGGTCACTGTCGCTGGTCACTGGTCACTGGTCACTTGTCACTGGTCACTGCTCACTGGTCACTGGACACTGGTCACTGGTCAATGGTCCCTGTCGCTGGAAAATGGTCACTGTCGCTGGTCACTGGTCACTGGTCACAGTCGCTGGTCACTGGTCACTGGTCTCTAGTCACTGGTCACTGGTCACTGTCGCTGATCACTGGTCACTGGACACTGGTCACTGGTCACTGGTCACAAGTCACTGGTCACTTGTCACTGGTCAGTGGCCACTCGTCGCTGGTCACTTGTCACTGGTCACTGGTCACAGGTCAATGGTCAATGGTCACTGGACACTGGTCACTGGTCACTGGTCACTTGTCACTGGTCAATGGTCACTATCGCTGGTCAATGGTCACTGTCGCTGGTCACTGGTCATTGGTCACTTGTCACTGGTCACTGGTCACTGGTCAATGGTCACTGTCGCTGGTCACTGGTCACTGGTCACTGGTCACTGGTCACTGGTCACTGGTCACTGGTCACTGGTCACTTTTCCCTGGGCAGTGGTCACTGGTCACTGGTCAATGGTCACTATCGCTGGTCAATGGTCACTGTCGCTGGTGACTGGTCACTGGTCACAGGTCAATGGTCAATGGTAACTTGTCACTGGGCAGTGGTCAATGGTCACTGGTCACTGGTCACTGGTCACTGGTCACAAGTCACTGGTCACTGGTCACTGTTCACTGGTCACTGGTCAATGGTCACTTTCGCTGGTCAATGGTCACTGGTCACTGGTCACTGGACACAGGTCACTGGTCACTGGTCACTGGTCACTGGTCACTGGTCAATGGTCACTTTCGCTGGTCAATGGTCACTGGTCAATGGTCACTATCGCTGGTCAATGGTCATTGTCGCTGGTCACTGGTCATTGGTCACTTGTCACTGGTCACTGGTCACTGGTCACTGGTCACTGGTCACAGGTCACTGGTCACAGGTCAATGGTCACTGGTCACTGGTCACTGGTCAATGGTCCCTGTCGCTGGTCACTGGTCACTGGTCACAAGTCACTGGTCACTTGTCACTGGTCACTGGTCACTGGTCACTGGTCAATGGTCACTGTCGCTGGTCAATGGTCACTGTCGCTGGTCACTGGTCACTGGTCACTGGTCACTGGTCACAAAGCACTGGTCACAAAGCACTGGTCACTTGTCACTGGTCAGTGGCCACTGGTCGCTGGTCACTTGTCACTGGTCACTGGTCACTGGTCACTAGTCACAATTCACTGGTCACTGGTCACTTGTCACTGGTCACTGGTCACTGGTCACTGGTCACTGGTCACTGGTCACTGGTCAATGGTCACTGTCGCTGGTCACTGGTCACTGGTCACTGATCACTGGTCACTGGTCACTGGTCACAGGTCACTGGTCACTGGTCAATGGTCACTATCGCTGGTCAATGGTCACTGTCGCTGGTCACTGGTCACTGGTCACTTGTCACTGGTCACTGCTCACTGGTCACTGGACACTGGTCACTGGTCAATGGTCCCTGTCGCTGGAAAATGGTCACTGTCGCTGGTCACTGGTCACTAGTCACTGGTCACTGGTCACTGGTCGCTGGTCACTGGTCACTTGTCACTGGTCAGTGGCCACTGGTCGCTGGTCACTTGTCACAGGTCACTGGTCACTGGTCACTGGTCACAAGTCACTGGTCACTGGTCACTGGTCACTGGTCACTGGTCACTGGTCACTGGTCACTGGTCACTGTCGCTGATCACTGGTCACTGGACACTGGTCACTGGTCACTGGTCACAAGTCACTGGTCACTTGTCACTGGTCAGTGGCCACTCGTCGCTGGTCACTTGTCACTGGTCACTGGTCACAGGTCAATGGTCACTGGTCACTGGACACTGGTCACTGGTCACTGGTCACTTGTCACTGGTCAATGGTCACTATCGCTGGTCAATGGTCACTGTCGCTGGTCACTGGTCATTGGTCACTTGTCACTGGTCACTGGTCACTGGTCAATGGTCACTGTCGCTGGTCACTGGTCACTGGTCACTGGTCACTGGTCACTGGTCACTGGTCACTGGTCACTGGTCAATGGTCACTGTCGCTGGTCACTGGTCACTGGTCACTGGTCACTGATCAATGGTCACTGGTCACTGGTCACTGGTCAATGGTCACTATCGCTGGTCAATGGTCATTGCCGCTGGTCACTGGTCATTGGTCACTTGTCACTGGTCACTGGTCACTGGTCACTGGTCACTGGTCACTGGTCACAGGTCAATGGTCACTGGTCACTGGTCACTGGTCAATGGTCCCTGTCGCTGGTCACTGGTCACTGGTCACTGGTCACTGGTCATTGGTCACTGGTATCTGGTCAATGGTCACTGTCGCTGGTCACTGGTCACTGGTCACTGGTCACTGGTCAATGGTAACTTGTCACTGGGCAGTGGTCAATGGTCACTGGTCACTGGTCACTGGTCACTGGTCACTGGTCACAGGTCAATGGTCACTGGTCACTGGACACAGGTCACTGGTCACTGGTCACTGGTCAATGGTCACTGGTCACTGGTCAATGGTCACTGGCCACTGGTCTCTGGTCACTGGTCAATGCTCACTTTCGTTGGTCAATGGTCAATGGTCCCTGTCGCTGGTCACTGGTCACTGGTCACTGGTCACTGGTCACTGGTCACTGGTCAATGGTAACTTGTCACTGGTCACTGGTCACTGGTCACTGGTCACTTGTCACTGGTCACTGGTCACTGGTCACTGGTCACTGGTCACTGGTCACTGGTCACTGGTCAATGGTCACTGTCGCTGGTCACTGGTCACTGGTCACTGGTCACTGGTCAATGGTCACTGGTCACTGGTCACTGGTCAATGGTCACTATCGCTGGTCAATGGTCATAGTCGCTGGTCACTGGTCATTGGTCACTTGTCACTGGTCACTGGTCACTGGTCACTGGTCACTGGTCACTGGTCACTGGTCACAGGTCAATGGTCACTGGTCACTGGTCACTGGTCAATGATCCCTGTCGCTGGTCACTGGTCACTGGTCACAAGTCACTGGTCACTTGTCACTGGTCACTGGTCACTGGTCACTGGTCACTGGTCAATTGTCACTGTCGCTGGTCAATGGTCACTGTCGCTGGTCACGGGTCACTGGTCACAAAGCACTGGTCACAAAGCACTGGTCACTTGTCACTGGTCAGTGGCCACTGGTCGCTGGTCTCTTGTCACTGGTCACTGGTCACTGGTCACTAGTCACAATTCACTGGTCACTGGTCACTTGTCACTGGTCACTGGTCACTGGTCACTGGTCACTGTTCACTGGTCAATGGTCACTGTCGCTGGTCACTGGTCACTGGTCACTGATCACTGGTCACTGGTCACTGGTCACAGGCCACTGGTCACTGGTCAATGGTCACTATCGCTGGTCAATGGTCACTGTCGCTGGTCACTGGTCACTGGTCACTTGTCACTGGTCACTGCTCACTGGTCACTGGACACTGGTCACTGGTCAATGGTCCCTGTCGCTGGAAAATGGTCACTGTCGCTGGTCACTGGTCACTGGTCACAGTCGCTGGTCACTGGTCACTGGTCTCTAGTCACTGGTCACTGGTCACTGTCGCTGATCACTGGTCACTGGACACTGGTCACTGGTCACTGGTCACAAGTCACTGGTCACTTGTCACTGGTCAGTGGCCACTCGTCGCTGGTCACTTGTCACTGGTCACTGGTCACAGGTCAATGGTCAATGGTCACTGGACACTGGTCACTGGTCACTGGTCACTTGTCACTGGTCAATGGTCACTATCGCTGGTCAATGGTCACTGTCGCTGGTCACTGGTCATTGGTCACTTGTCACTGGTCACTGGTCACTGGTCAATGGTCACTGTCGCTGGTCACTGGTCACTGGTCACTGGTCACTGGTCACTGGTCACTGGTCACTGGTCACTGGTCACTTTTCCCTGGGCAGTGGTCACTGGTCACTGGTCAATGGTCACTATCGCTGGTCAATGGTCACTGTCGCTGGTGACTGGTCACTGGTCACAGGTCAATGGTCAATGGTAACTTGTCACTGGGCAGTGGTCAATGGTCACTGGTCACTGGTCACTGGTCACTGGTCACAAGTCACTGGTCACTGGTCACTGTTCACTGGTCACTGGTCAATGGTCACTTTCGCTGGTCAATGGTCACTGGTCACTGGTCACTGGACACAGGTCACTGGTCACTGGTCACTGGTCACTGGTCACTGGTCAATGGTCACTTTCGCTGGTCAATGGTCACTGTCGCTGGTAAACGGTCACTGTCGCTGGTCACTGGTCACTGGTCACTGGTCACTGGTCACTGGTCACTGGTCAATGGTCACTGTCGCTGGTCACTGGTCACTGGTCACTGGTCACTGGTCACTGGTCACTGGTCAATGGTCACTATCGCTGGTCAATGGTCACTGTCGCTGGTCACTGGTCATTGGTCACTTGTCACTGGTCACTGGTCACTGGTCAATGGTCACTGTCGCTGGTCACTGGTCACTGGTTACTGATCACTGGTCACTGGTCACTGGTCACTGGTCACTGGTCACTGGTCACTGATCACTGGTCACTGGTCACTGGTCACTGGTCACTGGTCACTGGTCAATGGTCACTATCGCTGGTCAATGGTCACTGTCGCTGGTCACTGGACATTGGTCACTTGTCACTGGTCACTGGTCACTGGTCACTGGTCAATGGTCACTGTCGCTGGTCACTGGTCACTGGTCACTGATCACTGGTCACTGGTCACTTGTCACTGGTCAATGGTCACTGTCGCTGGTCAATGGTCACTGTCGCTGGTCACTGGTCACTGGTCACTGGTCACTGGTCACTTGTCACTGGTCAGTGGCCACTGGTCGCTGGTCACTTGTCACTGGTCACTGGTCACTGGTCACTGGTCACAAGTCACTGGTCACTGGTCACTGGTCACTGGTCACTGGTCACTGGTCACTGGTCACTGGTCAATGTTCACTGTCGCTGGTAAATGGTCAGTGTCGCTGGTCAATGGTCACTGTCGCTGGTCACTGGTCACTATTCGCTGGTCACTGGTCACTGGTCACTGTCGCTGGTCACTGGTCACTGCTCACTGGTCACTGGTCACTGGTCACTGGTCACAAGTCACTGGTCACTTGTCACTGGTCACTGGTCACTGGTGACTGGTCACTGGTCAATGGTCACTGTCGCTGGTCAATGGTCACTGTCGCTGGTCACTGGTCACTGGTCACTGGTCATTGGTCACTGATCACTGGTCACTGGTCACTGGTCACTGGTCACTGGTCAATGGTCACTATCGCTGGTCAATGGTCACTGTCGCTGGTCACTGGTCATTGGTCACTTGTCACTGGTCACTGGTCACTGGTCACTGGTCAATGGTCACTGTCGCTGGTCACTGGTCACTGGTCACTGATCACTGGTCACTGGTCACTGGTCACTGGTCACTGGTCACTGGTCACTGGTCACTGATCACTGGTCACTGGTCACTGGTCACTGGTCACTGGTCACTGGTCGATGGTCACTATCGCTGGTCAATGGTCACTGTCGCTGGTCACTGGTCATTGGTCACTTGTCACTGGTCACTGGTCACTGGTCACTGGTCAATGGTCACTGTCGCTGGTCAATGGCCACTGTCGCTGGTCACTGGTCACTGGTCACTGATCACTGGTCACTGGTCACTTGTCACTGGTCAATGGTCACTGTCGCTGGTCAATGGTCACTGTCGCTGGTCACTGGTCACTGGTCACTGGTCACTGGTCACTTGTCACTGGTCAGTGGCCACTGGTCGCTGGTCAATGGTCACTGTCGCTGGTCACTGGTCACTGGTCACTGATCACTGGTCACTGGTCACTTGTCACTGGTCAATGGTCACTGTCGCTGGTCAATGGTCACTGTCGCTGGTCACTGGTCACTGGTCACTGGTCACTGGTCACTTGTCACTGGTCAGTGGCCACTGGTCGCTGGTCACTTGTCACTGGTCACTGGTCACTGGTCACTGGTCACAAGTCACTGGTCACTGGTCACTGGTCACTGGTCACTGGTCACTGGTCACTGGTCACTGGTCACTGGTCAATGTTCACTGTCGCTGGTAAATGGTCAGTGTCGCTGGTCAATGGTCACTGTCGCTGGTCACTGGTCACTATTCGCTGGTCACTGGTCACTGGTCACTGTCGCTGGTCACTGGTCACTGCTCACTGGTCACTGGTCACTGGTCACTGGTCACAAGTCACTGGTCACTTGTCACTGGTCACTGGTCACTGGTGACTGGTCACTGGTCAATGGTCACTGTCGCTGGTCAATGGTCACTGTCGCTGGTCACTGGTCACTGGTCACTGGTCATTGGTCACTGATCACTGGTCACTGGTCAATGGTAACTTGTCACTGGTCAATGGTCACTATCGCTGGTCAATGGTCACTGTCGCTGGTCACTGGTCACTGGTCACTGGTCACTGGTCACTGGTCACTGGTCAATGGTCACTGTCGCTGGTCACTGGTCACTGGTCACTGGTCACTGGTCAATGGTCACTGGTCACTGGTCACTGGTCAATGGTCACTATCGCTGGTCAATGGTCATAGTCGCTGGTCACTGGACACTGGTCACTGGCCAATGGTCACTGTCGCTCATCACTGGTCACTGGTCACTGGTCAATGGTCACTATCGCTGGTCAATGGTCACTGTCGCTGGTCACTGGTCATTGGTCACTTGTCACTGGTCACTGGTCACTGGTCACTGGTCAATGGTCACTGTCGCTGGTCACTGGTCACTGGTCACTGATCACTGGTCACTGGTCACTGGTCACTGGTCACTGATCACTGGTCACTGGTCACTGGTCACTGGTCACTGGTCACTGGTCACTGGTCAATGGTCACTATCGCTGGTCAATGGTCACTGTCGCTGGTCACTGGTCATTGGTCACTTGTCACTGGTCACTGGTCACTGGTCACTGGTCACTGGTCACAGGTCAATGGTCACTGGTCACTGGACACAGGTCACTGGTCACTGGTCAGTGGCCACTGGTCACTGGTCACTTGTCAATGGTCACTTTCGCTGGTCAATGGTCACTGTCGCTGGTAAATGGTCACTGTCGCTGGTCACTGGTCACTGGTCACTGGTCACTGGTCACTGGTCACAGGTCAATGGTCACTGGTCACTGGACACTGGTCACTGGGCACTGGTCACTTGTCACAGGTCACTGACCACTGGTCACTGGTCACTGGTCACTGGTCATTGGTCACTGATCACTGGTCACTGGTCAATGGTAACTTGTCACTGGTCAATGGTCACTATCGCTGGTCAATGGTCACTGTCGCTGGTCACTGGTCACTGGTCACTGGTCACTGGTCACTGGTCACTGGTCAATGGTCACTGTCGCTGGTCACTGGTCACTGGTCACTGGTCACTGGTCAATGGTCACTGGTCACTGGTCACTGGTCAATGGTCACTATCGCTGGTCAATGGTCATAGTCGCTGGTCACTGGACACTGGTCACTGGCCAATGGTCACTGTCGCTCATCACTGGTCACTGGTCACTGGTCAATGGTCACTATCGCTGGTCAATGGTCACTGTCGCTGGTCACTGGTCATTGGTCACTTGTCACTGGTCACTGGTCACTGGTCACTGGTCAATGGTCACTGTCGCTGGTCACTGGTCACTGGTCACTGATCACTGGTCACTGGTCACTGGTCACTGGTCACTGATCACTGGTCACTGGTCACTGGTCACTGGTCACTGGTCACTGGTCACTGGTCAATGGTCACTATCGCTGGTCAATGGTCACTGTCGCTGGTCACTGGTCATTGGTCACTTGTCACTGGTCACTGGTCACTGGTCACTGGTCACTGGTCACAGGTCAATGGTCACTGGTCACTGGACACAGGTCACTGGTCACTGGTCAGTGGCCACTGGTCACTGGTCACTTGTCAATGGTCACTTTCGCTGGTCAATGGTCACTGTCGCTGGTAAATGGTCACTGTCGCTGGTCACTGGTCACTGGTCACTGGTCACTGGTCACTGGTCACAGGTCAATGGTCACTGGTCACTGGACACTGGTCACTGGGCACTGGTCACTTGTCACAGGTCACTGACCACTGGTCACTGGTCACTGGTCACTGGTCACTGGGAACTGGTCGATGGTCACTGTCGCTGGTCACTGGTCACTGGTCACTGATCACTGGTCACTGGTCACTGGTCACTGGTCACTGGTCAATGGTCACTATCGCTGGTCAATGGTCACTGTCACTGGTCACTGGTCACTGGTCACTGGTCACTGGTCACTGTCGCTGGTCACTGGTCACTGGTCACTGGTCACTGGTCAATGGTCACTTGTCCCTGGGCAGTGGTTACTGGTCACTGGTCAATGGTCACTATCGCTGGTCAATGGTCACTGTCGCTGGTCACTGGTCACTGGTCACTTGTCACTGGTCACTGATCACTGGTCACTTGTCACTGGTCAGTGGCCACTCGTCAATGGTCACTGGTCACTGGTCACTGGTCAATGGTCTCTGTCGCTGGTCACTGGTCACGATTCGCTGGTCCCTGGTCACTGGTCACTGGTCAATGGTCACTGTCGCTGATCACTGGTCACTGGTCACTGGCCACAAGTCACTGGTCACTTGTCACTGGTCAGTGGCCACTCGTCGCTGGTCACTTGTCACTGGTCACTGGTCACAGGTCAATGGTCACTGGTCACTGGACACTGGTCACTGGTCACTGGTCACTTGTCACTGGTCAATGGTCACTATCGCTGGTCAATGGTCACTGTCGCTGGTCACTGGTCATTGGTCACTTGTCACTGGTCACTGGTCACTGGTCAATGGTCACTGTCGCTGGTCACTGGTCACTGGTCACTGATCACTGGTCACTGGTCACTGGTCACTGGTCACTGGTCACTGGTCACTTTTCCCTGGGCAGTGGTCACTGGTCACTGGTCACTGGTCACTGGTCACTGGTCAATGGTCACTGTCGCTGGTCACTGGTCACTGGTCACTGATCACTGGTCACTGGTCACTGGTCACTGGTCACTGGTCACTGGTCACTGGTCACTGATCACTGGTCACTGGTCACTGGTCACTGGTCACTGGTCACTGGTCACTGGTCACTGGTCAATGGTCACTGTCGCTGGTCACTGGTCACTGGTCACTGATCACTGGTCACTGGTCACTGGTCACTGGTCACTGGTCACTGGTCACTGGTCACTGATCACTGGTCACTGGTCACTGGTCACTGGTCACTGGTCACTGGTCACTGGTCAATGGTCACTATCGCTGGTCAAAGGTCACTGTCGCTGGTCACTGGTCATTGGTCACTTGTCACTGGTCACTGGTCACTGGTCCCTGGTCAATGGTCACTGTCGCTGGTCACTGGTCACTGGTCACTGATCACTGGTCACTGGTCACTTGTCACTGGTCAATGGTCACTGTCGCTGGTCAATGGTCACTGTCGCTGGTCACTGGTCACTGGTCACTTGTCACTGGTCAGTGGCCACTGGTCGCTGGTCACTTGTCACTGGTCACTGGTCACTGGTCACTGGTCACAAGTCACTGGTCACTGGTCACTGGTCACTGGTCACTGGTCACTGGTCACTGGTCACTGGTCAATGTTCACTGTCGCTGGTAAATGGTCACTGCCGCTGGTCAATGGTCACTGTCGCTGGTCACTGGTCACTATTCGCTGGTCACTGGTCCCTGGTCACTGTCGCTGGTCACTGGTCACTGCTCACTGGTCACTGGTCACTGGTCACTGGTCACAAGTCACTGGTCACTTGTCACTGGTCACTGGTCACTGGTCACTGGTCAATGGTCACTGTCGCTGGTCAATGGTCACTGTCGCTGGTCACTGGTCACTGGTCACTGGTCGCTGGTCACTGGTCACTTGGCACTGGTCAGTGGCCACTGGTCGCTGGTCACTTGTCACTGGTCACTGGTCACTGGTCACTGGTCACAAGTCACTTGTCACTGGTCACTGGTCACTGGTCACTGGTCACTGGTCACTGGTCACTGGTCACTGGTCACTGGTCAATGGTCACTGTCGCTGGTCACTGGTCACTGGTCACTGGTCACTGGTCAATGGTCACTATCGCTGGTCAATGGTCACTGTCACTGGTCACTGGTCACTGGTCACTGGTCACTGGTCACTGGTCACTGGCCACTGGTCGCTGGTCACTTGTCACTGGTCACTGGTCACTGGTCACTGGTCACAAGTCACTGGTCACTGGTCACTGGTCACTGGTCAGTGGTCACTGGTCACTGGTCACTGGTCACTGGTCACTGGTCACTGGTCACTGGTCAATGGTCACTGGTCACTGGTCAATGGTCACTGGCCACTGGTCACTGGTCACTGGTCAATGGTCACTTTCGCTGGCCAATGGTCACTGTCGCTGGTAAACGGTCACTGTCGCTGGTCACTGGTCACTGGTCACTGGTCACTTGTCACTGGTCACTGGTCAATGGTCACTGTCGCTGGTCACTGGTCACTAGTCACTGGTCAATGGTCACTGGTCACTGGTCACTGGTCAATGGTCACTATCGCTGGTCAATGGTCATTGTCGCTGGTCACTGGTCATTGGTCACTTGTCACTGGTCACTGGTCACTGGTCACTGGTCGTCACTGGTCACAGGTCAATGGTCACTGGTCACTGGTCACTGGTCAATGGTCACTATCGCTGGTCAATGGTAACTTGTCACTGGGCAGTGGTCAATGGTCACTGGTCACTGGTCATTGGTCACTGGTCACAGGTCAATGGTCACTGGTCACTGGACACAGGTCACTGGTCACTGGTCACTGGTTACTTGTCACTGGTCAGTGGCCACTGGTCACTGGTCACTTGTCAATGGTCACTTTCGCTGGTCAATGGTCACTGTCGCTAGTAAATGGTCACTGTCGCTGGTCACTGGTCACTGGTCACTGGTCACTGGTCACTGGTCACAGGTCAATGGTCACTGGTCACTGGACACTGGTCACTGGTCACTGGTCACTTGTCACAGGTCACTGACCACTGGTCACTGGTCACTGGTCACTGGTCACTGGGAACTGGTCAATGGTCACTGTCGCTGGTCACTGGTCACTGGTCACTGATCACTGGTCACTGGTCACTGGTCACTGGTCACTGGTCAATGGTCACTATCGCTGGTCAATGGTCACTGTCACTAGTCACTGGTCACTGGTCACTGGTCACTGGTCACTGGTCACTGGTCAATGGTCACTGTCGCTGGTCACTGGTCACTGGTCACTGGTCACTGGTCAATGGTCACTTGTCCCTGGGCAGTGGTTACTGGTCACTAGTCAATGGTCACTATCGCTGGTCAATGGTCACTGTCGCTGGTCACTGGTCACTGGTCACTGGTCACTGGTCACTGGTCACAGGTCAATGGTCACTGGTCACTGGACACTGGTCACTGGTCACTGGTCACTTGTCACAGGTCACTGACCACTGGTCACTGGTCACTGGTCACTGGGAACTGGTCAATGGTCACTGTCGCTGGTCACTGGTCACTGGTCACTGATCACTGGTCACTGGTCACTGGTCACTGGTCACTGGTCAATGGTCACTATCGCTGGTCAATGGTCACTGTCACTAGTCACTGGTCACTGGTCACTGGTCACTGGTCACTGGTCACTGGTCAATGGTCACTATCGCTGGTGAATGGTAACTTGTCACTGGGCAGTGGTCAATGGTCACTGGTCACTGGTCACTGGTCACTGGTCACAGGTCAATGGTCACTGGTCACTGGACACAGGTCACTGGTCACTGGTCACTGGTTACTTGTCACTGGTCAGTGGCCACTGGTCACTGGTCACTTGTCAATGGTCACTTTCGCTGGTCAATGGTCACTGTCGCTAGTAAATGGTCACTGTCGCTGGTCACTGGTCGCTGGTCACTGGTCACTGGTCACTGGTCACTGGTCACTGGTCACTTTTCCCTGGGCAGTGGTCACTGGTCACTGGTCAATGGTCACTATCGCTGGTCAATGGTCACTGTCGCTGGTCACTGGTCACTGGTCACTGGTCAATGGTCACTGTCGCTGGTCACTGGTCACTGGTCTCTGGTCACTGGTCACTGGTCACTGGTCAATTGTCACTGTCGCTGGTCACTGGTCACTGGTCACTGGTCACTGGTCACTGGTCAGAAGTCACTGGTCACTGGTCACTGGTCACTGGTCACTGGTCACTGGTCACTGGTCACTGGTCACTGGTCACTGGTCACTGGTCAATGGTCACTGTCGCTGGTCACTGGTCACTGGTCACTGGTCACTGGTCACTGGTCACTGGTCAATGGTCACTATCGCTGGTCAATGGTCACTGTCGCTGGTCACTGGACATTGGTCACTTGTCACTGGTCACTGGTCACTGGTCACTGGTCAATGGTCACTGTCGCTGGTCACTGGTCACTGGTCACTGATCACTGGTCACTGGTCACTTGTCACTGGTCAATGGTCACTGTCGCTGGTCAATGGTCACTGTCGCTGGTCACTGGTCACTGGTCACTGGTCACTGGTCACTTGTCACTGGTCAGTGGCCACTGGTCGCTGGTCACTTGTCACTGGTCACTGGTCACTGGTCACAAGTCACTGGTCACTGGTCACTGGTCACTGGTCACTGGTCACTGGTCACTGGTCACTGGTCACTGGTCACTGGTCAATGTTCACTGTCGCTGGTAAATGGTCACTGTCGCTGGTCAATGGTCACTGTCGCTGGTCACTGGTCACTATTCGCTGGTCACTGGTCACTGGTCACTGTCGCTGGTCACTGGTCACTGCTCACTGGTCACTGGTCACTGGTCACTGGTCACAAGTCACTGGTCACTTGTCACTGGTCACTGGTCACTGGTGACTGGTCACTGGTCAATGGTCACTGTCGCTGGTCAATGGTCACTGTCGCTGGTCACTGGTCACTGGTCACTGGTCATTGGTCACTGATCACTGGTCACTGGTCACTGGTCACTGGTCACTGGTCAATGGTCACTATCGCTGGTCAATGGTCACTGTCGCTGGTCACTGGTCATTGGTCACTTGTCACTGGTCACTGGTCACTGGTCAATGGTCACTGTCGCTGGTCACGGGTCACTGGTCACTGATCACTGGTCACTGGTCACTGGTCACTGGTCACTGGTCACTGGTCACTTTTCCCTGGGCAGTGGTCACTGGTCACTGGTCACTGGTCACTGGTCACTGGTCAATGGTCACTGTCGCTGGTCACTGGTCACTGGTCACTGATCACTGGTCACTGGTCACTGGTCACTGGTCACTGGTCACTGGTCACTGGTCACTGATCACTGGTCACTGGTCACTGGTCACTGGTCACTGGTCACTGGTCACTGGTCACTGGTCAATGGTCACTATCGCTGGTCAAAGGTCACTGTCGCTGGTCACTGGTCATTGGTCACTTGTCACTGGTCACTGGTCACTGGTCCCTGGTCAATGGTCACTGTCGCTGGTCACTGGTCACTGGTCACTGATCACTGGTCACTGGTCACTTGTCACTGGTCAATGGTCACTGTCGCTGGTCAATGGTCACTGTCGCTGGTCACTGGTCACTGGTCACTTGTCACTGGTCAGTGGCCACTGGTCGCTGGTCACTTGTCACTGGTCACTGGTCACTGGTCACTGGTCACAAGTCACTGGTCACTGGTCACTGGTCACTGGTCACTTGTCACTGGTCACTGGTCACTGGTCACTGGTCAATGGTCACTGTCGCTGGTCAATGGTCACTGTCGCTGGTCACTGGTCACTGGTCACTGGTCGCTGATCACTGGTCACTTGGCACTGGTCAGTGGCCACTGGTCGCTGGTCACTTGTCACTGGTCACTGGTCACTGGTCACTGGTCACTGGTCACTGGTCACTGGTCACAAGTCACTGGTCACTGGTCACTGGTCACTGGTCAGTGGTCACTGGTCACTGGTCACTGGTCACTGGTCAATGGTCACTCTCGCTGGTCACTGGTCACTGGTCACTGGTCACTGGTCAATGGTCACTGGCCACTGGTCTCTGGTCACTGGTCAATGGTCACTTTCGCTGGCCAATGGTCACTGTCGCTGGTAAACGGTCACTGTCGCTGGTCACTGGTCACTGGTCACTGGTCACTTGTCACTGGTCACTGGTCAATGGTCACTGTCGCTGGTCACTGGTCACTAGTCACTGGTCAATGGTCACTGGTCACTGGTCACTGGTCAATGGTCACTATCGCTGGTCAATGGTCATTGTCGCTGGTCACTGGTCATTGGTCACTTGTCACTGGTCACTGGTCACTGGTCACTGGTCGTCACTGGTCACAGGTCAATGGTCACTGGTCACTGGTCACTGGTCAATGGTCACTATCGCTGGTCAATGGTAACTTGTCACTGGGCAGTGGTCAATGGTCACTGGTCACTGGTCATTGGTCACTGGTCACAGGTCAATGGTCACTGGTCACTGGACACAGGTCACTGGTCACTGGTCACTGGTTACTTGTCACTGGTCAGTGGCCACTGGTCACTGGTCACTTGTCAATGGTCACTTTCGCTGGTCAATGGTCATTGTCGCTAGTAAATGGTCACTGTCGCTGGTCACTGGTCACTGGTCACTGGTCACTGGTCACTGGTCACAGGTCAATGGTCACTGGTCACTGGACACTGGTCACTGGTCACTGGTCACTTGTCACAGGTCACTGACCACTGGTCACTGGTCACTGGTCACTGGTCACTGGGAACTGGTCAATGGTCACTGTCGCTGGTCACTGGTCACTGGTCACTGATCACTGGTCACTGGTCACTGGTCACTGGTCAATGGTCACTATCGCTGGACAATGGTCACTGTCACTAGTCACTGGTCACTGGTCACTGGTCACTGGTCACTGGTCACTGGTCAATGGTCACTGTCGCTGGTCACTGGTCACTGGTCTCTGGTCACTGGTCACTGGTCACTGGTCAATTGTCACTGTCGCTGGTCACTGGTCACTGGTCACTGGTCACTGGTCACTGGTCAGAAGTCACTGGTCACTGGTCACTGGTCACTGGTCACTGGTCACTGGTCACTGGTCACTGGTCACTGGTCACTGGTCACTGGTCACTGGTCACTGGTCAATGGTCACTGTCGCTGGTCACTGGTCACTGGTCACTGGTCACTGGTCACTGGTCACTGGTCAATGGTCACTATCGCTGGTCAATGGTCACTGTCGCTGGTCACTGGTCATTGGTCACTTGTCACTGGTCACTGGTCACTGGTCACTGGTCACTGGTCACTGGTCACTGATCACTGGTCACTGGTCACTGGTCACTGGTCACTGGTCAATGGTCACTATCGCTGGTCAATGGTCACTGTCGCTGGTCACTGGACATTGGTCACTTGTCACTGGTCACTGGTCACTGGTCACTGGTCAATGGTCACTGTCGCTGGTCACTGGTCACTGGTCACTGATCACTGGTCACTGGTCACTTGTCACTGGTCAATGGTCACTGTCGCTGGTCAGTGGCCACTGGTCGCTGGTCACTTGTCACTGGTCACTGGTCACTGGTCACTAGTCACAATTCACTGGTCACTGGTCACTTGTCACTGGTCACTGGTCACTGGTCACTGGTCACTGGTCAATGGTCACTGTCGCTGGTCACTGGTCACTGGTCACTGATCACTGGTCACTGGTCACTGGTCACAGGTCACTGGTCACTGGTCAATGGTCACTATCGCTGGTCAATGGTCACTGTCGCTGGTCACTGGTCACTGGTCACTTGTCACTGGTCACTGCTCACTGGTCACTGGACACTGGTCACTGGTCAATGGTCCCTGTCGCTGGAAAATGGTCACTGTCGCTGGTCACTGGTCACTAGTCACTGGTCACTGGTCACTGGTCGCTGGTCACTGGTCACTTGTCACTGGTCAGTGGCCACTGGTCGCTGGTCACTTGTCACAGGTCACTGGTCACTGGTCACTGGTCACAAGTCACTGGTCACTGGTCACTGGTCACTGGTCACTGGTCACTGGTCACTGGTCACTGGTCACTGTCGCTGATCACTGGTCACTGGACACTGGTCACTGGTCACTGGTCACTGGTCACAAGTCACTGGTCACTTGTCACTGGTCAGTGGCCACTCGTCGCTGGTCACTTGTCACTGGTCACTGGTCACAGGTCAATGGTCACTGGTCACTGGACACTGGTCACTGGTCACTGGTCACTTGTCACTGGTCAATGGTCACTATCGCTGGTCAATGGTCACTGTCGCTGGTCACTGGTCATTGGTCACTTGTCACTGGTCACTGGTCACTGGTCAATGGTCACTGTCGCTGGTCACTGGTCACTGGTCACTGATCACTGGTCACTGGTCACTGGTCACTGGTCACTGGTCACTGGTCACTTTTCCCTGGGCAGTGGTCACTGGTCACTGGTCACTGGTCACTGGTCACTGGTCAATGGTCACTGTCGCTGGTCACTGGTCACTGGTCACTGATCACTGGTCACTGGTCACTGGTCACTGGTCACTGGTCACTGGTCACTGGTCACTGATCACTGGTCACTGGTCACTGGTCACTGGTCACTGGTCACTGGTCACTGGTCACTGGTCAATGGTCACTATCGCTGCTCAAAGGTCACTGTCGCTGGTCACTGGTCATTGGTCACTTGTCACTGGTCACTGGTCACTGGTCCCTGGTCAATGGTCACTGTCGCTGGTCACTGGTCACTGGTCACTGATCACTGGTCACTGGTCACTTGTCACTGGTCAATGGTCACTGTCGCTGGTCAATGGTCACTGTCGCTGGTCACTGGTCACTGGTCACTTGTCACTGGTCAGTGGCCACTGGTCGCTGGTCACTTGTCACTGGTCACTGGTCACTGGTCACTGGTCACAAGTCACTGGTCACTGGTCACTGGTCACTGGTCACTTGTCACTGGTCACTGGTCACTGGTCACTGGTCAATGGTCACTGTCGCTGGTCAATGGTCACTGTCGCTGGTCACTGGTCACTGGTCACTGGTCGCTGGTCACTGGTCACTTGGCACTGGTCAGTGGCCACTGGTCGCTGGTCACTTGTCACTGGTCACTGGTCACTGGTCACTGGTCACAAGTCACTTGTCACTGGTCACTGGTCACTGGTCACTGGTCACTGGTCACTGGTCACTGGTCACTGGTCAATGGTCACTGTCGCTGGTCACTGGTCACTGGTCACTGGTCACTGGTCAATGGTCACTATCGCTGGTCAATGGTCACTGTCACTGGTCACTGGTCACTGGTCACTGGTCACTGGTCACTGGTCACTGGCCACTGGTCGCTGGTCACTTGTCACTGGTCACTGGTCACTGGTCACTGGTCACAAGTCACTGGTCACTGGTCACTGGTCACTGGTCAGTGGTCACTGGTCACTGGTCACTGGTCACTGGTCAATGGTCACTCTCGCTGGTCACTGGTCACTGCTCACTGGTCACTGGTCAATGGTCACTGGCCACTGGTCACTGGTCACTGGTCAATGGTCACTTTCGCTGGTCAATGGTCATTGTCGCTAGTAAATGGTCACTGTCGCTGGTCACTGGTCACTGGTCACTGGTCACTGGTCACTGGTCACAGGTCAATGGTCACTGGTCACTGGACACTGGTCACTGGTCACTGGTCACTTGTCACAGGTCACTGACCACTGGTCACTGGTCACTGGTCACTGGTCACTGGGAACTGGTCAATGGTCACTGTCGCTGGTCACTGGTCACTGGTCACTGATCACTGGTCACTGGTCACTGGTCACTGGTCAATGGTCACTATCGCTGGACAATGGTCACTGTCACTAGTCACTGGTCACTGGTCACTGGTCACTGGTCACTGGTCACTGGTCAATGGTCACTGTCGCTGGTCACTGGTCACTGGTCACTGGTCACTGGTCAATGGTCACTTGTCCCTGGGCAGTGGTTACTGGTCACTGGTCAATGGTCACTATCGCTGGTCAATGGTCACTGTCGCTGGTCACTGGTCACTGGTCACTGGTCACTGGTCACTGGTCACTGGTCACTGGTCAATGGTCACTATCGCTGGTCAATGGTCACTGTCACTGGTCACTGGTCACTGGTCACTGGTCACTGGTCACTGGTCACTGGCCACTGGTCGCTGGTCACTTGTCACTGGTCACTGGTCACTGGTCACTGGTCACAAGTCACTGGTCACTGGTCACTGGTCACTGGTCAGTGGTCACTGGTCACTGGTCACTGGTCACTGGTCAATGGTCACTCTCGCTGGTCACTGGTCACTGGTCACTGGTCACTGGTCAATGGTCACTGGCCACTGGTCACTGGTCACTGGTCAATGGTCACTTTCGCTGGCCAATGGTCACTGTCGCTGGTAAACGGTCACTGTCGCTGGTCACTGGTCACTGGTCACTGGTCACTTGTCACTGGTCACTGGTCAATGGTCACTGTCGCTGGTCACTGGTCACTAGTCACTGGTCAATGGTCACTGGTCACTGGTCACTGGTCAATGGTCACTATCGCTGGTCAATGGTCATTGTCGCTGGTCACTGGTCATTGGTCACTTGTCACTGGTCACTGGTCACTGGTCACTGGTCGTCACTGGTCACAGGTCAATGGTCACTGGTCACTGGTCACTGGTCAATGGTCACTATCGCTGGTCAATGGTAACTTGTCACTGGGCAGTGGTCAATGGTCACTGGTCACTGGTCATTGGTCACTGGTCACAGGTCAATGGTCACTGGTCACTGGACACAGGTCACTGGTCACTGGTCACTGGTTACTTGTCACTGGTCAGTGGCCACTGGTCACTGGTCACTTGTCAATGGTCACTTTCGCTGGTCAATGGTCATTGTCGCTAGTAAATGGTCACTGTCGCTGGTCACTGGTCACTGGTCACTGGTCACTGGTCACTGGTCACAGGTCAATGGTCACTGGTCACTGGACACTGGTCACTGGTCACTGGTCACTTGTCACAGGTCACTGACCACTGGTCACTGGTCACTGGTCACTGGTCACTGGGAACTGGTCAATGGTCACTGTCGCTGGTCACTGGTCACTGGTCACTGATCACTGGTCACTGGTCACTGGTCACTGGTCAATGGTCACTATCGCTGGACAATGGTCACTGTCACTAGTCACTGGTCACTGGTCACTGGTCACTGGTCACTGGTCACTGGTCAATGGTCACTGTCGCTGGTCACTGGTCACTGGTCACTGGTCACTGGTCAATGGTCACTTGTCCCTGGGCAGTGGTTACTGGTCACTGGTCAATGGTCACTATCGCTGGTCAATGGTCACTGTCGCTGGTCACTGGTCACTGGTCACTGGTCACTGGTCACTAGTCACTGGTCACAGGTCAATGGTCACTGGTCACTGGACACTGGTCACTGGTCACTGGTCACTTGTCACAGGTCACTGACCACTGGTCACTGGTCACTGGTCACTGGTCACTGGGAACTGGTCAATGGTCACTGTCGCTGGTCACTGGTCACTGGTCACTGATCACTGGTCACTGGTCACTGGTCACTGGTCACTGGTCAATGGTCACTGTCGCTGGTCAATGGTCACTGTCACTAGTCACTGGTCACTGGTCACTGGTCACTGGTCACTGGTCACTGGTCAATGGTCACTATCGCTGGTCAATGGTAACTTGTCACTGGGCAGTGGTCAATGGTCACTGGTCACTGGTCACTGGTCACTGGTCACAGGTCAATGGTCACTGGTCACTGGACACAGGTCACTGGTCACTGGTCACTGGTTACTTGTCACTGGTCAGTGGCCACTGGTCACTGGTCACTTGTCAATGGTCACTTTCGCTGGTCAATGGTCACTGTCGCTAGTAAATGGTCACTGTCGCTGGTCACTGGTCGCTGGTCACTGGTCACTGGTCACTGGTCACTGGTCACTGGTCACTTTTCCCTGGGCAGTGGTCACTGGTCACTGGTCAATGGTCACTATCGCTGGTCAATGGTCACTGTCGCTGGTCACTGGTCACTGGTCACTGGTCAATGGTCACTGTCGCTGGTCACTGGTCACTGGTCACTGGTCACTGGTCACTGGTCAATTGTCACTGTCGCTGGTCACTGGTCACTGGTCACTGGTCACTGGTCACTGGTCAGAAGTCACTGGTCACTGGTCACTGGTCACTGGTCACTGGTCACTGGTCACTGGTCACTGGTCACTGGTCACTGGTCACTGGTCACTGGTCACTGGTCAATGGTCACTGTCGCTGGTCACTGGTCACTGGTCACTGGTCACTGGTCACTGGTCACTGGTCAATGGTCACTATCGCTGGTCAATGGTCACTGTCGCTGGTCACTGGTCATTGGTCACTTGTCACTGGTCACTGGTCACTGGTCACTGGTCACTGGTCACTGGTCACTGATCACTGGTCACTGGTCACTGGTCACTGGTCACTGGTCAATGGTCACTATCGCTGGTCAATGGTCACTGTCGCTGGTCACTGGACATTGGTCACTTGTCACTGGTCACTGGTCACTGGTCACGGGTCAATGGTCACTGTCGCTGGTCACTGGTCACTGGTCACTGATCACTGGTCACTGGTCACTTGTCACTGGTCAATGGTCACTGTCGCTGGTCAGTGGCCACTGGTCGCTGGTCACTTGTCACTGGTCACTGGTCACTGGTCACTAGTCACAATTCACTGGTCACTGGTCACTTGTCACTGGTCACTGGTCACTGGTCACTGGTCACTGGTCACTGGTCACTGGTCAATGGTCACTGTCGCTGGTCACTGGTCACTGGTCACTGATCACTGGTCACTGGTCACTGGTCACAGGTCACTGGTCACTGGTCAATGGTCACTATCGCTGGTCAATGGTCACTGTCGCTGGTCACTGGTCACTGGTCACTTGTCACTGGTCACTGCTCACTGGTCACTGGACACTGGTCACTGGTCAATGGTCCCTGTCGCTGGAAAATGGTCACTGTCGCTGGTCACTGGTCACTAGTCACTGGTCACTGGTCACTGGTCGCTGGTCACTGGTCACTTGTCACTGGTCAGTGGCCACTGGTCGCTGGTCACTTGTCACAGGTCACTGGTCACTGGTCACTGGTCACAAGTCACTGGTCACTGGTCACTGGTCACTGGTCACTGGTCACTGGTCACTGGTCACTGGTCACTGTCGCTGATCACTGGTCACTGGACACTGGTCACTGGTCACTGGTCACTGGTCACAAGTCACTGGTCACTTGTCACTGGTCAGTGGCCACTCGTCGCTGGTCACTTGTCACTGGTCACTGGTCACAGGTCAATGGTCACTGGTCACTGGACACTGGTCACTGGTCACTGGTCACTTGTCACTGGTCAATGGTCACTATCGCTGGTCAATGGTCACTGTCGCTGGTCACTGGTCATTGGTCACTTGTCACTGGTCACTGGTCACTGGTCAATGGTCACTGTCGCTGGTCACTGGTCACTGGTCACTGATCACTGGTCACTGGTCACTGGTCACTGGTCACTGGTCACTGGTCACTTTTCCCTGGGCAGTGGTCACTGGTCACTGGTCACTGGTCACTGGTCACTGGTCAATGGTCACTGTCGCTGGTCACTGGTCACTGGTCACTGATCACTGGTCACTGGTCACTGGTCACTGGTCACTGGTCACTGGTCACTGGTCACTGATCACTGGTCACTGGTCACTGGTCACTGGTCACTGGTCACTGGTCACTGGTCACTGGTCAATGGTCACTATCGCTGGTCAAAGGTCACTGTCGCTGGTCACTGGTCATTGGTCACTTGTCACTGGTCACTGGTCACTGGTCCCTGGTCAATGGTCACTGTCGCTGGTCACTGGTCACTGGTCACTGATCACTGGTCACTGGTCACTTGTCACTGGTCAATGGTCACTGTCGCTGGTCAATGGTCACTGTCGCTGGTCACTGGTCACTGGTCACTTGTCACTGGTCAGTGGCCACTGGTCGCTGGTCACTTGTCACTGGTCACTGGTCACTGGTCACTGGTCACAAGTCACTGGTCACTGGTCACTGGTCACTGGTCACTTGTCACTGGTCACTGGTCACTGGTCACTGGTCAATGGTCACTGTCGCTGGTCAATGGTCACTGTCGCTGGTCACTGGTCACTGGTCACTGGTCGCTGGTCACTGGTCACTTGGCACTGGTCAGTGGCCACTGGTCGCTGGTCACTTGTCACTGGTCACTGGTCACTGGTCACTGGTCACAAGTCACTTGTCACTGGTCACTGGTCACTGGTCACTGGTCACTGGTCACTGGTCACTGGTCACTGGTCACTGGTCAATGGTCACTGTCGCTGGTCACTGGTCACTGGTCACTGGTCACTGGTCAATGGTCACTATCGCTGGTCAATGGTCACTGTCACTGGTCACTGGTCACTGGTCACTGGTCACTGGTCACTGGTCACTGGCCACTGGTCGCTGGTCACTTGTCACTGGTCACTGGTCACTGGTCACTGGTCACAAGTCACTGGTCACTGGTCACTGGTCACTGGTCAGTGGTCACTGGTCACTGGTCACTGGTCACTGGTCAATGGTCACTCTCGCTGGTCACTGGTCACTGGTCACTGGTCACTGGTCAATGGTCACTGGCCACTGGTCACTGGTCACTGGTCAATGGTCACTTTCGCTGGCCAATGGTCACTGTCGCTGGTAAACGGTCACTGTCGCTGGTCACTGGTCACTGGTCACTGGTCACTTGTCACTGGTCACTGGTCAATGGTCACTGTCGCTGGTCACTGGTCACTAGTCACTGGTCAATGGTCACTGGTCACTGGTCACTGGTCAATGGTCACTATCGCTGGTCAATGGTCATTGTCGCTGGTCACTGGTCATTGGTCACTTGTCACTGGTCACTGGTCACTGGTCACTGGTCGTCACTGGTCACAGGTCAATGGTCACTGGTCACTGGTCACTGGTCAATGGTCACTATCGCTGGTCAATGGTAACTTGTCACTGGGCAGTGGTCAATGGTCACTGGTCACTGGTCATTGGTCACTGGTCACAGGTCAATGGTCACTGGTCACTGGACACAGGTCACTGGTCACTGGTCACTGGTTACTTGTCACTGGTCAGTGGCCACTGGTCACTGGTCACTTGTCAATGGTCACTTTCGCTGGTCAATGGTCATTGTCGCTAGTAAATGGTCACTGTCGCTGGTCACTGGTCACTGGTCACTGGTCACTGGTCACTGGTCACAGGTCAATGGTCACTGGTCACTGGACACTGGTCACTGGTCACTGGTCACTTGTCACAGGTCACTGACCACTGGTCACTGGTCACTGGTCACTGGTCACTGGGAACTGGTCAATGGTCACTGTCGCTGGTCACTGGTCACTGGTCACTGGTCACTGGTCACTGGTCACTGGTCAATGGTCACTATCGCTGGACAATGGTCACTGTCACTAGTCACTGGTCACTGGTCACTGGTCACTGGTCACTGGTCACTGGTCAATGGTCACTGTCGCTGGTCACTGGTCACTGGTCACTGGTCACTGGTCAATGGTCACTTGTCCCTGGGCAGTGGTTACTGGTCACTGGTCAATGGTCACTATCGCTGGTCAATGGTCACTGTCGCTGGTCACTGGTCACTGGTCACTGGTCACTGGTCACTGGTCACTGGTCACAGGTCAATGGTCACTGGTCACTGGACACTGGTCACTGGTCACTGGTCACTTGTCACAGGTCACTGACCACTGGTCACTGGTCACTGGTCACTGGTCACTGGGAACTGGTCAATGGTCACTGTCGCTGGTCACTGGTCACTGGTCACTGATCACTGGTCACTGGTCACTGGTCACTGGTCACTGGTCAATGGTCACTGTCGCTGGTCAATGGTCACTGTCACTAGTCACTGGTCACTGGTCACTGGTCACTGGTCACTGGTCACTGGTCAATGGTCACTATCGCTGGTCAATGGTAACTTGTCACTGGGCAGTGGTCAATGGTCACTGGTCACTGGTCACTGGTCACTGGTCACAGGTCAATGGTCACTGGTCACTGGACACAGGTCACTGGTCACTGGTCACTGGTTACTTGTCACTGGTCAGTGGCCACTGGTCACTGGTCACTTGTCAATGGTCACTTTCGCTGGTCAATGGTCACTGTCGCTAGTAAATGGTCACTGTCGCTGGTCACTGGTCGCTGGTCACTGGTCACTGGTCACTGGTCACTGGTCACTGGTCACTTTTCCCTGGGCAGTGGTCACTGGTCACTGGTCAATGGTCACTATCGCTGGTCAATGGTCACTGTCGCTGGTCACTGGTCACTGGTCACTGGTCAATGGTCACTGTCGCTGGTCACTGGTCACTGGTCTCTGGTCACTGGTCACTGGTCACTGGTCAATTGTCACTGTCGCTGGTCACTGGTCACTGGTCACTGGTCACTGGTCACTGGTCAGAAGTCACTGGTCACTGGTCACTGGTCACTGGTCACTGGTCACTGGTCACTGGTCACTGGTCACTGGTCACTGGTCACTGGTCACTGGTCACTGGTCAATGGTCACTGTCGCTGGTCACTGGTCACTGGTCACTGGTCACTGGTCACTGGTCACTGGTCAATGGTCACTATCGCTGGTCAATGGTCACTGTCGCTGGTCACTGGTCATTGGTCACTTGTCACTGGTCACTGGTCACTGGTCACTGGTCACTGGTCACTGGTCACTGATCACTGGTCACTGGTCACTGGTCACTGGTCACTGGTCAATGGTCACTATCGCTGGTCAATGGTCACTGTCGCTGGTCACTGGACATTGGTCACTTGTCACTGGTCACTGGTCACTGGTCACTGGTCAATGGTCACTGTCGCTGGTCACTGGTCACTGGTCACTGATCACTGGTCACTGGTCACTTGTCACTGGTCAATGGTCACTGTCGCTGGTCAGTGGCCACTGGTCGCTGGTCACTTGTCACTGGTCACTGGTCACTGGTCACTAGTCACAATTCACTGGTCACTGGTCACTTGTCACTGGTCACTGGTCACTGGTCACTGGTCACTGGTCACTGGTCACTGGTCAATGGTCACTGTCGCTGGTCACTGGTCACTGGTCACTGATCACTGGTCACTGGTCACTGGTCACAGGTCACTGGTCACTGGTCAATGGTCACTATCGCTGGTCAATGGTCACTGTCGCTGGTCACTGGTCACTGGTCACTTGTCACTGGTCACTGCTCACTGGTCACTGGACACTGGTCACTGGTCAATGGTCCCTGTCGCTGGAAAATGGTCACTGTCGCTGGTCACTGGTCACTAGTCACTGGTCACTGGTCACTGGTCGCTGGTCACTGGTCACTTGTCACTGGTCAGTGGCCACTGGTCGCTGGTCACTTGTCACAGGTCACTGGTCACTGGTCACTGGTCACAAGTCACTGGTCACTGGTCACTGGTCACTGGTCACTGGTCACTGGTCACTGGTCACTGGTCACTGTCGCTGATCACTGGTCACTGGACACTGGTCACTGGTCACTGGTCACTGGTCACAAGTCACTGGTCACTTGTCACTGGTCAGTGGCCACTCGTCGCTGGTCACTTGTCACTGGTCACTGGTTACAGGTCAATGGTCACTGGTCACTGGACACTGGTCACTGGTCACTGGTCACTTGTCACTGGTCAATGGTCACTATCGCTGGTCAATGGTCACTGTCGCTGGTCACTGGTCATTGGTCACTTGTCACTGGTCACTGGTCACTGGTCAATGGTCACTGTCGCTGGTCACTGGTCACTGGTCACTGATCACTGGTCACTGGTCACTGGTCACTGGTCACTGGTCACTGGTCACTTTTCCCTGGGCAGTGGTCACTGGTCACTGGTCACTGGTCACTGGTCACTGGTCAATGGTCACTGTCGCTGGTCACTGGTCACTGGTCACTGATCACTGGTCACTGGTCACTGGTCACTGGTCACTGGTCACTGGTCACTGGTCACTGATCACTGGTCACTGGTCACTGGTCACTGGTCACTGGTCACTGGTCACTGGTCACTGGTCAATGGTCACTATCGCTGGTCAAAGGTCACTGTCGCTGGTCACTGGTCATTGGTCACTTGTCACTGGTCACTGGTCACTGGTCCCTGGTCAATGGTCACTGTCGCTGGTCACTGGTCACTGGTCACTGATCACTGGTCACTGGTCACTTGTCACTGGTCAATGGTCACTGTCGCTGGTCAATGGTCACTGTCGCTGGTCACTGGTCACTGGTCACTTGTCACTGGTCAGTGGCCACTGGTCGCTGGTCACTTGTCACTGGTCACTGGTCACTGGTCACTGGTCACAAGTCACTGGTCACTGGTCACTGGTCACTGGTCACTTGTCACTGGTCACTGGTCACTGGTCACTGGTCAATGGTCACTGTCGCTGGTCAATGGTCACTGTCGCTGGTCACTGGTCACTGGTCACTGGTCGCTGGTCACTGGTCACTTGGCACTGGTCAGTGGCCACTGGTCGCTGGTCACTTGTCACTGGTCACTGGTCACTGGTCACTGGTCACAAGTCACTTGTCACTGGTCACTGGTCACTGGTCACTGGTCACTGGTCACTGGTCACTGGTCACTGGTCAATGGTCACTGTCGCTGGTCACTGGTCACTGGTCACTGGTCACTGGTCAATGGTCACTATCGCTGGTCAATGGTCACTGTCACTGGTCACTGGTCACTGGTCACTGGTCACTGGTCACTGGTCACTGGCCACTGGTCGCTGGTCACTTGTCACTGGTCACTGGTCACTGGTCACTGGTCACAAGTCACTGGTCACTGGTCACTGGTCACTGGTCAGTGGTCACTGGTCACTGGTCACTGGTCACTGGTCAATGGTCACTCTCGCTGGTCACTGGTCACTGGTCACTGGTCACTGGTCAATGGTCACTGGCCACTGGTCACTGGTCACTGGTCAATGGTCACTTTTGCTGGCCAATGGTCACTGTCGCTGGTAAACGGTCACTGTCGCTGGTCACTGGTCACTGGTCACTGGTCACTTGTCACTGGTCACTGGTCAATGGTCACTGTCGCTGGTCACTGGTCACTAGTCACTGGTCAATGGTCACTGGTCACTGGTCACTGGTCAATGGTCACTATCGCTGGTCAATGGTCATTGTCGCTGGTCACTGGTCATTGGTCACTTGTCACTGGTCACTGGTCACTGGTCACTGGTCGTCACTGGTCACAGGTCAATGGTCACTGGTCACTGGTCACTGGTCAATGGTCACTATCGCTGGTCAATGGTAACTTGTCACTGGGCAGTGGTCAATGGTCACTGGTCACTGGTCATTGGTCACTGGTCACAGGTCAATGGTCACTGGTCACTGGACACAGGTCACTGGTCACTGGTCACTGGTTACTTGTCACTGGTCAGTGGCCACTGGTCACTGGTCACTTGTCAATGGTCACTTTCGCTGGTCAATGGTCATTGTCGCTAGTAAATGGTCACTGTCGCTGGTCACTGGTCACTGGTCACTGGTCACTGGTCACTGGTCACAGGTCAATGGTCACTGGTCACTGGACACTGGTCACTGGTCACTGGTCACTTGTCACAGGTCACTGACCACTGGTCACTGGTCACTGGTCACTGGTCACTGGGAACTGGTCAATGGTCACTGTCGCTGGTCACTGGTCACTGGTCACTGATCACTGGTCACTGGTCACTGGTCACTGGTCAATGGTCACTATCGCTGGACAATGGTCACTGTCACTAGTCACTGGTCACTGGTCACTGGTCACTGGTCACTGGTCACTGGTCAATGGTCACTGTCGCTGGTCACTGGTCACTGGTCACTGGTCACTGGTCAATGGTCACTTGTCCCTGGGCAGTGGTTACTGGTCACTGGTCAATGGTCACTATCGCTGGTCAATGGTCACTGTCGCTGGTCACTGGTCACTGGTCACTGGTCACTGGTCACTGGTCACTGGTCACTGGTCAATGGTCACTATCGCTGGTCAATGGTCACTGTCACTGGTCACTGGTCACTGGTCACTGGTCACTGGTCACTGGTCACTGGCCACTGGTCGCTGGTCACTTGTCACTGGTCACTGGTCACTGGTCACTGGTCACAAGTCACTGGTCACTGGTCACTGGTCACTGGTCAGTGGTCACTGGTCACTGGTCACTGGTCACTGGTCAATGGTCACTCTCGCTGGTCACTGGTCACTGGTCACTGGTCACTGGTCAATGGTCACTGGCCACTGGTCACTGGTCACTGGTCAATGGTCACTTTCGCTGGCCAATGGTCACTGTCGCTGGTAAACGGTCACTGTCGCTGGTCACTGGTCACTGGTCACTGGTCACTTGTCACTGGTCACTGGTCAATGGTCACTGTCGCTGGTCACTGGTCACTAGTCACTGGTCAATGGTCACTGGTCACTGGTCACTGGTCAATGGTCACTATCGCTGGTCAATGGTCATTGTCGCTGGTCACTGGTCATTGGTCACTTGTCACTGGTCACTGGTCACTGGTCACTGGTCGTCACTGGTCACAGGTCAATGGTCACTGGTCACTGGTCACTGGTCAATGGTCACTATCGCTGGTCAATGGTAACTTGTCACTGGGCAGTGGTCAATGGTCACTGGTCACTGGTCATTGGTCACTGGTCACAGGTCAATGGTCACTGGTCACTGGACACAGGTCACTGGTCACTGGTCACTGGTTACTTGTCACTGGTCAGTGGCCACTGGTCACTGGTCACTTGTCAATGGTCACTTTCGCTGGTCAATGGTCATTGTCGCTAGTAAATGGTCACTGTCGCTGGTCACTGGTCACTGGTCACTGGTCACTGGTCACTGGTCACAGGTCAATGGTCACTGGTCACTGGACACTGGTCACTGGTCACTGGTCACTTGTCACAGGTCACTGACCACTGGTCACTGGTCACTGGTCACTGGTCACTGGGAACTGGTCAATGGTCACTGTCGCTGGTCACTGGTCACTGGTCACTGATCACTGGTCACTGGTCACTGGTCACTGGTCAATGGTCACTATCGCTGGACAATGGTCACTGTCACTAGTCACTGGTCACTGGTCACTGGTCACTGGTCACTGGTCACTGGTCAATGGTCACTGTCGCTGGTCACTGGTCACTGGTCACTGGTCACTGGTCAATGGTCACTTGTCCCTGGGCAGTGGTTACTGGTCACTGGTCAATGGTCACTATCGCTGGTCAATGGTCACTGTCGCTGGTCACTGGTCACTGGTCACTGGTCACTGGTCACTAGTCACTGGTCACAGGTCAATGGTCACTGGTCACTGGACACTGGTCACTGGTCACTGGTCACTTGTCACAGGTCACTGACCACTGGTCACTGGTCACTGGTCACTGGTCACTGGGAACTGGTCAATGGTCACTGTCGCTGGTCACTGGTCACTGGTCACTGATCACTGGTCACTGGTCACTGGTCACTGGTCACTGGTCAATGGTCACTGTCGCTGGTCAATGGTCACTGTCACTAGTCACTGGTCACTGGTCACTGGTCACTGGTCACTGGTCACTGGTCAATGGTCACTATCGCTGGTCAATGGTAACTTGTCACTGGGCAGTGGTCAATGGTCACTGGTCACTGGTCACTGGTCACTGGTCACAGGTCAATGGTCACTGGTCACTGGACACAGGTCACTGGTCACTGGTCACTGGTTACTTGTCACTGGTCAGTGGCCACTGGTCACTGGTCACTTGTCAATGGTCACTTTCGCTGGTCAATGGTCACTGTCGCTAGTAAATGGTCACTGTCGCTGGTCACTGGTCGCTGGTCACTGGTCACTGGTCACTGGTCACTGGTCACTGGTCACTTTTCCCTGGGCAGTGGTCACTGGTCACTGGTCAATGGTCACTATCGCTGGTCAATGGTCACTGTCGCTGGTCACTGGTCACTGGTCACTGGTCAATGGTCACTGTCGCTGGTCACTGGTCACTGGTCTCTGGTCACTGGTCACTGGTCACTGGTCAATTGTCACTGTCGCTGGTCACTGGTCACTGGTCACTGGTCACTGGTCACTGGTCAGAAGTCACTGGTCACTGGTCACTGGTCACTGGTCACTGGTCACTGGTCACTGGTCACTGGTCACTGGTCACTGGTCACTGGTCACTGGTCACTGGTCAATGGTCACTGTCGCTGGTCACTGGTCACTGGTCACTGGTCACTGGTCACTGGTCACTGGTCAATGGTCACTATCGCTGGTCAATGGTCACTGTCGCTGGTCACTGGTCATTGGTCACTTGTCACTGGTCACTGGTCACTGGTCACTGGTCACTGGTCACTGGTCACTGATCACTGGTCACTGGTCACTGGTCACTGGTCACTGGTCAATGGTCACTATCGCTGGTCAATGGTCACTGTCGCTGGTCACTGGACATTGGTCACTTGTCACTGGTCACTGGTCACTGGTCACGGGTCAATGGTCACTGTCGCTGGTCACTGGTCACTGGTCACTGATCACTGGTCACTGGTCACTTGTCACTGGTCAATGGTCACTGTCGCTGGTCAGTGGCCACTGGTCGCTGGTCACTTGTCACTGGTCACTGGTCACTGGTCACTAGTCACAATTCACTGGTCACTGGTCACTTGTCACTGGTCACTGGTCACTGGTCACTGGTCACTGGTCAATGGTCACTGTCGCTGGTCACTGGTCACTGGTCACTGATCACTGGTCACTGGTCACTGGTCACAGGTCACTGGTCACTGGTCAATGGTCACTATCGCTGGTCAATGGTCACTGTCGCTGGTCACTGGTCACTGGTCACTTGTCACTGGTCACTGCTCACTGGTCACTGGACACTGGTCACTGGTCAATGGTCCCTGTCGCTGGAAAATGGTCACTGTCGCTGGTCACTGGTCACTAGTCACTGGTCACTGGTCACTGGTCGCTGGTCACTGGTCACTTGTCACTGGTCAGTGGCCACTGGTCGCTGGTCACTTGTCACAGGTCACTGGTCACTGGTCACTGGTCACAAGTCACTGGTCACTGGTCACTGGTCACTGGTCACTGGTCACTGGTCACTGGTCACTGGTCACTGTCGCTGATCACTGGTCACTGGACACTGGTCACTGGTCACTGGTCACTGGTCACAAGTCACTGGTCACTTGTCACTGGTCAGTGGCCACTCGTCGCTGGTCACTTGTCACTGGTCACTGGTCACAGGTCAATGGTCACTGGTCACTGGACACTGGTCACTGGTCACTGGTCACTTGTCACTGGTCAATGGTCACTATCGCTGGTCAATGGTCACTGTCGCTGGTCACTGGTCATTGGTCACTTGTCACTGGTCACTGGTCACTGGTCAATGGTCACTGTCGCTGGTCACTGGTCACTGGTCACTGATCACTGGTCACTGGTCACTGGTCACTGGTCACTGGTCACTGGTCACTTTTCCCTGGGCAGTGGTCACTGGTCACTGGTCACTGGTCACTGGTCACTGGTCAATGGTCACTGTCGCTGGTCACTGGTCACTGGTCACTGATCACTGGTCACTGGTCACTGGTCACTGGTCACTGGTCACTGGTCACTGGTCACTGATCACTGGTCACTGGTCACTGGTCACTGGTCACTGGTCACTGGTCACTGGTCACTGGTCAATGGTCACTATCGCTGGTCAATGGTCACTGTCGCTGGTCACTGGTCATTGGTCACTTGTCACTGGTCACTGGTCACTGGTCCCTGGTCAATGGTCACTGTCGCTGGTCACTGGTCACTGGTCACTGATCACTGGTCACTGGTCACTTGTCACTGGTCAATGGTCACTGTCGCTGGTCAATGGTCACTGTCGCTGGTCACTGGTCACTGGTCACTTGTCACTGGTCAGTGGCCACTGGTCGCTGGTCACTTGTCACTGGTCACTGGTCACTGGTCACTGGTCACAAGTCACTGGTCACTGGTCACTGGTCACTGGTCACTTGTCACTGGTCACTGGTCACTGGTCACTGGTCAATGGTCACTGTCGCTGGTCAATGGTCACTGTCGCTGGTCACTGGTCACTGGTCACTGGTCGCTGGTCACTGGTCACTTGGCACTGGTCAGTGGCCACTGGTCGCTGGTCACTTGTCACTGGTCACTGGTCACTGGTCACTGGTCACAAGTCACTTGTCACTGGTCACTGGTCACTGGTCACTGGTCACTGGTCACTGGTCACTGGTCACTGGTCACTGGTCAATGGTCACTGTCGCTGGTCACTGGTCACTGGTCACTGGTCACTGGTCAGTGGTCACTATCGCTGGTCAATGGTCACTGTCACTGGTCACTGGTCACTGGTCACTGGTCACTGGTCACTGGTCACTGGCCACTGGTCGCTGGTCACTTGTCACTGGTCACTGGTCACTGGTCACTGGTCACAAGTCACTGGTCACTGGTCACTGGTCACTGGTCAGTGGTCACTGGTCACTGGTCACTGGTCACTGGTCAATGGTCACTCTCGCTGGTCACTGGTCACTGGTCACTGGTCACTGGTCAATGGTCACTGGCCACTGGTCACTGGTCACTGGTCAATGGTCACTTTCGCTGGCCAATGGTCACTGTCGCTGGTAAACGGTCACTGTCGCTGGTCACTGGTCACTGGTCACTGGTCACTTGTCACTGGTCACTGGTCAATGGTCACTGTCGCTGGTCACTGGTCACTAGTCACTGGTCAATGGTCACTGGTCACTGGTCACTGGTCAATGGTCACTATCGCTGGTCAATGGTCATTGTCGCTGGTCACTGGTCATTGGTCACTTGTCACTGGTCACTGGTCACTGGTCACTGGTCGTCACTGGTCACAGGTCAATGGTCACTGGTCACTGGTCACTGGTCAATGGTCACTATCGCTGGTCAATGGTAACTTGTCACTGGGCAGTGGTCAATGGTCACTGGTCACTGGTCATTGGTCACTGGTCACAGGTCAATGGTCACTGGTCACTGGACACAGGTCACTGGTCACTGGTCACTGGTTACTTGTCACTGGTCAGTGGCCACTGGTCACTGGTCACTTGTCAATGGTCACTTTCGCTGGTCAATGGTCATTGTCGCTAGTAAATGGTCACTGTCGCTGGTCACTGGTCACTGGTCACTGGTCACTGGTCACTGGTCACAGGTCAATGGTCACTGGTCACTGGACACTGGTCACTGGTCACTGGTCACTTGTCACAGGTCACTGACCACTGG